>JAESUZ010004966.1:0-626424 GCA_017311185.1 Proteles cristata cristata | reverse complement strand
AGTTCTCCTTTTTCAGTTTTGTTTGTGTGGAAACAGCCTCCCTTCTGAGCTCCTACTTAGCTAATTCCGGCAAAGTCCCACTGGGAGCCTGGCAGGGTGAGCAGAGTGAGGCAGACAGACTGGAGAGCTTTAATGCTGCTGGTGACTGCGCCATTACCCAGAAAATGCAGGTTAATGTGGGGAAAGGGAGGGAACAGCGGGAGGCAGCAGAGCAAACCCAACAACACCTATTAGAAGGAACAGTCATGCAGCATATTGGTCAGAAAGAAGTGATAAGGGTCAAAAAAGTCAGAAATTCCCTCACTCCCTAATCAAAGAAAACATGCTAGAGACAGGGATTAAAGAAACAGCAACAGAATAAATGCTGAACTAGTTCACATGGACTTGCTCTTCACACTTTACCCAGGTTCAAAGTCACTTATGAGTCTCTTAAGTCCCTACAGGGCAAACAACCCACACTGATGAACAGGATGTGCTCACGTGGCAGGATACTTAAATGCTCTCACTGTTCCTAGTAAGTTTTGGGTTGACTTCATTTAAACTGTCAACTTGATACGCACAAATAACTTTATTATGATGCAGAGTATTAAGTGAGAAACAGACGCAGACAATATTATGTGATAATTCAGAGCAGGAAGATTTCAATTTCTATTCAAGCTTTCATGAAGACATTGAGTTTGAGATAAGCCTTGTAGAACTGGAAAGATTTCATGTGGCTGAATCTGTGAGTGTAAGGCAGATATAACAAAAGAAAATGGAAAAGGAGCTAGGAAATAAGAGGGTGCTTGGAAAATATTAGTAGTCCAGTTTGATCAAAGGACAAGAAAGGATATGAGGGTAGAAAGGAATAAGGTTGTAATGGTAGGTTGAAGGCAATCCATGAAGACCCTAGATGCCACCTTTAACTTTGTTTCTCTGTTTGTTCCCACTTTCTGAAAGGTATTCTACTGCTGGCCTCCAGTTGGTGCCTCAAATCAGAGGCAACCTGGTGGGAATATATGAAAGCCTTCTTCCTCCATTTGGGTTTGGATATACCTCATGTTCTCTGTAGTTAGAATCCAGAAGTCCACCTTCACTGGTGGACTCAAATACACCCTTGGATTCTGTTCTCCAAGTATCCTCTGCTTCACCTGGAGAGCCCAGGGCCCAGGTCTCCAGAGCCTGCTCTACCACTGTCTAACCAGCTCTCATATCACAGAGCTCCCTGCTTCATCCAGCCTCATGTTCACCAAACTCCGCTTCTACTTGATCCCTCTTCCATAATTGCTGAGTCATTGTGCCTTATATTACAGTTGCCCCCTAGAAATGAATCCTAGTGCACTGAAGCTGGGTCCTGGGGTCCTGTATAGTTCTTAACTGTCTCTGCCTCCAGTGTTCTCACTCCACCCTCTACAAGCTGGGCTTTACCTGTGGATTAATTGCTCCCACACTTGTGTAGCTTCTTGGCCAGATTTGCACCTGCTTTGTGCTGAATTGCGAATGTGATGTTTTGGTATTGATCATTGCAGAATTAGGAATAAAGTTATGTATCAGGTCTCATTGGACCTACACATGCCAGTAATTTCTTCAGTTTATCAATGCTCTTGGACACCTTTTAATCTAAAATGCAGATCTCTGTGCAGCCTTGGTTTTTTGTCTTCCACATCTGCCCTTCATGCTTAGTGCTAAAGGCTACCTGAGATGCCTTACCAGTGCAAGGAGTTTGGACTTCATTTGGTCACCGTGAGGTGGTTTTCCATTGTCTACCAGCCTATTGTACATGAGGTTTACTCACAAAGGGTTTATGTTTCAAGGAGACTCAGTCTCCTGTTTTCCACCATTTATATGTAGGAAAAATCAACTTCAAGGACAAACATGGTATACAAGTCTATATCATATAGTAATTTTAGGGGCCTTTGCTTAAATTCCTCCAAGTTTTGCAAAATTGATCCTGGGGGATTTAAGCGAAGGCCCTGTATTGGAAGGATGTCAGAAGGTCACCACAGTTATGGGAGACCTGAGGAAATAGGATTGACATGGGAAGGGCAGAGAGTTGGGAAGCTGGAATCACAGAGCTTGTCTTATGGCAGGAACTAGAGCTTGCAGCAGGGATGCTTCCACTTCCATTACTTTTGCCTCATGTTACTGCCTATAGATTCAACATGACAAAAAGTGTGTTTACTGCCTAACTCTCCCTAGTATAAAGTGTTTGAAGAGGGGGATTGGCCCAGCCAACAATTAGAGGCAAGCCTCTGTATTTATTATCCCACAGAGATGCCACACAATGGGGAAGAAGGAATTTCTCAAAAAGAAATTAAGATGCTATTAGGAAGTGGGGATGAATATTGTGTTGATACAAATTTACAAATATCCACAAATATTCCATTTTCCAGTTTGTTCTAGTACCAATCCAGACCTTGGGTATTTTAAAGCCTGAAAAGGCATTTTTCAGATAGGGTTGCCTTCTCTGTGGAAGTTCCAAGGGACCAAGCTCCTCCCAGATGGCTCCTAGAGGACACCAGTGGGGTCTCATATGTGCTCTGAGAGCTGGTTTCCTGTCACACGGACTTTTTTGGTTTGCAGAGAAATTTGGGTTTCTTTTTGCCCATATTCTAAAGTTCAATGCTTATACTTTGAGAGGATACTGGTCCACAAAGTAAGAGTTCTCCTATCAATGTAGCCCTATTCTTTAATCCATGACCTTAATCCCTGCTACCTTCATGGCCCCAGTGCTCAGACCGTAACTGTCACCCTATGGTCACCAATGGTGCTTCCGGTGCCCAGTGAACCCTAGACATGTCGAGAAATGTTACCTTTGGCTTTCAACATCTTTTCCGTTCTTTCCACGCTACCTATATCTCAGACATAATTTCATGGGCTGGTCAGGGGAAAATCTGAGAGGGTGTGTGCCTGTCAGAATCCCTCCTGTCCCTTTGAAGATGAGCTAGTCCACTGTCATTGACCCATATTTCTGGGCCTCATCAACTATTCCCTTATGGTAGGTTATTTGCTCATTGGTTTTCAAAAATCTGCACAATCCACGTTGGTTGACATCATCTCAGGTCCAAAGTGAGACCCTGTTACCTGTGTTGTGTTCAGTTACCCAAACCAGCCATGCAATTCTCAATTTCTACCTTTTGTATTTCTCTCCTCTTTTCTTGGAATGCCATTCCCAAACTGTATTCGCCTGTAGAACCCTAATTCTCCAATCTCCCCTGACCCAGCTCTGGAATTAATCACAACAAATCTTCACCCCACAGCACCCAGGACATACCACTGTTTCCGTCTCTCCAGTGCAACTATGAGTCCTTGAGGGCAGGGCCTGTGGTTTTATTTTATTTATTTTATTTTTTTCCGTTTCTCTCTTTTTGGCACATAGCTCTCTTGCTGGCACAGAAGACCTGGGTAAACTTATTCAGTTATTCAGTAATGAAATTTAAAGGATCTCTCACTTAAACTCTTAAACTACTCACTTCAAGAGGAGTTTCTGTAATAGGAAATGATAAACATCACATGCTTTTAACTGGGTAGTTTAAATTAATTTAAAAGACTATTATGAAAAATAAAAATTTTATTAAATATTCGTGTTTTAGTAGAGCTCACATTGCAGAATGCCATGTAAATAAGTTCTGAAGTCCATCCCCGTATATTTTTTCCTCCTGCTTATTCTTTTAGCTAAGAAGCATCATTTCTAACTATTTTTTTTTCTATATCACTCTTTGGTTTATTGAGTATTTCATGAAAAAGAAATCAACATGGTTTTTGTATCATTTTCCCCCCTTCAACTGTAGCAAATAAAATAATAGGACTGATATCAAAACTGAGATAGGAATTATGGTTTTCTTCTCTTCCTAAGGTAGTTTTCAGGCATTATGTTTGGTGGGATACAGAAAAGACTTAACAGTTGAGTTTTGTGAAAAGTCTGAAGAAGGGAAAGAACAAATTGTAGGATAAGTTGATTCTAGTGAAACCAGAGAAAGAAACTTCACACCAACAAAAGCAGCCTATGAATGCTAAGTGCATAATATGGGCTTAGAGATGATAACTACTAAGGAGATGCCAGGTGTGTATCGGTTTTTGAGATATTTTTTGCTGTCAGAAAATACTCTCAAGTTACAAGGTCTGTATCATATTCCTGCTTTTTTTTTCTGTGAAGCAGACACTCAGAATTTTTATCATGTATTATCTGTTATCACAGATGCTTTATATGACATGAAATTGGGCTGGTAAGACATTTCAACTCATGCTTTGCAAACTTTGGTTCAGGAGACTGTGCAAAGCAAGAATAATGGGTTTCAGAATTGGGAAGGCCTTTAAAAGTTGTCCCCCCAAATGATCTGTCCAATGCATAAAGTCCTTCCTTCATACTCTCTAAAAGTGAACTTGGAGACTCTTTCTGAACAGCTTCTGCTCAGGCAGGTCATTTCAGGCAGGCTCTTCACTTCGGGATGGGGACATATGAGCTCTCAAAGGGTTTCAAGGATTTTCCTACTGTTGAATGACAATGTTTCTCCATTTATTCTCCATTTGTTATTTCCAGCAAAGTCATCTGGAGTCATCCTAAGGGGATTATAGGCCCTCTTTGTAAATGACAGACCTGTAAGTATTTAGACACTACTGTTGGGCTTCACACAATGTCTTTATTTTTAGGAGAAAATTCTTGAGTTTCTTTAATGTACTTCATATTCACAGAACAAGCAGACCTGTGAAGTAACAGCAAGCTGATGTCTCTGGATTCCAGCCCCAGCATTTTCATTTGCTAGTTGTCTGAAAGTGGACATGTCTCCTTACTTTAAGAACCCATTTATCGGGAGAGGGAGAGAGGCAAACCATGAAAGACTCTTAAATACTGAGAACAAACTGAGGACTGATGGGTGTGGGGGGGGAGGGGGGAGATGTGCATGGAGGAGGGCACTTGTTGGGATGAGCATTGGGTGTTATATGGAAACCAAGTTGACAATAAACTATTTACAAAAATAAAAAATAAAATAAAATAAAATGGAAAAAAATAAAAATAAAAAGAACTTTGTAAAGATGAAAAAAAAAGAACCCATTTATCATAAGATTAAATAAAATACCAATACCAATTTCATGGGGATATTTTTAGAATTAATTTACTCAATAGATATTTACTGAGTGCCCACTAGGCTGGGAACACAACAAGGAACAAGACAAATTAAACCCCTCTACCCTTTTGGAGCTTAAATTCTATGAGGGGTGAGGGACAGGAAATGAGTAGACTATAGAGAATGGTTGGTGACAGTACTATGAAGAAAGCAAAGCAAAAAAGTGGAGATGAGGAATACCAAGTTGGCGATTTGCAATTTTAAAAGGGATTAGAGGACATAGTGTATATGATTATACTTTGTAAACTATAGAAAGCTGTATGTATGGAAGGCATTTCAATGGCACGATGTTATAATTCCTGGGCACTGGGCACTTCTCTGGCCATACTAATTTTTCCCACTTCTTCCTAAATGTCTGGTGTCCAGAACTGAGCCTAGCATTGCAGGTGTGATCTGGCCAGCTTAATCTGTTATATTGATTTTGCCATACCTCCTTCCAAAAGGATTTTACATAGCTTATAATCAACTATGACTCTAATTTCACGTACAAGCTATTGCACAACACTCTCTCTGGCTGCTTTCCCAATGACTGGACAGTAGGAGCACCTTTAGGAGCAGAGTGGACAGTCTCCCACACAGTCTGATTTCAGTAGCACAAGGCATACCTACCCCTACCCCCATCCATTTACCCTAAACTTGAAGTTTTTGAAAGAGAGGAGCAACAGTTTTCATTCCACAAGAAATTGGGACCCTTAAAAGGAAATAGCTGAAAATAGAGCTTTCATACAGGATAGTTCCAAATATTCTATATTTACATAATTACTCTCTCTTCAAAGAGGTGACTCATAACTGCCCACTTCTTAGGTGTGGGTTTCACATAGTGACTTCCAGGGGAAAACAAAGAGTAATTTTACAGCAGAGAGGAGAAACCTGACAAACACCACCTCAGTCAGGTGACTGAGGTCATGACATGCTGAGGTCAGCATGAACAGTCATAAATTATGTTCATATCATGTACCTTTGATATGATGTGAGAAAAATGAGAGTTTGCCTCTGTGATCTTTCTTCCCCAAACTCATAATTCCAGCCTAGTCATGAGAAGAACATCAGACCAATTCCAATAGAGAGGCATCTTAACCATATACCTGATCAGTACTCCTCAAAACTGGCAAGGTCATCAAAAATAAGGAAAGTCTGAGTAACTGCCAACGCCCAGAGATGCTGTGGAAGATATGATTACTGAATGTAATGTGACATCTTAGAGGAACTTTGGAACAGAAAAGGACATTGGATAAAAACTAAGAGCATGTGAATGAAGTATGGAATAAAGTCTGGTTAATAATAATGTTAATAACTTATTGGTTTATCAATTATAGTAAATATACCTTACTAATGTAAGATGTTCACATTTGGGGACTTGGTTGGGCCACGGGGTACAAGATAGTTGGTCAAACGTTATTCTAGATGTTTCTGTGAGGGTGTTTTGGATGAGATTAACATTTAAATCAGTGGTGGGCTTTCAGTAATGCAGATTGCCCACCTCTATCTCCCTTCTCTATCCTCTATTCCCAGAGTGAGCTCACACACTCATGACTGTTATCTGCTGTGTTCCAGCTCCAAAGCCAAGAAGCAAGGCTTATGGAAGGCACTGAAACTGGATCTGATGAAAACAGCTGGTCTGAGTCAAGAATCTGGGTTATTGTTGTGGTTCTGCCTTGATTAGCTCTATGACCTGGCAACTCATTCCATCTTAGCCGCTAACATTCCTTCATCTGTACAATGCTGGGATAAAGGGAAGGAGGCATTAAGTCATAGAGGAGAGTTCAGTGAAGTTGACTAAAAAATACCTGAAGAAGGAGTAGCTGTTCCTCATTCATTATCCTTTCATTTTTTGTAATATGCAACAGAATCTTTCAACTGGAGCTTTTCCATGTGGAAATGCATTTATAAGAGATTAATTTCATTTAAAAAAAAAAAGAAGCTAGAAATGAAGCAGAAAGTTACAGGAATGCTTGAAATTCTGTCTGCATCCAGATATTTAGCCAACACTAGAAAAAAATGGAGAAGGAACATGAAATCTGTGAAAAATAAAAGGGTAGAGAAAATAAAAATTTATGAGCTTGGTTTCTAGGGCTCTCTTTCTCTTTCTCTCCCTCTCTCTCTCTCTCACTCTCTCTTTCTCTCTCACACACACGTTCAAAAAATAAATACTTACAGGTGTTACCATCACCTCATGGACGCCTAGAACTGAAAGAAATGTTTATAATTCTGACCCCGGTGACTCCATTAGATCAGTCCTTTAGTGTTTAATATTGTTTCAGAGTTTGCGCTGTTAAATCAAAAGGTTATCTATAATACATCTGGTGATATTAATGCAAAAGATCAGGGGTATTCAAAAGACATTTATTCATTATTAATATAGATAATAAAGGATCATTTATGAGGCTTCAGATGAGATTTTTATCATCAAAAGCTTAAAAAGGGAAATTTATTTTTGCTTCGGGACAGCCACGAGAGGTGTCTGTAATGGGAAATGTGAACCAAGACAAAACTGTCAGTTTCAGTCTGTTTCTGAAGATGGGTGACACTTTATAGCAACAGATTAAAAAGAAAATAAAATTTTGTGCTTTAGATTTCTATTGACAGAGACGTCTTGATTTATTCTCGGCTTGTCCTTTATCAAGATGTGTTGTGGATGTTCTTTGCTCTTCTTTCTTACATTCGTGGTCTTTGTTGGCTTACGTAAATTGATGGGGGTGGTGAAGAACTCACCAACGTCTACGGAATATTTGGGACCATTGGCAAATAAGTGCAGAACAACTTCACGCCAGAATATTTACCCACTGATGAGAGAATCACAAGTGCAGCTTCTATTGAACAATGGAAACAATGAAAGAGTGGTTTGAAAACTTGCTAATTTGGAGGAAAACAATATAACCTTGAGGGACTTGAAAGAGCTCTTAAGTTTGGAGCATAGTATTATTGGAATTGCTATCAGCTTGTGCTGTTGGAGCTGATCAAAGTAAAACTTAAATGGGGTCTTAAGGGAGTTAAGTGGATTTTCAGATTTTTTCTGACCTCCACTCTGCAAATAAGCACCAACCAGCACATCTCCAAAGTTATAGTTGGAGACTTACTGGATTTTGAGTTTGGAATCCACACAAGTGAGAAATAGAAAACTAAGGATGGTCTCCACAGTATCAGCTACAGAGCAGGTGCTCAGGAAATGTTTTCTGAATAATTGATAATGTCCTGTTAGGTTTGAGTACCATGGTCGAAGTTACTGAAGTATGGTGGGCATATTCCAAAGATTTATTACTAACATATATATTATATATATAACTAATATATATATTATACATATTACTATATATATATATATATTAGTAATAAATCTTTGGAATATTACTAATATATATATATATATATATAATTAAAAATCATGTATGTGAGATTTCAGAGGAATGATCTGATGTAATGCATGAAAAGGGAAGATTTATGGACCAAATTGCCTTGGGTTACCTTGGTTTCAATATTAGCTCATGGCTTCAGGACCAGAGATTAAGTTAAACTGAATAAAATCACACATTGCTCCAGATCTACTTCATTAGGTAGGATGACTGCATTAAGGATCCATTGTGTTGGATATATGCTTGGCTCTTAACATCCATTCCGCCCTTTTACTAATAATCCCACATGTTTTGAAGGGGCTGGAAGAATAAAAAGGATATTTCCTAAATGCCTTTGCAGTCATGTTGCAAAGAAGAGTTAGGTTTTGATAATCAGGTGCACTTGCACAAAATTTAGAAGATGCAAAGCTACTTCTGTTGTTTTTTCCTTGCAAACCCAGTCATGGTGGGAGTTTGTTCTCTCTGCGGTTTCTAGAAGAAACACAAAGTCAGTGGGTTTTGAGAGCCGAGGATCCAGCATCTCTTTGGTGGTATAGATCACAGCAGACAAGGTGAGGTTCTGGAATTGTTATCTGTTCCAGCTTCCCCTTTTGTTGGTGCTGTAGTCTGGGAACTGGCTTCCTTATCATAGAGGAGGGATTGCTGGACACAAGCGCTTCCTGAAAGTTCTACCTGTTCAGTCTGTTTTGTCAAGCTGCCTCCTAACTCTCTAAGCTGCTTAATATGCTGCAACAAAGCCACTCTTAACCAAGTTGACTAATGCATCTGTTCTCAGTCTTTACCCTTAAAATGCCTTAAAAAAGTTTTTTAGATCTCAGGGAATGCTTGTGTTTGCACCAAGGCAAACACACCAAGCTATAACTAACCCTTACCATTCACTACTGTTAATCAGAGTTTAAGGATACAAGCGTTGGCAGGACATAGGTCATTTTCTACATAGATTTTATTTTTCTTACATTGTACATGTATTCTTCTCAGCCTGTGTTTTAGGGTTTCCAATGCTTCTTCCTTTAAGACTTAAAAAAAAATATTTCCAGTTCATGGAATTGTTACCACGATCTGTAAGTTGTAGATGTAATAATTTAGTCTTAATTATTGGTCTCTTTTGACAATGATCTTTTCATATGGATCTGTTTATTTTGGCTAATATACTAGTCTACTCTTCTACATGGTTCTTCTTCCCACAAAGGATATCAGCTCTGATACAAATCAGTAATACATCAGATTTGTCTCTAAAATAAATTATTTTGATATTTTTACTGTATCCAGGTAGATTCAAGGGTCATGTCAAAAATGTCTACTGTTCAGAGCAGTGAAGTATGGTCTATGGTACATGGTACAGGCGAGATTAGTCTTCTACTTAAAACTAAAAAATGTGGATCCGGAGCAAGATGGCAGAGAAGTAAGGAGCTCCGTACTTGCACTCGCGCCCTTACTTCACACAGAAAAGATCTGAAGCCACTGGAAACCTTATGAAACCTGAGAGATAGGGAGAGAAAGGACGCAGAATCCACTGAGAAAGCCGTCTAACGTGAGTGCAAACCGGGGAAGATAAAATCGGGCCGGGATCGGAGACTCCAGGGTGGGAGGCGATCCCCCTCCATGGGGAGTGAGAGGGGATAAAGAGAGTCTGAAACAGAAAAACCTCTGCTCGGGGGGAAAAACCTCTGCTCGGGGCATAGAAAGACCCTGCGCGCCAATTATCTGCAGGCCAGGTCCCCTCAGCCAACTGGTCCTGGGGGGGCTGAGCGCACAGACTGCTGCTTTGTGCTGCTCTTGGCGGCTGCACTTCTAGAGCAGTGGCCTGCCTGCCGCCATTGTCCTCCCGGGCGGCTGGGGCCCCTGAAAGAGCCGCGCGGACACTGGGCGTCCGCACTCCTGGCTGGCTGGGGCTCTGGAGGGAAGGCAAAGAGCTAAAAACTTGGAGATTTGTCTGTGAGTTCATGTTTTGGGTGACAAGACACAGAGGGACCTGGTTTTCCTGACTCCAGCGGGCTCCGCCCACCCGGCAGGCAAGCCCCCGCCCACGCTCCCCAGCCCCACCTAGAGAAGGAAGCAGCGATTCTGACTCCACCCCCAGAGCTCGGCAGGGGGCCTGGAATTGCCCGGAGCGGGTTGCCTGGGAAGTTGTGTCTAAGGCAATTTCAGCGGGGTGGCGGACTGGGATTTGGAGATTGGAACTGGCCTGCGTTGAAGAGTGCAACCAACTTTGGCTGTGTCCCCAGTATGGGGAGTTTACATGCCCAAAAAAGCGAGGTGCAGTGCTTGGTTCAAGAAGGGACTGGAGTGGGGCGCCTGGGTGGCTTAGTCGGTTAAGCGTCTGACTTTCGCTTAGTTCATGATCTCGCGGATCGTGGGTTTAAGCCCCAGATCGGGCACTGTGCTGACTGCCATCTCAGAGCCTGGAGCCTGTTTCAGTCTGTGACTCCCTCTCTCTCTGACCCTCCCCTGCTCACGCTGTCTCTCTCTCTCTCCTAGAAATAAATAAAACAAAAAAAAAAAAAAGAAGGGACTGGAGCGCCGCCACTCTCCTCCCCACAACCGCCAAGGCAGAACTCCCGCCTGAGGCATTGGATCACGCCACGCCCATCCCAGCCTGAGAACTGCCCTCCTCACCCCCTTTATTTTTCTTTCTCTTTTCTTTCCTTTTTTCCCAGAACACTGACCTGATTAACTCTGGTCACCGGCTTGCTTAAACAATCACAATGAGTCCATTCTGTAGATGTAAATTCTACACCTACCGACATTTTCATCTTTCTCTCAAGAGTAATTAGACTATATAGTCTCTCTGGATAATACCAGCATCCTTCTCTCAACTATCCAACCGTATTCCACCCTTTAGCTCTTTGAAAAAAGCTTCTTATCCCTTCTGCCTGTTCATTCTATCTCCAATTTTGCCTCATCCCCGCCCTGTCTTCTCTCTTTTTCTCTATGCTCTTCAACCAGCACTGCATACACACGGCTATTTAACTGTAGCTGGGAAATCCGGTTATATGCTTTAAACCGTTCTTTGTCCATCGGTTTTCTTCTTTTTTCCTTTTCTTTTCTCCTTTTTGACCCTTTTATGTATGTTATACTCTCTATTATTCGCCCTCCCTCCTCCATCTTTTCTCTTAACTTTTTCATTTTCCCTCTCGGTTTGCATGTTAGTTGAATTAGTCTGTGCGTTTGTGTGCTCCTGCTCCCTGTGTGTTTGTTCTCTTTTCCAGGGCTACCTCAAGAAACAAGCCAGAGTACACAAGGTGGAGAGTCCCAAATAACATTACGAATAGGAAAATAAAATAACCAAGGACCCAACAAGACAGACTAAGAGATACCATTCAAAAACACTCTCTGAAAAGATAGGCCCTGGGCATTCAAAAAGTCTTCTTGGCTACAACAGTGCTCATAGGTGCAGAGAGCATAACAGGTCCTTAAAACTAACAAGAGCCAGAAAACTAACTAAAATGATGAACAAAAGACATCTCCTCCAAAGAAACTCCAAGAAGGAATGACAGCTAATGAACTGCTCAAAACAGATATAAGCAGCATAACTGAACACGATTTTAGAATAATAATGGTAAAATTAATAGCTGGGCTTGAAAAAATCTTAGGGGACATCAAAGAAACTATGGCTACAGACAGAATGCAAAATAAAAATAGGCATGAAGATTTTAAAAATGTGACAAATGAGATTCATAATAGATTAGAGGGCTCCAATGCACGGATTGAAGAGGCAGAAAGGAGAATAAGTGATTTAGAAGACACCATTATAGAAAAACAAGAAGCTGACAAAAAAAAGAGACAAACTGATCCAGGAACAAGAAAGAAGAATTCGAGAGCTCAGCGATACAGTCAAACGCAACAATATCCATATCATAGGAATCCCAGAAGAGGAAGAGAGAGGGAAAGGTGCTGAAGGAGTCCTGGAACAAATTATAGCAGAGAACTTCCCCGACCTGGGGAAGGAAGTAAATGTGGAAATACAAGAGGCTCAGAGGACTCCCCTCAGACGTAACTTGGATCGATCTTCTGCACGACATATCATAGTAAAAATGGCAAAATACAAGGACAAAGAGAGAATTTTGAAAGCAGCTAGGGAGAAAAGGGCCCTCACATACAAAGGGAAACCTATCAGAGTGGTGACAGACCTATCTACTGAAACTTGGCAGGCCAGAAAGGAATGGTAGGAGATCTTCAATGTGATGAACAGTAAAAATATGCAGCCAAGAATCCTCTACCCAGCAAGCCTGTCATTCAAAATAGAAGGAGAGATAAAAACCTTTCCAAATAAACAGAAATGGAAAGAATTGGTCACCACTAAGCCAGCCCTACAAGAAATCCTGAGGGGGACGCTCTGAAGGAAAGGTTGCAAGGAACAAAGAAACCAGAGACACCACCACAAACATGAATCCTACAAAAGATACAAAGACTCTAAACCCACATATTTCAATAATAACACTGAATGTAAATGGGCTGAATGCTCCAGTCAAAAGACAGGGTAGCAGAATGGATTCAAAAATAAAATCCATCTATATGCTGTCTACAAGAAACTCATTTTAGACGGGAAGATACCTTCAGATTAAAAGTAAGGGGATGGAGAAATATATATCATGCTACGGGAAATCAAAAGAAAGCCGGAGTAGCTATACTTATATCAGACAAACTGGACTTAAATTAAAGACAATAACAAGAGATGAAGAATGGCACTACTAAATAATTACAGGGTCCATCCATCAGGAAGAAATAAGTATCATAAATGTCTATGCACTGAATATGGGAGCACATAAATATCTAAAACAATTCATTACAATCAGAAACAAGCTTATAGATAAGAATGTGCTAGTAGCAGAGGACTTTAATACTCTGCTTACATCAATGGATAGGTCAACCAGACAGAAAATCACTAAAGAAATAATGGACTCGAAAGACACATTGGACCAGATGGATCTGACAAATATATTTAGACATTTACATCCTGAGGCCAGGGAATTTACTTTCTTCTCAAGTGCGCATGGCACATTCTCCAAGATAGATCACATACTGGGACTTAAAGCAGCCCTCAATAAATATAAAAGAATTGAGATCATACCATGCACACTCTCAGATCATAATGCTTTGAAACTTGAAATCAATCACAGGAAGAAGTCTGGAAAAAACCCCAAAACATGGAGGTTAAAGAACACCCTACTAAAGAATGAATGGGCCAATCAGGCAATTATAGAGGAAATTAAAAAATATATGGAAACAAATGAAAATGAAAACACAAGAATCCAAAAGCTATGGGATGAGGCCAAGGCAGTCCTAAGAGGAAAATACATTGCACTCCAGGCCTATTTCAAGAAATTAGAAAAAGCGCAAGTCCAAAATCTAACAGCTCACCTAAAGGAACTAGAGGCAGAGCAACAAGAACGCCCCAAACCCAGCAGAAGAAGAGAAATAGTAAAAATCAGAGCAGAAATAAACAATATAGAGACCAAAGAAACAATTGAACAGATCAATGAAACCAAGAGTTTTTTTTTTTGAAAAAATAAACAAAATTGACAAACCTCTAGCCAGGCTTCTCAAAAAGAAAAGAGACAGCACCCAAATAGACAAAATCATGAATGAAAATGGACTTAATACAACCAACCCCTCAGAAATACAAGCAATTATCAGGGAATACTATGAAAAATCATATGCCAACAAATTGGACAACTTAGAAGAAATGGACAAATTCCTAAACACACACTCACTACCAAAATTCACATGGGAAGAGATAGAAAATCTGAACAGACCCATAACGAGTGAAGAAATCGAATCAGTGATCAAAAATCTCCCAACAGATAAAAGCCCTGGACCTGATGGCTTCCCCGGGGAATTTTACCAGACGTTTAAAACAGAATTAATACCAATTCTCCTCAAACTATTCCAAAAAATAGAAATCGAAGGAAAACTCCCGGACTCAGTTTATGAAGCCAGCATCACTCTGATTCCCAAGCCAGACAGAGATCCAGCAAAAAAAGAGAACTACAGGCCAATATCCTTGATGAATACGGATGCAAAAATACTCGACAAGATCCTTGCAAATCGAATCCAACAGCACATAAAAAGAATCATCCATCAAGATCAAGTGGGATTCATTCCGGGGTTACAGGGCTGGTTCAACATTCGCAAATCAATCAATGTGATACATCACATCAACAAAAGAAAAGATAAACACCATACAATCCTGTTGATAGATGCAGAAAAAGCATTTGACAAAATACAGCATCCCTTCTTAATAAAGACTCTAGAGAAAGTTGGGATAGAAGGAACCTACTTAAACATCATAAAAGCCATCTATGAGAAGCCTTCAGCTAACATCATCCTCAATGGGGAAAAACTGAGAGCTTTCCCCCTGAGATCTGGAACACGCCAGGGATGTCCACTCTCACCACTGTTGTTTAACATAGTGCTGGAAGTCCTAGCATCAGCCATCAGACACCAAAAGGAAATCAAAGGCATCAGAATTGGCAAAGAGGAAGTCAAACTTTCACTTTTCACAGACAACATGATACTCTACATAGAAAATCCAACAGACTCCACCAGAAGCCTATTAGAACTGATCCAAGAATTCAGCAAAGTTGCAGGGTACAAAATCAACGTACACAAATCGGTTGCATTCTTATACGCCAATAATAAAGCAACAGAAAGAGAACTCAAGAAGCTGGTCCCATTCACAATTGCACAAAAAACCATAAAATACCTAAGAATAAACCTAACCAAGGATATGAGATCTGTATAATGAAAACTATAGAAAACTTATGAAGGAAATTGAAGACACAAAGAAATGGAAAAACATTCCATGCTAATGGATAGGAAGAATAAATATAGTTAAAATGTCATTACTACCCAAAGCAATCTACACATTCAATGTAATCCCAATCAAAATTGCACCAGCAAACTTCTCAAAACTAGAAGAAACTATCCTAAAATTTGTATGGAACCACAGAAGACCCCAAATAGCCAAAGTAATATTGAAGAATAAAACTAAAACGGGAGGTATCACCATCCCAGACTTTAGCCTCTACTACAAAGCTATCATCATCAAGACCGTATGGTATTGGCACAAAAACAGACACATAGACCAATGGAACAGAATTGAGAACTCAGAGCTGGACCCAAAGGTATACAGCCAACTAATCTTTGACAAAGCAGGAAAGAACATCCAATGGAAAAAAAGACCGCCTCTTTAACAGATGGTGTTGGGAGAACTGGACAGCAACATGCAGAAGATTGAAACTAGATCAATTTCTCACACCATACACCAAAATAAACTCAAAGTGGATAAAGGACCTGAACGTGAGGCATGAAACCATCAAAACCCTAGAGGAGAAAGCAGGGGAAAACAACCTCCTTGACATCCACCTCAGCAACTTCTTACTTGACACATCCCCAAAAGCAAGGGAAACAAGAGCAAAAATAAACTATTGGGACCTCTTCAAGATTAAAGCTTCTGCACGGCAGGGGCGCCTGGGTGGCTTAGTCGGTTGAGCGTCCGACTTTCGCTTAGGTCATGATCTTGCGGTTCGTGGGTTCGAGCCCCGCGTTGGGCTCTGTGCTGACTGCCAGCTCAGAGTCTGGAGCCTGTTTCACAGTCTGTGACTCCCTCTCTCTCTGACTCTCCCCTATACACGCTGTCTCTCTCTCTCTCCTAGAAATAAATAAGACATTAAAAAAAAATTTTTTTTAAATGCTTCTGCACAGCAAAGGAAACAATCCATAAAACTAATAGGCAACATACAGAATGGGAAAAGATAGTTGCAAATGACATATCAGATAAAGGGTTAATATCCAAAATCTATAAGGAGCTCATCAAACTCCACACCCGTAAGACAAACAACCCAGTAAAGAAATGGGCAGAAGATATGAACAGACACTTCTCCAAAGAGGACATCCAGATGGCCAACTGACACATGAAACGATGCTCAGCATCCCTCCTTGTCAGGGAAATACAAATCAAAACCACACTGAGATACCACCTCACGCCAGTCAGAGTGGCTAAAATGAGCCAATCAGAGAACTCTAGATGCTGGCGAGGATGTGGAGAAACGGACACCCTCCTACACTGTTGGTGGGAATGTAAACTGGTACAGCCCCTCTGGAAAACAGTGTGGAGGTTTCTCAGGAAACTAACAATAGAACTCCCCTATGACCCAGCAATAGCACTGCTAGGAATTTACCCAAGGGATACAGAAATGCTGAGGCATAGGAGCACATGTACCCCAATGTTCATAGCAGCACTCTCAACAATAGCCAAAACATGGAAAGAGTCTAAGTGTCCATCAACAGACGAATGGATCAAGAAGATGTGGTTTATCTAGACCATGGAATACTACATGGCAATGAGAAACCGTGAAATCTGGCCATGTGTAGCAACATGGATGGACCTTGAGAGTGTTATGCTGAGCGAAATAAGTCAGGCAGAGAAGAACAAATATCATATGTTTGCACGTATAGGAGGATTAGGAGGAACTTAACAGAGGACCATGGGGGAGAAGAAGGGGGGAAATGGTGGGGGAAAGGGTGAGAGGCAAACCATGAGAGATTCTTGAATGCTGAGAACAAAATGAGGACTCATGAGTGTGGGTGGGGGGGAGGAGGGATGGTCATGGAGGGGGGCACTTCTGGGGATGAGCACTGGGTGTTATAGGGAAACCAGCTTGACAATAAACTATTTGTAAAAAAAAGATACTGAAATCCGAAAAAACAATACAAATCATTTCAAGTCTGAAAAAAAAATCTTGCAATTTTGGCGACTAGCATACTTTGTTTGTATTTCTCGATCATTTCCTTCTTAACTTCCACCGTAATTCATCTTACCGCTTTTTTTTCAACTTTTTCTGCAAGGAGGCCATATGCTCTCATGGATGTTGACTACAGTACAGTATTAATAAACTCGTGTTGGGGCTCTTGGGTAGCTGTTCGGTTAGGTGTTCAACTTCGGCTCAGGTCATGATCTCGCAATTCATGAGTTTGAGCCCCGCGTTGGGCTCTATGCTGGCAGCTCAAAGCTTGGAGCCTGCTTCGGATTCTGTCTCTCTGTCTCTCTCTCTCTGCCCCTCCCCCACTCATACTCTGTCTCTCTCAAAAATAAATAAGCAGTAAACAAAAACTAAAAAAAAACCTCACATCATATACTGTATTTAATGTAACTGGCAATTAAGGCAGCAAAGGAAAGGGTCTATATCTGCAGGCAGCCTGACCTAGAAGGAAGCAAAACATTCCTAAGCTTACTCTTGTATAGAAAAGAAAAAGACTGTCCATAGGTGCTTTCAAGTGACAAAAAACACACTAGTGTCAGTTGTGTGCACCTGACAACATTTTGAAAATACACTGATTTCAAACCAAATACTATGGCCTGAGACTGAGCATGGGAGACAATCACCCATAATTCCGCAGGGAGAGAGAGAGAGAGAGAGAGAGAAGAACCATTGGCTCAGATGAGATCATGTGATGTTTGGCGTCACATAGTACTCATATTGCAAGACATCGCTTATTTATCAAGTTAAAATTTATTAGAAATGTTTGCTCTTGTTGTGGAACACTCGCAGAACAAGTTACTTGCAATCCAAGGTTTTACTATATTTCTGTTCTCCGTCTCTTCTAAAGAAAGTGTGGGGAGGGGTAGAGATCTCTTTAATACAAGAAATCCATCACCCCTCTCCCCATTCTTAAGTATTTAACCTTACTATTTCAAGTCCTGAAAACATTCTTCTATATCCTTCAATGGATCTAGCATTCAGGAAGGACTTGTTCAGCCAAATAACCAGTTTACAAACCAGGGAAAAGAGAGCCCAGACCTCAGAGTTGCACTTTGGCTATGACCCTACTCTGCAAAATGTTGATCATGGTCTGCGTAAATTTCTGGAAGCCTTGCATGTAGGATGATGCCCTTTATTATAATAACTGTGACATTTTTACCTAGGCTGATGAGAGACCCAGAGAGTTACCTTCATTCTTGATTTCTGAACTCTGTTGGCAACCTCCACATGGGTTCCATGTTACTTCCTGGACCAGCAAGAATATTTAGTAATGTCAGACACTTCCAAAGATGGCTTATATTATGCCCTATACTGAGTCTCCATACATTCCAGCTACAGCTGCATATAAGCAGATATAAGATTCTGTCTTGAGCATCCCTGACATTGTTATGGCCTGCAGTTTATATCTTGGTTCTGGAAAGTATTATTCAAATTCCACCATGTCCGGCAAGATGGCGGATAAGTAAGGAGCTCCGTACTTGCACTCGCGCCCATACATCACACAGAAAAGATCTGAAGCCATTGGAAACCTCACAAAACCTGAGAGATTGGGAGAAAAAAGAACGCAGAATCCATTTAGAAAGCCTTCTAATGGCTACCTCAAGAAACAAGCCAGAGTACACAGGTGGAGAGTCCCAAATATCACTACGAATAGGAAAATAAAATAACCAAGGTCCCAACAAGGAAGACCAAGAGATACCATTCAAAAAACACTCTCTGAAAGGATAGGCCCTGGACAGTCAAAGAGTCTTCTTGGATATAGCAGCGCTCATAGATAGAGAGCTCATAACAGGTCTTTAAAACCAACAAGAGCCGGAAAGCTAACTAAAATGACAAAACGAAAGAGCTCTCCTCCAAAGAAACTCCAAAAAGAAATGACAGCTAATGAACTGCTCAAAACAGATATCAGCAGCATAACTGAACAAGATTTTAGAATAATAAGGGTAAAATTAATAGCTGGGCTTGAAAAAAACATAGGGGACATCAAAGAAACTATGGCTACAGACAGAATGGAAAACAAATTCCACCATGTCCTTGAATATATCCTGGAAGAACATTTTAATATTTATATTTATAATAGACACAGAATCAGACCGAGATTCTCTGTAACACAGAATCATGTCAGTCAACCAACAAGAAGTGAAGCAAACCCCGAGAAGCTGTTCCAAGCACAGGCTCCAGAAACAGGAGAGATTATTTTAATAGGTGATGCTGCTGGCTTACCTACGGATATACCTATACAATCTGCCTTTGCTGAAAATCGGAAGGCTCTTTCCAAGGATGACTTGCATCGTGGAGGCAATCAGTCCTACTGCATCCTGCTTAATCTATTTTCTCCTATTTTCTGCTAGTCCCTACCTTCCATTCCTTATCCTTTTGCTCAGCTCCATGGAGTCAGCATGCATATTGGGGGGAAAAACAAACTCTAGTTCTATTGGCACAATGGCATAGATATATAGTAGAGATCAACAAATATTCGATTAATACTTGAAGGTATATTTGTTTACATATTTTGGCAGGTATTTATAACATTCCTAGACATCTAGTACTTTAATTAGTATGCACCTCACCTCATTACATTTGGAGTACTTCCTTAAAACTCAGAATTTATCTGGGATTCTGGATTAGATTTTCCACCTAGAAGCTGCCCTGAGTACATGCCTCATCCTTTGTGCCTGAGCCAGGTGAAAACAAAGCAGGATCCCATTTGAGGCATGTCTCTCGAAAGCACTGTCTCAAGACTTCCACTTTGGGTTGTATCTTCTTGAAAGCAATTCTATTTGGCTTGATAGGTGCTCATTTTGGTCTTTGGGGTACGATAAATACAAATGAAATGTGTAGATAACCAAGCACGTCTGCCTCCTCAGCAGAGCAATTTAGTGATATCAACATATAAGAGAGCTTGGAGCAGCTCCTTCATTTTAGAAAATATCTTTTACACCAGTATTTATTGTATTCAGTCATTTAATTCATCTGATTATTTCCCAGACTGTCTTCACTACATTTGCTTAGTATTGGACTTGCTTTTGGTTTAATTTTCTTTTTGTTGGCATAGTTTTGCTGAAGCTGATTCTAGATTTTCCTGTTGCCATCCTCAAATTCAGACAATGGGCTGTGTAGAAAGTGGAATTAATTAATTATAAGTGTTATATTCCCTAAAGGTCTTTAACCTGTGGCCTCAGCCAATAACAGATACTGATAAGTATGTCTCTGACCAATGGGTGATCCTGTACTAGGAGGAGAGATGTATTGTTCTCCTATTTTCCAGATGGTTCTGTTCAATAATGTAATATGTAGATGATCACCACCTGCCTACAATAGGAGAGCCAATAAGTAGTAGGGTCTTAATGTCTTAACTTCCAACTTGGTAATTAAGCAACTAAATTATTAAGCTCAAAGGAGGTGCTACTTGTATTTGGGCAACAAAGTTCTTTGGTGTCAAGGATTGTTCTATGTGTTATGGGATGTATAGCATTTCTGGGCTCCTCCCAGTTAAAGCGACGACTGAAACTGCTCCTATACCTCTCAAACACCTCACCTGATTGAGGAGCACTAAAGGAATAAGGGCTTGCTTTCAAGAGAGTGTCTGGGAGTTATCAGGCAAATCTATACTTACCTTCAGTGAAGAATCCTGAAGGATAGGCAATAGATAAATAATGTCCTTATTCTCCACTAGAAGTAGTGCTCATTCTGCATGATGTGACTTGGACTCTAGATTGGCCAAGTTTTTGATCTATACCCAGATAGCTCCAGAAAATTTTCCAAAGGGATCATAAATGCCTCATTTCAAGGCTTGACTTTGACTCTAGAGTGTCTCCTAAGCATTTCTGCTTCTTGGGATTGGAAACAGCTTCAGGGAATGGGGCACTATTATTCCTAATTTACTTTTTGTCCCTCTTCAGGCGCCCTAGTATGTTAGGCTGCTGTTAACCAGATACGCTGTGCTGTAAGGGAGTGAAAAAGATCCTGTCTTTGTTAGCCTAAAAGAATTTTCAAAACTAATGAAAACTCAAGGAACCAAATGCTTATTATATGTGATTATCACAGTGAAGCATTGTTTTAGAATGTTGTTGACACAGGTCTTGGGACTGTGTGTTCATAAACATAGTGCTCTCATGGGTGGAAGAAAATTCCAATCTAGGTTATTTTTAGAGAAAATTGTAGTTCTTTGTTTCTCCTAAAATAGAAAGATCATATTTTCAATGCCTTTGTGGCTGTATCATGTTAATGAGGATAGTAAAAATATGTGGTCCTAACTGGTTAGATACAGGGCTCATACAAGAGGCAGGTGGCAAGCACACTCATGTTCCTTCCTAAAAGATTGAATATTTATTTGTTGATTATGTGTTATGTCTAACACACTGCTAAGTGTAAAAGGAATACAAAATAGTATGTTACAGAAGATACATTTATTTCCTTCCCACCAGGAGTTTCAATGAGCCACATATATACAAGGGACAGTAGAGAATCAAAGGCATTTTGGGATATATGCCACCAAGACAGTCACTGTGGCATTGTTCAGAAAGCCTTCTGCTGGCCATGTCACAGTAGCTTTATCTCCAAGCCACATGACCACAACTCCGACATTAGTATTGTCTACATGTGGATTTCAACTCTGCATCTGTACGACTCTTTCCAATCTATGTGTTTAATGAGATTTAATGCTCTGGGATAAAAGCTTCTGCATTAGAGTGATTTTTTCCCCCAAATAAATGTAAACTTGAGCTTTCTGAACCCCTCTGGAAATATATTGTTCTGAACAGTCAAATTTCCTAGATAGCTATGGGTCCAGTCCTTTGGTCCACCTTAGGGTGACTTTTGTTACCTTGAAAATGATGAACCATTTTTGATTCCTAACCAACTTCAATCCCTTTACAAATTGGCAAGCATTTATTGAATGGCCCTTCTGGGTAACACAGCTATGAGGGATACAAGAACTACTTAATGAGGCCCTACCCTTCCAGAGTCACAGATTAGTGATTCTCAACCCTGACTATCTGTCAGGATCATCCGGCAAGTTTCAAAAACATTCAGACCTGCTGAATATGCCTCTCTGACAGTAGGACCCAGACATCATTTTATCTTAATTAATTAATTAATTTTTTTGCTATATGATCTCACTTATATTTGGAATCTAAAAACACCTTGCAATCATAGAACTCAGACAAAAAATTGTCAGTTGCCAGAGGTAGGAGGTGTGGGAAGGGCAAAATGGTTGAAGGTGGTCAAAAGGTACAAACTTCCAGTTATAGGATAAGTAAGTCCTGGGGATAGAATATACAACATGGTGAATGTAGATAATACTGTATTTTACATTTGAAAGCTGTTGAGAGAATAGATCTTCAAAGGGTTTAAACAAGAAAAAATTGCAACTACGTGTGGTGATGGCTGTTAAATAGACTTATTTTGCTCTTTATACATATATGAAATTACTATGTCATGTACCTAATGCAAGTGCACTATTAAACAACAATTATGTCTCAGTTGAGCATTTAAAAAATTTTTATGTTATTTTGTTAATAAACAACTTTTTAGATGATTCTCATGGGCCCCTGGGGTACAGATCTGGACAAACAGACCAAAACAACCACAATAACAATTTGATAAATATTTCAGTAGAGGTATAAATAAATTTGAGGAAAGGCTGGAAGAGGAGGCTAATTTCAAATGGTAATACTGCAGATCTCTTCTTGGAGAATACAAGTGTGGGTGGGGCCAGATTGCTGAAATTTTTGATTTCACATGTCTGTGCTTCATCATTTTTTCCCAGTTCTCTCTCCTACTAATGGGCTATTAGCTGTCCCTCTTACAGCTGCGAGTGTATGTCTATAGCAGCTGATTTCTAATGTAATATTGCTAAGCATCGGGGGCTAGGAAATTTAATATCTAAGTTTGCTGGAATTGAATGTAAATTAAGAATAAATAGTTTCCACTTCCCACTAAAGGAACAAGAACTCCTTACAAAATGGCTGATTCCAGATCTGAGGCAGGAAACTATGAGGTGAACTTAGGGCATCTTGTGCCAGAAAGCAAGGAAGCTATCAGGATTAATGGAGTCCTGTCACAAGAGCACAGATTTAACTTGAGAAAACCTCCATGGGACAAAGAGAAGGCTATTTGAATTTTTTTTTAATGTTTTATTTATTTCTAGGAGAGAGTGAGAGACAGCGTGAGCAGGGGAGGGTCAGAGAGAGAGGGAGTCACAGACTGAAACAGGCTCCAGGCTCTGAGCTGGCAGTCAGCACAGAGCCCGACGCGGGGCTCGAACCCACGAACCGCGAGATCATGACCCAAGCGAAAGTCGGACGCTTAACCGACTAAGCCACCCAGGCGTCCCAGAAGGCTATTTGAATATTGGTTAGGACTCATAGCTTCAATAGGTTGAGATAAATATATAAGTATCCAAGGGCTCATAATGATACTAAAACACAAAAACCCAAAGACCAAAAATCCAGAAAACTCAAACCTCAGTGATGAGCTGGAATTACAGGGCACTATGAAAATTCAAAAGTAACATCAAGTATTTGTCTTTCCTTTCTTATACTTACTCTTCCAGAGTAAACAAATATTTGTTACAGGAAGTTGTCCTGTTTTTTTTAAAGCAGATTTTCAGTTAATCAATGAAGAAACAATTAGAAAAAATTCATTTTGAAACTCTTAATGAGTCCAGATAATAGTTATCAATGGATCTATCTATCATCATTCTATCTATCTACCTATCATCTCCTATCATGAATCTCAGCTATCTGCTGATGCATGACAAACCACGATCATGTGGGTTTGCTGGGTCACTGAAGTGGCTACATTCTTTGAGGGGCTCTGCCAGGGCTGCAGTGTCCAAGATGGCCCCACTCACATTGCAGGCCTTGGTGCTGGCTATCACCAGGGAGTCTTGGTTCTCCTCCAGGTGGCCTCTCATCATTCACACGGTGATGAGTAAGTGAGCTTCTTCACACGGTGATTGGCTTCCATGTGGGTGGAGGAAGAAGCTGTCAAAGCTGGCTGGTCTCTTAAGGACTAAACCCTCAAGGGACACCTTCTATAGGCTGAAGCAAATCACAAACCCAGATTTAGAGGAAGGGAAGTCCAGATTTAGAGGAAGGGAAGAGGACTCC
Source organism: Proteles cristata cristata (assembly GCA_017311185.1). Lineage (NCBI taxonomy): Eukaryota > Metazoa > Chordata > Mammalia > Carnivora > Hyaenidae > Proteles > Proteles cristata. Next base: position 602,089 of record JAESUZ010004966.1, on the reverse strand, counting down.
AGCTCTGATGGGAGGCATGGGCATCTCGGGAACAACTTATCAATGTCTGTCTCCTCCCCAAAATAGTTTTCATCCCTTCCACATGCAACATATACTTAATTCTCCTCCAAATGTCTCCATTTTGGCATCTGCTGAAAATCCAGGGTCTTGTTAGCTAAATCAGTTCCTCAGGTGTACCTCCTATTGACCTGAGTCCTATGGGCTAGGAAGACAAGTTATCTCCCCTCCACACACCCAGCATGCAATGGCAAGGCTGCATAAGGTGCAGCCTGTCACAAGAAAGAGGAACAGATAGCACATGGCAGTCACTCTTCCACAGCAATTCTGAATCCAGACCAACCTTACCACTTCCCACAATTCTAGGGCCAGACAGGGGAGGAATTGCTGGTGGTGATCTTTGGGAACAATACATTGCAGATACTCAAGTCTTTGGGGTAAAAATTTGTGGACACCTTCATGCTAGAGAAATAGGGCTGACACTGTGTGAAACTAATAATAAGTCTTGGCAGTACTGTAAGTCCAGCAGCCAGAATTGTGAGCCTTGTGATGGAGCACATGGCATCACTCAACAACTATTCCCATCCAAACATTGATTCTGAATCTCTGCAAACACCTACACCTGATGACTAATCTATGGGCAACACAAGCATTAGAGGAACAAGTTAAATGACACAAAGAAGTAATTAGCCAGATTCAGAATACTCCACATTCTACAGTATAAATGACTATGTTTCCTCAACAGATCAGTGGCAAGGAAAACAAACAGAGAAGGGCTGCTAGAGAGTAAAAGAGAATTAAGAGGCGTAATTAACAGAGGACCAAGGGGGAGAAGAAGGGCGGAAATGGTGGGGGAAAGGGGGAGAGGCAAACCATGAGAGACTCTTGAATGCTGACAAAAACTGAGGACTGGTGGATGTGGGGGGAGGAGGGGTGGGCATGGAGGAGGGCACTTGTGGGGATGAGCACTGGGTGTTATGTGGAAACTAATATGACAATAAACTATTTGTAAAAAAAAAATAGAAAAAGGGTTGGTGGCAAATAAATAAATAAATGTTTCTAAAAACCTGAAAAAAAAAAAAGTAGAATTAGCTTTTTCTACTTTTCCAGAGGCTTGTGAATACCCAGCTGAATGTAGAAAATATTTAATCTTTCAATCTTGTGCTATTTTTTGAGTTGTTTGTGAAATAAAAGAAGGACCATTGTCAAAAAAAAAAAAAAAAGAGGCGTAATTGCAACATGTGGACCTTATTTGAATCCGATTCAAAGCAAAGGTCCTGTCAACTAGAGATGCATACTAAGCTATTTATGGTTAAAATACCATGATCTCTGGGATTTGTTTAAAAATATTCCAGACAAAAATGGTGGGGGAAAGGGAGAGAGGCAAACCATGAGAGACTCTTGAATGCTGACAAAAACTGAGGACTGATGGATGTGGGGGGGAGGGGGGATGGGCATGGAGGAGGACACTTGTGGGGATGAGCATTGGGTGTTATGTGGAAACTAATTTGACAATAAACTATTTGTAAAAAAATATATATATATATATTCCAGACAAAATAAAAGGCACAGGTTGAAGGTGGGGTGGGGGTGGGGCAAATTAAATGATTGGGTAAAATGCTGGTGATTGTTGAAGGTAGCAAAGGGATAAATGGAGGTTCTTTCCAATCTTGTGCGCATTTGGACATTTGCATAATAAATATCAAAAGAGAGAGAGCATAGTTTCTGAATGAAGGGATTCTCCTAAGTAAATAAAATGAAGGGCCAGCACCATGAGGCAGCATTGCTGGTCATCCCAGCATTGACTCAGGGCTGGACCTGGGCTGGTTTCCTAGTCCTCATCTGGGTGAGGTGGGCAGGGACTGTGCTTGAAGCAGGAAGAGACCAGCTGTGAATCCACTCCCTACTCCTGGCACTTTTTGTTGAAAATCAAATAGTACATTGTTTATATTAGACAAATCAGTCAATCAATCAGTTGAGTACTTATGAGACTCCCCTACTTATTTTATTAAAAAAATTTTTTAATGTTTTATCTATTTTTGAGAAAGAAAGAGAGAGAGAGACAGGTGTGAGCAGGGGCAGGGCAGAGAGAGAGGGAGACACAGAATCTGAAGCAGGGTCCAGGCTCTGAGCTGTTAGCATAGAGCCTGAATTGGGACTCAAACCCACAAGCCATGAGATCATGACCTGAGCCAAAGTCATACACTTAACCAATTGAACCACCCAGGCATCCCTGGAATATTAATAATAATTAATAATAATAAATATTAATATTTATTCCTGTAAAGGAACACTTGCTACTTCACTTTTTAAAAAAATTTTAATGTTTATTTATTTTTGAGAGAGAGAGAGCGCGTCATCATAAACAGGGGAGGGGCAGAGAGAGAGGGAGACACAGAATTCAAAGCAGATTCCAGGCTCTGAGCTGTCAGCATGGAGCCTGATGTGGGGTTTGAACTCATGAGCTGTGAGATCATGATCTGAACAGAAGTCAGACCCTTAACTGACTGAGCCACCCAGGTGCCCCAACACATGCTACTTTAAAACACATTACACACCGTTTTAAAAATCAAATAGTTCCACACAATTTCCAACAAAAAAGAGCAAGTAGTCCTTTGCTTGACTCTTCCCTGCTTGGATTTCCTCATGCTGGGGCTCCAACTCATATCTCTTGAAGTTCTTGATCATGCTCTTTATTTCCACATGTCAGAATATCTGTTTATCCCTTTTCTGTCTTATTTTCCAATTTTAGATACAACCCTATGGACTCCTACTGAAGAAAGTGACGATTTAGCTCTCTTACATCACCCTTCATGCATACAAACTTGCCTCTTCTTCCTATTTTCCCAATAGCTTTAATTTTTGGTTAAATCAATATTCAGTGTTTGCACTGTGAGAACCAGGTAAATACTGGTCACAGTCCAGCCAAGTGGTGAGCTCAGAGTCTATTTTCTTTCTTGTAAAATGGTTTGGTTTTTCAGATGTTAATAACTGTCTCATGTGGTCATCTCTTTGTTTGGTTTCCTGAGGACCTATGGCCTCAATCCTGTACTGGGGTTGTGAAAGTCCAATATGTTCTAAACATACTCAGACACATCAGGTGTTTGATGCCATTGTGTTCTTCTTTTCTGGAGAAGTCCCTCCTGGATAGCTCTATCCTCCAGCTCCGGAACGAATTGGCCACTGTTCGGGTCCACTCCATAGATGTCATCTGGACCTTCCTCCTACCTCCTTCTTTTGCTGAATCCCTTGTTTCCTGGATCCCAGGTCTCTTTCCTTGTTTGCTCCCATATTTTGGTGAATACACTTGCCTGTAGTTACTTGAGGGAGGGCATGTAATGGGGAGTAATGAATATTACAGTGGTGTTCCATGTAAAAGAAAATGAAGAGCCAGGTCTGATAACCCATATAGGCTGGGTTCCCTGTGAAGCAGGTTTTGAGGAGGAGATGAGGGTGCTGGAGGGATGTTCTTGGGATCAGTACACTGGAAAGGAAGGAACTAGGCTTGGGCAGAGGTAGAAGATGAGCTGCAGTACAGACTCAGTGAGGCTTCAGTGGTTCTATAGGCTGTTCTGGAGTTGAGATGAGCCTTCAGCATTGTCCCAAATTGGGATAACTGTGCTGGGCCTTCATACGCCCACAACAATCAGGCATTGTATTCCAGCCCCGCTAGGAAGTAGGCGTGGTCTTGAGTGAGTACCTCTCTTCAGCCCAGGTAATCCCTGTAGGGGCTGGGTAGGGAGCCTGGGGCTCTGGGCAGCACCTACAGCACCCACCACAGTCCCTTTCTGAGCTGCTTATATCCATTATCTTGTGTAAGGTCTGGGAGCAGTTCCTCTGGGATTCCAATGGGCGTCTTTTCCAGGGAAACTTAGGAAATGGGAATTAGTGGGATAATGTCCCTACCAGGAGAGCTCCTACCCCATAGTCCAATGAACTGATGCAAGAGATTACTAAGTACAAATTACACATTCAGAGGCTAGGGAAACAACTACTGGGCAGGTCTGTGGAACCTACAGCGAGGGGGTTCCTGGCCAGGACTCCTGGCTCCCATATGCATCCCACTGTCATAGGGAGTGGGGCATGATGCCACTTGGGGTCCTCAGATATCAATGTCAACCTGGACCCCGTAATCAACAGGCCTGAAATGTTCCAGCATTTCCTTTCTCTAGTGACCAGTTATTTGAGTTAATAGCTGTAGGTCCTCTTAGGGAAGCACTAAGAGGCTCCTTAACTTATATACTCCCTATGGTATTTCAGGATCTTCTTCCAGGGCCTCAGCATCTCCTTTAATCAATGGGTTCTAGGGCTAAAAAATGCCTTAGTTCTTGACACAGAAAAAGTAACAATGACTGTTGGGGCCACCGCTCTCAGCCTCTGGCTCACACAACCTTGGCTTTGTCATTGCACATATGCAATAGTAGCCTCATTGGCTGCCCATCTATTCTGTTCCTTGGAGCCCCATGTTCTCTTAACTGTTTCCCTAACTCTCTGTGTGTCAGGCTCCCAGGCTGTCCCTCTGATTGGACACTCATGTGACAACTAACTCTGCCTCCTCACAGTGACTGCAATCACCTGGCCTCGACTGGGCGGGGGCCGGGGGTGGGGGTGGCCTGCCTTTTCCACAGAACTACCCAGTTCTGTGGCTGCATCTCCTGCAGAGCCACCCATGAACCCCTGAGGGAAGCTGGAGCCCATTTCTCCTGTGCCTTCCTTAGTGCTTTGGGAAACGGGGTGCCCTCTAGGTTTCCCTGCAACACTGCCCACTGCAGCATGCCCACTGCTTCAGCTCTTTCAGAGAACCATCTGCTACCTCAGTTCTGGTGCTCCTACTTGGCTTGGTGTGGGCCATTGCTTTCTCCATGCTTTAGGGGGTGTTTGCACCATCTCCTGGGCCCTCGATGAGGTGTTGAGTCCTGCAGACCACTTGCCAAGTGGTAAGATTCTATCACTTAGTGGGATCAGCTCATCCCAGCCCTGTGACAAAGTGACCTAATCTTGCTATTGGCCTCATGGCAAGTGGAGGTGGGGGGAGACAAGGTAGATTCTGAGTGGAGAGGGGAAGTATGTGATTTTTTTGGGAACCCAGGTCTTTGTATGATTTTATTTTATTTAAAAATTTTTTTAATGTTTTATTTATTTCTGAGAGAGAGAGAGACAGCGTGAACAGCGGAGGGTCAGAGAGAGAGGGAGACATAGACTCCAAAACAGGCTCCAGGCTCTGAGCTAGCTGCCAGCAGAGATCCCGACGTGGGGCTCGAACCCACGAACCGTGAGATCATGACCTGAGCCGAAGTCAGACGCTTAACAGACTGAGCCACCCAGGCACCCTTGTATTATTTTTTTTAATGTTTATTTTTTGAGAGAGAGAGAGAGAGAGAGCATGTGCAAGTGGGGGAGGGGCAGAGAGAGAGGTAGGGAGAGAGAGAGCATATTCGAGGCAGGGAGAGAGAGAGAGCATATTCCAAGCAGGTTCCTAGCTGTCAGTGTAGAGCCTGACACCAGGCTTGATCTCAGGAACCTGAGATCATGACCTGAGCTGAAATCAAGAGTCAGTTGGCTAACCAACTGAGCCAGTCAGACACCCTGTTTTGTTTTTAAACAAGAGAGGAGTGTTAGCTCTTAATGTGGAGGGGGGTAAAGGCACTTCTGTGGGCTTAGAAAGTTTACGGATATCTGGGAATTTAAGATTTTTGGTTGCATCAACCCAGGTGTCCTCATTCTACGTATCAATGTCCTGTTCTTCAAAAAAGGAGCTGGTCTTGGGAGAGATAACATACCTTGGTTGACTTAACATTCTTTTGAACTCAGCTACTCTTAGGGCTTAAATCTACTCATAGGATTTAAAAATCTTGAGTCTGTCCTCAGCCTTCTCTGCTATCTTACTGCAGGAGATGAGGATCTCTGTATACTGCCCAGGGGGTACTCTGACTTCCACATGTAGCTTTTTTTTTTTTTTTCATTTTAACAGCTTTATTGTGTGATAATTCACAAACCACATAATCCACTCATTTAAAGTATAAAATTTAAAATTTTAAAATATATTCACAGGGTTGTGCAACTATCATGATAATCTAATTCTAGAATATTTTCATTGTGGGACACCTGGGTAGCTGAGTATCTGACTCTTGATTTCGGCTCAGGTCATGATCCCACGGTTGTAGGATGGAGCCCCATGTTGGGCTCCACACTGAGTGTGGAGCCTGCTTGGAACTCATTCTCTCTCTGTCTCTCTCTGTCCTTTTCCCCAACTCACACTATCTCTCTATCCAAAAATGAAAATAAAAATAAATAAGCAGAATATTTTCATTGCTCCCCTAAAAGACGTCTCAAACCCATTAGCAGTCACTCCCCATTTGTCCTTCCCCTAGGTCCTGACAACCACTAACTACTTTCTGTTCTGGACATTTTGTGTAAATGGAATTATATAGATATGGTCTTTTGGGACTGGCTTCTTTCATTAGCATAATGCTTTCAAGGGTCATCCATGTTGTGGCATATGTCAATACTTCATTTATTTTTACTGCCAAATAACATTCCATTGCATCGATTTATCACATTCAGTTGGTCCCTTGCTCAAGTGATGGACAGCCCACTGTTTTAAGGAGGCTGATGGTGAGAAATAGGGGTGGGTCTTTACTTTTAATTCCATATGCTTTTGTAATAGGATTTTCATAGAAAGCAAGTATTCCTCTGTTAAAAGAAATTGGGGGTGGCGGGAGTCAGGGGTAATGAGTATGTCAAATGTTACACAGCTGAAGACTGTCAATGGGAAGCATTCAGAAGTGGCTTGGAGATGCTGTTGGTGACGTTTTGTGCAGAGTGGGCAGGTGATGCCAGGTAACTGAGGATGAAAAAGGGCTCAGGGAGACCGAAAGTAGAGATCCAGCACCTTTAACAACCAAAGGAGTGAGAAAAATAGACATGTATTGGGGCTTGTGGTTGTAAAAGCTTCTCAAATGTTATTCCTTTTCCTAATTTTAAAATCCCAAAGAAAGATTTTTCTCAATTTGCTTACTTTTAGGAAATTCTGAAAATAACCAGCATTTGCCAGAAATTCCAGAATAATTTGACTTTGCAACTGCTAGTCACTACTTGTATTACTTGGGTAGGCCATCCATTCTTTCTGGAGCACAGTACCAGACTGGAGGCTCAAACAACAGACATAGTTCTGTAGGCTGGAAGTCAGAGGTCAAGGTGTCTGTCAGCAGGGCTGGTTCCTTCAAAAGCTTCTCTCCTTGGCTTGAGGATGTTCCTCTTCTCCTCATGTCCTCATACAGCTTCCCTCTGTGCATGTCTGTGTCCTAATCTCTCTTTATAAGGACACCTGTCAGCTTAGGTTAGGGTCCCATCCTAACAATGTCATTTTAACTTGAAATGAGCTCTTTCAAGGTCTTACCTCCAAATAGAGTCCTATTCTGAAGTACTAGGGGTGAGAACTTCAACATATGAATTTTTTGAGTAGGGGACACAGTTTAGGCTGTATCACCAGTGACCATTTCAGATGGGAGGTAGAGGCAGGTGGTTCCCTACAACTGACGTTGCTCATCTGCACTGCCAAGAGCAGTCCAGGTGGCCACCATGGGCCACCAAACTTGGCTCTCTCCCTCCCTCCTCAGTCTCAGACGTCATGTCCCATAGTGATACACACAGACACTTCTGAATCCTAAATGTGAATCGACTGCTCCTCATTTATCCTGGGTGTACCCAGCATATTTGAATCATCTTAGGGCCACTCCTATTTCTTTCCTCGCTCATTGACCACTTGAGCTTACAGAGGGTAAGCAAACTGTGAGTTCAAAGCCACAGTGTATATAATGATGTTTGGAGTTTGGGATGTAGACAGGGAACCTCCCTAAAGTATCACAATCTTTATGGTCCTTTGGGGGGAGCCAAGGCATGCCCTGGGAAAAAAAATTCCGCCCAGAGGAAGTTGTCCTCAGAGAGAACTGTGCTCCTAGAGAGATATCCTGTTTACTCTGAGTCATTTCTAAGAGTGTGTCAGCTCATGTTTTTTGGTAATTTGCTAATGACATGGTATCTATTAAATATGTATATAGCAAGGTAAAAATAGGTTGAGCATTTTCTAAATAGCCCCGGCTCAAAGCAAAGTGGTGAAAGAGCTGTTAGTTCTTTTTAAGGCAAAAGAAAGCTGCACTTCATCATCCCCAACCCACCCTTGTACTGCATCCCAGGACAAACAAGAAATGCCCCAACGAAAGAAAATGAAAATGCTGTTCTCGACTGGCTTGCTTCAGAAATATGCCTGGACCCAAGAGTTCCAACTTTTCCGGGATTCATTCTTACAGAGTCTAACCCTTGTGGTTTTTTGGTAGGAGGTAATTTCTGTGCTGGTTATGATTTGAAGGAGCTGGCCCACGGCTCAACCTTGCTCAAATTGGAACAAGATGTCACCAGTGGTCTTGCTCCCACAGTAGGCACTTGAAAATAGATTCGCACTGGGACTGCCAGCTTCCGGGCCTTTCTGTGGGACGTCTGTTAGTTTCCATGACTAGAAATGACACCACCATTCTGTCACTGCATTTCACGTCCCTTGTACCATGTAGGAAGTGTGAGTGTTGTGGGTGTTTTTTTTTCAAGCAATGAAGGGAATGGCAAAGAATTTTTCATAAAAACAAGTGACAAATTTCACTCAAGTTACTGACACATAAAAGGAAAAAATTAGTTTTTGCTTTGAAGCTAACCAGAAACAAATGGCTATGTTTCTCCAAAGGAAAAGCTGGAGTTTAGTTATGATACATCCCCTCCCAGAAATCTAGGAAATTATACATACTGTACCCTCTGTTTATAAGAATATGAATAACATGATTGTGTGCACAGGGTCAGTTGCAGTTCAGATGAGAATTTACTGCTGTTAAATAGAAACTACATAAAGGCAGAAAGAGCTGCTGTTAACCCTTTATTAACATGATCCAAATGTCTTCCTTTTAAGAGACACTTGGATGGAAAGCTCCTTGAAGCCAGGAAATATGTCTTCAATGTCTTTAGATGTCTCCCCATACCTAGCACAGACACCGTGGTGGCACACAGTAGGTATTCAGAGAAAGCTGTGAATCCTATTCGACCAAAGAGAGAAGCAGTGTTTGATTTTTCCATTGAGAAATAGGAATGGTTTTATTTTAGCTGCACTGTTGAGTCCCTGGTGCTGAGCAACTGAGAGCTACGGGAACCTTGAACTTGCTCTCATGTGGGCCACTTCCTTTCACACCTCTCAAAATCAGGTGGTGCTATTAGCAGCTGCCACAATATCTCTACAACAGCAATGGCTGTGTGAGGGGCTTGGTGTTAAGTGTGTCCCATGCCTCCATCCCATTTACTCTCCCAACCACCACCAACTACACTGGGCACTGTCTTCGTTTTGGAGATGAGGAGAGTGGGGGCCAGAAAGGGTAAGCAGCCTGAGACCATGTAGTAAGTGGCCTGACTAAGACCCACACTCAGGCTGGTCTGAGTGCAAAGGCCACCTCTTCCTGCTGCCCTGCATGATTTTTGCAAAGGGATCATGCTTTGTTCCTAAAGCCAAGCAATCTACAGGACAAATATAGTCATGGTCAAAGAGCTTGGGGACAGCAATTAGCCAGGCTGAGGGGCACTGGGAATGGCAGGCACATCCCTATCCTCCTCCCTCACTCCACTGGAGGGCTCTATTTAACACCTGATTAGCTAGCCAGGCTCCAGCAGGAGAACACCCAAGAAGGCCAGCAAAGAAGAGCCTAAAGGAGAAGGGACGCCTTACAGACCAGGGTGCAGGGTACAGAGGACAGGGATAGGGGAGGGAAAGAAGGAGGGAGATGGTGATATGGCCTCCAGCCCTGCCTGCCTGGCCTCTGTGGGAGGAAGGTGGAGCTGCTAAGGGAGGATTGTTTATAAGCATTGCAGGTCTTTTTACCAGCGGATGGTGCCCCTTCCTTCTCTTCTCCCTCTGAGTCACACTGCCATACCAGCCACCTGCAGTCCCCAAACTGGGTCAGAGGGAATGCATTGCTGTAGAATGAGGGCAACCTTTGGGGTCAGATGAATCCAGCTGTGATTTGGGGCAGCTGTGGGCAGCTCACTCAATAGCCCTGAGTCCCCTGTGGGGGTAGTAATGCCCACCTCACACAGCTCTGGTGGGAATAGAAAGAGGAGTCTGAGCATGTGAGGGAAGTAGGATGCCTGGCACCCCAGGAGTGTCCGATGACTGTTCCTAGTCTACGTTCACCCACCTTCAGCCACCCGGTTGGGTAGATTCCTCCTTATCATCACCCACCTGAGCCAGCTCAAGGTGGGTCCAACTCCATTCAGGACTGAGTGCTAGAGAGAAGAGGAGCTTCTCCGTACTCTCCTCCTGTGTTTCTAATCTGATCCTAGTTTGACGAGTGGTGATAATAAGTTATTGATGGCATAGATGTCACCAGTTCTGTTCCACGTTTCCTGAGGACCAACTACATCCCAGAGGCGGTGCTTTGGATAGAAAAATGCACAGCATGTGGCCCCTGCCTTTGGGGACCTTACATGTCAGCTGAAGAGGCACACATGTAAGTGAGTTAAATATTGTGTGTTAAATGCTGTGACAATAGCACTCACCACAGAATGCTAAGAAAGCACAGAAAAGAGATGTGAGCATAATCTGGAAGCTGAAGATAACTCTTTGAGGAAGATGTTGCCTTTGCTGAGTCTTAAAAGAAAAGCCAGTTAGCCGGTGTGGTGACCTTGTACTTGTCACCATGACTAAGCTGAAACTACACCCCCCAGAATTCCCTTCCCTGTATCGTTCTGGATTAGGATTAATCATAAGAGAAGCATGCATGAGGTCTGAAGGTGAATGAGAAGCAGCAGCCATATTTATGCCCAGAATGTCAACGTAGGGCCAGACATCACTGCCACTCACACTTATGGTTGCAGATCTGTTGACCTGCCCTGTTGGAGTAAGGCAAGTGACCAGGTCTGCACCTCCTTCCTCTCCCCTTGGACTCCCTCCTTCAACTTCTCGATGGCTAGGTCAGGTGTGTGTTTAGCTCTGTGATGAAGAATAGCAGCCTCCCTTCTAGCATTGTTGAAATTTGAAGTATGAGAGACCAGCATGGACTCCATTCATTCTTCTGGGCTCCCAGCTTATTATCCATCTGAGTTCTGGTTTGTCCTTGGCTCTCCCCACTTCACATCCATCTTTCCTTCCTTGATGTGAACATGTCCCCATTCCCTCCAGGCTCAGCACCAGGTATAGACACAACAGCTGCACATAAGCTGTGTAAGCAGCATCCACAGTTGTGTAGGGTCAAATCCCCATAACCCATAATAAACCCCTTGTTCTAGATCACTCCAATGGTTATACTTCTTGGGTGGACCTTGATGGGTTAGCCAATTAAATATGACTGGGGAAAAATGGTGCAGGCAAGAGGAATACAATGAGCAGAGTCATGAAATGGCAGAGTATATGCGGGGAACCACAGGTAGCTTGGTGTTTCCAGAAACTAAGTGTGAAGCAGAGAGAGGAAGATGGGACCAGAAAGGGTGGAAATGACCAGGCTGTGGAGGAAATTGAATGCCATGCTAGACATTTGGCCAACACAAGAACCATCAGATTGAAGGAAGCTTCTAAATGTGTGGTAAAGCTGTGAACAGTTTGTGTAATCTATCATGCTATTTGTTGTTCTCTGAATAATGTTCCACATGACAAATCTTCTTTAGAATATGCTACTTGCTTTAAGAAATGATGTTTCCACTGTCTGATGGCAAGAATTAGGTAATACTCTATTGCTATAAGATAGGTTATGCTGTCTAATAAAAAAAAAAGCCATGGTTTCCGTGGTTTAACATCACAAAGGATTTTTCTTGCCCATGTCATGTTGGTAGGATGGTTTTCTTTGGTGGTTCTTTATCAAGCAGGGTCTGGGGGTTTCAGGATCCTTCTATCTTGTCACTGTGTAATCTTCAAAGTGCGGTTTATAAGACTCCCCAGAGAGGAGAGCTCGTGGACCATGCTGCTGGTGGAGCACTGGTGGGCTGGAAAGTGGCTTGTGTGACTTCCGACAGCCCTCTGTCAGCAGCACCCAGTCCTGCCTCCCCAGCTGCTAGCAAGCTGGGAAATATGGGCCGGGAGGAGGGAAATAAAATGGATCTGGTAAACGCATAACATTGTACGTATTACCCTATCACTTTCGGAGCTTTTATTTACAGCTCAATTCTAGTGACAGCATTAACTGTATTAGCATAAAGATAGCTTCTTTTTCCATTACACAGTTTTGATTCTCTTTTCTTGTTTCCTTGCTTTTGTATATTCCAAGATAAAAAAACAATAACTCCAATATTCACATCACAATTAAGTGCTGTTATTCAAACACTTAAAATGACTCCTCTACTTTTATCTAGACAAGATGGTCCTTGTTTAATAAACAACTTTCTTATGGAAAGAGTTTTAGTAGGGGGGATCTTCTCCAGAACATTTTCCTTGGTACACCTGGGTAATAGGGATTATTTGGGTTAGAGAATATCAGCTAATAAAAATGCAGAGTGATTGCTTCTTATGCTTATGCAAATGAACAGAGAAGTTATTGCTGGCTAGGAGCATATCACTCTTCCCATTTCAGATCATCTTTTCTTTTTTAAATGTTTATTTATTTTTGAGAGAGAGAGCACAAGTAAGGGAGGGTCAGAGAGAGAGACACACACAGAATCTGAAGCAGGCTCCAGGCTCTGAGCTGTCAGCACAGACCTTGACGCAGAGCTTGAACCCATGAACCATGAGATCATGACCTGAGCAAAAGTCGGATGCTTAACCAACTGAGTCACCCAGGTGCCCCCAATTTCAATTCATCTTGAGTCCCCACAGTGATCCTTAATTTAAAAAAAATTTTTTTTCCAAAGATAGATGGCATTTTATTTTATTTTATTTTTTATTACTATTATTTTCTACAAATAGTTTATTGTCAAATTAGTTTCCATATAACACCCAGTGCTCATCCCAACAAGTGCCCTCCTCCATGCCCATCCCCCCCGCCCCCCTATATCCATCAGTTCTCAGTTTTTGTCAGCATTCAAGAGTCTCTCATGGTTTGCCTCTCTCCCTTTCCCCCACCATTTCCCCCCTTCTTCTCCCCCTTGTTCTTCAGTTAAGTTCCTCCTAATCCTCCTATACGTGCAAACATATAATATTTGTTCTTCTCTGCCTGACTTATTTCGCTCAGCATAACACCCTCAAGGTCCATCCATGTTGCTACACATTGGTGACCCTTAATTTATGGGAAGATGGCCCAACAGAATACCAAACTACTGGTATTTTGATTTATAGGTTTGAATGTATATCCCCATAGACACAGTGTTACAAACGAACCATTGGTCTTACATTTTTTGGCATGTGATGGATCAAGTAGGTGAAGTTGAACCACTTATTACATTAGTTGCTTCAATTGCTATATTTTAATTTCTAGACAAAGGACTTAAACTTTTGAAAAAGGGCCTTTTCTTTCCAATTTTCAAGGGATCTCAACTGTAAAAGTATCATGTCATAATGTCTCTAAGGGCGAAGTGATAAATGCTTTGAAAACCAGAAGATATTGCATAAAGTAGCATAATGTTTTAATTTCTTGTAGAGAACTTCACATTGTGTGCATATAGCACTACAATGGTTCATTTTATGTGTCAACTTGGCTAGGCCATGGTACCCAGATATATGGTCAGACATCAGTCTAGATGTCACTGTTAAGGTATTTTTTAGACGAGATTAACATGTAAATCAATAGACTTCGAGTAAAGCAGATTACCCTCCATAGTGAGGGTGGGCCTCATCTGAGAAAAAACTGTGGTCTTCTGTGGAAGAAGACATTTTGCCTCCAGACTGCCTTTGGACCCAAACTGCCGCATCAGTTGTCCCTGGGTCTCTAGCCTGTTGACTGGCCTAACAAATATCAGACTTGCCAACCCTCCCAATTGCATGCATGACCCAGTTCCTTAAAATCTGTGTGACTCCACATATTCTATTGCTTCTAGTTCTCTGGAGAACATTGGCTAATGGAAACCTCTTCCGAGCAAAAGCCAACAGACAATATTTACTAATTTGCCTCTAAAATATTTGGAATTAAACACCTACAAAATACAAATATTTGACAGATACTGATGCACTTGATTAAGAAATCTACTGTTTCTTATTGATTTATTTCTAGGCATCTTCAAATTTCCCCTATTTTCTAGAAGTCTTTTGCAACGTGCCCTACTCCTGCATTCTATGCTTGAAGGCGGTGTAGCCAAAATACTCTTAGGTAAAAGAATCCGTAATCCAGGAACACATCCAAGATTGTTCACTCTTAAACCTAGGAGAGGGTTGTTCATACTTTTTGCAAACTCTTAGTTCAACTTTGATATGGTATTAAATTCGTGTTAGGTACACATTTGATAGATTCCCAGAAACAAAGGAAACTGGCACCAACTGCTGTTAAATAGCATTTAGGACATGAGCCAATGGAAGAAATGAAAATGTAATGTATGATTGAGACTGTGTCTGACCTAGCCCCCTCCGCCCAGGCTTGGCTGGAGTTCTGACGCTCTCTGTGATGTTCTGTATTTGCAAAATGGTTGGGTATTTGAACAAGATGGGTCACACAAAGAATGAAATGTCAGTTTTAGGAAGGTGATTTGTACTGCGTGAGGGAATACCTCCTACACAATGACCCCAGAAGGAGCCGTGTCCTGTACCTATAGTAGTGCTTGTGGCAAAGCCAGAGAGCATTCGCGTCTGCCGAAGGAATTAAAAATGAAACAAAACAAGAAGCCATGAAGGATTACATAGAATGGAGGTCAATTCACAGATGTCTGATCCGGGCTACATTTTAAGAAGCGTCCCGTTCTTTTCCACATCGTGTTAGAAATCAGTCAGCTTGAAAAGATTAAAAAGGAAGGGGAGGATTAAAAAGAGGAAAAAATATGGAAAGGCCAAGTTAGGAGTTAAAATCATTCAAATCAAAAAGTCCTCTCTTTTTCTTCCCGTCTTTGAGAAGCTGGGGAGGTGGCGTGTACCTCCTAGAGCAGAATGACCCATCATAAACCTCTTCATGTCAAAAAATTTGACTTTAATTTATCATCCACATGAAAGACAAAAGCCATGCAGCTGTGGCTAGGAGTGATATTAGAGGAGCCAAAAATGAAAGCAGACAGCAATATAGGTGTGGATTTAAAACTAGGGCTTTTACTATAGAAGGCACAGATAAGAACAGACAGGTGAACAGAATGGACATTTGCATGTACAAAGGAAATGTGGTTAGCTAAAAAGTAGCACTGATTTAGGGAATAAGGAGCTGTTTTGGTTCCATATAGCCTTCTCATGTGGGATCTTGGTAGAATGACAGTCTGCTTTCTGCCTTTCTATTTATTTTATTTTATTTTATATTTTATTTTATTACAGTCTACTTTCTGCCTTTCTATTTTTATTTTATTTCATTTCAGTTTGTTTTATTTTATTTTACATTTATTTATTTTTGAGAGACAGAGAGAGACAGTGGGCAAGCAGGGGAGGGGCAGAGAGAGAGGGAGACACAGAATCTGAAGCAGGCTCTAGGTTCTGAGCTGTTGGCACAGAGCCCAACGTGGGGCTCGAAACCACAAATTGCAAGATCATGACCTGAGCCAAAGTCAGACACTCGACCAACCTGGCCCCCCAAGTGCCTCTGCTTTCTGCCTTCTAAAGACAGTAATAACTGTTTTAACTTATACACTTGCAAGGCAGTGGCTCCTGCCTTGAATATTTAGCACCGTGCCTGGGACCCAGTAGGATGCTGTATATGGCTGAAAAATCAGACAATTTCCTCAAGAGATATTCCAAAATTGACATATCAGTATTTTGCCTTAATATGCTATAGGATCGTCAGAATTAAGTCCTGGGGAACTTATTCTCAGTCATCCAATTTCTGTTTCTGATTGTATGTCCGTGGACAAGACAATAATCTTCCCAGGCCTCAGCTTCGTCATCTGTAGGGTCTTCAGATTCTCTCTGGCATTAAAATTCTTCTTCTGTGAAACTAGCTTTAGGGTACCCAAAGCTTAGACCACTTAAATCTTGTTTTACATTTCAGTCCCATTCAATCATAAATACCCAGGCAATATTTAAGTACCTAGTATGTGCAAGAGGCTGCCTTAACTGCTTGAGGTACGTGACTTTGTGAGTATGAAGGCCTGCCCTCGACATCAAGGAGTAGACCCTCGTAAAGGGTGGAAGGCATGACATGAAGGAAGTGTCAGAAAGTTCTAGAACTTCTCAGGGCAAGTATTATCTCCTTCATACCAAGGTAGCGACGTTTTAGAATGAAGGAAGGAGCAGTGTGGTGAATGAAGGAAAGTTGAATGGAGGCCCACACAGTAGTGAGCTCACTTCTCTCCAAATGAGATGCAGGACAGCTTTCTGAGGGGGGAAACTGAGTGTGTTTGGGGAAGAGTGAGTGTTCCTCTTGAGCAGGATTACAGCATATGTAGATAGGGCAGGGGAGGTAAGATGGGGGCCTTCAAAAACAGAACACAGAGGCTAAACTTAATGGACTCTGAACATCTCTGTGGAAAGACAAGAGAAGATGTATGTGGCAGGGAAGGCAGAAAGCAGTTGAGGAGAGGTAGAGGGACATACCCATCCAGGAAGACCTTGACAATGGGCGGTGATGGGACAGCTTCCTGACACTTCACCTGGTTAGTTACTAGAACACGCTGTATAAAGGGCACATGGTAAATGAATGTGGTTGTGGGAAGTCTCCGGTACTGAGACTCTGTGCATCTAAGGCTGCTTGCTTGTGTGGCTGGGGTGTCCCCTGCAAGTAGCTTTTGGAGCCTGTGTGTGCCATCACCATGGTGGGGGAATTTCGCTTTTCCTCTTGCCTGATCTTCTGTTTTTTTTTTTTTTTTTTTTTTTTTTTTTTTTGGCTTTTCAGCAGTGGTTTGGTATGTGTCTGGGCAAAATGGCTATAGATGATCTTTCCCCCACCTCCATGCCCCCCACCCCCAATCCCACAAGGACATACCACCACAAGGACTTACCATTCATAAGGTGGTATTGGAAATGGGGAAATGATGAGTCCCTCCGGCTTTAATTGTTGACTATTTGTCCCTTTTAAAATTTTATTTTTGTAAGGTAGACAGCAAAACAAATGAGGCTGAGATAAATATTCTTCAGTGCTCATCATAATCATAATAACTAAATGACCATTGCTATTCTACCAGGAAGATAACGCAATAAGGCATTCCACCTCTTGGTTTCGTTGCTTATTTTTAACTTGCCTGCTCATTTTTGTTTGTCTAAGCAACTCCTAGCATTTTTTAAGACTCCTTGAAGTGGCAGACCCCCAAAATTTCACACAGCAAGGGCTTAGGGAATGACCCCGGATAAAAGCGCTGGGGGGCTGGCATTGCATCTCCAGGGTATTTATTTGGGAGTGGCTCGGCTAGGAATCCGAGGAGCCCATGGAAGGCTGTGGACTCCTCCCTCCGAACTGGTCACCTGCTCTGATCTCTCCTTTCTATTTTTGTTTTGAGCCATTGAGCCACTGAATAGACTTTCCTCATTTTATGACTCTCTTGGTCAGGACTTTTGCCTATCCTTGTCTACTTTTTGGCGAAGTTTCTATGTGTACATTTGAGTTTTTATCAGAAAGTTTCTACTGGAATCTTCCTTTTTTGTACCTTTTTTCCTATCACATTTTCATTTACACGATCTTGTCCTTTTGCAGATTAAACAATAGATCCTTCGTGCTTCAGTTTTAGATGTTTGGTTATCTTGACACATATAATAACATGTATCGTGTAACTGTGACTGTCAGAGTTAACTCAGCTTTGCTTGCAACCGCTGTTTTAATGAAATTTGGATTTTTTCAGCTCCCACTCTTTCCCACTTGTGGCCTTTTACTTATTTGGAAATATAATATTTGTTACACAGATGAATTACATGGTGTGCCTTTGTGGTGGATAGCTGTGCCTCTAAAGTCACCTTTCTAAGTTCTCAGCATGTTTGAACATGTTGTTTCTACTGGGGGCAGAATAGCTCAGCTTTTGGTGGTCACTTCTCTACATAGTTGCTCTAGAACTGATACACTGACAGTTTTCAGCAAGGTTAATGCGTTGCTTTATCTGGCGGGTAACTAAAACACACACACACACCACAATGCAAGCCTTATGGTTGAGAAAGAAAAAATTATGGTGCACAAAAAGAAAACCAGAAAACAAAAAAACAAAGATAAAAGGCAGAGCAAAACCCTCCTCAAAGTAGGCATTTGTTTAAAGTTGCTAAACTACACATTTTAGACCCCAAAAATGTTTGTGAAAAGTGCTCTGAAATTATTAGACCACAGGACTTCTTTAGAGTCTGAAAAACATTTTGAGGTTCTGTGGCATGGAACAGGGAGTCGGGGCTGGCCAGGAAGGCGGTCCCATCGGGGACTCTGTGATAGCCTAGGAGACAGGAGAGTGGTGAGGAACTGAGGGTCTCTCGCTGCATTTTTATAGAGAATAGTTGGGGTGGAAGCCAGGGCGTGATGGAGCTGACAAGGCAGGACCTTCGTCAGAGAAAGGAGTTTTTGGCTAGCTAGTGCTTCAGACGAGCCCCCAGCTTCTGTATGTGACATGGGTGCTGAAGGAGGCAGAGGTGAGGTCGCTGGAGCTGAGGTACTCAGGGACCAATGAGATGGGCAAGCTGCCAGGTGGTCCCCATGGAAGCTAATGTCCCTCAGAAGCTGGCAACTCAGGAGAGAGCAGAACCATGAGCCAGAGAAATATGTGCTCCTTCTCATCGCTCTCCATAAGTAACTGTCCATCCATCTTTCAGGAGCTGCTCATTCAAAAAACAACGTGCCTTAAGTACCAATCAGATGCCAGCCACTCCTACGGGAGTTACAAAAATACATCGGGCATGGTTCTGAGCCCCAGGGGGCTGACTGCCTGATTGGGGTGGGGAAACATGTACGTTGCCTCAGACAGAGCTTGCCACTCACAGGACTTCGGGCTGCAGGCTGGCCACGTAAGTGGTGATGTCAGCGGTGAGACTATTTGGCAAATGCAGCCAAGGGGCTTATTGCTTACCTAGAGGAGGCAGCCGTTACTCCATGTTACCAAATCTTTAATTTTCTTTTTTTTAATGCTTATTTATTTATTTATTTATTTATTTATTTTGAGCGGGAGGGGAGGGGTAGAGAGAGAGTGAGAGAGAGAATCCCAAGTAGGCTATGCACTGTCATGAACCTTGAGATCATGACTTGATCCTAGAGATCAAGAGTTGGACACTTAACTGACTGAGCCACCCAGGCACCCCCTGATTTTCTTTTTAATGTCAGAAATGGAGATGTAAAGGGGTGCCATCTCCCAACTTTAAAAGTTTAGCAAGTGATTAAAAAATCAAAAGCACAGTATGAGCCAATGATTTGTGAACTCTCTGATTTAAATAACTGGAGCTCAGGCAATCTTCGGTTCTGGTTCTGGTTCTGGGCCAAATCTGCTGGTGACCTTAAACAAATCATATAACTTCTCTGGACCTCAGTGACCTCATCTATAAAATGGAGCAGTAAGCTGCAGAGGATGAGCTCTGGAGTTTTTCCTACTTCTCTGAGTGTATGAATTAAATTTCTAAATAAGCTTCTAATCAATTTTTGTCCACAAAGAAGGGTTGGGAGGGTTCCTGGATGGCTCAATCAGTTAAGCATCTGACTTTGGCTCTGCTCATAGTTTGTGAATTCGAGCCCCACATTGGGCTCTGTGCTGACAGTAAGGAGCCTACTTAGGATTCTCTCTCTTTCCCTGTCTCTCTGCCCCTCCCCGACTCATACTATCTTTCTGTCGCAAAATAAATAAATACACTAAAAAAAAAAAAAGAAAGATAGTAAACACATGGACCATATTTTTTATGTTGCTTCTTCTGAAATGTAGTGTCAGCAGAGAGCTGCCACTCTGGAGGAATCCATTATGGTGACCAGTCTTGGCAACCTGGACACCATGGGGCCAGGTTTGGAAGCTGTCATGATGAACTTTGTGTCTCTCACTCTCTCTCATGCTGTAGTCATCAAGGGAGGCAGGCTGGTGTAAAGGAATTGTCCAGACAGACGTATGCTGGAATCTGAGACCTTTTTCTTCCTGATATCCATGATTGGGAAGGTCCTTTCCCCTCTGTCCCAGATGTCACCAGCTGCAGAGATGGAGAAAAGAATGTCCTCCAATATAAACTGTATGCTTCTCTGGCCAGAAGAGAAACATATCATCCCTTGTATATGTGTCTATTTGTTTTTCTGTTTTGCCTGGAGTGCTACCAAGTTTACTAGAAAGCAAATACCTGGATTGAACTAGCTTAATTCTCTAAGTCAAAGAATTGCTAGGACTAAACTAGAATTTAATGTCATAATGGTAACTTTTTAAAATTGTACCTCAATGTTCATAGCAGCACTCTCAACAATAGCCAAAACATGGAAAGAGCCTAAGTGTTCATCAATGAACGAATGGATCAAGAAGATGTGGTTTATCTATACCATGGAATACTACATGGCAATGAGAAACAATGAAATCTGGCCATGTGTAGCAACATGGATGGAACTTGAGGGTGTTATGCTGAGAGAAATAAGTCAGGCAGAGAAGGACAGATACCATAGGTTTGCACATATGGGAGGATTAGGAGGAACTTAACAGAGGACCATGGGGGAGAAGAAGGAGAAAAATAGTGGGGGAGAGGGAGAGAGGCAAACCATGAGAGACTCTTGAATGCCAAGAACAAACTGAGGGCAGATAGGGGAAAGGGAGAGGGAGGTCCTGGGCATGGAGGAGGACACTTGTGGGGATGAGCACTGGGTGTTATATGGAAACCAACTTGACAATAAACTATTTAAAAAATTAAAAAAATAAATTGTCTTCAAAATTGCTGTTAGAGGCTTTATTCAAATGATTGCTCAATGTTTCTTATGTGGGGAGCAAAAGCACATCTTCTGTGAAGCATGCTGCAGGCAGTATGGTGGGCTGCCAATTTGCTTCCCACTCAGCTTTTGCTTTGCTGAGTGAGGTGTGCATGGAAGGGCATGAGCTGAATTGTTGGGACCGATCAAGAGGATTTTTAGAAGCTGTGGGTGAAGAATTGGGGAATAGGAGGAGGGGAGGAAAAGAAAACTTAGCTGAAGGGGGAATAGAGAAAAGACCTTGGGATGGACAAGGACAGAGATGGCTAATACAAGTTGGATGAGGTTTTGTCTTGTGCTTGGTGACCTAGTCTTTTTTTTTTGTCTCCTCGCAAAACCCTCAGGAAAGTCTTCCTAGTGATTTTCGCTCTGTTTTGAGGTGATGAACATTGGCTTCAAGGTGTGCAGGGTGAGCAGAGGCCACATAAATGGTCCAGCCACCCATGGGTTATACTGATAGAAGATTCTTCATGATATTTTCTCACCAAATGGTATTGCCAGGAAACAGTATGTCTTGCCAAATAAAAGTGTATACTTCCTTCTGCCTAATGAGAAAGCAATGATTCATCATATGCTTTATGGGTTTAGCTTTGGCTAAACAAGGTTAGAACAAGATTTAGCACCCCATTGTATAATATCTCTAGTTCCTAGTACATTGCTTTTTTTCCCTCCCTCTATAATTTCTGATATTTCTTTCCTATGTTTATTTTAATTGTAGATCTTATATGTTGTAAAGACATTTCAAATTTGTGTTTTAGTTTTAAGTTTTAATACACTCCAAGTCCAATGTGGGAGCCAAGGAAGGTCTGAACCAGCACCATCCAACTTAACATTCTTCAACAACAGACATGTTTTGTATCTATGCTGAACGCAATTAGCCACATGTGGTCCTTGAGCATTTGAAATGGCTAGTGCAGTTGAGGCACTGAATTTTTAATTTCATGTAATTTCAATTGATTTAAATTGAAGTTTAAGTAGTCACCTGTAACTTACTAGCCACCATATTGAAGAGCACAGGCCTAACCATTTATAAATAAATACTTCAGAACATCTGAAAAGGAGTCCTTCTCAAATTTGAATGTTCTTTTTTTCAGAAGATTGATTAACTTAGAAAAATCTTTTTGTATAGTAAGGAAAAATTATTGCATTGTATTTGTGTAGTATGGAATTATAAGGAAGGTCAAACCTCCTTAATTTATAAGCAACAAAATTAAGGAAGTTCTTTCTGTTTCCCGGAGCATTGGTGGTTCCACTATCAATTTCCATCCCAAATTTTTATTCAATGACTAAACATGATTGCCTAACCATCAGAACTAAGTGATAATTCTTATTTTATTTATTTATTTATTTATTTATTTATTTATTTATTTATTTATATTTTTAAATTTATTTTTAGGCGCGAGAGAGAGACAGCATGAGCAGGGGAGGGTCAGAGAGAGAGGGAGACACAGAATCTGAAGCAGGCTCCAGACTCTGAGCTGGCAGTCAGCACAGAGCCCGACGCAGGGCTCGAACCCACAAACTGCGAGATCGTGACCTAGGCGAAAGTCTGAGGCTTAACCGACTAAGCCACCCAGGTGCCCCGATAATTCTTATTTTAAATAGGAAGTTTGTGGGAGACAGCTTAAAAAATAAATTTTAGTTCCATTTCTTGACCTGGATGGGTGTTTACCCAGGGATTCCCTTTATCACGTTTAAATGTTCTTACATTTTTTTACACACTTTTCTGTATTTATGTTAATTTTCACAATAAAACACACACAAAAATGAAAGTTAGTCTCTT
This sequence comes from Proteles cristata cristata, assembly GCA_017311185.1. Taxonomy (NCBI): domain Eukaryota; kingdom Metazoa; phylum Chordata; class Mammalia; order Carnivora; family Hyaenidae; genus Proteles; species Proteles cristata. Next base: position 579,412 of record JAESUZ010004966.1, on the reverse strand, counting down.
TCATGTTTAGAGGCATAATGTGATAAAATCATAGAAGTGTCCATTTCATAGATTGATTAAGGAAAAATGGGAATTTATTATATAAGAAATGTAGTATTTCAAGTCAGTGGAGGGTGGGGAGAAGTTGAGTTGCTTAACAAATAGTGATGGGAGTATTCTTTTTTTTTTTTAAATGTTTTATTTATTTCTAGGAGAGAGCGAGAGAGAGACAGCGTGAGCAGGGGAAGGTCAGAGAGAGAGGGAGTCACAGACTGAAACAGGCTCCAGGCTCCGAGCTGGCAGTCAGCACAGAGCCCGACGCGGGGCTCGAACCCACGAACCGCGAGATCATGACCTAAGCGAAAGTCGGACGCTTAACCGACTAAGCCACCCAGGCGCCCCGGTGATGGGAGTATTCTTATATATTTAGGATAAACAATGCATTTGACTTCACATTTACTAGGATCAAACTATTGACATTGGAATCCACATTTTTCCCAGTGGGGTTATGTATGTATTTATGTATGCATGTCTCTATTTGTTTAGAGAGCGTGAGCTGGGGAGGTGCAGAGAACCCTAAGCAGGCTCTGCACTGTCAGCACAGAGCCCCACATGGGGCTTAATCTCACAAACTATGAGATCAAGAGTTAGAAGCTCAACCAACTGAGCCATGCAGGCACCCTTAACACGGATTTTTAAATGAATAATGTTACATATGTTGTTTAGCTATTCAGGATAAAAGTGTGTCATTTAAATTTGCATTTACATTTGAAATATTTAGTAACAGACCTTGATACCACCCAAGAAGTCAGTTTTACATTCAATTTTAAATAAAGTTGGCAAAAATAAAAATCTCAAAAAGTTAGAGAGCTAGAATTAGTAGCAAATGAAAGTGACTAAAAAAGCCTAAATTAAAAAAATATTTTTGGGAAAGATATTAATTAATCTTAAGAATTTTTTTCCATCTTCTACCTGCAGATTTTAACTACTTTTCCCTAATTTTAATCTCAGTAGGTTGAGATCTTTTCCTTAATTGTAACCCCCAAGTCAATTCTAGGCAGATCAGTGTTTACCCAGAATAATATGAAGTAAAAAAAGAATAGAAAACATTGATGATAATTTTTTATAATTTTTGAATGGAAAAAGGCTTTCTAATGATAATACTGAACTCAGGAACCATAGATAAAAATAATCATAAATTTGAGTATAAATTTCAGAAAATCTCTTTCTGGCAGCCAACTTCGTAAAGCTAACTTTTTGCTTCATAAAGTAAAAGCACCAACTTATTAACAACATAATGGCAATCAACAGTCTGATTTCCATAAAGCACAAAGAGCTCTTTCAAATTAGTTTTAAAAATACTAACAGAAAAGGAGTAAAGTATCTAAACAGGCAATTCACATAGAAAAGAACATAAATGGTCAATGAATAGAAAACATTCAATATCAATTATTAAAAAGATTCAGATTGAAAAGCAAGTTCATCATTTCTAAGGAAATAGAATCTTTTCATCTATCTTTTTAAAATATTTATTTATTTTTGACAGAGAGAGAGAGAGAGAGAGAGAGAGAGAGCAAGCAGGGGAGGGGCAGAGAGAGGGAGACACAGAATCCCAGGCAGGCTCCAGGCTCTGAGCTGTCAGCACAGAGCCTAAGACAGGGCTCAAACCCATGGACTCACGAGATCATGACCTGAGCTGAAGGTGACTGAGCCACCCAGGTGCCCGGGAAATAGAATCCTTTCAATCAGCCTGCAGAACTATATTAATGTATCTATTTTTTCCTGAATTTTAAACCTATTATGTGTACCTTTAACAGAATCTTGGGCAAATGTTCTCTGTGAACATGGCCTCTTCACCAATTTGAATGGCTTTTAAAAAAGAGACAATATTAAGTGCTTACAGGGATGCAGGGCCCATTCTCAGTCATTGCTGGTGGGAATGAAATGTACAGCTATTCAGGGAAAAAACACTGACAGGTTTTTAAAAAAAAATAAAGTTAAACATATACCAACCATATAATCCAGCAATCCCACTCCTAGATTTTTACCCAAGAGAACTGGAAACTTTTGTTCACATAGAAACTTGTACATGAATGCCAAAAACTGGAAACAACGCAAATGTTCTTCAACTGGTGAATGGATAAACAAACCATAGCACATCCAAATACTGGGATGCTATTCAGAATGGAATAAAAGGGAACAAATTACTGGTTCACGTAACAACGTGGAAGGATCTCAAGTGCCTTGTGCAAAGTGAAAGAAGCCAGACTCAAAAGACTACATTTTATATGATTCTAATTATATGACATTCTGGAAAATGCAAAATTATAGGAACAGATCAGTGGTTGCTAGGGGTGAATGTGGGGGAAGGGTCAAGTACAAACGGGCAGCACAAGGAAATCTTCCAGGATGAGAGAGCTGTTCTGTATCTTCATAATGGTGGCCTGACTGCATGCATTTGTCTGACTCATAGATGTGTACACCAAAAGCCATGAATTTGACTATATGTGAATTTAAAGTTTAAATTTTTAAAAAATTTAAGATGGAGGCAGTGTAAGCAAGGGAGGGGTAGAGAGAAAGAGAGAGAGAGAGAGAGAGACAGAGAGAGAGAGAGAGAGAGAGAGAGAGAATCCCTAGCAGGCTCCACACTGTCAATACAGAGCCCGCTGCTGGGCTTAAACCCACAAAACTGCAAGGTCATGACCTGAGCTGAAACTGAGCCAGATGCTTAACCTACTGAGCCACCCAGGTACCCCTATACATGCATTTAAAAAGTGAATTAAAAGGTCATGGGTTTCTAAATTAAATATTGGATTGAAAACAAAATGACATTTTTTTAACTTAAATTTGCTTATTCTATGCTCTTTTTTTTTGGAAATAAACTTTTTCTAGATTAATGTATAGCATACACATAAAAAAGCACAGATTATAAATGTACAGCTTGATTATAAATGTCACAACTATCATGTACCAAAGTAACCATCACCTGGATCAAAAGATAGAACATCATCAGAGGCCTCTGCTCTACCTCCTTTCTCCCTTCCAGATAGAGCCGATAGTCTAACTTCTAACACAGTAAACTATTTGTTTTTGAATTTAGGGTAAATAAAATCATATAATGTTGAGATATTACACTTTTAATGGGGTTAGTTACATTTTAAACTAGCGTTCTACATAACTGAATAGAGATATGCCAAGGAACAATGAGGAGACTGAACTGGGTAACCATTATGATTTCTTCTAGGTTTCTTCTCTGGAGGCTGTGAGTCAAGAAAATTGTGAAATATTTTTTGTTTGAAATGCATTTTTGGCCAACAAAACTAACCATACTTTTTAAGCTAATCTAACGGCATTTGGGAAATGCACACCATACTCTTTCTTTACAATATCCAGAATTATATTTTTCCCCAGTATTATATTCCCCAGTGGGGGTAGACATCAGTCTTAAAATTGGCCTGACATACAGATCCTGTTATATGATATCCTTGGTACTTCCCCAAATGATGATCTATGAACTTTTTCTGCTTTGTTCTTTAGAGATCATGCTTGACTTTTGCTCAGCTATATTTAAAGCTGTAAGGAGAAGAGACTTCTTGAAAAATAGGGTAGTGAAGTCTGCTCTAAACTTGAATATTTGGAAAACTCCAGTGAAAGTAAATCCATACAGCAGGTCTAGTCCCAGCTTGATTCCTGGATGATTGGGTCCAAGACCCTTTATGAATGTGTGTGTGTGTGTGTGTGTGTGTGTGTGTGTGTGTGTGTGTGTGTGTGCATGCACACACAATTTTGTAGGTGCCCTTTGTGGTATAACTTAATTATGCTGGTTTTTGTTTTTGTTATTCTTTCCAGTGAGAGAACCTGGAGTATCAGTTTGGAGTTTCTGGGTTGGGACAGGCTTTATTTTCTTAGCAGTAACCAAGCCACAAAAGGGAAAAACAAAACGATCTCTGACAATTAAAAAATGTCTTGAAAAATAATATCAATAACAAATACTAAGTTTTAAGGGTTCAGTGTGTTCCCTAACTGCTTCAAAGCCTAAGTTAAATATTACACACTTAGATCCTTTTTCACAAAGCCTGATGAACCAGCTGCTCTTTCCATTGTCAGAGTCAGCCACAACCACACAGCTCAAGTAGAGGGTGTCCCCTGGCTGGGTGTGACCAGCAAGGCCACCCAAACCAGGATTCCTTGGTCATTATGACTAAAAGTGCTCCAACGATTGGCTTTTGTGAACAGGACTCAGTGAGAAGACTCTTCAATTGTGTTCCCTCATTTCCCCTGTCCACCTTTGTGTTAGGATTCTAACCCTGGGTTTCTTTCCTCACAGTGAGGGTTTTTATGCAAATAAAATGGTTGTTTTTGGTGGTGGTGGTGGTGGTGGTGGTTTCCAAGTTTGAGAACATGGCATAGTTCATGTATGTAATTATAAACAGCCCCCAAAGGACTCAATACAGATTGGGGCTGAGGGTCTATGATTACAATCAGAGAATGTTGGTATTGAAAGTCTACTTCTTTTCATTCAGCATATCAGTTACTGGGCTCAAGAAAGTACATGGCTTGCTTCAGTTTCCATTGGTATGATTTTCTAATCAAGCACTCTTTCCCTGATTTACTTTTTATTCTCCCAAACACACCAAAATAGTTTGGGATTACTGCTGTGGAAACATATACATTGGTGTACTGTCTCGAAATTTTAGTTCAGATATTTAGTTAAAGGGATTTAGTGAGCCATGTAATGGGATAGTCTGATGGAGGGTGGACTTTAGGAATGGACTGATTTCATAGCTCAGTGTTGTGTTCCAAGACAAGGCATATACCCCATTTTCCCATTTTCCTGTGTAGCCTTCCTTGGTGTCATCTCTTTACAGTTATAAGATGGTTGCCATGAACTCCCATCAGCATCCAAAGCATGAGTGAGGGGTCATTCTAGAAACTCCCAAAAGACCACATCAAACTACTCCTTCCATCTCATTGGCCTCAGTGGCTGATGGGTCTGTTCCTGGACCTGACCTGTGGTCAGGGGATCAGGTTATGCTGACTAACTTAACTCTGAGTCATATGTACTGTTCTGAAATCACATCCTTCTAAAGCATGCGTCCGGCACTGATGGAAACGTGGACAACAGAATCGAGGTAGCTGCCAAGAAAGGGGAAATACTGGTAAGGAGGTGACCTCAATGCTAACTAAGGTTGTAAATATCAGAAATCAACCTGATTACTAGCTTGAGTAAAGGGTGGGAAGGAATTACATGGACATAGGTGTGTCTTGTAGAACCCAACGACAAGAAAGAGTATGGCTGGGGGATGGGTCAGGAGTCAAGAACCTAAGAGCCATCAGACACCATCCAAACTGTTACTTCTCCCTTTCTCTCCTTACTCCCCACCCCCCCCCTTCTCTCTCTCTGGTTTTTATCTCATCCCAGGAGATTTATTGTTTGTCTAGAGACCGTCAGATCCTGTGCCTCAGTGCAGATGGCAGAAGATGGCTATCTCTCAACTGAATTTTTTTCCACCTTCAGTCACATAAACAGAGACTGACTAGCGTCTCTGATTTCCAGTCCCTCATTCCTGGGAGAATCTGTTTTGGCAGCTCGGCTCAGGCACCTGGCCTGATAGAGGTGGGACATACTGGTCCAGGCTGCAGGGACCCGTCTGTGTGGTGTGAGGCAAGATGGGGCATGTCGCCTGGTCAGTGGCTCTTAGAGAAGCCAGGCCAAGAGGGCACCCCAAAGGTCCCCCTAGCCACGGGAGTTTAGGAGCTGGATGATGGTTGCCTGCCAAGGCGCTCCTGGTACTGGGGAGCAGTGGCTGGGGAAATACCTGCCCAAGGGAGATGTCTTTTGCCAGTTAACCCACCTCTACTGTTGCCAGAATTCTCAGGTCTGGAGTACAGAGAAAGAGATGCTCAGAGGGGAACACACAGACCACACGGGGCAGGGTGGGGTGGGGTGGGCAGAACAGGGAGAGAATCCTTACCTCTAAAAAATTTCTGAAATTTGAGAAAATTTTACTTTGCAACCAGAAAACTGAAAAGAGATATTTGCTGAATCACAGGGAAACTTTTCTAGGGTTCGAAGCTGAAAACTGGCCGTGTAGGCAATAGTCCATCCAAAGGGATCTCTTTCAAACCCAGATCTCTGCCTTGATGATCTCTTCGAGATCCTTGATGATCTCTTTATGAGCTGGGCAGCTTCCTCCTGAGATAGCACATTCCCAGGGTTCTCAGACTGAGGTGTCCTGCCTTGTTTACTTTTGTTAGCCCCACCCTTTTCTCCGGGAAGGTGAGTCACCGGCTGGGATGGCAATGTCTGAAGTCTGAGACCAGTCAGACATGCCTCTTTGGGGGGCTTAAAACTGTCAATTGCAGTGAGCGGTTGTTTTGACCTTACCCTGGAGGATAAAGCTATCAGAGAGGTCTTCTCTGTTTTACTGTTTTACAACTTCCTCCTGAACCTAGAACAATAGCCTTATAAACCTTACGTGCGCCTATTGCAGGGGAAGGGAAGTGAATACAGCGGTTGGCGCCTTTTATGTTATCTCATTGAAGGCAGGCTGGGGTTGTTGGATTTTACAAGAGACATATTTCAAGAGGTTCTCGCACCAAGTGAAGCCAAACTCCCCAGTGGAACGGGATGGTCCTTAGGGACCTCAGTCTAACAGTGGGCATGTGGGGGAAGAGACTCACGTTAGCGAAAGTCTAAGGGGTTAAGCACACAAAGAAACTCCAAGGTAGACCTCATTAAGGAAGGACTGCTAAAACCCAAAAAGAGCTGACAGCAGAGGAGGGAAGAGAAGGGAGATCTGAAACAGGAGAGGGTGAAATCAATAGCTGCCATTGTTAAGCCTTAACTGAGATTTTATTGCTTTGGATACTTGTGACCAATGACAAGAGCTGGACATTTTTTTTTTTTTAGAGAGAGAGCGAGCGAGTGAGCGAGCAAGCAGGAGAGGGGCAGAAAGAGGGAGAGAGAGGATTCCAATCAGGCTCTGCCTTGTCAGCATGATGCCTGTTGTGGGGCTTGAACCCATGAATCATGAGATCATGACCTGAGCTGACTGAAATTAAGAGTCGGGTGCTTAACTGACTGAGCCACCCAGATGCCCCTGGGAAGTGATTTTTTTGTTTTGTTTTGTTTTTATAGCTTCTTGGACTTTACAAAGCTTCCCCCCGCCCCTACATTCATGATATGGTTTCACCCCAAAGCTCTGTTCTGAGGTAGGCATCCTAGGCATCGTTCCCATTTTGTAAATGATGTGAGGCTTGCTAGTCGCCTGCCAACAAGCTTTACAGCTGGGATACAGTCAGGTTTTCTGATGTATTATGCTGTCTGTCTCAGCACTCTGTCACAATTAAGGAGGCACCTCAGCCTTTATCTTCTCCCTTTATTCTCACAATGGCCCGGTAACACAGGTGACTTCATCCTATTATGCAAATGAGCAATTCAGGCAAATTGACAATAACATTTGACATATGCTGAGTCCTTATTACGCGTCTGGCTCTGCACTAAGTTCCCCACCCTATTATCTCCTTGACATTTACCCCAATTTCAGGATCCTCGGTTTTAAAAGTGGGGAAACTGAGGTTTGGAAAGGCTAGGAAATGTGCCAAAGGTGCCGCAGCCCGAGTTCCCACGCGAGCAGACGGACTCTGACCCTGCCTTCTTCACCAATCCGCCAAGGACGTCCGCACAGGCCGTAGCCCGGCCTCCAATGCCCGCCTTCCAAGCTCAGAAAGTAGAGCTGCATGATCTACTCACACCCCAGCCCAGCTCATTCAAGGCACTCATTTCACAGACATTTAAGGAGTCCCCAGGAGGCGCCAGGCACTTTGCCAAGAGATGAGGAAGAAAACTTGCCTCAAATACGCTTGTGTGCTCCCGGAGGAGCTCGAGGACCGATGTGGGGGTGGGACTGTGATATTCACATCATGGTAAGTGCTGTGCCCAGTGTGGAAGGGGGTAGGGGGCATCTGCACTGAGCACTGGAGGCATTAATGTGTGTGGAGGTTGTCTTTGGTGAGCCCCTGGGTACAGTGCTGACAGCCTGTAATACTTTTAGCTCATACAAATGTTTGCATTTTTGGTTTTAAGTTAGAAAAAAATTAACTTTTAGGTTGAAGAATTTGTCTTACTATGTAATCTTTGTCCTTACACCAAGGCAGTATATATACACATACTATATAATAGAGATAATGATTGTATATAATATGTATTATATAGAGAATGGAGAAGGGACCAGAAGGACAGAAATGCCTGGGGTCCGTGAGACTTATGTCCCTGCTTATACTAATCCATCATGAGGCAGAGTCCTTGCCTGGGTCTTTGACTGGGTTCCACTATGAGCTATGTGGCATGTGCCCCTGCAATCCAACTTGCAGTTCTGCTAAGATAATTCTATTCATTACCTATCAAGGGCGGGCTCAGTTTCATGTGGTTACCTAATTTTTACAGCTAAATGGGGCTGCTCTGCAGCTACCCATTTACTTGCATGATGGGCCTGGCAAGGGGGGCCTTGCCTACACATTATCACCCTATGCTCCCCATTCTTGAAACTATATTTTTTAATCTTAAAAAGCACCTTTTCTCTTGTTAGAGCTTTGCCTACAGGCTTTTCTCTTGATGGAGGGTATCTTAAATGTCTGAATCTGGTTAAGCCTTAGCTAGTAGGAGGTAGGCAAGAAAGAGAGGAAGGCACCGGAAGCCAACATCCAAGGTGTGGGATGTGTAACAGGGTGATTGTGGGGGTCCTCAAGGACTTGGGAAGATAGAACTTAAAGGTATGCCACAGGGGGACTGCTCTCTAGCGTTATGAAGTCTGAGGCTCTCTTTCACACAGAGCAAACCAGAACAGAAAAATGCCTTCTGGAAGGATAGTGCCTGCTAATGTTCTAGCATTCTGAGAAGCAGTCATTACTTGAGCTCTTGAGATCTACCCTTAGCCTTTGCACTTTCTTCCCAGTGTTCTATCTGGAGATACCCAAGGGCACAGGCTACTTGGGTTCATTGGCCTGTTGAAGGCATTGGACCCATCTTGCCAGAGTGCCTCCCAGTGTTTTGGAAACAGGTGAGTTGGGTTGGTCAAAACCAACATGACTAATGGCAAAGGTTACCAGGCTTTGGGTCAAGTTTCTATGACCGTAAAGAGAAGAGTCATTGTCTGTCCTTGCTAGGAAATTGGTGTGTGCCAAGTTTATCCTTCACATGTATTGCTAGTGGTATTCCTAACAATAATTAATAATTAAGGCAATAATTCATGTTTGGATCCCCTGGAAGTTTGTTTTTTCTTTTACTCAACCATTAGCTTGTGTGACAAGAATAAAACTGAAATCTGACTAAGCCACCACTACTTACTCATTATTACACCTTAATGGCTTCCTGCTGTTCTGGGGAAAAAGACTCAAATGTTTATTTAGTGGCTACTGGTCCCTATGCAGTCACTGTGTTGCCCAGCTTGCCAGCTTCTTACCTTGACCCCAGGTCCTTCGGGGGCTCTGCTGTGCCCTCAGGCTTCCCAGACCTGCTTCTAGTTCCTCAGACGGAGGGGCTCTGCACCAGGAAGCAGTCCTCCACCTGGATCGCTTTCTGATCACTCTCCACTCCCAACGGACTGCGGCTCGCCCTTCCCATCTCTGCTCAACTGTGACTTACTTGGAGATGCCTTTCTGGACCTCCATGATCCTCAGCCCTCTCAACATTATGCTCTACCAAATGCAATGCTCTCCCAAGGAGTCCTTACCACGATTGCTTTGCTGAACTTGTTTTCTGATTCTCTGATTCAGGCCAGTCTTCCCAACTAGATCCCCTGTCACAAGGGCTGATGCCACTTACCTCTGTATTTTGATGCCTAGAGTACAATAGGTATCAAATGAACCTATGTGAATGAGTGACAGAATGTCCTCTGACATTTTGACAAAAATGAATGAAAAAGAAATCAGGGTAAAACAAACCCTTGCTGAGAGGTTACCAAACAAAGCATTTCTTTAGAGGGAAATAGGCTTATCACTACGGTGCCTAAATTATTCATATAACACACAGGTTTTTTTTTTTTTTTTTTTTTTGGAGAATCCCATAGCTAAACCTCACATACAAAATGATAGATGGCTATTATGTATTTTTTCCTTCTCTGTATTTTTCTTAATGGAAGCAAGTGGAACTTTCCAAATATCACTGTATGATTGGAAAAAGTGAAGCAGTCTGTAGTGCCATTTTGAGGGGAGGAGGGGAAAGAAGGGGAAAAGATTCTGAAAAGGGCTTATGTTTTCTAATCAAAGTCAGATGTAGAACTGATTTTATGTTGCTTGAGTAACGAGCTTCATTTTCTCCATTAGTGGCCTGGTCTAGCATGGGATGTTCAGAGGAAGTCCCCTGAAGATACACGTGTTCTTTTAATGCTGTATATTTTATCCGTCAGCAGTCTGCTCACTCTGGCTTTCAGTAGAGCAGAAACAAACACTTTGGGCAGACCTAACACAACTCTGAATAAGAACCTGCTTGAGAAAGATTTCCCTTACAAGCGAAATGTTACATTTCCACTCAACAGAAAGGTACTGCTGTGTGGCCATAAAAAGCTGGCCCAACCCCTGTAACCTTTGCAGCTAGCCATGTTATTTTTGGTTCATGCCAACATGGATCACAGCTGTGACTCAAAAGAGCCACTGAATCAAGAATTCAAAGAGTTTAAAGAACAGCGAATTCAAAAATGACTTTTTTTTCTTATGGTGTCATTATGAAACATTTCTAGTAGTTTACCTTTTCAAATTTACCAACTCCGTACAGATGAGCTCAGTTGTTGTTTGGCAGATGAAATTCTGAGCTGCGTCAGCACGCTTCCCCAAATCCCACTGCAGACTGGAGATGATGAAGCTTTCCTTTCTGGGGTGTTTGTTTTACGTAAGTAGTGACTTACTTTTCAGAGGTAAAAAAAAAAATCTGTGTTGATGTATTTCTGCCTCAAATAAACCAAAAATAGGATTGGAGTTTGATTTAAATGTTTGCAATTCCCCATTTGAAGAGGACGAAAAGCCCCTATCAATGGGTCCTGTTTTAGTTTAAGTTTTTTCCTTAAACTGTATGAATCAAATGAAGCCACGAGCTCAGAACTAACCGACTGGAAAACAGACATGAACTTGAGTAGACGATATATTAATATATTTATCAGCATCCTTTAGAGTCTGGGCTTCATTTTATTAATTACTCCTTAAACTTGAAGAATATCCCAGTTTTCCCCTTGGAGGGTGGATAGGAAAGAGGACACAGAAGAAACAATAAAACTTGTCCCTTATCTGCTAACTATGATTTTTTAAGCTTTATGGTCAAACTTAAGCATTCTAAGGACGAAAGTAAGTAGGAAGGTGTTATTTGCTAGATTAGGTATTAATCAAATGTTTCATAGACCCCAGGAAAAAGACAACACATCTGATCACTTTTCTCTTTGGGGAAAATAGCTCCAGATTCTGGGTTGTATAGTCAGGCTCTTGCTTAAGCCTGCTGTTGAGAAAATGCTATCTGTAGCAAATGCTGCCCTGAGACCAGATTCAGCTCTTTATTTGGGTAGTCCAATGTAAGTTTCAAATGTGGGAACACGATTTTGGAGCTTTCCTTCCAATAGCAGGGGTGTTTGCCTAGAAGAAATTATATTTCTGTGCTACCCTTTAGATGGGGTAGGGAGTCACTGCTATAAGATAAATAGATAAACCCCTCAGGTTCTGTGTCCAGGGACCCCCCCGCCCCCGACCCTCCCCACTTCCTAGGCTCTATACAGGGCAAACAGAAGGCACTCTGCTGAGTGAAAGTCTCATCTTGGATTGGTCCGAGACAAGTTCGGTCCATGGCAGCCGCTAGTCCTCTTTAAGTTAAACCGATGGAGTTTCCTCTTCCTTTGGCCCAGTGCTCTTGTTTTAAGCATGTTCCTACCCATACTTGAAAACTAGAAAAAGTAAACTGAGTTGGGAAATAGTTCCCATTTTTAACAAAGATTAACAGGACTTTTGAGTGAGGAAAGACTGCAAAAGTCATGTAAGTTTACCATCTTGTTTATAGAGTACAGAAAGTAGCCCAGAGAGGTTAAGAAGCTTGCCTAAAGTTACACAGCTAATATGTGGCAAAATTGGTATTCACAGCCCAGGTTCAGTGTGTCCTTGAGCAGATTTATTCAAAGAACTGCTTCCAAGATGTTGGATTTATAATTCTTAAGACCAAGTAAATTATTTATATCATAAATGCCATGAGAGAAAACCCTGCGATTATTGAGTAAACACTAAGACTATTAATATCAATTGGAGTTGTGACTATTTAAAGAAAAATAAAGTGTTGACTGTATCCTTATGTGTATAATGATTTTTAAATCATTTCTTCAGTTGAATTCAGTTTGGCAAAGCAATTAACACTGAAAGGTGGGTTAGTGAACTGAAGTTTTATTTACTGACTTTCTATAAACAAGTGAACCCTGAAACGTTAATCCCTAGAAATGAAGATTCATTTGTTACCAGCAGATATTAGGAGCCCAACAAATATTAATTGAATGATTGGATAAGAACTACAGTGTTGTGGACAGTAGCATTTGACTGCAGACACGTTATTAAAGGTGTACAGAACACAATATTGGGGGTGTCCCGGTCGCTCAGTCAGTTAAGCATCTGACTCTTGATTTCAGCCCGGTCATGATCTTGCAGTTTGTGAAATCAAGCCCCACGTCTGACTCTGCACTGACAGTACACGGCCTACTTGGGATTCTCTCTCTTCCTCTCTCTCTGTCCCTCCCCAGTTCTCTCTTTCTCAAAAAAAAAAAAAAAAGAGAACACGGTGTTAAACAAAAACAAGTCAGACCAAATCTTCATACTGCTTGATTTCATTTGTATGAAGTACCCAAGCAGGCAAAATTATTTAAACTGTTAGAAGTCAGTGTTGTGGTTATCCTTAGGAAGAGTAGTTGCTGGAATGGGGTTTGTCATATTTCCTTGATCTGGGCGTTGTACATGTGATCAGTTTGTAAACTTTCATCGAATTGTGCATTACAACATACGCACTTTATTGAATATACATTTTCTGAATGTATATGCCCTTTTCTGAATATATGCCTATGTGAATATGTATTCAATAAAAAGTTTAAAAATATATATAACATTTTATCTTAGAAACAGAACGGGTTAATAAATGTTTAGCACTTGGGAGAAATCCCCATAGAATGAGTTAAAAAAACAAATAGAAGTTGGGGTGAGGGTTTTACTTTCCATAATGCTGTAAAATGTGCAACTCTTACCCTGTCACAGAATAAATAGAACCTTGACTTTGCTCTTCAGAATTTATGCAGCTGCCTCTATGGACGTTTGACAGTTTTATCACGTACTGGGCAGTTACAAGCATGTTTTAGACATCAGGATGATACTTGTAAATGCTGGTAGGGCTTACATATCCATGGTCTTGTAAAACTGAAAAAAATTTCAGCCACCATAAACCACTATGCTGGTCTATTGAATTATTCTGTCAGCTTTATGAGAAAGCACTTTTAACATAATTGACTAAACACAGAGTGTTGAAGGATGACCTTTCTAAATTAGCAAGTCAGTTTTGGAAAGTCACACCTAAATAAATACCACTTAAAGAGAGAATATATTTAACGTATTAATGTGTATCAAATGAAATTTTTAAAAGAGACAGTTGATGCCCATCAAAGTTGGCATAAGACTAGAAATTACAGTCTGACTTCCAAATGCCCCCCACCCTTTTGGTTGAATAAGAATATCCTGTGAGGCATTTAAGGGAAAGAAAACAGGGATCATTGGTGGCTCCATCAGTGAAGCAGCTGACTCTTGATTTTGGCTCAGGTCATGATCTTGTGGGTTCATGAGTTCAAGCCCCACATGGGGCTTGCTGCTATCAGCGTGGAGCCCACTTCAGATCTTCTGTCCCTTTCTCTCTCGGCTCCTTCTCCTCCCTCTCTCAAAAGTAAGTACATGTTAAAAAGATTATAAAAGAAAACAGAGGAATCCTTTTATTTAAAATATTTGTTCCTTCAACTTTTTTTTTAATGTTTATTTATTTTTGAGAGAGTAAGAGGGAGAGAGACAGAACGTAAGCAAAGGATGGGCAGAGAGAGAGGGAGACACAGAATCTAAAGCAGATTCCAGGCTCTGAGTTGTCAGCACAGAGCACGACATGGGGCTCAAACTCATGAACTATGAGATCATGACCTGAGCTGAAGTCATACACTTAACTGACTGAGCCACCCAGGGGCCCCTGTTTCTTTAACTTTCAATGGCCCAGTTCCTTGAATTTATCAACATATATTAAATTGAGGATGACTTCATATTCCAACATGTTGGTCTCAATAAGTTAATCCAATCAATGAATCAAAAAATATACCTTAAAAAAAAACAGAGACTTGCATGGTTTCTCCTCAACAGAATGTGTAGTATGTACTTCTAGGTGAATCAAAATATAGATGTGAACTAGAGCCAAGCAACAGGCCTGTATTTTTACAATACTTTAACAACTTAAAAGCCTGTTTTTGCAACACTTAGACAAACTTAAAGGCATATTCATTTGTAAGAAAAACTAATGAGGAAATAGGCCGTCTGTAAAGAATTAAATCTAGCAGCAGCATCATATTAGTAACTATGCTTATTTAGCACTTTACAGTTTACAAAGCACTTTTCCCATTTTTTTTCTTTATTCAATCCTCACAATAAGTCTATTAACACTAGTTAAGTGTGATTGTTAGCTCTATTTTACAAAGGAGGAAACTGTGACCCAGAGGGCAGAGCCAGAACTGGCTTCCTGTGTCCCCACCTGGGTTACATCCTTTCTTTTACACTATATCATCCTGTGACCAGAAGTGGGGGAGATTTTTTTATTTTTTATTTTTTTGCAAATGATATGATATCATTAATATACTGAGAATATTATTTTAAAATGTACAAAGTCATTTCAAAATAATACTTTATTTTAGGGGCACCTGAGTGGCTCAATTGGTTAAGCATCCAGCTCTTGAATTCGGCTTAGGTCATCATTTCACGGTTTGTGAGTTCGACCCCCACGTCAGGCTCTGTGCTGACAGTGTGGAGCCGGCTTGGGATACTGTCTCTCTCTCTGTCTGCCCCTCCCTTTCTTGTGTTTTCTCTCTTTCTCTCAAAATAAATAAGCTTAAAAATAATCCATTATTTTATTTAACAGATATTTGTTGAGCCCCTCCTGGGACCCATGACAATGCTGGCTTCTGGAAGAAAATTCCCACAGGCCCTGACTTCCTAGAGGTGGCAGAGTTATTGACATGACACACAATCATGCACAAATAGAAAAATAGTTAAAGCTATGATAAATATTACAATGAAAATCGAGAGAGGGTTATGTGAGATTTTTACAGCAAGTCCAATTTAGACTTGGAAAGGCCTCTTTGAGAAAGTAACATTTAAGTATTAAAGTAGGATGCACCGAGGTGAAGAGTCGGGGTGAGGGAGAAAAGAGTATTCCAGGTAGAGGGAACAAAATGTGCCAAGACCTTGAGGCATGAGATTAGCCACCTTCTCAGAAGTGGAAGGAGTTCAGGGTGACAGGAGGGTAGTGAGCATTGGAGGGAGGGGTACAATTTAAAAATATTTTTTAAGTTTATTTATTTATTTTTAGAGAGACAGAGACAGCATGAGTTGGGGGAGAGGGAGAGCGAGAGAACCCAACTTTCTGCTGACAACAGAGTCTGACATGAGGCTCAAACTCACAAAACCACAAGATCATGACCTGAGCTGAAATCAAGAGTTGGGTACCTAGTGGACTGAACCAGCTAGGCATCCCGGGAGGGGCACAATTTTGAGGCTGGAGAGCTGGGCAAGATTTCTGGAGGCCTTTGGAAGATTTGAGCAGGGGTACAGTTTGCATTTCAGGCGATCATGGCTGCTGTAGGAGAATGGATTGGAGGAAGGGAAACAATAAAGCCAAGAGAGGGGGGTTTCATAAAAGCCAAGAGATGAAAGTGTTTTAAGAACAAGGAAGAGGTCGAGTTAATGACTTTGAGGCATTTCCAAAGTTGTTCCTGCATTTGACATTGTGGAGGCAGGGAGTGACTCTGCATAGTGGGGTGGAAGGTGGATTAAGGTGGTTGACATGGAGGCAGCATACACAGACTGAACTTTATAGGAGCTTAGCCACCCAGGGAAGGGGAAAGATGGGGAGGAAACTGGAGGGAGTGTACATTGGGTGGGGACTGAAGGGAAGGTCTTGAAAGTGGAACATAAGAACGCATTTGGGCACAATAAGGAAAGTCGTCTACCAGGAAGGGGGAGATTGCTGGTGATGGTGGTGTATATCTGCGGGAGAGGACGTCAGATGGGCATGTGCTGTTGGCTGATCAAAGGAGCAAAGTCCCTGGGAAGCCACAAGAGAATGTGACCAAGTGCACACGGAGCATTCAGCACTATTTTACACCATCCCTGGAAGAGGAGGGGAGCCCCCTCCTTCGTTGTGACAAGGAAGGAAAAAGTAGAAAAATGAGTCTAAAAATTCAATGTGGGAAAGTGATGACATTTTTTCCCCAGTAGATTCTTCCCCCAGTCCTTTATGGTGTGTGAAGCAAGGTCATAGTGAAGAGAAAAAGGGCAGTGGGAGTCACAGCAGATTGAAGAGGTATGAACCTGGCATTGCTTGCAGATGGACAGAAGGGTCCATAGGCAGTGTCTGGAGGAAACTGCTGACCGTGGTCTTGATAACCAGTCTCCATCCTAGGTGATTTCCTCAAACAGTGTTTGGGCCTCATCTAGGTTTGGGAGAATATTGGAAAAGTTATTGGTTAATTTAGATAATTGACACCTTGTAGTTATGTATACTTTCAAAGATGCTTATGGTTTCTATCAAAAGGGTAGATGTGAATAGTATGACCCAAGAGTAACTGAATTCACAGGTGTTCAGTGGCCTGGACAGAGTATTTCTGATTTCTAGATTTCTGTTGTTGGGAGGAAAAGCAGAGATTCAGGCAAATAATTGAAATTACTTACTTTATTTATTTTTGCCTATTTCACCCATCCTTTCCCCACCTCCCCTCTGCTAACCATCAGTTTGTTCTCTATAGTTAAGAGTCTGGTTTTTTTGTTTATCTTTTTTTCTTTGTTCATTTGTTTTGTTTTTTAGATTCCACATATGAGTGAAATCATATGGTATTTGTCTTTCTCTGTCTGACTTACTTCATTTAGCATTATATTCTCTAGATCCACCCATGTTATTGCAAGATCTCATTCTCTCCTTTTTTTTTTTTTTTGGCTCACTGATATTCCCAATAGACGCTTGGGTTGCTTCCATAATTGGGCTAATGTAAAGAATGGAAATTTAGATGTTGGAAATTTCTGACTACTAAATTCTACTGAAGTATTACATACTTCATTGGACTGGTAAATAAAATTTAGCAAGTCCCGGGTTAATTTAGAAGTGTGCATCTCTAGAATTCATGGTCATCTCAGGTTTTTCACGGTCATCTCAGGATGCAAAACCATAGGAAGCTCTCAATGTCACCCTCCTGCCCCTTCTCTGAGTTAAAGTGGAAGCCCCATCACCTGCTCTTGCCCCCACACACCACACTCTCTTGACCCCACAACCTCCTCCAGCTTTTATTGTCTCTCTTCTTTCCTTTCCAGTAGACCTTCCTCTCCTCCTGCCCTCTCTACTCCTTCACCTTCCATAACTCTCCTCCACTTTCTACTCCAGCCTCCACTCCTCAGCTCTTTACTCCCCAAGATCTCATGTGACATTCTGGTGGTTACATCAAGTTGAAACTCTTCAAATGCCATCTTACTTGACCTCTGCTGTAGCATTTTCACTATGTGATCTCCTTAGTAAATTCTATGACACTATTCTCCCCCAGTTTCCTACCAACCTCACTGGTAAATTCTTTGTGAGGTGTGTGTGTGTGTGTGTGTGTGTGTGTCTGTGTGTCTGTGTGTCTGTGTGGTTTCCTCTTCCTCTTCCCACTTCTAGAATATCTGTGGCCCCTAGAACTCTGCCCCAAGTCCTCTTATCACTTTACACTTAACCCATTCATACTCATGGCTCCAACTTCCAAATCAACATCTCCAGACAGGTTGACACTAAGGAACACTCCTTCATGTCCAACTAGACTGCTCAAACTCAGTAGGTCCCATAAAGACCTGAAATTTAGTAGGTCCAAAGCAGAATTTTCCATCTTCTCCTGCTGAGCTCTCTGTCTTTGCAAATATTATCCACCAGCTCCCTCAATTCAAAAACCAATGGGCCATTGTAAATGTCCCCACCTCTCTCTTCCTGTGCATATAATTACTCACAAAGACCTGTCTGGTCTCTAACCTAGACCCCTTTTACCTCTGTTCACACCCCACATCATAGCCACTATTGCTGTAACATAAGCCCTTCTCCCCTCTCACTCTCACTTGAGACATGTTGTCTTATTTCTAGATGCATCTCCATAATCTACTTGCCACACTGCCAGAGTTACCTTCCTAATATGCAAATTGGATCTTGTCAACTCTTCCAAAAAATTTGTCAGTGATTTTACATCACTTATACTGCATAATTTTTACTCTTTAGAAAGGCATTATAGGTCTCTTTTTGTGTCTTTAGCCTCATCTTTTGACTCAGGCATCAAAGTCCTTGCAAATCAAGCATATGGATCTACTTATCTGTGACCATGGTCTTTTATGCTATTGAAAGGTCTCTTGACTTTTGCATATGCTATTCTCTTTCCTTGGAATACCCTCCAATGATTGTTTGCCACACAAAGTGAGACATTTACTATTTTCCTGGCTCAGTAACTGCCATTCCAAAGTAGAGGATAGAGAAACAATAAGTGCCAGCAGCTGCCCACATTTAGAAACAGACACTCCGTCATGGATTATTAAAGAGGTTGCAGAAGCTTCCCTACAATCCTCAGCCATGGCTCCCATACCCCTAAGGAGGACACAAAAGGGAAAATCAGTGGAGTCAGGAGTCACAGGCCAGGTAGGGGAATGCATGCCTTTCTACACCCTCTTGTTGGAGGTGGGGGTCTGTTTCTTACAAAGCCAAGTACATGCAAGGAACATCAAGAGAATCATTTGTAGAGGTGGGCGAATTGTAAGAGAAGGTTGATGTCTCACTCTTTGGCTTCATGCTTCTGAAGTGGAAACCTGTTGTTCCATTCTGATGCTGCTATAGAACCAGAGGGGAGCATGACGAAGGGGTTTGTGGGAGAGCCTAACACGTGTTTCCTAGAGTTTAGGAGCATACGTACCTGTAGAAATGGGGTCTCCTCTGCCTGAAATTTCTAAGGTGAGAGGCTTTCTAACTTTTGCCAGCAGGGTGAGCAAGGACTATAGTTTGACCTGCTTTGCATGAAGAAGATGGATGTTGGGGAACCTCAGTGTAGTTGTCTTTGGCCTTTAAGGGTTGTGGGAAAGGACTTCAGTGGCTTCCATGTCTCAATATAAAGGAGCACAGAAGTTAGATGAGAGGCAAGAAAGAGGGCTCTCCAGGAAGCATCTGGGCCAGTAGGGATGCCCAACTTGGGGAGGTGATTGAGAGCGTAGACCACTGTTGGAGATGAAGAGACACATGGTTCCCCCTTTATGAAGGAATTCTCAGTAGTGGAGGAGGTAGGAGTAAACCTGAACACCAACCCCCAAATGACATATACTGGTATAAAGCCACTATGTTAGCAGAAGATACCAGCCTCAGATAAGTCAGAGTGGATCAAAGATTCTCCCCATCACCACCACCAGTAAGACATCAGTTGCTTAGGATAACCTCTGCTCTCTTGTCTGCTTCTCCTAGTCCTTACTGCTGAAGGATGTAGACTCAGAAAGAGAGGGGAAAGACCCTGTTCTCTAGACTGTACCCTTCTGTCCAGTTCAAGATGCTGGCACAGGAGGGTGTATAGCTTTAAATTGCATACACACCCTCACATGCATGCAGATGCACACAGAAGTTTAGTAGTCGAGAAAATATATTTGGAAATAACAATAATCATTCCAGTGCTTGAGCATTTCTGTAGGTCTGCCTATCCCAGGCTTTCTTAAACACTTAATACATTTAAATTATAAAATTGAAAAAAAATTATAAAACTGATACAACACTAGCACAAGCACAGGAGATATTTTGCAAACTTGAACTAACATGGTGAAAAAGTATTGTCTCACTGATAAATTAATCCCTCCAAAATATCATTCCAAATGTATTCCCATCAATTAAAACATTCGAGATATTGAAGAAACAAAAACAAAGTATCAAAGACATTGACTGTTAAGCAAGATAGACCGATGATCATCAAATCAAGGCAATTATAAATTTAGAAACATTCATATCAATCAGTAAGCAAATTAAATCCATTCAGTCATACAGAAAACAACCACACTAAAAAATTCTCAGCATTTACTGATCGGGCACACAAGTTTTAAAGGCAGATTATCAAGAATGAAGAAACACAACTTGATAATGTCGTTAGAGATGTTTCTTATTGTTATATCTTAAATGAATTTTAAAGAAAATAAAAAAGAGCAGATGTTTTTGGTTTTGTTTTGGCAGACTTCTAAAGAATATGCTAAGAAGCTATAGTATTCTGTGGGATACCCTTGGTGAAACATTATTATAAGGTTTAGACTGCTGGTTATCCAACCTGTAAACTACACAGTGGGGCTTGGGGTGCTCCTTCAAAATTGTAGTCAGACATTTTAATAAAGAGACTGGAATGTTAAACTGTACAGGCTTTTAAACTGAAAGTGAGTGGCAAGCTGTGTTAAGGACTGGGCAATGAGGACTCAAGAGAGCAAAGCTAAATGCATAGACTCGAAAAAAATAGAAAACATCTTACATTTTTACCCTACTGAGCTGAGACATTCTCTTCTTCTTCTTCTTTTTCTTCTTCTTCTTCTTCTTCTTCTTCTTCTTCTTCTTCTTCTTCTTCTTCTTCTTTTTTAAAGATTTTATTTGTAAGTAATTTCCACACCCCACATGGCACTCGAGTTCACAACCCTGAGATCAGAAGCCACATGCTCTTCTGACTGAGCCAGCCAGGCACCCCCTGACTTGAGACTTTTTTTAAAATTTATTTTGAGAGAGAGAGAGAGAGAATGAGAGTCAGGGGTGAAGGGACAGAGAAAGAGAGAGAAAGAGAGCAAAAGAATCCCCAGAAGGCTCTGCACTGTCAGCACAGAGCCTGATGTGGGGCTTGAACTCATGAACCATGAGATCATGACCTGAGCCAAAGTCAAGAGTCAGATGCTCAACTGACTAAGCCACCCAAGTATTCCCTGAGTTGAGACTTCTTCATAAGTGGGTTTTTAACAGTGTCAATCCTGACTGTAATTCTCTAGTTAACTGAATTTCACATTGTCCCAGACTTCTGTTCCTTGTTTTCTTTCGTTTTCATTTTGTATTGCTGTATAACAAATCATCCCCAAATGCAGCATCTTCAAACAACAAAGGTTTAGTGTCTCACAGTTCTTGTTGTTAGGAATTTGGGTGCATCTCAGCTGGGAGCCGCAGACTTGAGGGTCTTTCATGCATTTGTAGTCAAACTGCCAGCCTGGGCTGCAGTTTCTTCTGAAGGCTCAATTGAAGATGAAGCCCTTCCAACCTCACTTATGTAGTTCTTGGCAGGTCTTTATGGGCTGTTGAACTGAAGGCCGCAGTTCCATGCTGGCTGTTGGCCAGAGGCCTCCCTCTGCATCTTAGCAGGTGGGCCTCTCCACAGGGCAGCTCACAACATGGCAGCTTGCTTCATTCAGAATGAGTGGGAGTGTTCAAGAGGGAACCATATTCTTGTCATAACCCAATCTCAAAAGGAACATCCCATCACTGCCATTTTGCATTCATTAAAAGTTAGTAAGCCCAGCTCACGCTCAAGGGGAGGAGATTACACAAGTTCATGAAAAGCAGGAGGTAAGGTTATTGGGAGCCAACTTAATGGCTTCCTACCAGATTCTCTCTCCTCGCACCACAAGGTCTCTCTGCTCTCTGCCTCTTATAACTCTTACCTGATGACTTGGCCTCTCTTCTTTAAGAAAATAGATCATAAGTTGTTTTTTATCTTCTTGCAACCAAGTCTCCCACTTTCTTCACTTTCAGTCAAGTTCTCCATCTTTCCTATTGTTATCACTGACAAACTTTCCTTCTTCCTACCACCCCATCTTGTCACAAGTACAAAGAAAAATGTCCCTATGCTTCTTGTCCTCCTCAAGCTATCATCTTATTGTTCTACTTCCCATATTGCTACATCCAAGGAGCACTTCCCTATTTCTGATTGCATTTGACATGGCTAACTATTGCTATCCTCCTCCTTTCTGGATCTCCATGATACTAATGTTTTCATTGTGACATAGTTTTTCTAATCATTCTGGCCACTTCTTTTCAGTCTCTTTTGTTGGCTTCTCTTATATCTGCACTCAAAATGTTGATGTTTCCCAGAGCCCGGTTCTGTGTCTTCCTTATCTCCTTCTTTCCATAAGTGACCTCTCCCTTTCCTGTGGTTTTAAATATTACTTAACGTGTAGATGAATTTGTTCAGCCAATGCATCCTCTGAATTTTCCATTTGGAAATCTCAAGGGGACCTCAGACTTAATGTCTATAACAGAACTTCTGTTTTCTAAATTCTCTCTCTAACTTATTTCTCTCCCAAACTCCCCACCTCAGTAAATGGAGCTACCAGCCTCTTGGTTTGCTCAGATATAAATCCTTGATTCCTCTCCTTCCGCAGTCCCTCATTCCAATCTATCACCAAGTTCTATACTTTTTCTACTTCCAAACATATAACCAATGCATCTGTTTGTTCTCCAGTATCTGCCCTAACCTAAGCCACCATCTTGCCACCTGGCTTACTAGAGTACTAGAGTTGTCCCCTTCTGGACTTCCCGCTCTGCAAAGCAGTCAATTAAATAGTTTAGAATACTATATTGGATATGTTTCTCTTGGATAAAAGCCCCTGGTGCTCCCCTTATTCTTTGTAAAATCTAAATTTCTCAAAATTCTTTATGATATGTCTTTTGCTTATCTTGTCAATGTCAGATCATTGTGTTTACCCTGCACGTACTACATGCCAGCTGCATTGACTTTCATCATTTCTTTTTTAAATTTATTCACATTGAGAGAGAGAGAGAGAGAGAGAATAGGGGAGGGGCAGAGAGAGAGGGAGAGAGAGAATCCCAAGCAGCCTCCATGCTGTCAGTGCAGAGCTGGACACAGGGCTTGCCTCACCAACTGTGAGATTGTGACCTGAGCCGAAATCAAGAGTCAGACACTGAACTGACTGAGCCACCAGATGCCCTGGCTTTCATTTCTTATGTGCACTGAATTCCTTATTTCCAGGCCTTTGCATATGCTGCTCCTTTAGCCCGTAATGCTTTCTTTTACTTTTCCCCCATAGTTGGCTCATGCATTTGTCAAAACTAGTAATTACAGACTTATTGATTTATTTATGTACCTACTTTGTCATACCCATAAGGACAAAGCCCATATCTGCTTTGTTCACACTTGTATACTCAGCACCAAGCACTTTGTAAATACTTCAGTAACTATTAGCATAAATGAATAATCTACCTGTTGTGCTCGAAGCCTCAACTGAAAACCTATCTTCTTTTTTTTAAAAATTTTTAATGTTTTTTATTTATTTCTGAGAGAGAGAGACAGCATGAGCAGGGGAGGGTCAGAGAGAGAGGGAAACACAGAATCTGAAACAGGCTCCGGGCTCTGAGCTAGCTGTCAGCACAGAGTGTGACGTGGGGCTTGAACCCACGAACTGTGAGATCATGACCTGAGCTGAAGTCAGACGCTCAACTGACTGAGCCACCCAGGTACCCCTGAAAAACTATCTTCTTAACAACTTTTCCAGGCCATGGAGCCTTCCCACATTCCTCAGGCTGATCCAGGACTCCTATGTATTATTTATAAACATTACGTATCTCCACTGGTGGCAGTTGCCATGACATGTTGAGAATTCCTTGCACATCCATCTCCACCATAGACCATAAACTCCTTGAGGGCAGGAAGTTTGTCTTTTTATTCCTAAAACCCAACAGCTTCTTTACAATGCCTGCTGTATACCCAACAGGTGCTCGACACATGCTTGCCAAATGATGTACTGCAAGTCCTTGACAACAGCCTACTTTGGCCCATGGGTGAGAAGCAGAAAGCTCTTTTCCTGGCTCAGGGACAAATCCCAGGCCCCTGACTGCTCTTCCAGTTCCCTCCATCTCCCCTCCCCACCCACACCTGCAGCATTGCCAAGGCTGAGCTCTTTGGGAAGTGCCCCTTTGAGGCCCTGAACTTTTGCTGAGTGAAACAGAGAGTAGGAAAGGAAAGAACATGGAAGTCTTCTTTAAATCAGTTTTAATGAAGTGTAATTAATATTTAAAAGGCTGCACATATTTAATATATACGATTCAATGGGTTTGGACATATGCATACACCCATGGAGCTATCACCAACAATCAAGGTACTAGACATATCCATCACCTTCAAAAAGTGCCTTTTGTTCCTCCTGTCCTTTTATTTTCTTTTGTAAAAATATTTATGAGGAAATCTACTCTCAGCAATTTTTTAAAACATTAAATTTATTTATTTATTTTGAGGCAGAGAGGGAGAGTGCAAGTAGAGGAGGGGCAGAGAGAGAGAGAGAGAGAGAGCACATCCCAAGCAGGCTCTGCACTGTCAGTACTGAGCCAGATGTGGGGCTCAATCCCATGAACTGTGAGATCATGACCTGAGCAAAGATAAAGAGTTGGATGCTTAGCTGAGCCACCCAGTTGCCCCTTGAAGAAAATGTGTCTTGAGTAGCCCTGCTAAAAAGTAAGGGAAAATGACATAGAGCAAGGGTAATTATAGTAAAATGCTTTACAAGGTGCACACGCTTCTGAAAACTTGTTAAGTGATAATATCACCATTTTCTTAATTTAATAAGTAGGGTTTTTATTTCTCTTCAGCTCACTTCTAATGACAGGGACAGATCCCATTGTTTCCATGGCAAAGTGCTTGGCTGACAGGAGCCTCATCCTGCTGATGTCGTCTGGAAGAGCTTCCTTTTACCGAATCTGGGGTCTGAATTTGAAACAGGTGGATGTACGCATTTGAAAGAATCTATTCCAGATGCCAGCAGATTCAGTTCTGGTGAGGATGTGAAGGAAAACTATGAGAACAAGTGTCCTATTCACATCTTAGGAAAATAAATGTTTTACTAATCCTTAAATAACATTTTACTCTGAGGTGTATTGGCAAATTTTAGTTTTATTTCTGTATGAACGTCTCATTTTTATGGGTGTGATTTAAGTAGTGGAGGTAACTGCTAAAATTAGTTTCAGTGATCCCATGCAAATGTCTGTGTAGGAAGAGAATAGTACATATAGTTTTAAAGCCCTGACATTTTAGTTATATTTAATGAATAATTTAGTACTTATTACTATTGGCTACAATTTAGTTTAACTAGTGTAAACACACATACTTTTCTATGTTATGGGGTCTTTTCATGGTTGAGAAAGTATGCAACCAGGAAGGTGTCCTACATGTTCTCTTTTCCCAGCCAAGGCCTTAAATGATGGAATTCTATCATTAAGCACACGTTTATTGACCACTTTACCGTGTATCAAGCACTGTGCTAAGTGCCGACACACAACAGAGCTTACAGTCTAGATTTCTATGAGAAAGTGATGTGTAGTGGATTCTCACCTACACACATCACACTGGATATCTCGACACTGGCTTACGAGTTAGCTATTGGTTACCTGTTCTGCCTGCAACCCCAGTTTACTTAATAAATTCACTAACCTCCATATGAAATTTGGAAAAAAACAATGTCATACAAAAGCCCAAACAGCAGTTTCTACTTATTTCTGGAATATACCATATGGGCCATATACTCGAATAGATTTGTCTTACTCAGGTAACAGGAAAAATGAACATGTACCCATTAACAGGGAGGAGGGACCACACATTATGCAGTCGTTGGAGGAAACCATCCTGGAACTAACATTTTACAGTAGAAAATCAGTATGTGGGTGTATACTTTATTTATTTATAAAAAGTTAAATGTTTTTATTTATTTTTGAGAGAGAGAGAGCATGAGCAAGTGTGGGTCAGAGAGAGAGAGAGAGAGAGAGAAAGAGAGAGAGAGAGAATCCCAAGCAGGCTCCAGGCTCTAAGCTGTCAGCACAGAGCCTGAAACCAGGCTTGAACTCACAAACTGTGAGATCATGACCTGAGCTGAAGTCAGATGCTTAACCAACTGAGCTACCCAGGCGCCCCAACATGTGGGTGTCAAAAGTTGGCTCCAAGAAATTCTCCCCATCCTGAAGGCTGCCGTCTCCCTCTAAAAGACCTGATAGTCAGTCTGGACTGGGGAAGACTCTTCTGTCCCTCAGTCAGCACTAGCAGGGACAATAGGGAACTCAACAGCACCAGGTAAACCATGCAGATCAAAATAACACTACAAATCTGAAAATTGCATTACCATTGGATCCATGGCTACAAAAGTAGGCCAAGACCTATATGGTAAACCTACACAGTGCAGCTGCCTGATAAAAGGTTTAACTAGGACCCAGAGGCTCCCCATGTAACAGACCAAATGTCCAGGATACAGTTTCTTTTTAAAAAAAAATCACCTGTCATATGAAGAAAAAAGACAATCCTGACTTAAATGAGAAAAGACATTCAGCTGACCCCATCCTCGAGATCAATCAGATGTTGAATTATCCCACATTATCCCAAATCATCAAGGATTTAAAAGCAGCTGTCGTTAAACATGTTTCATCAATCAATTACAAATTCTCTGGAAATAAATGAAAAAGTTGAAAGTTTCACCAAAGAAGCAGAAGTTATAAAAAAAATAAAGAACCAAATGGAAGTTTTAGAAGTGAAAGAAGATACTTACAGAAATAAAACACTCCCTGGATTGGACTAAAGACACACATCACTTATTGCATCCTAAGATTAAAGCTATAGGAATAATTTTTAAAATAAACCTTTTATTTTACTATAATTGAAAAATTACAGAAAAGTTGCCAAGTTAGTACAAGGAGTTCCTATAAACACTACACCCAATGCTTCCGATTATTAACATCTTACATTATCATGGTGTGTTTGTCACAACTAATGAACCAATGTTGATATATTGCTATCAATGAAACTCCATATTTTACTCAGATTCCATTAGCTTTTACCTAATGTCCTTTATTTGTGCTCCAATATTCCACCCAGAATACTACATTTATAGGAGTCCTTATAATATTAGTGTTAGTGACCAAACTTTGTGTCTTAGAAGAGATTTGATGTTCAAAGGAGGAGCTGCTATATTACTACAAAGGGAATCTCTTTGCAAGGCTATTGGGGGGCTTGTCTTGAAGCTGTTCTTGGGTGGCACACTGTATTTTTATTCTGATCGGCTTTTGTAGCATGAGTGTTGAAGGAGATGGGGTGCTTGAAGCCCATCAGACCACCTCTTTATTGTGGTCAGTGTATTAACCCCCAGTCACCAGAACATGAACAGTCTTCTCCTCCATCCACAGCAAATTCACACTACTACCCCAGGCCTTGTGCAACGGGGGAAGCCACACTTTGCTGGCCCAGTCCCGGGGAAGAAGTTTGGCACTGGGGTCTGCTTTCGAAATAAGTCCAGAATCTAACCACCTTTCTCTCTCCATTGCTTCCCTCTGAAGTCCCTTATGAGCTGCCATCTTCTCTTGCCTGAACATTAACAAGAATTTCTTCATTGCTCCCCCTGCCTCTGTCCTGGCAATGCTAGGGTATATTCTCAACACAGTGGCCTAAGAAACTCTGTTAAAATTTAATTCAGTGCAGGGGCGCCTGGGTGGCTTAGTTGGTTGAGTGTCCAACTTTCACTTAGGTCATGATCTCACAGTTCGTGGGTTTGAGCCCCGCATCGGGCTCTGTGCTGACTGCCAGCTCGGAGCCTGGAGCCTATTTCAGAGTCTGTGACTCCCTCTATCTCTGACCCTCCCCTGCTCATGCGGTCTCTCTCTCTTTCCTAGAAATAAGTAAAAATTAAAAAAAATTTTCTAAAAAAAAATTTAATTCAGTGCATGTCACTGTGCTCAAAACCTTATCCAATGACCCTCCCTTCTCATGCTTGTTGTTATTGGTGGTGGTGGCCCTTAATTTTTTTAATTTTTTAATGTTTGTTTATTTATTTTGAGAGTGAGAGAGAGAGAGCGGGAGCAGGGGAATGGCAGACAGAGAGGGAGACACAGAATCTGAAGCAGGCTCTAGGCTCTGAGCTGTCAGCACAGAGCCCAACACGGGGCTCTAACCCACGAACAGCGAGATCATGACCTGAGCTGAGGTCAGACGCTTAACTGACTGGGCCAACCAGGTGCCCTGCCCTTAATTGTTTTTTTAGTCAAACTTTTTATTGCACTGTAACCACATATGTACAGAAAAGAGTACAAACCATAGTATGCCACTCAGTGAATTGTTAAAATTGACTACTCCTGTGGAATTACCACCCAGGTAAAGAAATAGAGTAATTTTAGGGAACTCCGCCCTTTGGTTTCATTCAATTATTATTCTTGCTCTTCTCTCCAGAAGCTACCACTAACCAGACTTCTATATTAGTTCAGTCAGTGTGGTTTGTTTCTGAATTTTATATAAGTAGAGTTACAGTATGTGTTCCTTTGTGTCTGATATCTTCTCCTCTACATCATATCTGTGAGGTTTGTCCATGTTGTTGTACCATCTTGTGTTTCTTAAAATCTGAAGCTTTGGGGCACCTGAGTGGCTCAGTTGGTTAAGTGTCTGACTTTTGGTCTCAGCTTAGGTCATGATCTCACGGTTCGTGAGTTCAAGCCCCGAGTTGGGCTCTGCACTGGTGGCGTGGAGCCTGATTGGAATTCCATCTCTCTTTCTCTCTGTCCTTTCCCTGCTTGCTATCTTTTTCTTGCCCTCTCTCTAGAAATAAATAAAATAAACTTTAAAAAAATTAAGCCTTTATAAGGATGCCTGGGGTAGCATAGGACTCCAATTCCGACCATCCTTGGAAGTCGTTCCTACTAAGTTCCTACTATTATCTCCTCTGGTTTCGTTTGACCTAAGGCTCACCAGGCATGTGCCTGCCTCCAGGTCTTTGCACTTACTATTTTCATTGCTCTGGAAGTTCTTTCTTCAGATATCCTCAGGGCTGGCTCTCTTTACTCTGACACATCTTCAGTCAAGTGTTTGCTTTCTCAGTGAAGATTGCTCAGGAGACCATCCACATACTCCCTATCCTCTCTTCCTGGCTTTTTTTTTTTCTATGGCATTTACCACCTTATTATATACATATTTGTTTCTTCTTTGTTGTGAAACAAAATACCAACAGGGTAGTGGCTTAAAACAGACCTATTATCCCATAGTTCTGTAGGTTGGAAGTGGAAACCTAAGTGCATTAGGTTTTGGAAGTCCATTAGGCTTGGCTAGTTTCTTGGCCGTGGGTCCCACCAGGTCAAAATCAAGGTGTCAGCTGCCTGGGGCTTTTATCTGGGAGTCTCTGGATGAGAAGCCAGGCTTTTCAGGTTGTGGAAAGAATTCAGAGTCAAGACTGAGGTCACTGTTTTCTAGTCAGCTTCTAGAAGCCACCCGTATTCCCTGGCTTGTGGCCTCTTTAGGCTGACACATCTCTTCTGCCTTCCTTTTTGGCTTAAAATACATGTTTTTCAATGTTTATTTATTTTTGACAGAGACAGAGACAGAATGTGAGCGGGGGAGGGGCAGAGAGAGGAGGGGACACAGAATCTGAAGCAGGCTCCAGGCTCTGGGCTGTCAGCACACAGCCTGATGCGGGGCTTGAACTCGCAGACCGGACAGCAATATCATGGCTGGAGTTGAAGTCAGATGCCCGACTGACTGAACCACCCACGCGTCCCTCATTTTTGACTTTTAAGGACGCTTGTGATTATGTTGGGGCCACTTAGATAATCCAGGATAATCTTCCCAATTTAACATCACCTCTTTGACAATCTTAACTCCATCTGCAACGTCCCCTTTGCAATATGAGGTCACATATTCATAGGTGTAATGCTATAGGTGAGAATCATGGAGACAACATCCTGTCTACTACAATATATTTTCTTAGTTATTTCATTGGTCATTCATCTTCCCCTTCTAGAATCTATGAAGGCAGGGAGCTTTGCCTGACACCTACTAGGCATTCAAATATTTGTTGAATGAATGAATGAATGAATGAATGAATGCAGCCTGGGTGGTTAGTGTCAATATCTACTTTCCTATTGGTACACATCTTCTTATACTTTCTCTTCTCTTTGAGAGATAGTCTTTTGACTTTTATTGAAATCTGATTTTATGCAGTAAGTGTTGTTTTCCCTGAGCCCTACACACCAGTGCTTACAGCTCTGCTAGGTAAGGCAATTGGCAGCCACAATAATGTCATATTTTCATGAAGCCTCCTAGTTGTCACAAGAGACACATGGGGTACAGAGGGGACCCCGGAATGGAGTCAAGGTCAGAGGCTAGCACAGTCTGGGAAGCCTCAAGCACTCCTCTGTGGAGCCAAGTGTCCAATGACTTCTTGGAACAGAACTCTTCAGGGATAGTAGAACTAGTCATGGGAAGGTCTTGAGCATTGTTTTGCTCAGAAAAAAAAAGTTTAAGACTCAGTCCGCTCCTGCCTATTATCCAATGAAACATTTAAAAACCAATTAATCATTTGGATGTTTCTAAAGGCTCTGTTGCTTAATATTATGTAGACAGCCTAAGTCCTAGGACGATGAAAGTCTGAGCTTGGCCAAAATGTTTGAAGCACACACAAGTAACAGATTTGCCTTTTGGGTTACGGTGTGGAAAAAAAAATCTCTGGAAACAGATTTATGTATTAGTTTTTCTCTTTGCCACCAGATGTCCTTCACGAGTAGGAAAATATGATGGCTCCAATGATATTTTGAAGTGTGAATGCCCAACATTTTTGAATAGTTGACAGAGAAAGGAAAGTGTGAGTGAATGTAAATGTTACCACAGACTTCTGGATGAGACATGTATTTTGAAGGCTGCCTTACAGGTGTAGCTTTCAGAAGCAATATTTATTTAACTCTCAAATTTTAATTTCTCACACTCGGCACACATTTACTTACCATATTTCCTTTTCACTCAACTCCAAATGGATATTCTTCAAATCAGAGCAAATTATTCTACTGAGAAATTAATATTAAGGATCAGGGTTTCTGGGTGGCTCAGTCGGTTGAGCATATGACTTCGGCTCAGGTCATGATCTCACGGTTCATGGGTTCGAGCCCCATGTCAGACTCTGTGCTGACAGCTCAGAGCCTGGAGCCTGCTTGGGATTCTGTGTCTCCCTCTCTCTCTGCCCCTCTCCCCATTCACACTCTGTCTCTCTCTCAAAAATAAATGAACATTAAAAAGCTTTATAAGGGGCGCCTGGGTGGCTCAGTTGGTTGACCATCCAACTTCGGCTCAGGTCATGATCTCATCGTTCGGGGTTCGAGCCCAGTGTCGGGCTCTGTGCTGATGGCCAACTCAGAGCCTGGAGCCTGTTTCAGATTCTGTGTCTCCCTCTCTCTCTGACCCTCTCCTGCTCACGCTGTCTCTCTCTCTCTCAGAAATAAAAAAAAAAAAACTTTTTAAAAAAAAGAAATTATTATTAAGGAATAATCAAATCCTTAGACTAATATTAAAGATTAAAATTTGGCATTTTAAGTGTGGGTTCCAAAGGATTCAAGGTGACCAGACCTCAGGCTTTTTAACACAAGAGCGACGTACCTTATGACACTTAAGTTCATCATAGAAGCAGTTTGCATACATCTCCAAGACAGTTGAAAGGGGGCAATGCGTGATTTAGGATAAAAGCAAAGATGACAACTGCAGTGTATTGCTAATAATTAATTCAAAGCAAAGTGTATAGAATATTTAACATAAATTAAGAAACAGCATCTTTTTTTGAGGTTATTTATTTTGAGAGAGAGTGAGGGAAGGGCAGAGACAGAGGGAGAGAGTGAGAGTGGGGGGGAGGGTGGAAGAGAGAGAGAGAGAGAGAGAGAGAGAGATCCCAAGCAGGCTCTGCACTGTTAGCATGGAGCCTGTTGCAGGGCTTAAACCCATGAACCATGAGATCATGACCCGAGCTGAAATCTAGAGTCTGGCACTTAACTGACTGAGCCACCCAGGTGCACCAAGAAACAACATCTTTTAAATATGGAAATTATTTGGCCATGTGTGTTTTAAATGTAGAACAGAAAAATGCCATTTTAAAGACTTTGTTGTATGACTAGCCCTGTGCAGTAATCACACCTGAGTACGAGACTCTCGCCCTCTGCCCGCCATCACTGAAGTCACGGGATAAACCTGTGCTTTTTGGTGAGGATTCCTCATTCCTTCATTAAATGGGCGGGAGTGGGACAGGCAAACTATTTCCAGAAAACTGAAGGCCATCTGCAAGAGATGTCAGCCAAGCAACCAGATGTTTGATGTGGATTGGCTCCCGCATCCGGCTTCTTGACCGAATTCCTCTTCTTTCCACCCAGATGTTTTGGAGACACATCCAGAGAACTTAATGAAGGTTGTTCCGGCACAGAGGAAGGGGCGGTAATATGTTGGTGTCCTGCAGGGGGCGAAGTTACCTCTGATTTTCTCCAGTCTGTTCACAGATTCCAGCAAACTCCAAAGTTAAATCTGCCCTTCTCCCTTCACTCCATCCCTCGTGAATCACATCTGGACAAAGTCCAGCTCCCTAACCTGAGACTTCTCAGGGGGTTCTGGAGGGGTCAGAGAAGTGGGGAATGGGTGAGGTAGTGGTGAGAGGTTCTTATACACACAGAGTTCCAGCTGCCTTGGAAAAGCAGTGGTCCCAAATTTTTAGGTTATAAAAATGTTAGAACTGCTTCCTTTTATCCCCCTTTGCCCCAGCATATAATCCAAAGGTGTTTCCTGGTGTTTTCAAGCAAACACATGAGCCTGTTGGAAGTAGCAGACATGAGGAGAGCACACCCTCTTTTGTGGTCGTCAGCTGAATGTCACTGCCCTTAGGATCACTGTCATTTTTCATTTCACATAGTTTCCCTCTGGCTCTTGAGAGAGCTTGTGTTTATCATATAGAGGCACCCTCACCACCTCCTTTTTCTAGCACCATTCAGCAGGAACTTAGAGGCCACCTTGTTGGGGATGGGAAGTGCACGGCAGACCTGAATCAGGGTTGCTGATCAGATATTTAATTGGTAATGCATCATTAAGTGCCATTTTTGACCCAGGTCACAAGGTCCATCTATTTCTAACCAAGTGTCAAACCAAAGGGGAAGATGGTACGTGTGTATGCCTGTGTGTTCTCTGCTAGACCATACGTGCATAGACAGTAAGTGCACATACAATAGATGGGGTACAACTTGCTTTTTCATTTTACATGGCACAGCCCTATCTAGGTGCCCTTGGCTATGCTCAAGGTTTTTCCAGTTTTGAAGTGCTTTCCCCATGGCCCTAATAGGTTAGAGCTGCTTTTACCCTGCTTGCGTCTCAGATGCCTTAAGATGAAGGTGTGACTATGTTTGAGAAAGGAGAAGGACCTTGGCAGGAAGCCTACATATACTCGCTAAGATTTCAGATCTTTTGATCAGAGCTCTTGGCTGTTGTGATTTTATGTACTGCGATGATTTTATGTCTAAACAAGTCCCATACAGGAGGAACAGGTGATGGAGGCTTTTAAATTCTAAGGATCCTGGCAGCCCAGACCAAGTAGTGATATATTTTCTTTTCAGATGAAAAGAATCCCTGCAGATGGTTAAAGACTGGCCCTCACTGTTGACGTTGTGGTGCCTGAGGTCAATGGCTATGGGATCTTTCTAGAACCTAGGACCACACTTGCAGAATTAAACTTGAATTGAGAAATTAAATTTGTAGAATTAAAGACTAAATGATCTCTCTGGGCCAAGAGAGAATGAGAAAGAGTAATCCAGTGGGTGGAAGGGGGTGAAGAACCTCACCCATGAAAAACAGATTCTTTGAATTAAGACAGAAATGCTTATCAGATTTTGATCAGTAGAAACCCCATGATCTCATAAGTCCATGAGTCCCATAGTTTATAGCTCTTTGGTCTGGCTCAGAAATGCCTTGGACCATGTGAACTAAGACTGTCAGGCCAGCAAAGTGAAGTTTTTGTTTTCTAATCCGTATTTTGCCTCCTAATCCGTACACTTTTCACCAAGTAAAAGATCCTAGTGTTTTAAGTGAATGTGTTTGAAGGGTCTGGATGTAGATTACTGGGCATTCTTGGATAGCATGAGGGCACATGGATTTGCATCCAGAATGGCAGGTGGTGGTGGTGTTTGGATTGAGGGGGCCAAGTCTATGATTGAGAAGTGTGCCCGTCATGCAAGTGTAATGCAGACATGTGTCTTCTCTGTCTGGCTCTTGTCTAATGCTCCTGGTAACCTGGTTTTCCTTGCCCTGTTACACTGAGTGGGAACTCGCCAGGCCCCTACCTGAGCTGGAATTATCTGTCTCACCTCTCCTCAGCTTTTATCTAGCATCATGAAAGCTCTATCGTATTTCAATACATTAAGATGAAAAGTTCACAGAAAAACTGGAGAAGCACTGAAACATTTCCAAGAAGACAGAGGGTGGCTTTTCTGTTATATTATCTGACTACCCCTTTTTCTTTAAGGTGCTGTCTTAAGAAGCCAAGCCAAGGCCGAAATGAGATAAATCAAAATATTTGGCCCCAAACCCTCCGGATGCCTGCTCTGGCTTAAATGTGGTCCTGTCTGTGGCCCATTTGTGAGCAGAGGGTGTGTCCTAGCTTTCAGCAGCTGCCTTGGGAGTCATGTGTCCGTTGAATGCCTATGTTATGTCAGTCAGAGAAACTATTCCTGTACCTTTATTAATACAATTGGTATTGATTTGACAGTTGATTTTGCTTTTATTTAGTTACATCAAGTCACGCCTTTTATATTATTGTAAAACACAGGTTTAAGTTAGGGTGTCGATTAGATCGTCCTCACTAGCGATGACCTCTTTGCCTTTTCTACCTCTCGCCTACTTCGGGTGCCTCCAAGAGTTCCCTTTACTTGAAACCTACGCGCCGCCGAGGCAACGCCTCCCTGGAGAGAGAGGGTGAAAGAAGGGGGCGGGCCTATTTAAATCCTGGCGAGACGCGCCTCTTCATTGGCCGCCAGCCTGTCTGTTACCCAAGAGGGCCGAGACTCTCCGGGGCTGGAGTGCGGTACCTGAGCTAGACGCGCACCAGAAAGCCCACGTTGGCCGCGGCGGGGAGCGCAGCGCGGAGAGGCGGGAGTCCGCGAATCCTCGCGCCGACGCCGCCGTCCCTGCTCCGCGCGCGGGTCCAGTTCCCTCCCATCCCCTCTGCGAGCGGTGTTTGCGGGGCAGTCGGGAGAGCTCGGAACGGAAAGCAAGAGCCTTGCCGCCTCCGCTCGGGGGTAGAGCGGCGCGCAAAGATTTTCGAGTGGGGGGAGCGACAGTGCCTGAGGGCGGAGGGCGCGGAGTTTGCGAGCGGGAAGGAAGTTAAGCCTCGCGGAGAAGACTGGCATCTCGGGACGCCTTGTCGCCACAGCCTGGGCCCCACGGCGGAGGAAACTTCACCGCGGCGGTGCGAGCCAAGAGGAGGCGTGCGCGGGGATGATGCCGGGCATCCCCCACAGCTGGTGAGCCGCCCGGTCGCCCCGGAACGCGCGGGACAGCGCACGTGCGCGGGCAGCGAGGCCCGAGAGTGACCGCGCCGTGACCCGCCCAGGGGCCGGGGCGCCGGCTGCAGCGCAGCCCCGACTCGGACGCACCTGGCCCGGACCTTGCTCCTCCAGAGACCTGAGCCGGAGCGTGGGGCTCCCCTCCAAGTGA
This sequence comes from Proteles cristata cristata, assembly GCA_017311185.1. NCBI lineage: Eukaryota > Metazoa > Chordata > Mammalia > Carnivora > Hyaenidae > Proteles > Proteles cristata. The sequence continues at coordinate 543,659 of JAESUZ010004966.1, read as the reverse complement.
TTCTCCGGGTGACAGCCCCCGTCGCCGCCCCTCCAGCCTGGGCAACTGGGGGCGCCCCGGAGGACGATGAGAGATAAGGACTGAGGGCCGGGAAGGGGAAGCGAGCCCGCCGAGAGGTGGCGGGGGCTGCTCACGCCAAGGGCCACAGCGGCCGCGCTCCGGCCTCGCTCCGCCGCTCCACGCCTCGCGGGGCCCGCGGGGCCAGCCCGGCCGGGCGGGGATGCTGGGGCGGAGGGCGCAGTGGCTGTGCTGGTGGTGGGGGCTGCTGTGCAGCTGCTGCGGGCCCCCGCCGCTGCGGCCCCCCCTGCCCGCCGCCGCCGCCGCCGGCGGGGGGGCGCTGCTGGGGGACGGCGGGAGCCCGGGCCACGCGGAGCCGCCGCCGCCGTCCTCCTCCGGCTTCCTCTACCGGCGGCTCAAGACGCACGAGAAGCGCGAGATGCAGAAGGAGATCCTCTCGGTGCTGGGACTCCCGCACCGGCCCCGGCCCCTGCACGGCCTCCAGCAGCCGCAGCCCGCTGAGCTCCCGCAGCAGCAGCCTCGCGGGGAGCCCCCTCCCGGGCGGCTGAAGTCTGCGCCCCTCTTCATGCTGGATCTGTACAACTCCTTGGCAGCCGCCGACGAGGAGGACTGGGCGTCGAGCGAAGAGAGGCGGCAGCCCGGGCCGCGAGGAGGGGCGGGCTCGTCCCAGTCCCGGCAGCCGCCCCCCGGCGCGGCGCACGCGGGCAACGGCAGGAGCCTCCTGGCCGCGGGACCCGGCGGCGGCACGGCCCCACTGACCAGCGCGCAGGACAGCGCCTTCCTCAACGACGCGGACATGGTCATGAGCTTCGTGAACCTGGGTAAGGAGCTAGGGTAGCGTCGCGACGAGAACGCCCTCCCCGGAACGGTCTCCCGGGCCCGGGGAGGGAGGCGGGGGCGTGGGGGAGCCCCGGGGACGCGAGCGCACCTGCGCGGCGGTGGGCTGCACGTGCGCTCCCCGCGCGGCGGGCCGGGGCGCGCGCTCGGGCCGCGGCGGGCGAGCGGGCGGGGGCGCGCCGGGGCGTGGGGCTCGCGGAGAGCCGCGTCCCAGCTCACTCCGCGCTTTTTCCAAGAACGCCCGGCCGGGGCCAGGTTCGCTCGACTTGAGCAGAAAAGTCCCGCCCGAGTGTAGCCAGCTGGGAAGGAGAAGGCTCTTCAACACCCCTTCCCCTCCTGCTTTTATTTTGCACCCTTAAAGCTCTGAGTACCAGTTTCCCCACCGGGACTTTTAGGGAATCGGATCGCAACTGAGAACTTTGGACGCTTGACGTGACTGTGTTAAGTGGTATCCAGGGAATTGGCGGCGGAGGAGGGTTGCAGAGGAAGGTGTCTGAAGGACCTCGGAAGGCACGCCAGACGGGGCTCCAGGGGGTTTGGGACCGGATCCCCAGCGCAGTTGGGGTAACCCATCCAGGCGCTAGCTAACATGCCTTTGGCCTGTGCCCTCCAAAGGCTGAACTTTTGATAACTGCTGCCCAAGCCGCGCGGGCAGAGAAAGGGTGCGGGTTAGGGGCCGGGGTTGGGCGCTGAGCTGGTCTGAATTGGTTGCCAGGCAACAGAATGGAAATTCAAGGGCGGCTAAATCGGGCTCCGCCACAAATGTTCTGTGGCAAACCCGGACGGAGTCACATAGCCTTTTTTTCCCCTGAGTTTTCTCATCTGTAAATGAGAACGGTGTAAAGAAGACTTTTTCTCAGGATCCGTGCCTCCGATTTGGGCTACTCTTCATTCATAAACTCTCACTCAGCCTAGTGTAGACCAAGGGATGTAGGGGACGCGTTCTAGGCAGGGAGAAAAGGGGATGCAGGAGCCACGCCAGAGTTGGGGTCTCCGCGGAGGTCCTTAACCGTGTGAGACGCGTGGCCCTGCCCAGGACCCGAAGTGGGTTACCAGACACTTGTCAAAGCCACGTCAAAGACGTCTGTCGTTTGACATGACTGAGTGATGACCATGTGAAATATTTTGGCGAGTTCTTTACAAGAGTGTCTATGAGATGATTCTCAACTCTGCTGAGCCTTGGAGGAAGAAAGGAGCGGGGGCCTAAGGGGGAGGTCCGATTGGCCTCCAACTGGTGCAGAAATCCTCCTGGGAAATTCATGAAACAGAATCTCACAGGGAGTGGAGGCTCCAGGCCTGCCAGTCTTGCTACTTGCAGTGTTAGGAGTTCTGATTGGACAGGAATTTCCCCCATTTATTGGGACCACAGCCAAGGTTGAGCAATCTCCAGGAAGCATTCTGAGGCTTCTCAGTGCAGTCAGTAAAGTTGGTGGGGGAGGGGCGGTGCTGAGGACCGGATCTCTTCCATATTCTACTTGAGGGCTTCTCCGGGTTTAGTGAATTCCACCACTTGCCATCTGCCTCACCATCTCCCTCCCCTCAGTTTCTTGACAGCTTTGGGGAAATGTTTTGTTGCCTCTTGGGGGTAGTCCCAATTTGGCCAAAGTGGAGAGTGAACTTCTGGCTCTTTCACTGAGAATCATGTTACAGTCTCCAAAAACAGTTCCTGGGCGTAGACCATGGTTCTAACCTTGGTTGGCCATTAACATCACCTGGGGACACTTAAAGGCCTAAAGGATGCTGGGACTGCTCCCCAGAGCAATTAGATTGGACTCTGTGAGGGTGGGATCTGACATTTTCTTTTTCCTTTCCTCCCCTCCCCTCCCCTCCCCTCCCCTCTTCTTTCCTTTCCTTTCCTTAGCCTTTGGTTTTTCTAATGTGCTACCATGGTCAAGAAGCACCGAGACAGGAGATCCTGATGTCTGAAGGAAATCAGATCGTCCCAGAGAGAAGAACAATGCTTCCTTGTGTTAGTGGCTCCCAAATGTTGCTGCACATTAGAATCACCTGGGGGGCCCTTAAAAATCCTGATGCTCAGGTGGAACCCCCTCAGTTAAATCAATGTGCAGGGTGGAAGCCAGGTATCCGGAGTTTCAGAGATCGCAGAGGTGAATCCCTTGTTTGGGAACCACTGCCTTAGGTGGTATTTGAACTTGTTACAGTTGGCTAGAGGCAAAGTTTGTAAAGGGCAGCGACTTTTAATGTGCTTTAGGACCTCTGAGTTCTCATTCCTTGCTTGTCTGACCTTTCCTAGCCTACAGGTGTACATTGGCTCTGAGTTGCACTGCTTGAAGTCTGCTGTCCACCAATCCTGCTAAGGTGATCGTTGAACATAGTATCTCTTAACATAAGGGAAACTTCAAGGTCCAAAAAGTAGCACTGCAAAATTCCAAGAGAATTCAGTAGTAGTGTAATTTCAGGCCTGGGATAGGCTAATCTGAAACTGGAAGAGGTTCCTGGGAAGGGAACTTTGCCCCAAGCCCCTCTGATCATAGCGCTAGGCTTTCTGACTACACGTCCTAACTGTCTGTAGGTCCAGTCCTGGACTCCACATCGGCAGTTAGAGGGGGAAACCTTTTCCAGGTAAGTAGAACCCAAGTCCCAAACCATGCCACCTCCCAGTCCCGAAGTTCTATTTAATCTGAATCCATTTAGCAGTAAGAAGGAGGATTTCATAATGAGAGGTTAAAATGTGATTTTAAAAAATCTGATCATAGCTCTGAGCATAAAGACAGTTTACTGGAAGAAAGTACTTTAATTGTTTGGCAATGTGGATTCTTTAAATCAGGATGTTGGGAGAATTCTGCAGATTCCCACGTCCATGGCATGTTTGCTGCTGCATTACATGACTCATTTGTTAAAGAACCTATAAAAAGATACACGTTTTAAAGCACTTTCATACCTAGTGAGTTAGGTTAGGTTTATAAACAAAGTATAAGAGAAAGTGTTACATGGTGGCAAACTTCTTCCCTAGGACCTGGGAATAATTTACTCATGAAATACACTTGAAACACTCTTAACCTTGTGAGCCAGAGTGGCTATCAGGAAGTGTGAATTCACAGAAACCAGTTTTTCCCATGTATCCCAAATGCTGGGTCATTGGACTAGCTCACTACTGTTTCTACTGACTGTTTTAAACTCTCTCTCTGGCTGAATAGGCTGGAGACGTGTGCAGCCTCCCTAGCGCGAACCGGCTGGTGTGCAGGCTGCCTGGACTAGCCTGGTGCACTCGTGAACCTGCATTCACTGATGCCATTTTCTACTTGTTTTCTAAGGCTAAAAATGTCTTGGCAATCTAATAAGCAAGCCTGCCAATTTGGTGACCTTGGAGAAGTATCCTGAAATATCCTTTAGCTCTTAAAACTCACCTTCTTAGAAAAGCCTTCTCTAACCCCTCTATAGAAATTAGTGCCCTCCTCACCCCCACTCACTTCTTTACTGTCACAACACCCTGTTATTTCCTTGGTTGCACTTATCACAAGGAGTATTTTTACAGAAGGTGCTTAATAAAGATTGAATTAATGAAAACAAACCTAGCCTTCATTTAAAAGTCTTATTTTTTTTTATTTTTACAAATAGTATACTGTCAGGTTGGTTTCCATATAACACCCAGTGCTCATCCCCACAAGTGCCCTCCTCCATGCCCATCTCCCCCCTCCCCCCCCATCCATCAGTCCTCAGTTTGTTCTCAGCATTCAAGAGTCTCTCATGGTTTGCCTCTCTCCCTTTCCCCCACCATTTAAAATTCTTATTTCACTAATCTGGAAGACCTGATCATTTAGAAATGGTATATCTGATTTTTATTAAGTCAAAGTCATTTGAAGTAAAGACATTTAGGACATTGAGGTTGATGGTATTCGATGTATATCATAATACTTGAATAATATCTCTTTAGTTATCTATGTGCATCACATTTGAGGGTAGTGGAAGGGTTTCTGTAAATCTCTGCATTTCAGACTTCATTTAGTTTGAATTAATGAGGTGTTGATCTCCAGATGCTAGGGTAAAATGAAATAAAAAAACCCCTCAAATTATGCTCAGAAAAGGGAATCAGTATGTATTAGTACAAGTAACAAGAAACTTATTGTACTAAAAATACTGGCAATCTTCTGAACAAAATTACCCTCGGGAAACATAAATTAGAAGAAAAATGGAATACTCCCTACTTGTATTTGTAACCAGATACACTGTACTGTCTTTTTCTCAGAAACATAGGATCAGTGGTACTATTTTTCATTTAGGCTATCTGTACTTACGAAGATTTTTTGTTAGCAGAAAATAAATCCCTGCCTGCAAGTTACTCACAGCAAATATAATTTGGAGAATTTGTTTGCAAAAGTGTGATTCAAAGAAGCAGTTGATGTTCTAAAGAAATTTCAAATAGCAAATGTGAAATTCAGTGGTATTTCAGCAAAAAAAAAAAGTTGTACAAAGTGTTCTTAAACTCAGATCAAAGGGCAAGCAGATATCATTGTTTAGACCTCAGATGGTGTTTCCTCTGGTTGTCCTTCTAAGAATGGGTACAAATCCTTTTTAAATGTGCTGAATCATGCTTAGTTCCTCTACTTAAGAGCTTACCTCTGATTAGCATGTGGGAAGAATTCCTACTGATATTAAAAAAAAAAATGTGTGTGGGGAGGGGAGCAAGACCGAGTTCAGCACTTTATTCAACATGTCCGTGTTATCTTCAGAGTTTAGCTACTTTATTCTTTATTTTTATTTATTAATGTTTATTTTTGAGAGACAGAACGTGAGCAGGGGAGGGGCAGAGGGGGAGAGAGAGAGAGAGAGAGAGAGAGAGAGAGAGACAGAATCCGAAGCAGGCTCCAGGCTCTGAGCTGTCAGCACAGAGCCCAACATGGGGCTCGAACCCACGAACTGAGAGATCATGACCTGAGCCAAAGTCAGACACTTAACTCACTGAGCCACCCAGGTGCCCCCAGAGTTTAGCTATTTTAAATGTTGGAGTTCAAAAATAAATAAATAAATAAATAAATAAATAAATAAATAAATGTTGGAGTTCAAAGTAATATTATACTTGGATGTGGGGGTGGATACTGGGTATCAAAGGTGTATAGCCAACTCTGAGGTGATAGCCCTATCACCTTGGCTCACCCCTCCTCTGTTGGAGGAGTTGAGTTAGGGAAAAAGAAAAGGGTAAAAATTTCTTGGATGATTCACCAGCTGTCTCTCTCTCTCTCTCTTTTTTTTTTCCCCACAAGTTGGTCCTTTACTCTGTGCTTCCTCCCATTGTGTATTTAAAAATGAATGAATCCATCAAATGCTTATTTTTTTCATAATATAAAGCCTTTGTTGCTTTCTCTTAAGTCACCTCCTATCCTTTGGTGCTTCCAGTGGTGGGAAAGAAAGCAGGCAATATAGATTTTAATCAGGTGATTGTGTTCCTGACTAGAAGCTTCTGTGAATACCTAAGTAAAAGTAGTAGAAATCAGTATAGAAACTCTAAGAGATGAGCAGTTTACAGCTGTTACACATTAATCTTTCAGTCCCACCCTCCCTTGTGGTCACCTCACAACCCAACCAGGTGCCCGGGAACATGGCTGCCCTGGCTGCAGGGTATCACCCAGGGGCTGATATGGGGCACAACTGCAGACTTCTCTTGTGTTCTTCACAAAAAGCTGACACGTTCTTTGTTTTCATCATGACAGCTCAGCTGCTTTTATTCAAGCACATTCTCTCCTCTTATAACACCCTTACTGCCTCTCTAACACCCTGACTGTGCTCTCTCTGGAAACTTGGAAGCCAGAAAATGGCTCCAGTCTTCCCTGGAATATAGGAGAGTGGTGACAATTGAATTAAGGAGAAGGAAAACCATTCTCATTGTAGTGAAAAATAAACTCACTAAAGAACCAGGACCATCACCCTCTGAAGTTTTTGAGAATGCTAGAAATTCTCAGAACTCAGAGGGGTTCCTGTTCATCTTTCACTGGAAGCATTGGATTTTCCAGCAGTTCACTGAGGTTGATTGGATTTTTTGTTCCGTTACTAGTGTTTGGAAAATACTGTTTTCTAACATCCCTCCCACCCCCTTCAATGTATAGTATTACAGTCCTCTGTGGATAAAGTTAGAATCTGGAGCTGGCTGGGGACCACCGCTCCCTTCCAGAATGTTTTCTCTGGGGAAACATACCCGGGGAATAGACACCCCATTGTAAAGCTGAGCTTTCCCTATCATTGACAGGAAGTTTGGGATTATTGGTAAATTTGGTATCCGTAGCTCATAGAATTTAGAACTCTAAAGATTTTTGCACATCGTCTAATCACGTACGTTTGCAGTTCAGTTTGATTTATTCAGGACTGTTTCCACATCACTGCTATTACATCTTAAAGCTGAGGGACAACCACAGAGGGATCCTAACCCATCAGAGGAACAGGGCTATGGAGCCCTCTGTCAGGCAGGGGTGGATAATTAAGGAGAAATTACAAAAGCTTGCCAGAGCACTGCCCTGGGCGAGAAGTGGGGAAGCCCAGATCTGGAAACTTGCGGTTTTCTCTTCGTGGGTAGCATTCTCTCATAGAACTCTGCTTTTAGAAAAGAAAAAGCAGTGCCTATCTATAAATATCACCTTGTTTGGCATGCTGAAGCATGGCGGACCCCAAAGAATTGTTTTCTGCTCTCAGAGTGAGTTGAAAACCAGGTTGCTGTGAGTGGCATTGTTCCACTGATGTCTGCAGGACACCGATTGTCTTCCTGCCCTTCCCGTGTCCATTATGAAAATGATTGGGACCATAATAGAAATGATATCTAGATGACATCAGGTAATTCCTTGATGGGTCCCCACGGCCTTGTTATCTCTAATTCAGTCCCAGATGACTGGGTAGAAGACTCCCCTCCAAGCATTTTTGCAGAATGAGGCTCTGGTTCCGAGCAGGAGAGCCTCATTGACTTTCAGGTTCATGGGCATACGCCCTTGATTACGGATCCTGCTGCATAGGTTGGGATTGTCCCAGGCCTGAAATGTCCTGGCTCTGTGTTGCTGATTTTATGTTCAGATTGTTTTCTCATCATCACAGAGCTCGGTGGGGGTGGGGGTGGCGTGGGTGGGCTAGTGCAGTCGCTTTATTGCAGGCAGAAAACAGTGTCTCAGAAGCAGAGCCAAGCCGTGAGCCCTCTGCATGCTGAACTTTGATATCCGCCTTGATCCTTATTATGACACTATTGCCACTTACCCTTTTCACCTTGTCCAGAATGTGACTTCCAGCCTTAAACATCTGTGTGTGTTGATTGTTGTTCCTGTGTTTACAGTCTTGGTTTCCTGTGCATGAATGTGGGCTGGCAAAACATTCTGATGTGTGTATTAGAGCATGAACTAACCATATCATTGGTGTGAATTATTTTATGTGCTGATTAGGTTGGAAGATTTTTATAATTGGCCTTGCTTAAATCTCTGAGACCAGTTATTTTCTCTCCCCTCTTTCAAATCTATGAATTACATTTAAGTATCCTAAAGACAGAGAGCTTTGCAAACTACAGAATTAAGGACTAAAAGTTTTACTTGACTTTGTTTTTCAAGATTTTATTTGAACACTCTCATGTAAGAGTGTGTTAACAGAGAAGCTGTACATTAAAAAAAAATACACTTTTGTAGAGCAGTTGGAGGTCTAGAGCATAACTGAGTAGAAAGTCTAGAGATTTCCCGTCTACTCTCTGCCTTCGTGTGAATAACTTCCTCTGGTGTTCACATCCCACACCTGAGTGGTGCATTTGTCACGCTTGAACCGACCTTGATTGTCAGCACCCAGAGTTCATTGTTCACATTAGGGTTCACACTTGCTGTTGTACATTTGCTGGGTTTGGACTGATATATGAGGACATGTATCTAACATTACATGGTTGTTTCCCTGCCCTAAAACTCCTCCGTGGAGATGCTGTCTGTGTAACCAGAAAAACAAATCAATGAGAATATGAAAACTCAAAATATGCAGAGCTTGTGGGGAGAAAAATAAAATGCCTTTGTTGAATAATGTTTTTTTTCAGTGGCTTTACCACATTGGTGTATAACTAAGTAATTTTGATGGACTCTATAGGCCTTATTTTGTGCTTCTGTGTGTTGACCCCAAATCCATTTAGAAATCCTTCCCCCCCACCTTTTTTTTTTTTTTTTTTTTTTAGTCTGGGAGTTTAAAAATCTTTTTTCCTCCACATACTTTCATTGAGGTGTCTGTCACCATAGTACCTAGACAATCCCTTAGGCAGAGATATGAGCGATTAAGTTTCTCCCTGGCTTGTGCCTTGTTTGATCCACGCTCTGTAGGATTTGGGGGAGTCAAGCCTGAAGAATGAACAAGAATTATAGGAATTCTGTGCTTGTAAATTATTGAAATTTGGGGGATGGTTAGGGGAGGGCTGAAGTTTTTTTCTTCCTTTCTGAAAACATATTAAAACGTAGTATGCCTTTGGATTGAGAACTCACAAAAATATGCTTTACTGACCCTAGAGGCAGGATCCGGGGACCTTAAAAGGTTTCCTTAGGAGAGACTGTTTAGATCAGATTAAAACTAAATTAATAGAGATGCCATAAATCCAGAGGTCTTTATAAGTGATCTATAGATTAGGCTTGTTTGCTTTGAACTGTTTTCTATGAGATAGGGCTACACAGATTAATGGTAAATAAGAAAAGGCAATGTTAATATGAGCAAGGAACATGGTAACTCTAAAAGAGTGCAATTAAACAAATAGCAATTTATTTGAGATATTTGGGGAACTTGTGGGCACTTTTTTTACAAGCATTATACAGATGAGACACTTCATGAATTCTCACCACTTCTCATACAACTCTCCATTTTAGTGGGGGTATATTCTGACTGAATTTTAGCTAAATCCCATTGCTCCCCACCCTTTCCCTGAAGAAACCTCTCAAAAAGAAGGACGATCTTGGGACTGTGGCTGTATCCATGGGCTTGAGAAAACTGGCTTTGGCCATAACCCCTGAATTAGGATGTGCTGTGGTTTAACTATCCCTCTCATAGGATAGAAGCTTGATCAAGGCCTAACTGAAATGATACCGTAGGGTATTAGGACCAAGACTCAGGGTAGGTTATAGGAGGACAGAGGTACTGCAACTAAAGATATTTGGAGAATTGCATTTCTGCCAGGAGGACTCTGAAGGAAGTCCTTTATATTTTTATGGGGTCCGTTTAGGGTGGAATCCCTGAACCTCAGCTTTGGGAACCGCTGCCACAAATCTGACACCTTTGTTATTTCATCGGCTTAATTGAGGCTGTTGACCTACTGTTATGCAGGCACATTTGTGTCATCATTTTAAGATGTGGAATCTAACATAGCTGCAGGCTATGCAGCTGGTCCCCAGGGCAGGTGGTCCCCAGGGCAGATTGGTTTCCCTCTTTCTCTCTTTTCCCTTCTTTACTTCCCATTAGTGAATTTAGCAACTCCGTTGCATTTATTTCCTGTTTCCTATCTGTTCTTTACTCATAGTGTTGGTGTCCTTTGCTGTCACTGACCCAACACAGCAGATTGTACGCATCTCCATGGAGCATTGGTTTTACACCACCACAATGACTCCTTGCCCTCTAGAATGGTTAAGTTGATGGTTTTCTTGATGATGCTGGACAGTGCTTATAGCCACTTCAATACAGAACTGAGGAAGGAGCACGTGGTTAAGAGTTAGGAGGCTTGAATTTTTCCTCCTGTCTTAGTGCTATCCCTTTTAATCATACCTTGTTTAAGCCATGTAACCAAATTTATTTGTTTCTTTCCTTGTAATGGATCTTATTTGTAAAACATGGCAACATTGGCTAGGTCAGCATTTTCCAAATAGTGTTTCAGGGAACACTATGTCTCCAGGATGTTCTGCAGAAGATCATGGAGAATATCACTTATATCCTAGTCCTCTCTGAGATTTATGAGTCTATCAGCATGTTAAAGCTTGGACATGGGGCGCCTGGGTGGCTCAGTTGGTTGAGCATATGATTTCACCTCAAGTCATGATCTCACGGTTCGTGGGCCCCGGCCCCGCATTGGGCTCTGTGCTGACACTTGGCTCAGAGCCTGGAGCCTGCTTCAGATTCTGTGTCTCCTTCTCTCTCTGCCTCTCCCCTGTTCAAGTTCTGTTTCTCTCTGTCTCTTAATAATAAATAAATGTAAAAAAAAAATTTTTTTTTTTTTAAAAACCTCGGACAAGCCCAGGAGTGATGTCTGCTGATTTGCTTGAAGAAGAGCATTTTCTTTTTTTTTTTTTTTTTAATGATTATTCTTTTATTTATTTATTTTTTTCATTTTTTTTCATTTTTTTTTTTTTTTTTTTTTACAAATAGTTTATTGTCAAATTAGTTTCCACATAACACCCAGTGCTCATCCCCACAAGTGCCCTCCTCCATGCCCACCCCTCCTCCCCCCACATCCATCAGTCCTCAGTTTTTGTCAGCATTCAAGAGTCTCTCATGGTTTGCCTCTCTCCCTTTCCCCACCATTTCCTGCCCTTCTTCTCCCCCTTGGTCCTCTGTTAAGTTCCTCCTAATCCTCCTATACGTGCACACATATGATATTTGTCCTTCTCTGCCTGACTTATTTCGCTCAGCATAACACCCTCAAGGTCCATCCATGTTGCTACACATGGCCAGATTTCATTGTTTCTCATTGCCATGTAGTATTCCATGGTATAGATAAACCACATCTTCTTGATCCATTCATCTGTTGATGGACACTTAGGCTCTTTCCAGGTTTTAGCTATTGTGGAGAGTGCTGCTATGAACATTGGGGTACATGTGCTCCTATGCATCAACATTTCTGTATCCCTTGGGTAAATTCCTAGCAGTGCTATTGCTGGGTCATAGGGAGTTCTATTGTTAGTTTCCTGAGGAACCTCCACACTGTTTTCCAGAGGGGCTGTACCAGTTTACATTCCCACCAACAGTGTAGGAGGGTGCCCGTTTCTCCACATCTTCGCCAGCATCTAGAGTTCTCTGATTGGCTCATTTTAGCCACTCTGACTGGCGTGAGGTGGTATCTCAGTGTGGTTTTGATTTGTATTTCCCTGATGAGGAGCGATGCTGAGCATCGTTTCATGTGTCTGTTGGCCATCTGGATGTCCTCTTTGGAGAAGTGTCTGTTCATATCTTCTGCCCATTTCTTCACTGGGTTGTTTGTTTTTCGGGCGTGTAGTTTGGTGAGTTCCTTGTAGATTCTGGATATCAACCCTTTATCTGATATGTCATTTGCAACTATCTTTTCCCATTCCGTTGGTTGCCTATTAATTTTCTGGGTTGTTTCCTTGGCTGTGCAGAAGCTGAAGAGCATTTTCTTTGAATTGACTTTTGCTCTGTAATCACTTTTTGTGTCTGCCTTGGGCCTCTGTGCCCCCTAGATCCACTCCTGACCCTTTCCTTGGTCTTCTGTAGGTTGGGGTTGGGACCCCAGGCAGCTGCTTTTCTAGTTGTTCTTTGCTTTTCTGTGACTCCAGCTCTCTCTGGATGGGCTACCTTGTTATTCCGCCTCTAGCCAGTGGCCCCAGACTCTCTCCTTCCTGAAGATGGAAGTGGCTTCGTGCTGCTAATCCATGGGCTGACTCACCATCACCTGTTTGGCTCCTTGGCTCTCCTGACTGCTGTCCATGCTGCCAGTTCCCTGCCTTAAATTCCCTCTGTTGTAAACACTTGCAGGGATTTTACAAGTTTCGGTTGGACTCTGATGGCTAGGACTTCTTAGTCCAGTGAAACACAGAGAACCTCCAGATTAGATATTGTTGGCACTCCATCCTGAGAGTGTTCCCTGTTTGTGTTTCTCTGAGTGATTCTTTAGTTTTTATTTAACAGCTTTCTTAAGGAACAATCGACATAGAATAAGCTGCTTATTTAAAACGTACAATTTGATGAGCTTTGACATATACATGTACCTATGAAACCATCACCACAATCAAGATGCTGAACATATTCTGAGCTGTTCTTCTAAACAATTGCCTATGCCAGGAAATGAAATAATCCTCACACACAGGAACTTCAGTGAAAATTCCCATTTTTCATGGATGACGTTGCTCTTCATGCATTCATCTTACAAGCTCTGAGCATCCTTCAAGGAATTTGCTGAAGATGTTTGTGAGTGGTTATCTTGGATCAAAGAACCTTGGGGTCAAGTTTTCCTGGGGTCAAACTTGCTTTTTGCAGCTGTGACAGGCTTTTATCCTATATATCACCTCCCATATTTATTTTAGGAAATAATAATAAAAATAAGTTGAATATCTTTTTCCAATTTTGAAATCAAGCATGTAAGGGTACTTTCGGGTTGTTAGTGATCCTATTGACATCTTGTTTCTAAATACTCAAGTTTAAAAGATTTGATCCTTCTGGAAAACATCACAAAGATGCTTTCCTGTGTTTCTGTTTTAAATTCTGGCAATTTGCGTAGGGCACAAGTCCAAGAAATTTATGAAAGTAGACTCCAGTTTACCCCCAACTTTTCCCCCATGCTCATCCTTCTCCAAATGTTCTGTAAACTGAAGTGGAAACTGCATTTTTTTTTTTTTGCAAGAAAACATAAGTATTGTATTTCTTTATGGTGTTTGCCTGGAAGAATGACTGATGTCCTGTATAATCCTATTATCTCCCACAAGGCAAAAACTGAGACTTTAATATTGAACGTTAGTAGACAGGAAGATAGAGTAGAATTTAAAGAGAATTATTTAGAGCAACATTAATGTTCCTAATAGCAACAGTCGGGTAATCGAAGCGTGTCATGAGGTTCCCTGACTGCGCTCTGACTCCTGACCAGGGGAAGCTGCTCTTGCCTTTCCACTCACTTTCTTCTTTTCTCTAGACATCTACCCCCATCATGCTGCTGTCCCAGGTCTTCATCTTGACTCCACAAGACTTTTGTCACTTTGACACTTTTTTTTCCTCTGTAGTCCTCTTGAAAAATTCTCTCCTTAACTTCTGTAATGCTGCTTGTTCCCTCTTCATTCTTTTTCTATCCTGCACACACCTGCTGTGTTTTAGGAAATTTCCTGAAAAGCAGCAAAAGATCCAGAAGGTTTGGCAGGTGGCACTAGACGTCCACATAGGGCCAGGACAGCCACAGGGTTTGGGGTGGGGGGTAGGGAGCACACACTCAGGCATAGGATTGAGGAGACAGGCAGCCACAGGGCAGGATAACAGGCGGGCACTAGGTTTTCAGGTGACAGTGGTACGGTGGCTTAGTGGCTGAGTGGGTCACAGTGATGGGGAGCCCTGCAGCTGCTGTGGTCAGAGGGCCAGATGTCTGCTGTAGAGAAGTCCACCAGCGCTGAGCAACTGTTCATGAGTTCCCTTTTCTTTCTTTGCCCTGTGTATTCAGAGTGTGTCCAGGACCAATGTGGCATCAGAATCATGTGGTGCTGGCTTTGCATGAGAACTAGTTGTTGTCGTTGTTGTTGTTTTAAGTTTCTGTGGGCATATACTTTTGTAAGATCCATCAAAAATGAGATACTAGAGAAGTGAAATGGCAAAACCCCCTTCCCCCCAATACATACAAATCAAGCCTCAGTCTTTAATTATTGGATTCCATTGGTATGAATGATCAAATTGCTGTCAAAACTGAAGAGCCTCCACTTCTTTACTCGTTGTGGGCTGGTGACGGTGGCTCAGCACAGACCTAGTGTATTTGTCACTGAGCAGCTTCTTGGACCCTGTCCTGTGTGGGGATTCGGTGTGGGAATCTATGTCAGCAGGCTGGCCGGGAGGAGTGAGCAGCCCGGGAGGAGCACCCGGGAGCCAGGCACCAGGTGCAGCATCGATCTCCACCCTCTTCCCACATCCAGCCAATTTCCAGGCTTCCTGTTGCTGCTCCTGAGATCTCTCGCTTCCACCCTGTTGCTCCATTCTTTCCTGCACAAGGTCTCCATGATGTTGGCGTAGACTTGTGTGCTGTCTTCTCTGCAGCTAACCCACCTTCCTCGCCCTGGCTGGTCCTCTCGCTCTACCCGCTCTCCCTCCTCCACCCCTTCCCTGGACCCTCTCGGGGTCCTGAGTACCAGCCTGACTCCCGCCCCTTCCAGCTTTACCTCCAGCACTCGTGCGCGGTCTCCTTAGGCTCACTAACTGCTGCATGGCTTCCTCCTCCCTGCCTTTCTCTCAGGACTCTTACCATTGACCTCGCACCACCGCCCATTTCCACATCCTCCATTCCGTCTGTTCTCCAAGCCCTGGTTCGAGTGCCATGCTGTCATGGGGGCCTTTCTGACATCTGCTCACCCACAGGCCATGACTCTTTGGAAGAACGTTTGGAGCCTGGTGACTGGGGACTTTCCTTAGCACAGAGCACCAGTCACGTGTTTGCAGATGAGCTCCGTGTGGCTCACAGGAAGGATCTGGGAACCTTGAATTCCAGTGTCAGCTCAGCCATCCACCAGCTGTGTGGATTCGTGCAAATCACCTTCACCAAATTCTTGGATTCTTGATCATGTAATATTTTATTCACCCCACACCCCCACCTGTAGGTAACCAACATGGTGTCTTACCTTCCTTGATCCTGAATAAATGCCCTCGGGATGAATGACCGTCAGTTTGTCCAAAATAAAATGGGGGTATGCATATTTTCTTTCTCCCTCTCTCTCACTAATGACATCAAACACTCAAATAAGAGAATTATAAACTGTGAAACGCTGTGCAGAGATGAGGAATGCTCCTTCTTTCTGTTCACAAAAGCACTTCTAAAAAGGAATCTTGCCTTCTCCTCTCAGGGTTTATGTTCTGTTACTTTCTAGATGGTGTAGGGAAAAAAAGTCCTCTGGAAGAAGAAAGATTATTTCCCCTCTATCTGATGTCATTTTGACTATAATATGTATTAATAGGAGAAAGAATGGTTGCTGAGTCTAAATTTAAATTTCTGGTCGCATCCCATAGAAAGTTTGCTTGCCCTCGAGGAGGCGGGACTCCAGCAGGTGCTGATCCAAAAATACATATCTTGTCAGCCTCTACTGTAGGCTCGATGGCTTGGCTTACATCACGAAGGTGTTAGACACTCTGTTTACATAAGGGCTGAGGAGGTGACATAATGTCTATTGAGGCAAAGTCACTTAGCTCCCCATTAGGCAACAGGGAGCATTTAAAACCCTAAAAGAGATCAAAGTCATAGGAAGGGTTGAGATACTCCTGCCCAGGAGCAGCAAGGTCTGGCCTCAGGGGGAGGGTGGTCTCTCGGGTTGGGTGCCGGAACGGTAGGGCATTATTGCACCACTGTATTTCCAGACCTTTGGTGAAATGAATCTCAGCTCTGAGCAGCTGATCCAGAGAGACTGCTTAAGTGGGCACAAGTATGTCTAAATAGGTTGGAAAAAATGTCAAATTAGAGTAAGCACCTACAAGATGTGATGTTTCTCCTTTTATAGACAGTTATAAAAATTATTTAAAATTAAACAGCTCTTCAGTACTTAAATTATGTGTAATGAGACAGGTAGGTCCTGGAACAGAAAACATTTTCCCCCTTTATCCCACTTAAATTTTGCTCTCCCTCCTAAAGTATACAAGACATAAACACTTTTGTTTCCAGGATACATATTAGCCTTAGGATGAGGGGAGATATATTAGCTCTAGGGAGGGAGACAGAGTTGATACAGGCCATAAAAGTAGCAGATCCTGTTCTGCTTCACATTTTATTTGATGAATTGCAAGAATGTAGCCAAGAGGGATATGAAATAACCTCAGATTCCTATTTGTAAGTGATAATCTTGTATATTTTATAACTTTAAGACCTGTATAAAGGTAGAAGAAAGTATATTGTACAGTATATATTTCCTTTACCTGGTCCCCACCCAATTAGGTAGGTTTTTTTTCTTAGCGTTATTGAAGTATAATTGACAAATAGAAATTATATATATTTAAGGTATACATCATGATGATTTGGTAGAAGTCACTATGAGATGGTCACCACACTCAAACTAATTGACATATCCATCACATCATATAGTGACTATTATCTTTGTGTGTATGTGTGATGAGAAACCTGACTACTGTTCTAGCACATTCCAGGTATATAGCACAGTATTAACTGTGGTCACCGTGCTATCTATAGATCTCTAGAACTCACCATGAGTAACAGACTTTGTATCCTTTGACCAGCATCGTTCTATTTCTCGGCTCCCCTCACCTGTTCCCTGAGCCATAGCTTCTTTGAGTTTGACTATTTTATTTTTCATTAAACTTTTAAAAAATGTTTATTTTTGAGAGACAGAAACAGACAGGGAGAGAGTGTGAGTGGGAGAGGGCAGAGAGAGGGGAGACACCGAATTCAAAGCAGGCTCCAGGCTCTGAGCTGTTAGTATAGAGACTGATGCAGGGCTCGAGCTCACGAACCATGAGATCATGACCGGAGCTGAAGTCGGACATTTAACAGACTGAGCCACCCAAGCACCCAAGTTTGACTATTTTAGATTCCATATATAAGCGATACAGAATTTGTCTTCCTGTGTCTGACTTATGTCACTAAGCGTAATGTTCTCCAGGTTCATCTATGGTGTGCCAGGGTTTCCTATTTTAAGGCTGAATAATACTCTATTGTGTATGCCACATTGTTTCTATCCATCCATCTGTCCATGGACACTTAGATTGTTTCCACATCTTGCCTGGTTCATTTTTTATTTTTATTTTTTGGCTCTGTTTAGGAATAAGTACTAGTGTATATGTTGTGTTATTCAGGACTTAGGAGGTTAAGCTGTCTTGGCTATTGTAATATCTACCCTCTTACATTTTCCTATTTGGCTGGCTCTTGTTAGAATTCTGGTTTATCTTGTGTCTGTAGTACATCCTCTAATTTCTTTTCTCTCAGTGTGAGATGACATGGGACACTTTTCTGAAGCGAATGAGTCATCCCTTCAACGTTTTTTTTTCACCTGTGTGACATAGAAATGCTTGCTCATTCTCATGCACTTGATCTGTCCCTCTCATTAGGTGTTATATTTCTGTGACCCTTCTGGTGCTTGGGGCCTGGCTCATAGGAAGCTGAACTCAGAATTGAAACTTGTCTTGAGGTGCCACCTTGCATCATTAAAACCACAGAGACAACCGGGATAGCCCTGTTAATGCTCCAAAAATAAAATATGTCACCAGAACATTTTGCTGGAATGAGGGATTTATTTCCGTGATTCTCTAAGGTCAACTATGGTACATGCTTTTTCCTACTAGACAGCAAACATGGTTTACCAAACTATTACCTAAGTGCTTTTCATTTACAATTCCACAATGAATTCTTGGCTTCCTTCATGTTGATCTCTGCAAATGTTTTGATTTACTTCTACACCTTTTCTGAGGAAGCAAATTCCAAATTGCAATTCACTGCTTAATTCTGGCCAACATTTTATTGTGGAAAATTTCAAACAAATAGAGAAGTGGAAAGATTTTATGGTGATTATCTATATGTCCCTCCCCCCAACGCAAAAAAGATGTATTTATAAAAGGATCCCATCTAGCCCATAAAAACAAAAGTATATAGGTTCTATTGTCACATCCTTTTACATTCTGGGAAATCCAGTGACAGTGTCCCTCTAACCAAACAATCTGAAGCACTGGGTAACACACCCTGATGAGAACGTTCCTTAAACCCAGGGAGTGTCGTCAGTATTAGAAATGACAGATTTAGTGTGGTTGTCTGGTATGTTGACGGAGCTCTCTCAACCCATCAGGCCAAGAGCAGATTCCAGTAGGAAAGGGAGTTGTGGCCTCCAGAGAAAGAGGTAGATGTATGGCGCCTAACCCTGACCCCAAACAATATGGCGGTGTCTGTGATAGAGCTTAAAGCAGAATATTACGGGAATGCCAAGGAGGATGTGATTAATTTATGGAGGGACATGATTTAGGCTGAGGGTGGAAAGAAGAGTTGGCTTCCTGTTGGTGGAGGTAGGAGGCACTGGCCTTCCGAACTGAGGAAACCAGGTGGGGGATGATGGCGGGGCGTTGGGTGTGGTGAGGTCTGAGGTGCTGGGTCCAGGGGCAGGTAGGCCCAGAGGTAGTATGGGACATGGTGGAGGAGGAGGTTGAAAAGGTGAGCTCTAAGACCAGACCGTGAGGAACACTGAAGCAGTTCTGAGGAGTTTGGACTTGATTTTGTAGGCAGCGAGGAGCTATTTACAGCTTTTCAGTCAGGCTGTGGCATGGCTGATGTGTGCTTAGGAAGGTATTTCTGGTAGCAGTGCGGAAGAGGCTGCAAATGGGGAGACCAGCTAGGGCATTTTTGCAGTTGTCTGGGTAGTTTCCCCCTTCCCCCCCCCCATTTAATATGTATCTGCAGCATCTGATGGGCTTTTTGAAGTTTTAAAAGTGTTTTGCATTTTTTCTTTCCTTTAGTTAGGTTTAGAATGTTTAATAAAGAAAAGAAATTAGGTGACAAATTCATGAATAGCACTTAAGAGATTAAAACTTGTGGAAAAAGTGCTACTTCCAGTAATGATACTCTGAAGGGTTGGGATTTAAATAGATATTTAAATAGACTTAACCTGGTCTTCCTGGAACCCTTTCCCTCATTTCTCCTTCAATTAAAAATAGCAGTTTGTGAGCCTAGAAGTGTGGTCAAGGTGCCGAGAATGTTTTCATGTTTGAAACTAATCGGCTCAAGGGGAGGCTGGAGAGCTGTGGACGAAGCCTTGTTCACAGGCTTCTCAGCCTGATGGGACTGACCAGATGGAAATTCAGCTCGCTTCTCCACCCGATTTGTCTCCATTCTGTTGGCCAACCCACACCTGTAGCAGGTAGCGTGAAAACTCCCTCCTCCTCTCCTGGGGCTGGGAATTAGTCAGTGCCAATTCAAGCAGGTAACAAGCTTTTCTCCTTTCGACTTCCCTAATTGAACACGTAAGGACCTGCTCCTACGAATTTTTGGTCACAGTATACAGTTCACAAAATGTCATTACCTCGATATATGAAACCCAGGACAACCATGTGTATGAGAGATGGGTTAGAGAGATGTGACCACAGTCAGTGTTTGTACATGTGGGTGGGGTTTGGGCTGCTGTAGTATTTGCCCCTAGTGTTAGCCTAGAAATATGTTACCTTACGTGGCAAAAGGGTATTAAGATTGCTGAACAGCTGGGGTGACTGGGTGGCTTAGTCAGTTAAGCGTCCGACTTTCGCTTAGGTCATGATCTTGTGGTTCGTGGGTTCGAGCCCCGCATCGGGCTCTGTGCTGACTGCCAGCTCAGAGCCTGGAGCCTGCTTAAGAGTCTGTATCTCCCTCTCTCTCTCTGACCCTCCCCTGCTCACGCTGTCTCTCTCTCTCCTAGAAATAAATAAAATTAAAAAAAAAAGATTGCTGAACAGCTGACCTTAAACTAGGGAGATTATCCTAGATGATTACTCACACGGACCCTTAAAACAAAAGAGGAAGGCAGAAGAGCCAGAGAGATGCAGTGGGAGAAGAGGCCGGAGGGTCTCACTCCCCTGTTGCTGGCTTTGAAGATGGAGGAAAGAGCCTGAAGCCAAGGGCTTCAGTGGCCTGGGCCCTCAGCCCACAGCCAGCCAGGAAATGGGGACACCAGTTCTATGACCGCAAGGAGCCAAATTCTGCCAACAACTCGAATGAGCCTAGAAACAGATTCTCCCCTGGAGCTTTCCAGAAAGGAGAGTGCTTCTGCCGACACTTTGGTTTGAGCCCAGTGAGACCCATGTCTGACTTCTGACCTATGGAACTGTGGTTGTTTCGAGCTGCTAAGTTTGCGGTCATTTGTTAAGGCAGCAATAAAAAATGAATGTGGTGTTTTCTCTAGAGGGCTTTGACGCCCTTCTTGTTCCCTTGGAAATCCCTTAAGTTAGCGATGGGATGGTGGTTATTCTGGAGTGGGGGTGGGGTTACACCAATAGTTGCTGAAGACACGCTGCCTGTGTTTGAATATGGGCTTTTCCCCTTAGTTGGGTGGCGTTAGCTCAGTGTCTTCTCCGTGTTCCGGTTTTGTCACCTGTATAAACAGGAAATAATAATTGCACTTAGTTCTTAGGGTGGCTGTGAGGATTCATTGAGATGCTACAAGTCACAAGCTTAGCACAGTACTGGTTGCATTGTGAGTGCTCAGTTATAAGGTATTGGATTTGTTTGCAACAAGGGACCATTACAAAAAAAATCTTTATGTTCTTTGCCTGTCATACTATTTAACACATCCTCTTCTAATATTAAGGAGAGGAAACCGTAAAAAAAACTGGGAAACATCAGGTAGTAAACATTAAGTTCTTCTGGTCTCTGGAACTTGAGGTAACATTTATGAGAGCTTTGTAAAGCTAAAGCACTATGCCAATGTAAGGTAAAATAAAGCAGGACATTTGGGGGCTCTACCAATTGTGTGGATCACAAATACCCTATGAGTTAGCCTAGTGCCTGTAGTCAGCTTTTGAGTGGATGGAGATGTTTGCCATTGTTAAGCCTGCCTATGCTGAATGATGAAGATTCCCTGTCAGTGTCAGCATGGATGATCAACATGTACTGAGAGATGCTCCAGTTCCGTAGGGCTATAATTTTGGAATGCTACAGTCACATTTCCATAGTCTTATTATTGAGCCTATTGATGGCTCTCAACTGCAATTAATGGCCCTTGATTTCAAGTGTGCTACTGTGTTATGATGTCCTAATGCTGGTATTCAGAGGATGAGCCTGTGGGGAAAGAAAAATATTGGAAATCCCTACATCATTTAGCCAAATCAGAGATCCTAGTAAAATAGGGAAAATGTCTAGTTCCACCACTTTTGAATTCCCTCCTTGATGCCAAGGCCTTCTGTCCTTCAGGGTAAGAGCTTGTAACATCCTATAGACACTCATTGACCACTGTGTGCTTCATCTATTGAAGGCAGCCATGGATAAGCCACTATGCCTCCACTGGGGAGCAGTGGGATAGGTATTTCTTTTCTTTTTTTTTTTTTTTAAACGTTTTATTTCTGAGAGAGAGAGAGGCAGCATGAGCAGGGGAGGGTCAGAGAGAGAGGGAGACAAAGAATCTGAAACAGGCTCCAGGCTCTGAGCTGTCAGCACAGAGCCTGACACGGGGCTCGAACCCACGAACCGTGAGATCATGACCTGAGCCGAAGTCGGATGCTTAACCGACTGAGCCACCCAGGTGCCCCGGGATAGGTATTTCATGTTATTGATACGCTTTTCAGAGTATGAAGCTGTGCTTATATCAAATGGCCAGCATCAGGGAAATTCAGGGATTTTTTTTTTCCTCTCTAACTGGTATTTTAGGAATACTGAGATGCTGTAAATGGTCATGTTTTCATATTCTTTGGTCACTAGGAAACTCAGAACTATTAGTATTGATTGTATGGTATTTACTTTCCTGTATTAGCCCTATCTTCTTGCCTTCCCCATGTCCTCTTTTATTCCTATTTCCGCATCTGCTTAATGTGTATTCTATAAAAGTGTATTTCTGTAAATTGTCTCAAGTCTGTTTTTAGAATTAAGGGAGAAACAAATTACTGCTCAAGATCAATAAGTTGTCAAGGAAACCATTGTCTGTCATCAGGGAGCCAGGAGGTCCCACACCTATTCTGTGACCATGCCTTTGGGACTCTATGGAAGTGGCCTACACCCTGGTATGTCACCCTGAGTGTAGGGCTGGAGTGGTTATGTGTCACACACGGTCCTGAGGGCACATGGGGCAATGTGACATTCCCTGGCTGATTAACTTTGAAGGCAGGCTTGACTTGACATTAAATTTTAAGTGTAGCCCGTGGAAAACTGGCATCAGAATCATTTGAGGAACTGATTTAAAATACACAATCGTAGGCCTCCCTCCTAGAGGGTTTGGTTAGTATGTCTGCTGTGAGACTGAGAAATCTGCACGTTAGTTATTTTTAATCAAGTGGTTCATGGACCAGACTTTGAGCAGTACTGCCTCACAGGAGTGGGTAGGATTTAAAGAGACAAGGGTGGAGGTACCTGGGTGGCTCAGTTGGTTGGGCATCCGACTTCAGCTTAGGTCATGATCTCCCAGTTGGGGAGTTCAAGCCCCACATCAGGTTCTGTGCTGACAGCTCAGAGCCTGGAGCCTTCTTCGGATTCTGGGTCTCCTCTGTCTCTCTCTGTCTCTCTCTCTCAAAAAGAAACAAACATAAAAATTGTTTTAATTAAAGAAAGAGACGAGAGGTAGTACTCCTCGGATGCTAGAGCTAGCCCAAAAAGGGTACAGATCACTGCATTGGGTGCGGACAGGTGATAGGAGGGAGAGCTGAAGTGTGGACACCATGTGTGTTGAGATCACTTTTCCTACTGTCTGTCCATCCCCTTGAACACTGGGGTCCCTGTTGTGTGCTAGCTGCTTTGCCAAGTGCCAAGGACACTAAAATACATTGGCCATGCTCTGTCAGCAGCAGGGAAGGGAGAGGCTGGTGTGTAGCTAACAGGACTTCTGGAGTATAGCTGGCACTATGATAGAGATCTACCTGGAGTGTATCAATTAGAGAATGATAAGGACAGGAGGAAGAAGCAGAGGGATCCCGAAACAAAGTCGTGCAGGTGTTTTTCTTCCAAGTTCCTGAAATCGTACAATGTGGTGATTCAGGTTGAGATTCCCCACAGCGACTTCTGCAGTAATATGTCATTTTTATGGGCCAGTTTCCTTGGGTTCTCCCTGCCTTTCTGCTGCTTAACTAAGGGAACTATATAAATATAGGGACCTAGGTATATCTTGAGATTTTTCCAGGTGGTCCTAGAATTTGAAATTTAGAAAAAAATGAAACTATCTTTGATTGTTAAAAATTCTCTGTTTTTTAAAAACAAAGTTAATATTCTTTATTAGAAAGAGGAACTTAATAAATGGCAAGTTTTTTAATAACCTGGCCGCTATTGATTTCCTTTTAAGTCCCATATCCAAGGTCATCCAACACTGGGAGGTTTTATGTCAGGTAAGCTTCCTCCACTCCTGCCCCCAATTCTGCCATGTCTGAGCTCTAATTCTCTCCACCTTGCAACCTTGAGTGCCTTCTCGAACAGCATCAGCTATAATGGTGGATGGATCCACATCAGGATGCTGCTTAAGTTATTCTTAACTTAGAGCCAGAATGAAAATGCTCAACTTGCTGGTCCTTGCCTACAACCCAAAGCCTCGAATGTTGTTGGATTACTCTGTTCTCAGCCACATTAAGCTCCGTGCCTTTGATGTTGCATAAAGGCGGACTTGACCAAGTGGAATCGCCTCCCGCTGATATTTAGGTGAAAGCCAACACCATAAAAACGAATATTTTGCTGAGAGTGCTTGCTCTGCTACCTGCGAGTCCAGCCAGTCCTCCTGCCAAATTGGTCAAAGAATTGGCCTGAGAATCGCAAAAAATGTTCCTCTGGAAGAGGAATGGAGGCCAGATCAATCTCATGGGGCTCTCTAACTAACACATAGTAGACATGTCAAACACATTAATTGGAAACTTAAAAAAAAAAAAAAACCCTCTGAATTTGCCATATTGTGAAAGCAGTTTGGTTAAGAAATGAAAAACAATGATGAATCTTGGACTTTTTAAGCCTTACCTTATTTCTCCAGTAGCCCACCCACCTGGATTTCTAGAAGACAATACTCACCGTTGTTCTAAAAGATCCTAACAGGGCAGCAGATATTTAAGAGTATGTAATTGTGTTGACACACACATTCGCTGCCCAAGAGTAAGGTTGTAGAAAGCTTTGGCAATCTGGATTACACAGAGACATTATTAAATTATATTTACAAATCTCTGTGGAGCAATCTTAGCATGTGAAGAGCTATAATGGCCACAGAATTAGACATGGCTTCTGTCCAGCAGAGTCACTTCTGTGGGCCCATTACAGACAGACTGGCCACCAGAAGATACCCAGGGCTCTCCTTTTCAAGATGCATGTTTTCTTTAGATTCTCTTAGGAATAATGTAAGATGTTTTTCTTTGCGAGTCAAGTGAGACTATTTTTCAAGAAGTCTAATGCGGACTTCTGTGCAATGATACCTGAAATGGTGCAGAATCTCAGAAGTGATTCAAGAAACTGTTTGAGTGGTGCCTGCATCCCTTTTACCACAGTTCTGAGGTGGTGAGTGTCTCTAAGAGTCACTTAAATCCTTCCCATTACAGGAAACTCACTACTTCCACAAAGACACTTCATTTAAATTTTGTACTGTGATAGGTGATAGCCATCTGCTCAGTTTTTCCACCTCCTTAAAACTTCTTGGTACATGCTAATTCTTCTATAACAAGGGTTGGAAAACTTTTTTTCTTAAAGAACTAGATAGTAAATATTTTTGGCTTTGCGAGCGTGGTGTTTGTCATCCCTACTCAACTCTGCTGCAGTACTGAAGATGGAATAATTAATAAATGAGAGGCTGTATTCCAGTTAAACTACATTTACCAACCCAGGTGTCTGGCTCATGGGCTATGGTTTTCTGGCTTCTGTTCTAGAGCTATGGAATCTAGGTCCTGAATGTGAATTACTGACACTTTAAATTCTAGGCTGATTTTCACCTAGAAAAAATCAATAATTCTACTTGATGAATTATTGGAAGGTCCTTCTAAAGTCTTTAAGTCCTAGAAATGAATTTGTAAGTGGAAGTATCTCCTGTTCTAAGTGTGCACTATATTATTATGGAATTTTAGATCATTTTCTCCTGTCTGAAAAGGGGTAATTTTAATACCACATAATTTTTCACGTCAGGAAGCCGTAACTTCAAGAAAGCTCTCTTAGCGTTCAATCGTTGAGCTTTTTTGGTTGGGAGTTGGCAATATGGAGATGAGGAAGATGCAAGTGGACAAAATTCTTAGCCCCAAAAGTGTGGCATATTTTTATGGTTCTGAAGACAACTATCCTCTGAGAGCTATGGATTACAGTTTAGATGGATACACAGGCGACAGCTACGTGAAATCCATACTCACATGGTTATTGCCCTTTCCTTTCACCCTTTGGGTTTTCTTCTTTACTGATTAGCCTCTTCTGTAGGGCCATGGTAGTTCCAGAATATTGTCTGCTGGGCACAATAAACACCTTTACCTGTAGCTCAGAGGATCAAGAAGCAAGGTCAGCCAGGAGTCAGAGTCTGTCACACTGCAGAAGCAGGTGATATTAAGCACAGAACCTCATTTTTAAGATTTTTGCATTATATATGGTAAGAGTACTGCTGTTTAGAAAAAATACTGGTCAGAGTCCAAAGTAATTTTAGGCATTAAATAAAAGGATTCAGAACATTTTAAGTAATGGTTATTAAAGCCAGTCTTGACCTCAGTCATGCACCTGCTACTTAATTGATCAAATGGTCACTGGCAGGCCCTGTCTTATCCATATTAAGTAACTTTGCCCTTATCACCCACAGGCGTTTTCTTGGCATTTTTTCTCTAGAGAGGAAAAGTACACGAGAGAAGGCTAAAATGCAGATTTGGTGGGAGTAATTGTTCCTGACTAAAATGAGCTTATGTATTTGGAGGGCATGGTTCTTGTTCCCCGCTACTGAAAGTGGTTTGCCTCACTTGTTAGAAATGCATCAGCTCAAGGCCCTGTGCTGTATCTTATGATTCAGAATCTCCTAAGACCCCTAGGTGATTTGCAAGCCCATTAAAGTTTGAGAGCCACTGGCCTCAGTCAACAGCCTTCTTCACAGAGGTAACACAGCAAGATGATCTTGGTTTTAGAAACACCCATAATTACGAAGAGCCTGAGTTGCTTTTAGAGAGATAAGGTGGAGGAAAGACGTCCTACTTCCGAAGGCATTGACACTTTGCCCAGAAATCTACAAAATAAAACTATTCTGAGTGCCAAAGTTAGAACTACTCTCATCACTCTGGTATGTGGATTCTTTTCTAAATAAGCATTAAATGGTATAGATTTTCCTCTAACCACCAGTGTTTCTTATGTTGTGTTTTCACTTGCATACATTTCAAAACATTTTTAAAAATGTCCCTTGTGTGTTCTTCTTTGACCTGTTGATTACTTACAAGTATGCAGTTTGAAACATTTGAGGATTTACTGATGTCCAGCTTAATTCCACTGTAATCAGAGAACACTGTATTATTTCAGTAATTGTGAATTTGAGTATTGTTTCAGGACCACAGTATTGTCTCATCTTTGTGACCGTTTCCTGTGCATTTAAAAAAGAATATACATTATGTCCTTGTTGGGTGGAGCATTCAGTAAATAGCAGGTGGGTCAAGGTGGTTGATGGTGTTATTCAAGCCTTCTGTATCTCTACTAGTGTTCTTTCTTTTTTTTTTCCCCCTTAAAATATTACATTTTTAATTTGAATCATCACCCTGTGTTTTAATATTTTGTAAATTCCTTAAAACACCCCCTCCCACTTAAATTTTTGGCAATAGGCGAAGAATTATTCCACAGATTACTTGCTAACAGTCAAGGGCCAAAAATACCTTAAAATTGGTGATATTTGGCTTTTACTACCCCAATGTAGTGATCAGTTTTACAATTACTAACAGGACAATTAGACATTATGTGCTTCCTGATATATGCAATATGATGCACATATTTTTTAATAGTTTATTGTCAAGTTGGTTTCCATTCTTTCTATTTGTTCTGTTGATTCCTGGATGTTGAACTCTTCAACAAAAATCATGGATTGTCTACTTTTCAGTGCTAGCATTTTTTCTTGTATTATTTGAGAATATGCATTCAGGATTTTTATGTCTTGATGAGTTGGACTCTTTAGCATTTATGAAATGTCTTTATTATCCCTGGTTGTATTCTGTTGTGATGCCATCTTGTATCTGAAATTAATATGGCTTGTCCATGTTAACAGGTCCTTGTCCTTTTAACAGGTCTGTGTCTTTATTCTTTATATACAAATTGGATTTCTTGTAAATAGCACAGAGTTAGAGCTTGTTGTTGTTTTTTAAATGATCTGGTTATTTCTGCCTTTTAACTGGAGTGTTCAGACCATTTGCATTTAATATGGTTATGGACGTGATTGAGTTTAAATATACAATTTTGCTATTTGTTTTCTGATTGTACCCTCTGTTCTTTGCTCCCCCCACCCCCCCTTCTTTGCCTTCTTTTGGATTGTGTACTTTTTATGATTTTATCTCCATTCTCCATTACTGGAATTCATACTTTTTTTTTTTTTTTAGTAATTCCTGTAGGGTTTTCAGTATATATATCACACTGATCACATTCTACCTTTAAATAATGTTTTAACACTTCACATGTAGTGGGAAAACTTTACCAAGTATACCTCAATTTCCCCCTCCTGTCCTTTGTACTATGTTGTCATACATATTATATCTACATGTGTTACAGATCCTTTAATATTCCTTTTTTAAATTGGAAGAAATTAATTACGTTTTTGAAAATTTAAACAAACTTTTAAAAGTTTTTATATTTATACATTTCTCGTGTTCTTTACTTCTTTGCGTAGATCAGAATTTCCATCTGGAATCATTTTCCTTCTGTGTGAAGAACTTTGTTTTTAGCGTTTCATGTAGTATAGGTGTACTGGTGATAAATTCAGTCTTTATTTGTCAGAGAAAGACTATCTCCATTTTTGAAAACAATTCACTTTCAAAATCTTACTCTATTTGACAGCATTTCTTTCTGCACTTTTAAGATCTCATTCTATTGACTTTTATCCTGAATGGCTTGATTGAGAAGTCTTCTGTCATTCTTTGTTCCTCTGTATGTAATGTCTTCTTTTATCTGGCTTATTTTTAAGGTTTTCACTTTATCACTGTTTTTCAGCAATTTTATTATTGTATGCCTTGGTGTTATTTTATGTTTCTCCTATTTGAAGTTTCCCAGATCTGCGAGTTTAGACTTTGCTTCGAATTCAGAAAAATTTGTCCATTACTTCTTCAAATAAGTTTTCCATCTTTCCCTTTTTGTCCCCTCCTTCTGGGACTCAAATGGAAGGAATACTAGACTGTTTTGTTATCCAACATTTTCCTGAACACTGCCCCTTTATTTTCAGTCATTTTATTTTCTCCTGTGCCATCTTGTTTGGTATAGTTTCCATTGCTATGATTTCAACTTCACTAATATTTTATTCTTCAGTGCCTAAACTGCTGTCAATCTTCTCCAGTGTTTTTTTTTAATTTGTTTTCTAGAAGTTTCATTTGGATATTTTATATCTTCCATTCTATTTATTTCCTTCTCATATTGATATATTTCTTTGCATCCTTGAGTATATTGTTAAGATAACAACTATTTAAGGTCCTTGTATACTAACTCTATTATCTCATTTCTGAGTCTGTTCATATTGATTGATTTTTTTCTTTGGGTTATGAGTTATACTTCTCCATGTCTTTGTATGCCTACTGATTTTTGATTCAGTGTTGTGGGTCGGATCTTCTATTCTTTTAAGAAAATTTAGATTTTATTCTGGTGTGTAGTTAAGTAACTTGTGGATCTGTTTGAGGATCCTTTTGGGGTTTGCTTTTAAGCTTTGTTATGGTAGATCCAGATCAGTCTTTATTTTAGGAATAACCTATCCCATGAATAAGAGCACATTCTTTTTCAGAATTCTACCCAACTTCCCATAAGATGTTTCTACATTCTGGTTCTTGGGCACAAAAAAATTTCCCTAGTCATGTGTGGGTTCTAGAGGTAATTTTTTTTTCCCTATTGCTTTCACATGGTTCTTTGGCTGCCTTGGAGGTTTTCCTCATACATGAGCAGTTCAGAACTCCACTAAAGGCTCTAAAGGACCCCTTTGAAAATCTGTGGAGCGTGTGTGCGTGTGTGTGTGTGTGTGTGTGTGTGTGTGTGTGTGTAACTGTATTCTGGTATTCAGCCCTGCAAATTTACCTACCTTGGCTTCCTCAAACTTCAGTCTCTGTCTCCAAAACCTAGTGAGTTTACTGGGTTCTATTTTGTCCCTCTGCCCTTGAAATCTCTCCCCTCATAGTGATCTGGGATAATTGTAGGGCTCAAATCATTTGTTTCATAACTTTTATTCTGTTTCTAATAGGTTTATGGTGGGAGGGCAAATCCATATCAGTGGACTGCTATGGGTGGAAGAGGAAGTTCTATAATATGCTGTATTAATTTTCTAGAGCTTCCATCACAAAGTACCACAAACTGAGTGGCTTTGGACAGCAGAAATTTATTCTCTCATAGTTATAGAGGCTACAAGTCTGAAATCAAGGTATCAGGGAAGCTGAGTGTCCCCACCCTCACCTCATGTTTCTAGGTGAGAATCTGTTCTATGCCTTTCTCTTAGCTTCTGGTGTTACTGGCAGTTCTTGGCATTCCTTTGCTTATGGAAGCATCACTCCAGTCTTTGCCTCCACCATTATGTGGCCTTCTGTCTCTTTCTTGTCTCTCACATCTTCTTATAAGGACATTGCTCATATTGCATTAAGGGCCTACTTGACTCTAGTATGACCTTGTCTTAACTGATTATATCTTCAAGGACTTTGTTTCCAAATAAGAAATCATTCTACAGTTCTGGGAAGGACATGACTTTTGGGGGGTTACTGTCCAACCCAATACATTGGGCTGCTGTGAGTCCCCAGAGTTCCTTTGATCCCTTGAAGCTGTGAAAGAGCTCAGAGTAAAAGGGGCTCACACCAGTTATTACTCTTGATAAGGAAAATCTTTATGTGGAAACAAGGCCAGTTTCAAAGATACTGTCTGCTTCTTTTCCAGACCTCTCCCTTATGTGGGAGCCACCTACCCAGCAATCGGCTAGTGTTGTTTTATAGCTACACAGTGTACCCCAAGCTTCATCTTTATAGCTCTTTCTGCACTCCTGCCCTTTGAAGGATCACTGCACTGCAGAGCAGGGAGAAAATCCCATCTAGCATTCCCCTCCATTCTTTCCACAGCCATGGTCATACCTGCTGGTCACTACTCCTTACTCTGCTAACAGGGCCATTCTCTGAAGGTTCACACATTTCAGAATCCTGCCTGCAACGATCTTTGTAAGTTTCCTTTGTGACCTCTTTCCTTAGGAGTGGCTCCTTTTTCTGATCAAAGTTCTACAGATGAGAAACAGAATCATGGTAAATTCTTCTTTCTAGTTAGAGAAGAATGCTCACGCATAGGGAAAACACCAACCAAATACACAACATTTTTCACAAACATTTCACATATTGCCCTACAGAGTTATAGCTCAGCTTCCTTTTTGGAAAGATGATAATCTGTGCAGGTTCTAGCATCTTTGTGAACTCGTACTCGAGAGCATGAAAGCAAGTTGAGTGGCCACCACATTTAGGTAAGTGATATCCCTACTGCCACTCAGGGAGCTGAGTAAGGGCACAGGGATTCTCACTCACAGCCAGAAATTACTGGCAGCATCAGGAATAGATTCAGTGAATTTGGGCTGAGGACTCACCACCAGGCACTTTTTTAGAGACCAAGAAACTCTTCTGCGTTTCTATTCAGTCCTTGCAGGACCTTACTAGATTTGTGTTTTGGAAAATGGCCATACCGACAACTATGGTTTGCAACCAAGCCTATTCAAAACCAGATCAACAGGACCCCTGTCTTCCCTACTCGGCCTTGCGGTCTTGGTGTGTTAATTTTGACTTCTTGTGAATAGCTGTGGTGGTGGTGGCCAGAAGGTGAAGGTTTAGGATACTTTAGAGGGGTTGGTCATAGGGGGCCAGTTGCCAAACCTGACGCATTAGAAAAATGCAGCCTTTGGGTCAGGCTGTGCCTGGCAGTTTTGTTACCCAGTCTTGTCTTTGACCTAGCCACAAACCCCCTCACCCTTTCAGTACCCACCTTCCATGTGCTCCTGTGTGCAGCAGGAGACAGAGCCCGTGTTCCTTCTCTGCTTGTTCACCCTGTCCACAGGTGCATCTGTGGATAGAGGTGTCTCCTGTCCGACCAACATGAGTCAGTCTGTTTACTTATCAGTGCTTCCCAGTAGACCAAGAGCTTTTAAGGGCAGAAACTGTAATTTTTGTGTATCTCCAAAGACACAGCCTGGCACATTATAGCCATTGAATTATCTTCTGAATGGTTAAATGGTACAAAGGAGGCTTTCCTTTTGCAGACTGTCATTCTCCCTGCTGGCTTTGGGACTCAGTCATTGAATCAAGAGGTATTCCCTGAAGCTATGTACTTTTTAAATCCCTCATGATCACGTAAGTATCCTCAACACTAGCAGTACCTTCAATCTTCTCAGGAGCCTGTGTCTCTAGGAAGGTCATAAATTGCCACAGAATAATTCCACCAGATAAGTTTTTCCAGATATTTCCTTGAGCAGCTGGAGCTAGAGAGGACCTGTCAGAGCACGAATGAATAACAACAACAGAAAACACAAGCTATGTGCTGTAGACAGTTTGAACTCTGCCACCACTCAGGATGCTGAAATCCAGAACACTTTGTTTCTAGTTTTAGTTTTGCCACTACCTACCTGGTGACCTTAAACTTACCTGCCTTGGTAATAAAACACAAGCTCTTTAAGGTTCTTCTACCTCTAAACTCTTGCCTTGAATTTGCTTTGAAATTTAAATAAAAGACCCCTCCCATGGGATGAGACAAATCAGATTTTAAAAGTTTGAAGTACAAGAACAAAGAAATCTGTTCCACACACCAGACTCCATTCTTATTTTTAAGAAATCAGAATTTCAACATTTTCTTATGCTGGTGTGATTGAGCCCTAGTGAAACTGACACAGAAAATGCAAAATTACAATTTTTTTGGCCCTTTTCCTGAGTATCTTTGTCAGCCTGCATATGGATTAAATGAGTCAGAGTAGAGTGAGGAACACCATTTTCATACCTGACATTGCTGTTGGATGACCTTGGGCAAGTCACTGAACTCTCCTGGACCATGGTGTTTTCACAAGCAAAAACAGATGCCCAGTGAATAAAAGATACAAATCAAAGTAAAAGTCTGGAATGGATAAAACACTTCTCTGTGAAATGAGCATTATCTTAATGGGGCCTTCCAAATGTGTTTTCTTTGCCTAAT
The DNA here is from genome assembly GCA_017311185.1 of Proteles cristata cristata. Taxonomy (NCBI): domain Eukaryota; kingdom Metazoa; phylum Chordata; class Mammalia; order Carnivora; family Hyaenidae; genus Proteles; species Proteles cristata. Next base: position 511,012 of record JAESUZ010004966.1, on the reverse strand, counting down.
GCTATAATTAGTGGGTGGAAAATCTCCAGTAAATTTTGTAAAATTGACATTTATAAGTACAGTCTTTCTCCTCAGATCAATAATGCCAGTGGATCTGAATGGCAACGGCACATTTTGTTTGCATGGTCAATTTGGCCTTTGCCATTGAATGCTAAAGTTACAACGTCAAATGATATATTCTTAACGATTCAAACTTTCTCCTCTTCTTCAAAGTTTTTCTCTGTAACATTTATTCAGGACCATCTTTGGATTCCTTATATACACAGCTGTTTTATGAGACTACGTTGGAGCTTATGACTCAGATTACTGTTACCAAAATGTTTGTGAAATCACTTCTTAAGTCATATATTTGCATCATGTACAACCTGTTTGACAATCAAAACATTATGCCCTTCAGCACTTGGCTGGTCATTATAGTAAGTTTTCCAGTCGAGTGTTCCAACTAATATAATTGGGCAGTAGACAGGAGGAGCACGTTATATTATTTTAACACAGAATTCCAAATGCATTTCTCTTTTTGTAAGATTGAGGAGGACATCTGATATTCTGTAATAGACTCAGTGTGATCAGTTAATAGCACAGAAAATTCCAGAACAGCTGAGGGATAACCAAGCCCAGCCATGGTTGCTGTTGAGTGGAGGCCACTGGGGTGGGAGAATGGATTGGGCCGAGGCACAGACACAGCCACTGACATGCTGAGCTGAGCCACAGGCACCTCTCTCTCCATCTGGGATACCTGCTATTGCTGGCTCTCCTTTGCTCTTAGCCGACCTTCAAGGCCCATGTCAAGTTGTACCTCTTTCATGAAGTCTTGACTGAGCCTTTCTGAACTGACGCCAATGCCCATTCCTTGGAGTCTTCTTAGCATTTTATGTGTACTTCCTCACTGCTCAGCCATCATTTTTTTTTTTTTTTTTTTTTACCACCCCTACTTGTCTATAACCTTCTTGAGGGTAAGAACAGTGTCTTGCTCACCTTGGATTTGTCACAGGAAAGAGGATGTGTTTTCACTAGGATGTGAGTAGCCATGTCTTAATGAAACATTATGTGTTCTTTTTCAAAGGACATATCTGGACCTAGCCAGTGACTTCCTGGGTCAACAGTTGGTTTCAAGGTTTCAGGTTTGCTTTAATAATGACTTGTCTCTAACAGGGTTACCAGGTATCTATTGCTAAGGTGTGGTGTATGAGATTTGAACCCTGATGCAGTAGTCCTTGCCCTTGCAGACATGACAACATGTCAGGGCAGATGAGATGAATATATAATAAAAGGTACGATATAAGTATATTCTAAATGCTAGCTGAGTGAAATGGTTGTTAGAGACTGTAGAAAGGTACCATCATCCATGGCATACTAAGTATTCTTTAACATTATAGTGTCTATAACAATTCTGATTTAGTCAAAACATGCAGCTCGATGTGCATGTCTAGGTGTGTGTCTATCCACTTCAAATGTTTCTCCAGTGGCCACAGTGTCCTAGTGAGACCTGGAATGTGCATCCATATCCTCCCGGTTCCCCTTGAGGGGACACGCTGTGAGGTGACAGAGAGAATCTTGGGAGTTGGCTTGTTGGCAAAGCTGCCTGGCGGCCCAGTTAGGCAGCCAGCTGAGGTCTGTTGTGCAATCATGGCATCCTAGGAGCCTAGAAGAGAAGCCTTTGAGCGACTCTGAGATTTAGCCCCAACCCCATAAAATGGGACTGTGTGTGCAAGGCTCCGCTTCCCACCTGAGCTCTGACGTCCTGTGTGTGTTTGCGCCCCACACTCTGCTTCGCAGATTCCCGAAACTAAGATTGGGTACATTAGTTGGCTTTTAGAAACCCGTGTTTTGAAGTATAAAGCCTGCATGTCAGAAGCAAATTTAGGACTTGGAAAAAGTTCGCTGATATTTTCAGCTTCCGTTCTCTGTAGCCAACCCCAGGGGAGAAATAATGTAAAAATCTCAGAGAAATGAAAGCACAAGACACCCTTTTACTTTGAAACCAGAGGACAGTAAGTATTTATTTTGAAAAGTAATGATAAAGCTCCATAGTTTTTTGGACAATAATGGCTCTCTTCTAGATGACTTTATTTTTAAAAAGTTGTGAAGAGGGAGGGCACTCTCATGGGAATTAAAAAAAAAAACAAAAAACAAAAAACATCAAAACCAAAGAGTATTTTTTCTGAACAGAAGAAATTTCAAGAAAACAGTGACGTTTTCTTTTGTGTCCCAGACTTCTATCATCATCCTTTTAAAACCCACTCAATATGAAGGCTAGTGGGTTTCATGCAAAAAGCCATCTGCTCCGGGGGACAATGTACCAGATAAGAAAGTGTGGTTTGTGGTCTTTGACAGGCAGGTTGGCTCACTCATGCGCAGGCACAACCTCTCATGGATTCCAAGGGCTTACTTACTAGGCTGTTGTGTCTGAAAAGTGGGGACCCTGTCCCTCTGTTGCAAGGCAATGGTTGGTTCAGATGGCCATGGAGGTGTGGCCTCCGGGCCCTGCTTAAAGGCAGAAACTATGTCTGTTCTAGAGAATGTAGAGCAGATCATACAAGGCTCCCCTACGAGGTGACTTTCTCTCTGCCCACCCTCTTGGCTCACGCCTATGGCAAGTTACAATTGGACTACAAGGCTGGCTATATTGTGTACTCTGGAGGGGAAGATGCCAAAAGAAAAACTCTGCTGGGTCAAGCGTGTGTGTCCTGCGTTCAGTTCTAGTCCTGTAAACAAACACAGCTGTTGAGCGAAGGATCTGTCCTCAGAAATGGTGAAACAAACCGCGGTGCCCTGCCAGAGAGCCCACAGCAGGGGAGAGAAGTGATGTGTCAGGGCTCCTGAGGAGTGGGGCCGCGGGACAGGGCATCTGCTGTGTGTTCCCGGATAAGCTGGGTGTGAGGAGAGACCGTTGTGTGTTTCCAGCTAAGACGGTTAAAGTATTCAGAACGATTAGTGTGGGAAGGCTTTGGGGGGAAAGGGAGTCTGAAATTTCATCCGCTTTGCTCAGATTTAACCTCTGTTTCAAATGCAAGCCCTTGGATGTCCTTTCCTGGAGGTGATGGAAGGGAGTTTTTATCTTTCTCCACTTATTCTTGTTTTAAAATGACCTGCAGCTTTGAGAAAAAGCCATTAGACATTTGTGGGCCCAACAGCCTCTATTTGTAAGTTCTTCCCACTAAAAATAAGTCTTGGACCACACTCCTATGTCTGTGTTCTTTACTGCCCAAATGTGGGCTCATGGCATGCCCTCTATAATGTGCAGCACACACTGTTAGGATGGGCTCTCCCGTGGGTCACTGGTCTGCTCTGGTGACCTCACGGCAAAGGTCAGATTTCTGCATTAGGGTGAACTCGGGGTCTGGTAACCCACCACAGCAGCAGTAGGGAAGAGTGAAGCCAGGAGGCATTTATTTAGTATGTGGAGGTCTTGTCGTCTTGGCCATTGACAGCTCGTGGGGTTCTATACCTGCCCTCATTTATTTAATAGATGTTTGTTAAATACTTCCTGCATACAAGTAATGAGTTGACTTCAAGACCAAGTCTTCTCTCAGTAGTGGTAGACTTGTGACAAGTTTGAATTTTGTCTCATTCCCCATTGATCTGCCCCTCCCCTTCTTCCCTGCAGTATCATTTTTTCAGTGAGCTGCTATCCTCAGTTCTCAGGTTTTTTTTTAATGTTTATATTTGAGAGAGAGGGAGAGGGAGAGAGGGAGGGAGGGAGAGGAGCGAGCATGAGCAGGGGAGGGGCAGAGAGAGGAAGAGAGAAAATCCCAGGTAGACTCTGCACTGTCAGCACAGAACCCGATACAGGAGCTTGAACTCACGAACCGCAAGATCATGACGTGAGCCGAAGTCACTCAGCTGACTGAGCCCCCCAGCTAACCCCCCACCCCACCCCAGCTCTTGGTTTTAAAGTGGGATCATAGATGGAACTTTGAAAATGTTTGACTTGAATACCCTGAGTCCCCTCCAGAATGCAAATCCAGTCATATTCCTTAATGGTTCCCTGGGTTTTTTAAGACGGATCCCGTGGTGTTTCATGACTGGGTGTGTGGAGATCAGCATGGAGCACACACTGCCATGGTCAGCGGGACCAGAGGAGAAGGAATGTGCTCCAAGGGCCATGGATGACCGTCTCAGCCCGGGCTCCACCATCATGATGAAGGTCTGGTCAAATGCGCATGTGCGCGCACGCACAGCCCTGTTTCACTCTCACTGTGTGTAGCTCATTCTGTTTCATTGTAAATCTGTCTTCTTAACAAATGGTGGCTGATAAAATGTTCCTAGAATGAGCCGGTCTTGAGACGTTAAGGCCTCAAATTTCCCCATGATTGTTTTCTCCATCTCCCTCCTGATTGGTTAAGGGAGTTGGTTGGCCCAGGGATGCCTGGAGTTGGAGATTAATTTCTCAAAAATCCACAGTAGTTTTTCCAAAATAGGGAAACCCCATTTCATTCAACCATATCTATTATTTTTACCTCTTCTCAGGATTGTAAGGAGGACAGGGAACAATTGCATCAACTCTCACCATTATAGGTTAAGAGAAAAAAAAAAAAATCCCCCACCTCTTCCCAAAACAAACAACTTGGCTGGTCAATCCTTGCTTGGTTCAGTTGGGTTAACTCTGTTCCATGATCTCACCTAACAGTGACAATGACATATAAGTGCATCAGAAGCACACATTAACCAAAGTGCACTCCTCACCTTGTGGGCATCAGCAGGCCCCCAAGGTGACAGACCCGGATTCTTGTTCTCTCATTAAGTCATGAACCTTCATTCAGTGCACGCTGGTGTGAGGTGCTTCCTGTGGGCGCTGTAACAAATTACTGTAAACTTTGTCTCCTACAGTTCTGTAGATCAGAGGTTTGGTGTGGGTCTCCCTGGGTTAATTTCAAGGTGTTAGCTAGATGGTGTTTCTTCAGGAGGCTGTTGGGGAAAATACATCTTCCTGTCATTTTCAGCTTCTAGAGGCCTCCTGAATTCCTTGGTTCATGGTCTCCTTACACTGCATCCAGTGGTGTGTGGCCTTTGTCACATCTCCTCCTTCCCTTTTCCCTTGTAAGGGCCCTTGGGGTTATGTTGAGTCCACCTAGATGATCCGAGATTATCTTCCCATCTCAAAATCCTTAACTTAATCACACCTGTGAAATCCCTTTGGTCATATAAAGTAACACATTCCCTGGTTCCAGGGGTTAGGATGTGAGCATTTTGGGGGGCACTGCTGTTCTGACTGTTGGGGTAAGTTTGGTGCCTTTGTGATGACTTATATATTTTAAGTGGGAGATTCTTTGTGCATGTAGCATGTATATGCTTCTGGTTGGTCTTTTAGGCAGAAGGAAGGAAGAGCCTATGGAGAGTTTTGGTAATTGTATCTTATTTGGAGGTTTTGAGTGGTTTTGCAGTCCACTTTACTGATCTGAATAGATGATCAGAAATCATTAATTAGAAGGTATGTGATGTCAGACTATTTCCTTATGCCTGCATGTAGGGTTGCTGTTTTTAGGATAATATCCACAATTAAATAAAACCAGTATACATTTGGATGGCATATTCTCTAGGCAGGAAACTTTGCCCAAGGTGATATGTATAAAGATATTTTAGATATCATCCTTATCCTAATGGTGAGCCTACTGTCCCATTTTGAAGACTTTAAAAAAAATTATTTATTTTGAGGGAGAGAGAGAATGAGCAGGTGAGGCGCAGAGACAGAGAGAGAGGAGAGAGAGAATCCCAAGCAGGCCCCACACCGTCAGCACAGAGCCTGACGTGGGGCTTGAACTCATGAACCATGAGATCATAACCTGAGCCAAAACCAAACATTGGACGCCCAAAAGCTGAACCGCCCAGATGCCCCCCCTTTTGAAGACTTTTTAAAGTCAAATGAGAACAAGAAAGAATCAGATACCTTTAGACAATTAGACATGGCCTAGTAAAGAACAAACCAAAAGGGTATGGAAACTAGCCTAGTATAGTGGACCCTTGAACATGTGGGGTTAGGGCTGCCAGTCTCTCTGTGCAGTCAAAAATCCCTATATAACTTTCAACTCCCCTCAAAACTTAACTATTACCAATAACAGTTGGTTAACATATTTTGTGTGTTATATGTATTATATACTCTATTCTTTTTTTTTTTTTTTACAGTTTATTGTCAAATTAGTTTCCACATAACACTCAGTGCTCATCCCCACAAGTGTCCTCCTCCATGCCCATCCTCCCTCCCCCCCACATATATCAGTCTTCAGTTTTTGTCAGCATTCAAGTGCCTCTCATGGTTTGCCTCTCTCCCTTTCCCCCACCATTTCCGCCCTTCTTCTCCCCCTTGTTCCTCCGTCAAGTTCCTCCTAATCCTCCTATACGTGCAGACATATGATATTTGTCCTTCTCTGCCTGACTTATTTCGCTCAGCATAACACCCTCAAGGTCCATGCATGTTGCTACACATGGCCAGATTTCATTGTTTCTCATTGCCATGTAGTATTCCATGGTATAGATAAACCACATCTTCTTGATCCATTCATCTATTGATGTACACTTAGGCTTTTTCCATGTTTTAGCTATTTATATACTCTATTCTTATAATTGAGTAAGCTAGAGAAGAGAAATTGTCATCCAGAAAATCATAAGGAAGAGAAAATTAAGTACAGTGCTGTTTGGGGAAAAAAAAAATCCCTGTGTAAGTAGAACCATGTGGTTCAAACCTGTGTTGTTCAAGGGTTTAACTGTATTTTGAAGATGTTTTTATGGTTATTGTGCTTACTAGAGGAGATAACAGTAAACTTTGAGCCTTTTTTTAAAGTTTATTTTATTTATTTTGAGAGAGAGAAAGGAGCAGAGGCAAAGAGAGAGATCATGTGCTGACAGTGCAGTGTGTGGGGCTTGATCCCATTAACCAAACTGTGAGATCATGACCTGAGCTGAAACCAAGAGTTGGACGCTTATCTGACAGAGCCACCCAGGTGCCCCTTTGAGCCTCTTTTGGAACAGCAGTTATTTGCGAACTACCTGATCATCAGGGTAACCAGGGGGCTTTGTAAAATGTTCTGAGCCCCATCCTGGACATTCAGATTCAACAGGTGGGGGGGTGGGGGGACAACGTCAGAAAATTCAGTTCTCAGCTCTTTTTCTCCTGGATACAGAGCTAATTACAAAGTAATTTTATTTATTTGTTAGGTAAAAATTTAACAGTGTATGGTAAATCTTTTGTACTTGAGAGTTCTAATTATTTTAATTTCTTGATCTCATGATTCTAACCTCCCAGCTATATCTGAGTCTGGTTCTGATACTTAATCTTTCTCTTCGAGTTGTGTTTTTTGTTTTGGCCCTTTAGTATGCCTTGCAATTTTTTGTTGAGAGACAGACATGATGTACTGGATAAAAGGAACTTCAGTAAACAGATTCTTAGTAAGGTAGTGGTGAGGTGTCAGGGCAGGGACACCATGTTTTATGGTCCTATGAGTAGATCTCAGGGTTCCTGGGCTCAGAACTTCACCCATGCTTCTCAGTTTTTTTTTCTGGGTGCGGTATGATGGCCTGTGGGGACTGGAGTTGGTATTTCCTTTTCCCCAGGTTGGTTGGGCTCTACCAAAATAATTCCTCATGAGCACAGGCCTTAAGAAGAGAGTGCTCTAGGGGCATTGGGTGGTTCAGTTGGTTGAGCATCTGACTCTTGATTTTGGCTCAGGTAATGATCCCAGGGTGGTGGGATTGAGCCCCACATTGGGCTCTGTGCTGGGTGTGGAGTCTGCTTAAAATTCTCCCTCTTCCCCTTCCTCTGCCCCTCTCCCCTCTCCTCTCCAATGAAACAAACAAACAAAAAAGCATGCTCAAGTGCATTTCAGAATGAGGACTTTCCCCTTCTCCTGTTGGAAGCATGAGGGGATTTTTCTTGGATCTTCACTGTGAGAACGTGGTCAAGTTCCTAAAGAATGTAAAACTCACATAAATAGGAGGTTCTCCTGGGGTTGTGGATTCACAGACTGGTCCACATGGAACCTCCAGTAATCGGTCATTTACAGTTCAGGGTTCCCTCCCTGGGTCCCAGTTCCCCTAGAATTTTCCGCTCCAGTAAATTGTGATTTTCTGTATCTGCCTGTCTGTGTCTCCAGTATCTGAGGCGGTGGCTTATCCTGTGACCTTATTTCGCTGACCTAAGAAGAGCTGTTGATTTTTAGTTTGTTCAGCTTTTTTTGACGGGGAGAGGGGAAGAGAACAAAAGCAGGGGACAGAGGAGAGCGAGAGCGCGTGCGAGAGAGAGAGAGAGAGAGAGAGAGAATCTTAAGCAGACTCCATGCCCAGTGTGGAGCCCGATTTGGGTCTTGATCTCACAGCCATGAGATTATGACCTGAACCGAAATTAAGAGTCGGACGCTTAACCAACTGAGCCACCCAGATGCTCCTCAGTTTGTTCAGCTTTTTTATTTGTTAGGATGGACTGGCTATTTCCAAGAACCTCACAGGCCAAACTGGAAACCAGCAGTGAAAATCATCCATTTCACTTGTGTTCGCTGGCCTGCCTTTGTCATAGCTGGGTGCTCTGGGTTTTCCCAGACACCCCGACCTCTGTACATCTGGTCCCCCGGGCTGTCTTGGTGGTCTTGGCCACCTGCGCTGAACCTAGGTCTTCAGCCTCTGAGGAGCCTCACCTCGGTGTCCCTGTCACATGTGGTCGTACCTATTGACCCCTTCCCCAGCCCCTTTCATGCTGATTGTCCTGGCCCCTCTGGAAGAGCATCACCTTGTCATGCCTGTTCATGCTGTTCCGGGGCCTCTTTCATATTTCAGCCATCCTCCAGGATTGGCTGTTTTTTCTGTCTCCTCATCTTGTGGCCTAAAGGAATATTTTTCCCTTGAACTCCTGTTACACTTTATTTTTTCCTTTCCTATTGAACTCATCACAGCTCATTATGCTCTGTCGTGTGTTATGGTCATTTGTGTCCTTTTCTCCACATCGTAAACTGTGCAGATTGGGCCTCATTCATCACTTTTTACCACAACCCGCCCCCCGCCAGCACCTGCATGGTAGGCGGTCGATAAATACAATAGAAAGTGTGTTGTACTGCCTAGCTAAGACAGTGCTAAGGGGATACACATGTCCTCCCCAAACCAAACTTAGTAAGTTAGTAGTGAGTTAGTACAGTAATACAGACAGGAAAAACAAAACCAAAGACAAACAGAGCACGGGAACATCCCGGGCAATTTCTGAGCTAGAAGGGAGGCTGTTCTCTGTTCAGTGTTGGAAAGGACAAAGTAGAATTATGGCGACCAGCTCTTCAGAGCCTACATTTGCCAAAATGGCGACCAGCTCTTCAGAGCCTACATTTGCCAAAACGGTGAGCAAACTGAGATCTGCTTGAGCCAGTGGTTCCCAAGCTACGTTATGCATTAGCACCACGTGGAGAGCTTTAGGGGCACCGGGGTGACTCAGATGGTTAGGCATCTGACTCACGGTTCGTGAGTTAGAGCCTCACATTGGTCTCTGTGCTGACAGTGTGGAGTCTGCCTGGGATTTTCTCTCTCCCTCTCTCTGCCCCTCCCCTGCTCATGCCGTCTCCTAATTCTCTCTCTCTCTCTCTCACAAATAAAAATTAAAAAAAAAAACAAAAACACCTGGAGAGCTTTAAAAAAAATCTGATGTCCAGATTGCACTCCATCCTAATTCAATCTTGGTGTGTGGGGTGAGAGCTGGACGTCTAGCTTCCCTTAGAGATACCCCAGAGGCTCCAGCGCACAGCAGAGTGTGAGGGCCATTAGTTTATGCAGTACATTGTTGAGCTGGGGTCAAGTTCAGGATAGGTGTGTGATCTTCACATTCCTATTGCTGTGACCTCAGCAGGATTCAGGGATTTCTGCGTTTTTTGGCCTTTGAATTAAAAGCCTGAAGACTGACTTGGTAGAGGCACAGAGAGATCAGGTGTGTGAGAACACCTGAGGTAGTTACATACAGAGTGATGGAATGTAAGGAAAAAATCCTATTTGGAAAAGTATTATAATTTGTAAACTGTAATTTACATTTATTTAAATAGGATCAAACAAGAGAGTAAGAAAAAATGTAAAGAGGTTGATTTTCTGGGATTTTTGGGATAGACCATCAGGCCATCTTCAAATAAAGATAAATTTGTATTTTTCTTTCCAATATTGGTAACCGTCTTGTCCTGTTCTTTTATTGTCTAGGACTTCTGAGAGGTTCTAAGAAATATTTTATTAAAAAATACATAATAGCAACTGTGGGATCCTTCAAAGTAGTGATTTATGCAAACCAATTTTCTAGTGTTGAATCATTCTTGCATCCTGGAATAAACCTTTTATAATATAATCATTCTAATAAACTACTATTTTAGGATCTTTGAATATAATCAGATGAAATTGCTATGCATTTGCATTTTTGTTTTTTTCTGTCATTGTCCAGTTTTGGTATCTGGGTTATACAGCCACATACAGTGTGAACTTAAAGAATGAGCTGGAAGCCTTCTGCCTTATTTTAAAAAATGAATGGAACAATTTAAATAACACAGTATAAAACATTTAAAATAAAAAATAAACCACATCCTGTTTTTAAGTGGTTGAACATACTTTCAAGTGAATTGATATCTGAGTGCTTATTCAGTGATGTGTGTATAGCTTACATCATTGCTAAATGCTAGGTCCTGGTGATTTGGTTCAAATAATAGTGAAAAGAAATGATCCCATAAGGAATGACAGAAACCACATGTAAAAATTGGTTCTCTTCTCTCTGGGCCTGGGGCCCACTAAGGATCGAGTATCTGTAGAACTGGGATTTTTCCCCCCTTTTTGTCTGTCATCAGAGTCCTGGACATAGATTGGGATTGGAACAGAACCTTGGAGGGAGAGACTGGATTTATGGATATAAAGAGGTATACTTAGAGTCATTCTTAACTTCCCTGTTGATTTTCCAGTATTGTCCACACCCTTTCTGAAAAGTGCACCTTATTTTCTGGACCTCCCTGATTACATACATCACCCAGCATGCTTGTAAACATGCAAATTCCTGGGCTCCGTCCCAGATTTATTAACTCAGAAATCCTCGGGAGGGGACCCAGGGAATCTGTATGTTCACCAGTTATCCCAGGTGATCTCCATTGTTAGGAAAGCTCGAGAAGAAACCTAGGTGGGAATAGATTAAAATTCATCATACCAGTGGTTCTCAGGCTTGACTGCTCATTAGAATTAAGTGGGGGACTTTAATGCCCAGACCTCACTCACCAAGTGACTGCGCCTCTGAAAATGGGTCCCAGACATCAGTGTTTTTCAAGTGTTCAGTGGGAGTCTTTGACCTTCAGCATTCTTTTCTTTTTTTTTTTTTTTTTTAATTTTTAATGTTTATTTGTTTTTGAGAGAGCATGGGAGGAGCAGAGAGAGAGAGAGGGAGACAGAGAATCCAAAGCAGGCTCTATGTTGTCAGCACAAAGCTCAATGTGGGGCTTGAACTCACAAACCGTGAGATCATGACCTGAGTCTAAGTCAGATGTTCAGCCGACTGAGCCACCCAGGTGCCCCTGACCTTCAGCATTCTTGGAGAACTGAGGGGAATTCTTGGAGATTGTTGTTGATTCCTTGCCTCGTTGGAAAATCAAGACTGGGTCTAACTGAGTAGATTCTTTGTATAACAGGAAGGAGGCTGGGACCCTCTTTTTGCTCTAATACTAACTTTTTTTTTTCCTTTTCCTTCATCTTCAGGGTAATTCTTTTTAAAAATCGCCCTGGTCAACCAAGTTAAAGGTCTGCAGAAAAACAGAGGGGTACCTGACATCCAGTAAATGGTTGTTCGATGAATGTTGGTTACTGTTGGTAGATCCAGACATCGGCTGGTCTCATCCCACTCCTTCCGCTCTAGACCTGACTGCATTGAATCTCCACTCTGCCCTTTTTAAACCTTCTGCTGCCTTGGCATTTCTGTGGTTCTGTTGACAGCAGTCCCTGGGTGTCTGCTTGCATGCCTAGAGGGTCATGTTCTGCATGGATTTGCCCTATTGGTGAAACCATCCCTCTCTCATAAGTATGGCATTATTATATAAGGTGGTTGCTCTCATTATTCCCATTTTCCAGATGAGGAAGCTGAGGCAGAGAGGTTATGTAACTTATTCCAAGATTATGCAGTCAGTGTGTGGTGGAGACAGACATTGGGCTTGGGCATCCTAGCCCCAGAGACTCTATTTTGATGCTTTATGGTCCTGCAGTTTTGTCTCTCAGTAGATTTTCTGAAAGCCTTTGGTCGGGGGGCTGGGTGGAGTGTCACAGGGAGTGACGGTCTAGCAGGTTGTTTGGTGGAAACCAGAAACTGCATATAGGTCATTGCTGCTTTTAGAAGTCTGCTTAGCTCTCCCTGAAAGGACTTGCACTTGGGCTGCATCCCTGACCTTGCCAGCCTTAGTAACCCCCTCCCCATCTTCCCGCCTCAGGATCACCCCTGAGAGCTGCACAGTCGTCTTCCTCTACTTCCTAGAGCGCTTCCTCTCTCACCTTGCATAAGCAAACGCATCCTGGTCCTAAGCCAACAGAGAGAGGCCTCCAGCTAAGAGAGACACCCTCCGTTTTATTGTCATTATTCCTGGCAAAGGTGTGTGCCTGTGTTGTGTCATGGGCACAATCACACCTATCAGGCCGCCTTTTCCTTGGTCAAATAGAGCCTGTCCCATAGTTGTAAAGGCTCACGGCCCATTCTGCCAGTAACAAGTTTATTGATTTACGATGGGGCTATAACTTACTGGGAGGTCCAGACAACTGTAGTCAGATGCGGGAGACAAGTCTCCCTGAGGGTGGGGGCTGGGGCAAGCCAAATTTCAAACATGATGCCAGTTTGTTGATTTACAGTGAGAATAAATGCCAACAGGACTAAGCGCTTGTGTCCTCCTACGAGTATGTACTCTCTCCTGCAGGGCTCATGCCACTAGAGTCAAATTGTAGTGAGGAGGTAGGGAGTCAAAACTGCAACTCGAGTGCAAGAGTTAATTAGACTTGTAAAATGCAGAGTCTTCTCCAAATCCCAGGGATTGGGCTCCCCTAACTCTGGACAGTGCTTGGGTGGAATCTGTGTGTCTTTTTTTCTTTTAATGTTTATTTATTTTTCAGAGAATGAGAGAAAGAGAGAGAGAGAATGAATCTCAGTCCAGCTCCAGGCTCTGAGCTGTCAGCATAGAGCCTGATGTGGGCCTCGAACCCACAAACTGTGAGATCATGACCTAGCCAAAGTGGGACACTTAAACGGCTAAGCCACCCAGGCGCCCCTAGAACCTGTGTGTCTTAATCTCTGGATGCCCTCATTTCCTAAGATCCAGTGACCAACAGGTGACAGGCACCTCTTATGCCCACTGCTGATTAGCACATTCTTACATTCTTTCTTTAGGTATTTTATAGAGCATTTGATCTGATTACTCTCATGCCTTGCAAGCCTGGGAACCAATCTTCCTCTTTCTGGTGGCTTAATTGGATTCATTATGGGTTCATTTTTTTTTTTTTATATTTTTATTTATTTCTAGGAGAGAGAGAGATAGCATGAGCAGGGGAGGGTCAGAGAGAGAGGGAGTCACAGACTGAAACAGGCTCCAGGCTCTGAGCTGGCGGTCAGCACAGAGCCCGATGCGGGGCTCGAACCCACGAACCGCGAGATCATGACCCAAGCGAAAGTTGGACGCTTAACCGACTAAGCCATATGGGTTCATTTTTAAAATTTCATTTTCCAAGAGCAATTCTCTCCCTCCCTTCCCTCCCCTCCATCTGTCTCTTTAAGATTCTTGGAGGGGATTTCCTCACTGTAGCCCCTATATGCTCTTCACAGGAAAATGACAGAAGAAAGCTACTTAGAAGAACCTAGGTTCTGTTTTTATAGAATTTCCCCCAGCTAATGCCTGATACTGTTCTGGTGGTTTCCACTTGTACCTGCTCTCAAGGGGCACACACAAAATCCCAGCATGAACTTTCCTCTGCCCTTCGTCTCCACTTATGTGCACGTGTACAGCCCAACAGACCTGGTTTTACTGTTGCTTATGGCATTTTTGGCAAAACCAGATGACCTCCCATATTCCAGAGGGAACTAAGGAAAAGGAACAGCAGAACAGAGAACATCTGCTGTTAATCATGTTCGTTCATCACAAAGCATTTTCCTAGTGAATGTGCTCGGGCAGGGTCCTGGGCAGTAACAGGAAAGCAGAGAGGATCGTACAGAACAGATCAAGAACAGGGAAGGATGGGCCAGCCAGACTTTGCTCCAGGCCTGCATGGTGCACAGGCATAGGCTCACCGTGAGTATGCAGATCATTCACGTGTATTCAGTGTCATACCATGGTTCTGTGCCACTAATATGTATGTGCATTTGTAGACGTTTGAAAGAGCATCCTAAAGCCAAAGCTTTTAAAAAGCTTTCAAAACTGGGTGGCTCAGTTAAGTGTCCGACTATGGCTCAGGTCATAATCTCAGAGTTGGTGAGTTTGAGCCCTGCATCGGGCTCTCTGCAATCAGTGCAGAGACCACTTCAGATGCTGGGTCTCCCTGTCTCTCTCTATCCCTCCCCCACTCACACTCCTCTCTCCCTCTCTCTCTCAAAAATAAACAAAAAATAATAAAACAAGAGGAATAGGAATAAAGAGAAATGTGAACAGTGGGCAGAACTAAGTATGTGCAGGTGAATATTTCTGAAACAGCCAAGGAGATCATTTGGAATGCCTATGTGTTTGCCCTCCTACTTTGGTTTTCATAGATGGCCTAGTGTTAATGGGACAGATCCCCTCCCTCCATTTCTTTCTCCTGGGAGAGACCCTTTTCTTGAGCCTACTTGGACTTGGGGGGATAATGGCATGTTAGCCAGTTTGTTGTGATTGCTTGGTGATATATCCAAGGACTAGAAGCCACCAATGCCTTTAAACCATCAGCCCTGTTATTTTCAGAGGGCCCTACCTCATTCCAGCCTTGCTGGCCCAAGGGAGAGCTAGTTTTGAGACGAGTTAGTGAGTGGACATCAATTTGTGGTAGAGCCTGGATTTTGCCCAAAGGGTGTCACACGCGGTACACAGTCCACTCCAGGACTTGGGTGGTGCCTTCAGGGCAGAGATGAGTCTCGGTGTGCTAGTCCCTGCCTACATGCTTTCCTTTCTACCCACGAAAGCTCTTCAAAAGTGCAAGGAGGTGAGTGAGACTAGGGATAGCCTCATTCATTTAATTTATGAAAAATGTGAATCTTTTGCAGACTCCAGTATCTTGTTGCATCTAGTTATGACTCACTGTGGTTGAAAACCACCAGGCTCAAAAGGGGCCCTGGAAGGGGCTGCAGACTGGGATGTTGCTTGGCGGCAAGCAGCCAGTGGATGTCCAGAGAGGCGGGCAGCTGATGGCATGTGTGTCCTGGTCATCCCCAAGCATGTGGGGGCAGGAAAGGTGAGGAAAAAGCAATAGGCATGAGCACAGCCCAATCAAAGAATGCAGGATGATTTGAGTACTTCTGCAGACCTGGTTCCCCAGGCTCCTTAGGCTCTTGCCACATTTCTTCCTTGAACGTCCCTGGATGGCTCTAGACTCCTCCTCTTACGTATTAGAAAACTCAAGCTCAGTGCCTTGTCCAGGTTCACTCAACTCTCAGTGGCAGAACCAGGATTTAAATCCATTTCTTTGGTTGCCATCACATTTTAGCTGCCCCACTCACTGGCTTGTGGAAGGTGCCAGGGATCTAGCTCAAGTGAATGGGGTTGCAGAATAATATCAGTTCTCAGGATTTCTGGAAGGGGAGAAGAGGGCAGGATCCCAGACTCAAAAGAGGTTTCCAGGAGGGAGTTGGGCATGGAGGTGCCACCCCAGAGAAATTGCTAGTATTGGTCAGCAGCCTTCTCTTGGGCAGAAAGTGGCGTAGGCTGAGGCAGATGGGCCTCCCAGAATTCAGTTCCCAGCCAACTACAGCAAGGCCGTTTCGTTTGTTTAGGCAGAATTTGTCTTATAACTGGAAGTTTGTACCTTTTGGCCCTCCCTGCCCTCCACACCTTCACATCTCTGGCAACCACCAATTTGTTCTCTATGTCTATGCATTCAATTATGTTTTTGATTTTAGATTCCACATATGAGATTGAACAGTATTTGTCTTTTCCTGACTTATATCACTTAGCATCATGCCCTCACAGTCCATCCATGTTGTCACAAATGGCAGAATTTCATTCTTTTTATGGTTGATATATATCTTTTTATCCGTTCATTCTTTGATAGGCAGTTAGGCCGTTTCTGTGTCCTGACTATCGTAGGTAATGTGCAGTGAACATGGGGGTGCAGTTACCTTTTCAAATTTGTATTTTTGTTTCCTTTGGATAAATACCCCGAGGTAGGATTGCTGGATCCTATGGTAGTATTACTTTTAACTTTTTGAGGAACCTCCATATTGTTTTCTACCATGGCTGCACCAATTTACATTCCCACCAACACTGCTGCAGCAAAGTTCCCTCTTCTCCACATCCTGGACAACACTTGCTTTTCTGGTCTTTTTGATACTAGCCATTCTGACAGGTATGAGGCAGTATCACCCTGGTTTTGGTTTGTGTTTCCCCAAAGATTAGTGATGCTGAGCCCCTTTCCATGTGTCTGCTGGTCATCTCTGTCTCCTTTGGAACCTGTTCTTTGAGGCATACTATTTTTGTGGAGGTTTGGCTAACCTGGAAGAGGGCTCAAGCTTGAGCTTGGGGTCCTCTAGAAAGAAGTGACTCAGAGTGAAGATGAACTCCACCCCGAGCCTGGGTGAGGCATTTGCTCCGTGGAAGGACGACTCTCTGGTTGGTGGGTGTGGGGCATACCATGGCTTGGCCTGTGAACTTTTCCATCTCCATTCTAGTGTGCCTCATTGTGCTGCAGGGGCCAAGAGACCCAGTGCAACCAGTTCCCCCAGTCAGGTAGACTGGGGAACCAACTTGAGGGAGGGGAGGAGGTGCCTGAAGCCCCCGTTTGCTGATTGGTGAAGATCGTGCAAGTCTAGTGCACCTCTGGAGCAACTTCTGTTTCCCCGGGACGGCTGAGAGGGTGGATTGTCTTGGGGCCGCGGGAGCAGTGGCTTCCTGACTGTGCCACCGACCGCTCTCCTGACGGTGGTTCTGGGGTGTTCTCGGCCTCTTTCTTGGAAGCCCAGCCCAGGGCCTGTGCCGCTGGCTCTTCCACACATTCATAAACACCAAATTGCCTGAGTTAGGATCCTTTCTGCTTTCAGTTGCTCAGTTGTATTGTGTTACCTGCACCCTGACTATACTGATGAGTCACTACACGGTGGGACCCAAATATTTTCCAGCTGGATTGCCAAGCAAGCAAAGCCTCGCGCTCATGTGCCGATTTCTGCCTCTGTGGCTCCTCTTCTCCCCTCCTTTCTTCCTCCTTTCTTTCATTCATATATATGAATATATATACACACACTCACATATGCGAATATATGTATACATATGAATATACACGTATATATGTATAATTTTTTTTAATGAACTTTCTACTTTGAAATAAGTTGTGAAGTCACATCTATTCCATGGTGTTTGATGAACGAATTTCTAGCATTATGCATTTTTTGCAACAGCAGAACCTGAGGCCTAGATCTTCCTTCTCCATCTCTCCAACCAAAAGAAAAACCTTTCCAGAGTACTGGGAAAGGAAATAAAATCTATTCTAGAAACCTGGGTTTGGCATCTTATTATGCATATACTGTGCGATGAGCGTATAGAAGTAGCAAGGATGGGGTTCTTACATTCTGTTCCTGCCACCTCGCCTACCCTAGACCCTGCCCATGACACTGTTCTCAGTAACAACATGTTTTTGTAATAATTTTCTATGCAGCAGTGGATGAATTAGGTCCTGCTGTTATCATTTAGCAACAGTGGATCAGATGTCCCGGATAGAGATGAAAAACTGCCACAGGATGTGGAAAATCAGTAACCGTGTGCGCTGTGGTTGGGTGGATCACACTTGGGTTTTGCTGCTGTGCTGTTCTGGATACTCTGACAACTTGCAAGAATGTAAGCTGATGTTTCCAAGAATTTCTTAGAACAATTTCAAAACATTTGTGTTAAAAGCTTTAGCGACAGGTTTAAGGCTTGAGCGAGGCCCAGGCAGGGTGGTGGTGTAGGAAACACCCTGAGCAAGGAAGCAGAAGTTGGACTGAAGTCCTGGCTCTGAAATCTTCATCCTTCGGTGAGTTATTTAACGACTCCTGGCCTCGGTTTTCTCGTTTGTAGAACGATAGGGACTGAATGGGTAATTCTGGAGTCCTGGCTTTCAGGGTTTCAATCTATGATTTATTACTAGCCCTTGCGGCTGCTACCCTAATAGCATTGGTTACCTGATTTATTCTTAGACAGCTGGGGCAGCTCTGTTACACTTGGTAGGTACCTGTCCCCCTGTGTCCAAGGAGTTCAGATTATTCTGACTCTGGTGACAATAAGGGTCCTCACGTAGAGGTGTTTACATTGGTCTGAATCTACTGTGTCGCCCTCACAATACACTGCAGACGGTGTCCCTGTGTGTTCCCCAGAGCTCAGGAGGCTGTTTGTTACTCCTTATTGTCATGAACCGAGGCTGAGTCAGAGGAAATTTCCCCTGTCTCAAGTGCTGCTTTGCACTTTCATTCATTCATTTACATATTTGACAGAAGTTTGTTAGGTGCTTTTTATTTTTTTTATTATTTTTTAATGTTTTATTTATTTCTAGGAGAGAGAGAGAGAGAGACAGCGTAAGCAGGGGAGGGTCAGAGAGAGAGGTAGACACAGAATTTGAAACAGGCTCCAGGCTGTGAGCTGTCAGCACAGAGCCCGACGCAGGGCTAGAGCCCGACGCAGGGCTTGAACCCACGAACCGCAAGATCATGACCTAAGCGAAAGTCGGACGCTTAACCGACTAAGCCACCCAGGCGCCCCTATTAGGTGCTTTTTAAAAAGATTTGTTGCTGGGGCTCCTGGGTGGTTCAGTCGGTTAAGCATCTGACTCTTTATTTCATTTCAGGTCATGGTTTATGAGATTGAGCCCGGCATTGGGCTCTGCACTGACAGCGTGGAGTCGGGGAACCCCCTGCTGCTCCTCTCCAATTTGTGTGTGTTCTCTCTCTCTCTAAATAAACTTAAAAACAAATCTGTTGCTAATGTTCCCTCCCTTTTGCTACTTGGCCATTATTTTATTATTTTTATAATTCCAGTATAGTTAACATACAGTGTTATATTAGTTTCAGGGGTACAGAGTAGTGAGTGATTCAACAATTCTATACATCAGTTAGTGCTCATCAAGATAAATGTACTCTTAATTCCCTTCACCTGTTTCCCCTTCCTCCCCCATCCACCGTCCCTCTGACAACCACTGGTTTGTTCTCTAGTTAAGAGTCTGTTTTGTTTTCTCTTTACCCCTTTGTTCATTTTGTTGCTTAAATGCCCCATATGAGTAAAATTGTATGTAATTTTTAAAAATTTCTTTCATGTTTACTTATTTTTGAGAGAGCGAGAGACAGAGCATGAGCAGGGAAGGGGCAGAGAGAGAGAGAGGGAGAGAGACAGAGGGCGACACAGAATCCAAAGCAGGCTCCAGGCTCTATGTTATTAGCACAGCACCCGACGCAGGCTCGAACCCATCAGCTGTGAGATCATGACCTGAGCCAAAGTCAGATGCTTAACTGACTGAGCTACCCAGATGTCCCAAGATGCTTAACTGACTGAGCTACCCAGATGTCCCAAAATTATATGTAGTTTTTACATGCTAGGCTCTATGCTAAGGAATACAGGATGGAGAGAGCCCCTAGGTACAGAGGACAAGGTAGAGGGGGAATGCCAGCTCGGACCAGCAGGTGCATCCTAATGGGATGTGGGTCAAGGATAACTGAGCCTAGATCCTTCCATTGAGTTTAGACTCTGTTGAAAACCAAGGGAAGCTGGAGGGAGCTGAGCTCCGGAGAAGTGAGTCAAGGACTGTTGCAGCTTTAGTGCCAAAGAGAGGGGCCAGGGTTAACTTTAGGGTGCCAAGTTCATACCAGTTTTCTCAGCAGGAGTTGAGCCACGTACTTCCTCTTTATGGTCACCAGGGTGACTCACGACAGAGTTACCTGGTGTCTGTATTACTAGGCTGGCAGGTAGAGAGAGAGCTGGCAATGTATGGGGCCCGAACAGTTACTCCAGTTTGCCGTTTTTAAAAATGTGTGCTGGAGAGCTCTGGTGGTGGTGTTGAGATATATTTTCTTTCTTTTTTTTTTTTTTTTTAATTTTTTAATGTTTTATTTATTTTTAGGAGAGAGAGAGAGAGAGCGTGAGCAGGGGAGGGTCAGAGAGGGAGTCACAGGCTGAAACAGGCTCCAGGCTCTGAGCTAGGGGTCAGCACAGAGCCCGACGCGGGGCTTGAACCCACGAACCGCGAGATCATGACCCAAGTGAAAGTCGGACGCTTAACCGACTAAGCCACCCAGGCGCCCCGAGATATATTTTCTTTTTAAAAAAGGGATTCCAAACAGTTTAAAAGGCTTATTTACTGCAAGCTTAAAGTCTTTTCACATTAAGCTGCGTTATGAAATTCTAAAACATGTTGTATTTTTCTTTGAAAAAAAAATTATGGAGTTTCCTCCCCCCCGCCCCCCCCCCACCACCCCCGGCTTCCCTGGCTGCCCAGTGACAGTAGTTCTAGGACTATAAAAACTAGAAGGAAGGAAGGAGCCAAGTGTGTCCAATTACTCTTAGAATTTGGGTGGGGGAGAGAAGCAGTGAGGAACATTGAATGTGTAATTCCAATTATAATATTTTGGAATGGTGGAGATTGAGAGTTTGTATTAGAGTTGTCCAGAGAAGCTGAGCCAGTAGGGTGTGTGTATATATAGAAAGGGATTTATTATAAGGAGTTGGCTCGTGTGGTTATGGAGGCTGGCAGGTCCAAGATCTGTGGAGCCAATGTCCCGATTCAAGTCCAAAGGCTGGGAGCTGCTTAGTAGAACCAGGAAGAGCCAATGTGCACTAGGCAGGAAGAGCTGATGTTCCAGTTTGAGGGTGTCCAACAGGAGAATTCTCCCTTACTCCAGGGAGGGTTAGCCTTGTTTTCTAGTCAGGCCTTCAACTGGTGAGTTGAGGCCCACCCATATTCAGGGAGTGTAACTGCTTTACTCAGTCTACCAATTTATTTATTTATTTATTTTAAAGTTTATTTTTGAGAGAGAGAGAGAGAGTGTGTGAGTGGGGAAGGGGCAGAGAGACAGGGAGACACAGAATCCAAAGCAGACTCCAGGCTCTGAGCTGTCAGCACAGAGCCTGATGCAGGGCTTGAACCCAGACCTCAAGATCACGACCTGAACAGAAGTCGGGCGCCTAACCGACTGAGCCACCCAGGCGCCCCATCAGTCTACCAATTTAAATGTTAACCTCATCCCCAAATTATCTTACAGAAATGCCCGGAATACTGTTAACCCAATATCTGGGCACCCCATGGCCCAATCAAGTAGACATATTAAATTCACTATTACAGAACACATGTAGTCCAAAGAGACGGTGTGACTGAAGGATCCATAGCTGGCTAGTGTCAGGAACTGGAATAGACCCACATCTTACAGTCCAGGGTTCTTTCTACCTACTCCTCCTACAATAGGGGAACATATCCTTGGAGGTTTCCTAAGGTATAAAAGGTCCATACAGCATGTTTCCCCAGACCCCCAGTTCTCCTCAGTTGTAAAGACCTTAAGGCATTCTTTCGTTTATCAGAATAAACATGGGTATATTGTGGAGCAGACTGGAAATTCACATGAATGTTTAAGATAAAAAGCACAAAACGTTAAAATGTTAAAATGCGGGCTTTGCTAACCTGTATCATAAAACTTGTCTCTCCTCTGCTCCAAGCATGAAGGTTGGTGGGAAATTTTAAGAATTGGGGCTGCTGAAGCAGCCTCAGTGTCTGTGGAAACCCCATTTGTATTCTAGAAAGATCTGGAGCACCCACAGCCACCACCGAGAGCCTGTGACATTTTTTCAGATTCTTTACATTCTCTCAAAAAATTGTGCAAGTTTTGCCTTCTGTCTGTAACACATCTTATTTAAAAAATATGTATTTCTTTAAGTTTATGTATTTTAAGAGAGAGAAAGAGCACAAGCCAAGGAAGGGTAGAGAGAGAATCCCAGTCAGGTTTCATGCTGGAGCCCGATGCAGGGAGCCCGATGCAGAGCTCTGTCCCACTGACTGTGAGGTCATGATCTGAACCCAAATCAAGAGTCAGATGCTTAACTGACTGAGCCACCCAAGTGCCTCTTGTTTATTTTTAATGTAAAATGATGTTTTAACTTATATCCTAATGAGTGAAATTGACTCCTCAGGAAGATGAGTCCTTTAGCATATGGAACTGCTCATTTGTTGGTAGAGAGTCAAGGGACCTGGGACTTAGGTCCCAGTTGGAGGAATGAGGCGAGCTCGACTCTCTGATTTTGTCACCTTCCTACTTCTTTGCTTCCCAGTCAACATGACTTTCTCTGCTTGGCTTTCCAGGGTGGATTCGCTTTTGATTATTGGAGTGAAATTTACTGATGTTCTTTATTAATTACAGTGACCTGGCTCAGTATTGATCACCTCTTCTCCATGATTCTAAAACTAAACATTTGGGGTAGCAAAGAAGGCCTCATTCTCCATTATCTCTTAAGACATTATGTATATTTTTAGTAACTTTCCATTCTTTTTCCTCACACTAGGATGAATTGGCACTTTAAATATGAAACTTTCTATATTTTTCTTTAGTTTTAAAATTTTTTCATTAAAATAACCTAGGCCCCTAATTCGTTATATAACCAAGAGCAGAAATAAAAAGGTTGTTTTACAGTTCTTAGAAATGAAATGTTTTAATTTTGAGGAGTGGTTCCTCAAGTTGATGAAACAAAATTCTGAGCTTAAATAAGGAATTTAGTCATTGAGATAGTTGCCTAAGTTATATATGAAGACATTGGTAGAACTTCTCACACTGCTTTTTTTTTTTTTTTTTTCATTTTGGTCCAGGAAACTTAACTATCATCTGGGACTAGATAGAACATTTTAAAAAGACTTTTAAGGAGACTTTGATATAGTAAAAGAGGACTAAAGAGGGAAAGTAACATAAAGTTTGGTTTTCTGCTTTGCTTGTATATCTTGCTTTCTTGGGTCCAAGAAAAATGATGATTCCCCTAAAGCCTCTTCTTGGAGCTTAACCAGGGAGGCCCCTGCCCATCCTAGACTTTCAGGAGGAAGAACCTCACAGTGTCAGTCAAGTATTTAGTCACTAGGGCTGTTTCCTCAGGGTGGTCTGTTCCCCCAAATATCTTATTTTTCATTCCCTGGCTTTACTGTTGGTTGTTGTCAAACTAAGAGTATAAGTACAATGATCTATCAATATCATTTTTATTGATATGGGAAGCCCCTCAGGACCATACCCTAGTTACTTTATGGTGGGAGGAGTGAGGAGAAGGGAAAAGACATCTATTAAAAAAAAAAAAAAAGAAAAAAAGAAGAAGACCTAGTAGAATGATAGTCAAGTCCTTGAGGTGTTAATCTGGTCATAACTTGAATATCCAGTCTCAGAGATTTTCTTAAAAAGTCAGGCACCCATGTTACTACAATATGAGTAGGTCATAATCAGAAACTGTTTATACTGTGGAGCCAGCAATGGTTCCTTAGCATTTTTAAAAAATGTTATTTAAATTTTAGTTAACATACAGTACAGTATTGGTTTTGGAATAAAGTCAGTGATTCATCACTTACAGACAACACCCTGTGCCCATCACAAGTGCCCTCCATAATACCCCTACCCTATCTAACCCATCCCCCACCCACCTCCCCCCATCAACCATCAGTGTGTTCTTTTTTTAAGTATTTTTAAATGTTTATTTATTTTGGAGAGAGAGAGAGAGAGACAGAGTGTGAGCAGAGGACGGGCAGAGAGAGCAAGAGACACAGAAACCAAAGCAGGCTTCAGGCTCTGAGCTGGCAGTCAGCACAGAGCCCGATGCGGGGCTCAAACCCACGAACCGCGAGATCATGACCTAAGCGAAAGTTGGACGCTTAACCGACTAAGCCACCCAGGCGCCCCATCAGTGTGTTCTCTATCACTAAGAATCTCTTGTGGTGTGTGTCCCTCTCTCCTCTTCCCTCACACTTCCTATATGTTCATCTGTGTTGTTTCTTAAATTCCACATTCTGAAGGAAAGCCTCACTTTAGGGTTCCAGCATGGAAGTGGGGCATTTCCTATGACCCTGTCAAGGAAGGGCATCTTCCACCTGAGAAGGTTGTCCTCAGAATGAGCAGGCATCTTTTGCGTCAGGGCACATAGCAAGGTGAAGGGGGGTGGACAGACAGAGGCGCTGGCTGAATTGGCCAGATCGGGTCTGAGTGCTGACAGGCTCCCTTGGGTGCACATCAGCCTCAGACCGTTAATACTTGCCCTGCACGTGCCTTGCACAGGGACACACACACCTTCACATGTGCAATTCAAATAGCCATCAGGTTAGGAGACAGTGGACTGGATGCATTTTTACATCTTTGTGGTTTTTAAAAAAAGTTATACAAGTAATACATGAATACTTTATTTAAAAATTTTTTTAATAGTTTTTGTTTATTTTTGAAACAGAGAGCAACAGAGCATGAGCAGGGGGGAGGCAGAGAGAGACGGAGACACAGAATCTGAAACAGGCTCCAGGCTCTGAGCTGCCTGCACAGAACCCAACGCGAGGCTAGAACCCACAAGCCACGAGATCATGACCTGAGCTGAAGTTGGATGCTTAACTGACTGAGCCACCCAGGCGCCCCTATATGAATACTTGCTTTATAAGAGTGCTTTGTTTAATGCATGCTAAAGCTTGCCCGAGGTGACTCTGTGTCAAACGGAATGCCTGCTCTCTTGCTCTGGTACGCGTACTGGGAAATGGAAGATACAGAATAAATTAAGCACCCCTGAGGCCAGTTGCATAAACAGGAAGTGCCTTGTTTCTTAGAAGACTTCTGGCACTTGCAGGTTTGGGAAGGGTTTGACAGGAGAAGAAGCCGGGAAGAGAGAGAGGAACGTAGGAACGTATTTGGGTAAAACAAGCACAAAAACCTAATGAAGACTATATCTTTCTGGAATCTTTTTTTTTTTTCTAATGCACAGGGCAGAAAATGCTGAAAGTAAAGCCTAAAACCCCGGTAAATACACGAGAAGTCCCAAATTAGCACTCTGTGCAAACATACCTTTATATTTAGATCTGGAGCCACTCAGGGAGTGACCTTTTGGGAGGCCACTTGCTTGTATAGCTGTGACTTCCAGCCTACCAAGACTTCAGGGCTCCAGCCCGAGGCAAGGCTGTATACGTTAGTGTTTTCTTTGGCTTGCAGAGCATTAGAGATAGCATTGCCCTTCTGTTTTCCCTCCTTCCCAAAAGGAGTGCTGATAACTTTTCTTTGAGGAACGTTACCTGTTAGTTCAAAAGTCTGGTTACATGCTCCTATTCAGATGTGCATCTCCTCAGTGTGAGCAACTGTGCCATTTGCAAAGTGTTTTAACTAATTGCTGACTGTCAGCCGACCTTCAGAGCACAGTGTGAAACTTTGTTGGGAGAGGTGGGTTACAGAAGACGTGACTTATCTTCTGGGTACCCTCGTCTCAAAGCAGTGGGATGCACAGGAGGAATGCACATTATAGGGAAGTATAACATGGAAACACAAATGTTATAACAGCTGGGATGTATTGAGTGCAGTGCACTAAATGTTCTCTTCTTTATTGATTAAAAAAGTTATTTTAATGTTTGTATATTTTTGAGAGGGAGAGAGAGAAAGAGAGAGGGTGAGCGAGCAGGGGAGGTTCAGAGAGAGAGAGAGGGAGACACAGAATCTGAAGCAGGCTCCAGGCTCTGAGCTATCGGCACTCGAACCACAGACCGCAAGATCATGACCTGAGCCAAAGCTGGATGCTCAACAAACTGAGCCACCCAGGCACCCCTCTATTCTGTTCTTTAAATGTGCCATCTCATTTGGTTTCCAGGACAGCCCTTGATATAGTTAATGTCCTCCCCATTTTAATTTTTTAAAAATGTTTTTATTTTATTTTTGAGAGAGAGAGAGCATTGGTGGGGGAGAGGCAGAGAGAGGGAGAGCAAGAGAGAGGAGATACAGAATGCAAACCAGGCTCCAGGCTCCGAGTTGTCAGCACAGAGCCTGATGTGGGGCTTGAACCAACAAACCGTGAGATCATGACCTGAGCTGAAGTCGGACGCTTAACCAACTGAGCCACCCAGGCGCCCCATGTCCTCCCCATTTTTGAGATAAGGAGGCTGAGGTGTTCAACACTTCACTCAGGGTTGCATAGCCAGCAACAGCAGGGTTCAGTAAGCAGTCAGGTATGTCTGACTCCAAACCCCATCTCTTGATCCCTAGAGGTATCTGCCTCTCTCTAAATGAACAGACCTGGAACTGCTTCCTGGACATTGTTTCTATGGCTGTACGTTTGCAAGTTTCTTAACATGAGTGACAGGAAAAGCTTGAAGTCGAGAAATTGGAACTGATGTTATAGTCTTAGGATGTTAGACCTAGAAACGAGACTGGGATGATTTGCTTCAGCCCTCCGCTGCTTCTCTGGAATCTGGTCCGGATTCACAGGGTTGGAGGCAGAGCTCATTTTTTGGTGTGGGATTCCAGATTCTTCACCCTTACGCCATTTGCCCTTAACCCTGTCCACTCTAGGAGGGCACTATCTGTTGTTTCCATTCTCCCCGGCATTCATTTGGTGTCCAGTCATCCAGCCTCATGGGTTATCTTCTCTCTTTGTGCCTTCCTTCTCCAACAAGATCATAAGCATTCCAAGGGCAGGCACCATCCAACTTTTCCGTTTTCTCCCAAGCTCATAGACCGCTGCCTCAACCATGGAGGGGCTCAGACACTTCCGATTTCATGTAACGTGAGACATGCTACACTCGGCTTCCCGGGGAGTAGTAATTCGTGCCTTGGGGGCTGCCGGGCAGATTGTCTTGGCAGTTTCTAAACCCCTGTTGGTCTCCGTAAGGAGCTGATCCAGAGGACCCAAGCGCTTGCTCTAAGGCCCAGGTTACAGTCCCCGCAGGTGTCTGTGGTGGTCGCCCCTGTAGCCCGATACTACACGAGTGTGGTGTCCACAGTTATCATGGTGCTCCCTGGGGGCCGCTCCCGTTACTGCCTCCACTCTTCACCTGGGTAGGTGTAGTCTCTAATGAGCTTTTAATGTGCTAATTGAGTACTTAACAACAATGATGAGAAATATGCTATTACTCTCATGGAGAGCTCTACGTTTCCACCAGATCTCAGCTACAATATCTCACTCCATCCTCACTGAGCTCACCCTCCCCATTGTAGGGACGGGGGCACCAGAGCGGGGAAGGACACTTACATCACAAAGAGATGCCATCTGAGGTCAAGAAGAGACTAATGAGAAAACAGCCTTCTCCAGTACCTTGCTGGTGCTCGCCGTGTCTCTCTGTGGTGTCTGGTGAGAGTGTTTGGGTGTGTTATGGGCTTTCCGCCCTGGAACCACAGGCTGCCTTTGAGTGACCAATTTGCTGCTCTCTATTCACCTTGTTCCACCTTACTTCGTAGGCTGTTTGTGGTTGAGTGTGTGTGTGTGTGTGAATTAAGTAGAATCTAGATAGCGCACATGCCCAGTAATTTATTTCTGTGCTCCTTCTACTTGGCTAATACGTCACGACTTATTCGGGGGAAATCAAGATCTTTTCAACCCTTGAGTTTCTGTGACCAATTTAATCTCACGCCTCCTGGTGTGTGTTGCCGCTACCAGACTGTTAGCCCACCGAGGTAGCATTTTTAGTCCTTTTTAAAAAGGAAAGGAAGACCCATCAAAGTCTTTGTTTTCCTTAATCCTTGAATTAGCCCAACTCCCTCTTTTATATCCCAAACAGCGTCTACTTAGTAAGTGATCAGTAAATATCTGTTACATGTGAGACTATATTGTTAACCTGTATCTCTTAGCAACTTTCTCACCCAAGCAGTGTAATGTACTATGTGACTATCTTTATTTGCCCCAACACTGTCCTTAAAGCTACTTCCACAGCTGCTTCTGGCCCCTTCTCATTGGATGCTTGGCACTGAAGAGTCAAGAGACTTCCATTCCATTTAGTCCTCACCAGATTCCTTATTGCCACTTCATAGATGTGGAAACCGAAGCACAGAATGATTAAGATCCTGAAGTTCACATAGCTGATAAGTGCAAAACCCCACACTCCTTCATATGTGCCACATGGCTGTCTCTGCCATGTTCAAGGCATGCCCCGTGGTGATCTGGATGAAGACTCTGTGAGACCAATTTTAACTGTATTCATATGGATTCAGACTCAACATCTGCACAGTGAGAATTTGCCATGGGAGGCAGTATGGTGTATTGGAAAGAACATGACCTTTAGCTTTTGATAGGCTTGCCTCTGAATAAACTTCTGTCACCAGCTGAATTATCGTGTTATTTAAATGAGTCTTTCATGCATTTGTTCATTTAACAATTGAGTATCGAGTGCTAAGGACTCTGCATAGGGATGCAGTTAGATAAAAACCAGACCTATCAACCAAGTACTTTTAGTACTTGTCATACTGAAATTAAGTGCTCCGAAGGGGCAAAAACTATTAAGCAAGACTGGGCATTCTGGGACGCTATCCTGCAATAAATGGCACGTGGCTGAGGCTTTGTCAGCAGGCGATGTGGAACTTGGACAGAAGGAAAAGGTAGGGTGGTAAGTGCAGAGTTTACAGACTGTATCTGAGCTTTTATTTTATTTTTTTAATTTTTTAAATATTTTTATTTCTAGGAGAGAGAGAGAGACAGCATGAGCAGGGGAGGGTCAGAGAGAGAGGGAGTTACAGACTGAAACAGGCTCCAGGCTCTGAGCTGGCAGTCAGCACAGAGCCCGACGCAGGGCTCGAACCCACGAACCGCGAGATCATGACCTAAGTGAAAGTTGGACGCTTAACCGACTAAGCCACCCAGGCGCCCCTCTGGGCTTTTAACCTTTATCCCAAGAGCAATGGGAAAGGTTTTGAGTGATTGGCTTTGGGGGGCTAACTTGGTCCAACATGCAGTTGATAAAAGATCACTGTGGTTTGGTGCAGAGAGCAGACAGAATGGAGGGAGTGGAGTGGATGGGGAGCCCCACTAGGGAAGCGATTTTAGTAGCTGGGTTTAAAAATGGTGGCTTGAACAGCAGAGGAGATGGAGGGCGGTGGATGAATTTGAGAGATTTAAGAGGTAAACGGACAGAACATGGTGATGGATAAGATGTGAAGGAGCGAGTGAGAGGGAGGCTTGGAGGGCGATGCATAGGTTTCTAGCTAGCAGACAGACCTTGGATGGAGGGAGTGTCATTTGTGGAGATAGGGAAATCTGGAATACTGGGTTGGTGGGGGATAGATTGTAATTTGGGTCATGATCATGTTGAGTTTTGAGGGGTCTTTGAGTCAGCCGGGAGAAATTGTGTACTCACTGTTTTTCTAGAGATCTGAAGTCAGGAGAGATGTGGGCAGAGAATTGGTGCCATGAGTGCTGAGAGGGGACTGAAGCCGTGGGCATAGATGCACTCACCCAGGGGAAGAGTACAGAGTGAGAGAGAAGAGGGCTTAGGAGAGAACCAGCAAAAGAAGCTGAGTGGGAGCAGCCAGGGAGGTGGGGGAGAAACTAGGAGCATGGAGGAGACGGTGTATTAAGGAACAGGGAGCAATGAACAGTTTTAAATCCTGCTGAGAGAGCAGTTAGAGAACTTAAAATTGCCCATTGCATTTTGCAACATGGAGGTTATTGACTACTGAAATTGACTAGATGGAGAGATCAAGCAAGTCAAGTTGGGGCGGGCCAGAGTAAGAATAAGAGGTTAGGAAATGCAGAGCTAGCGTTGAGACAACTTTCCTGTAGTCTGGCTTGTGGAGGGGAGGAGAGGGAAGGGGTATGTACTAGAGAGGATGAGGGGCAGGGGCCGGGGGGAGACCTGCTGTGTTTCAGTTATCCCTGGGAAAGATCTAGATGAGAGGGCATGGTTAATGCTCCAAGAGAGAGAAACATGATTGAATATCTGAAATGAAGATACCTTTCATGTAAGATTATTGTGAAAATTCAAGGAGATAACCTGCGAAGTTCTCAAAACAGTGGATGTTCCCGTCCTCTGTGCCGTTGTATATTTTTATTGGATTCTTTTTAAGACTTCGTCTTTCTGATCTGAAAAGTTCTGATTTTTATTTGATTACTCTTTGCCATTTATTTTCCTTTACACAGAAAAATGGTTCCTTTTGGTTTTTGTTCTTTCTCATCTTTTTATTAAAAATTCAGGATTTTTTTATTATTGGCTAAGTGAATATGAACATTCTTCAGCAATTTGAGTCCATCATTTTGTATATTTAAAAATTTAAGGTGCTGTTTTTCTTTTTGTTTTTAATGTTTGCTTATTTTTGAGAGAGACAGACAGAGTGAGAACAGGGAAGAGGCAGAGAGAGACAGAAACACAGAACTGGAAGCAGGCTCCAGGCTCTGAGCTGTCAGCACAGAGCCCGAGGCAGGGCTCCAACTCAGGAACCGTAAGATCTTGACCCGAGCCGAAGTTGGACGCTTAACTGACTGAGCTACCCAGGTGGCCCAGGTGCTGTTATTTCTAACCTTCACATTCTGTAATGCACACAGACATGTAAAATGTTCTTTCCTTCTTCACTTCTCTTTTATGGTTAGTGATATTTTTACATTTCATCATTAAATGTGTGATGTGTCTTCTTGCACCCCACCCCCCAGCTAATTATCTAAATTCATCTTATTTTTTAAGAAATGTGAAAGTTAGCAAGGTGCCTGGGTGGCTCAGTCGGTTAAGCATCCGACTTCTGATTGGGCCATGATCTCACAGTTTGTAGGTTTGAGTCCCTCATCGGGCTCTATGCTGACAGTTCACAGCCTGGAGCCTGCTTCAGATTCTGTGTCTCCCTCTCTCTCTGCCCCTCCCCCACTTGTGTTCTGTCCCTCTCAAAATTAATGTTAAAAAATTTTTAAAAAAGAAATGGGAAAGTTAGCAATCTTTACTGACAATTTCTTGTAAATCATCTTCAAATAGAGTTCAGTGGTTCTGTGTGTGTCCTAGGGTATGTTCAAATCATGGGATTAATATTAAAGTGTCCAGGGTGTTACCACAAGTGTTACAAAGCTTTTCTGTGTCAGGATAATTTTTTCTTAATTCATGCCTCACCTCAAATATTTTTTCCATAGTTTCTGTCTTTTTTTTTTTTAATTAACATGTTTGGCAACATTCACTTTTTCTTACAAAATCCTTTGAACTTTAGATGATAGTATGTGACACAAGCATGGGGGAAGATCAAACACAAAAGAGAAGGAAGTGTAGGAAGTTGATCTTGGAAGAAGTAGAAGAAATCCTGTTATTCCTCAGTAGGATGCTAACCCTGAGCTTATAGAAGCAGCTGAGAGAAGGAGGGACCAGTTGTCTCTGCAGAGATGGGCTACCTCCTTCCTTGGGTCGCCCTTCCCCGGGCTCCAGAGTGTGCTGTGAGGAAGCGAAGGAGCGTCTGTGTTTCTTACAGGCTGTGGTGGACTTTTCAGTCCTGGGCGGGGAAGTCCCTAGAACCATCCGCCACCTACTTAGCAAGGAATAGCTAATACTTTACTGGCAAACCAAGAGCAGTAGTCATGGAGACGAGAAAGTTGAGACGAATTCCAGAGAGAACAGATTTCCTCCCTAGACACCTGTTCTAAGCAGCCAGAGGAGGGCTGGAGGTTCAGAGTGGGATGATGTACTGGAGAGCTTTCAGCAACGGTCCACTTTCAGTATTTACCAAAAACAGTGCCTGTCTCCCACCACCGGTGCTGTCGAGGCAGAGAAGACTGGATTTACAGAGTTTGGCACTCTTCGAATAGATGATGTTTAGAAAAAACGCAAGGAATTCTCGCTGTCATTAAAAAAATGGACATGGCTTAATGAATGGTTCGTTTACTTGTTTCTCTCCACTTCTTTGCATGCATCACAGCTCGCCTCCTTGTTCTTCATTTCCTTGGTAAATGAGAAAAGGGTTTCGTTCCTGTTTGAAGTTCCCAGTTATGAAATACTTAGTAAAATTGGTGTTTCCTATGATTTTGAATCTTGATGATGGCCTTTAGAGCGATGATAAGCCTGGAAAAGCTTCCCTCACGGACACAGGAGAAAGGGCATCTTTTGTTTCCAACCCATTTTGCCCTTAAAGGAATAAATGGAGGCTTGCAACCTGACAAACGTCCTCAACTCTTACTGTGTCTGCTGCTGGAAGAAGCGAGAGGAGCCTCGTATTTTGTTGTGTCTCACAGACTTCTTTTGCCTGAAAAAAGTCTGTTTATGGAGGGGGAGGACGTGGCTGAAAAAACACTTGTACATAAACCAGCTGTTAAGCGAGTCTCCACACACTGAGATCAAGAGAACGTGAAGAAATATGTTCTTCCAAAGACCCCTCTGCCAAGTTGGAGCCTCCGTCAGAAAATAAATACAGCCACGCTACAAGTTTCTGGTAACTTAGTTACTGAAAAATAAATCGAGCTACTTAGACCCTTGAACCTTGATTAAAAAAAAAAAAATCTCTAAATTCTATTGCAGTGATGCAGAAAAAAAAAAAAGCCGAAGAAACTGTACAGAAAGTTTGTTTGCCCTTTTGTTAACTAGGGGACCCCCAAAGAGTCTGGAGAATGCAGAAGGTGCAAGTTAAGGCTTCCCAGTAGAGGCAGAACGGGTCCCTGTGTGTTCCGTTCTTTATGCTCTGTCCACAATGAGTTGGTACTGTCCTATAGCTGCGTTTTCTCTGAGCTGTCCCTTCTTTGTGGCCTGATGCAGCAAAGGACAGTTACTCTCCATGGCTGCCAGGAAGAGTGGCCTTTCCCCCGTGATGGCGCATCTGGGCACGCCTCTTCTTCATGCCAGGGGCACTGCCAAGGATGGGTTCCCTTTGGTGTACACGGTGCAGTTGGGGTGTTATTTGTGGAAGACTAGGTCCCTTTAAAAGTTCGTGCTCATACTTAGAGAATTCTGGTCGTGTGCTACAGATGTTTTACAGTTTATTTCCAAACAGCTGCTTTTCCCTTCTTTAGTCTGTTTTTCCCTTTTTTTTTTTTTTAAACAAAATCCCTCTGGAAACCTTTCAGCTCACATCCTTGGCAATGCTTCCTGCACGTTGGGCCCGCGCATTCCATGCCATGCCATGCTCCTGACCAGCACCTGTTACTCTAGGCACATCACTGATTAGCAGGTTGTAGTTCTGTGAGTTAGAAGTAGTTTTGTGTGTGGGCATCAAATTTTGTGTATGTGACCCAATCGGCCTTAAACAGACAGCCCCCAGCGACCAGCCTGCTGTTACCTAGCATTTTGTGAGACATTCCAGAAAGTGGAGAGGAATGCAGTGATTGATAGTTTGTAGTGCTCACTCAGAGCATCAGGTAGAAAGCACCATGCAGGTGACCCAGGTCAGAGTCAGAGGGGAGGATTTCCTTGAGCATCCACCAGTTCGACCATCTATTCTACTGACCAGCATCCAGCTGTTAATCACTCCCAACCTTTCAAAGTAGGAAGAATGGGAATAATTAAAATTCCCAAACAATTCCCAGATATTGGTAATAGTTTTCACATCCTTCTCTCCTGAGCCTTTTCCTCAGAGCTACTGTATGGAGCTAAGTTAACTAGTTTGAGTTCAGTTTTCTTCTTTGTGTTTCTTTTCCACTATCGTTTTTGCTGGACACACGGGTGAGTAGCAGGAGGCCAATGGAATGAGGCAGCATCGGGGAGGAAACAAAAGTAAGGAGTCAGAGAAGTGAGTCTTTGAATAGCTAAGTGTGGATCAGTTCTTAGTAAAAGGAAAATGTGTTTATTTGTCATCTTGCCAGGTGTACATATGCAAATACACCATCTGTTGGAAAAATGTGCCTGGATTTCTCTGGAAGAGCCTAAGTGAGTCAGTGTCTGAAATGGAGTTAC
This sequence comes from Proteles cristata cristata, assembly GCA_017311185.1. Lineage (NCBI taxonomy): Eukaryota > Metazoa > Chordata > Mammalia > Carnivora > Hyaenidae > Proteles > Proteles cristata. The sequence goes on along the minus strand of JAESUZ010004966.1, from coordinate 477,124 downwards.
ACCTCTGAAACAGTTATCAAGTATTTAGGGATGAGGTGCTACAAAGCCAAGAGAGTGAAAACAATCCATAAAGGCGTGTTTGGCCGGCTCTCAACAATCTTAGACACTTGCAACACAGTCCTTGGCTCGGATGCTGGATTTTTCCCATTCATGCACTTTTTTGACAGATGAATTGTTGCAGGCTGCGACAGAGCTCCGAGAGGAATCTATTAGACTCCTCACTCAGAGCAGGGAGCTATTTGCTTGCATTGCCGTTAGTAAACCCAGGGGCCATTTGCCTTGTGTGGTGTGCCACTTAGCTACTTTTTCTCAGCTGAGCCTGCTCTGTCTAAAAAGGGTCAAGGCCACATTCAACTCTGGCATATTTGTGTGTTAGGTTGGAATGAAGACTTTCAATTTGGTAAATAGTAGACACTGGTAGAACTTCTCTGGAATTCATGTTTCCTAATGCCTATGGAATGTTTATTACTTTCATTATGGTAATAACAAGATTTCTCACCCAGAATCCCATATATCATTTGATCTTGGCATTTCCCTTCTAGGGCTCTCCTTCCTTTCTGCTGATTGTTGGGCTCACATTTATCTTCAGCATGATTTATCCACCTTTTGGATTGCTGACTCTGGTAGACTGATTTATTTTTTTAATCCAGTCATTTTGATGTAATTATGTCAGGCTGGCGTGCCTGTTTCTAGTATAGCTCAAAGCACCTCATCCCTAAATGCTTGATAACTGTTTCAGAGGTGTAACTCCATTTCAGACACTGACTCCCTTAGGTTCTTCCAGAGAAATCCGGAAACATTTTTCATCGGATGGTATATTTGCATATGTACATTGGCAAATATGCAAATTTGGCAAATATGCCAAATCACATGCAAATAACATTGTGACCCATTAGAAATGATGGAGAGTAGCAATAGCACTACTAGGAATTTACCCAAGGGATACAGGAGTGCTGGTGCATAGGAGCACATGTACCCCACTGTTCATAGCAGCACTCTCCACAATAGCTAAAACATGGAAAGAGCCTAAGTGTCGATCAACGGACGAATGGATCAAGAAGATGTGGTTTATCTATACCATGGAATACTACATGGCAGTGAGAAAGAATGAAATCTGGCCATGTGCAGCAACATGGATGGACCTTGAGGGTGTTATGTTGAGTGAAATAAGTCAGGCAGAAAAGGACAAATACCATATGTTTGCACGTATAGGAGGTTTAGGAGGAACTTAACGGAGGACCAAGGGGGAGAAGAAGGGGGGAAATAGTGGGGGAGAGGGAGAGAGGCAAACCATGAAAGACTCTTGAATATGGAGAACAAATTGGGGACTGATGGATGTGGGGGGAAGTGGGGAGATGGGCATGTAGGAGGGCACTTGTGGGGATGAGCACTGGGTGTTATACAGAAACCAACTTGACAAACTATTTGTAAAAAATAATTTAAAAAAAGACATTGCAGGGAAAAAAAATGATGGAGAGTGACGATCAATGTTTAGCTGTAAGAGAGGCTCAGCCCCTCGTATATGGGTGGTCTTTGCACAGGACTAGAGTATATTTCTTCAATCAGTGGAATAAGATGGTGTCCTTGGAAGGATTTTGCTAGAGCTCAATCAGTTGAATTTAGACCTCCAAGTATGCTTGGGCAGAGGCTCGGTAACAATTAGTTGAGGGCAGTAGACAAATAAGAGCCATCCTCTGCATCCAATATGGAAAGAATCCCCCAGTTTTACATTAGTCTTTCCAGCTAGACTGTATGTAAATTCTGAGTAAGAAGAAACACAAGTGTATACTGTTGTGTATACCGGTACAAAATGGGGAAATGAGTAGTCACATGATCTAAATACCATCTGCCATGTATATGCTAAATAGCTATGGACCCCTTCACATGTTCTTGTGTGAACAATTAAAGATTTTTTAGAATAAATTTCAGTAGTTTTAAAGGTGCAATCTTCCATGCCTTGTAACATTTTATATATGCTTTAATATATTTTCATCAAAATGTAAGTTGTGGGTTTTCTATTCAGAAAACATCCATCATTATAAGACAAATAGTGGCAGGACCAGTCCTTATTATAAAGCAAATCAGAAGTGGTCACTTTGGCTTTCAATATTTAAAAATATGTTAACATGTGTCTCTGGGCAACCATCTAACTTCTGGATTTAAATCTAGAGTATACAGATCAGAAAAGCAAGGGCTGTGCATTGAATTTGTCACCTGACAGAAATAAGACTCCTTACCCCCCTTATTATATCATATCTCTATTTATTATAAACTTTAAAAAATGTTTATTTGAGGGACTGAGAGAGCAGTAGTAGGGGAGGAGGTGGAGGGGGGGGAATCCTAAGCTGTCAGCACAGAGCCCGATGCAGGGCTCGATCCTGTGGGCCTCTAGATCATGACCTGAGCTGAAATCGGGAGTCAAATGCTTAACTGACTGAGCCACCCAGGCCCTCCTCTATTTATTAGAAAAAAAAATTTTCTGTGCATTGATCCTCAGGCCTTTGTTTTGGGATTACATTCTCAAATTACTCTTTATTTGGCACCCCAGAGGCTTTCCTCACTCCTGTCAGTGTACTTTAAGAATCAGGGGTGGGGCGGGGTGCTTGGGTGGCTCAGTCGGTTGAGCACCCAACTTCCGCTCAGGTCATGATCTCACAGTTACTGAGTTCAAGCCCCGTGTTGGGCTCTGTGCTGATAGCTCAGAGCCTGCGGCCTGCTTCAGATTCTGTGTCTCCCTCTCTCTCTGCTCCTCCCCCTTTGCACTCTGTCTCTCTCAAAAATAAATAAGCATTAAAAAAACTTAAAAGATTCAGGAGGGGAGAGACAAAAGGGGACATAGGAAAGGAATCCCCCACAGTCTCTGCCACATCAGTTTTAGGAAAGAATTCATATAGAAAATGTTCTGGAAATGTCATCTACTTTTAGAACTCCTCCATGCTTATACCCTCTCCAGAAAAATCTTTGTCTTTCCCCAGGGCTTTGTGGGCCCGTTTGGGAGATGACTGACTGATATAGCGCACGTGACTCTTAGCAGGCATATATGTAGAAGGAAAAGTCAAGGGAAAGCGTCTCCAAAGACACTGAAAAATTACCTGAAGAGTAGACAGAAGTTTAAAAATAGGTAGAAAAATGCCAAGAATGAGGCCCATGAGACTGTAGTTTACACGGATGCTCGAATTGAAAATGTGTAGATAGAGCAAGGAGGGGAGACAGACAGGCAGACAGGCTGGCAAACGCTCCATGAATCTCAGAGAGAGTGGGTAACTTGCTCCTAAGCGACCGGTTCCAGAATGTCTTGACAACTTCCTTTCTGGAAGTACTCTGGGCTGGTAATCATTTCACAGCTTGTAGGATTTCTTCGGAGGCTCTCCTTGGCTGGCCTTTTCAACATGACCCTTCTATTTCAGATGACGACGATGCCTTCAGCGGCCTCTGATGACCACGGCCAGGCCACAGTGTGCCTCACTGGGCCCGGGGGGGCCGCTGCTTTTCATGCCCTCCCTTGGCCCCAGGAGCAGGGCCACTGGGCTGGCCTGCCTCCTGCACCCTGGCCTGTGTCCCTTGGTCACTCAGGGCTGCCAGTGCCGGTCGGCATTGCTCAGTGTGTATCAAGTTCTCGCTTGGGGCCATTTCCTCTGTCAGTTCTGAGCATTACCCTGTGTTCCAGAAGCTTCTGTGTTTTACCAATTGCCACAGTCATGTTTCCAAGCCTGGACCACTTGTTTTGATGCTGGCTCGAGAACCCGCACACACACAGCTGTTCTTACTGGTGTGTGCGTGTGTGCTCGCACACATGCGTGTGTGTTTATTCAAGTTTGTTTTCAAGTGTTTTCTTCACATGGTCCCCTTCTTCCTGCCCCCTCTACTTGTAGAATTTTTCTAACATCTGGCAGAGGGGATAAGGCAAGGGTGCTGGCAGAGTGTGTCATTGTCCATCACGGTCCTTTGTAGTAAAAACAACACAGAAGAAAACTCAAACCGCCAAGTTCCTCTCGCAAGGCGTCAGCTGTCACTGCATTGGGCACTGTCGGATTTCCAGATGTACCAGTTCTGCTTCCTGAAGGTTTTCCCACCGCGATGCCTCCCAGCTTCTCTGAGGAGCATCCTTTCCTCTTGTCACGTGGAAGAGCTTCTGCTGCCCGACGTCCACTTACCTTCCTTCTCCTGCACAGGTTCCCATTTGCCCGTCCTGCAGCAACTTCCCATGAGCATCTAGACGTTCTTACATTCACCCATCTCCCACAGGAGCCCTCCCTACTCTCCCCTCCTCACATGCTCACAGCCTCACGCCTCCCCTGCAGAAAAGGAATTCCTGAAAGGGGTGTTTGCAGTCTTGCTGCCTTCCCTCCCCCGACTGGCTTCCCTCCCATCAGAGGGTGGAGGGGGAGTGGTTATTTGCAGCAGAGGGTGGCAAAGCTTTGTTTTCCCTCTGTATTAAAATTCTGAGATTTTGGGGGCGCCTGGGTGGCTCAGTTGGTTAAGTGTTTGACTCTTAGTTTTGGCTCAGTTCATGATCTCATGGTTCATGGGATCGAGCCCTGCATTGGGCTCTGTACTAACAGCATGGGGCCTGCTTGAGATTCTCTTTTTCTTTCTCTCTCTCTCTCTCTCTCTCATGCTGTCTCGGTCTCTCTCAAATAAACTTTATAAATAAATAAACTTTAAAAAATAAAATAGGGGCGCCTGGGTGGTTCAGTCAGTTGAACGTCCAACTTTAACTCAGGTCATGATCTCATGATTCATGGGTTCAAGCCCCACATTGGGTTTTCTGCTGTCAGTGCAGAGCCTGCTCTGGTTCCTCTGTCCCCCTCCTTCTTTGTCCCCCACCCCTGCTCACACTCTTTCTCAAAAATAAGTAATGTTTAAAAAATTAAAATAAAATAAAATTCTGAGCTTTTTATGCTAACCGGGCACACTCCTGAAGTATTTCCAATAGACCCATTACCTGCTCCCCATCCCTGTGTGTTTATGTTAAGTCCTGGCACCTGGTCTTGGGGAGGGGGTGCTGTTCCCTGATACTCTTTCTGCTCTGTCTTCTCTCCTTTGGGGAGCATTGTCCCCTTCTGGCTTTTGTGCTCTTGATTTTTCCCCTTTTCCTTCTGGCTCCTGCTTTGCTCTGCTGTCTTTACAAACCACTTAAATGCTAGTTTTTCAGGCCCTTCCCTTGGCCGTCATCCCTTTTCACTCTCTATGACAATTCGTCTCCCCCCCCCAGGGCTTCAGTTTGTTATCAAGCTCTTGTCTGTGAAATCTGTATATATAACCTGGAATCTTCTCTCTCCCTTTCTCCCTCTTTCTGTCTCCAGACCCTCCAAACTGCCCTCTGAACATTGGTGCTTCAACGTCTCAGGGACCCTCAAATTCAGCATGTAGAAACGTACTGCATCATGTCCCCAAGCCTGCCACTCTTTCTGTGTCCTCTGTCCAGCGACTGCCGTCGCCATGCTCTCAGCTTCCTAGGCCAGCAAAAAAGGCATTCTCCTAGATTCTTCTTCCTCTTGTCACCCCCCCACCTACCCATTTCAACTGACAAATCATATCAATTCCATCTCCTTAATATATCTCACCCCTGTCTACTCGTTTCTATCCTTCTCCACACTTCATTTCTTGCTTAGAAGTCAGTACCCTGGAAGACTTCCTTGACCTCCCAAAAACAGGTTGGGTTTTGCCTCAGTCGGAGAAGCAGAACTAGTAAGATGGGTAGATGGATAGGTGCATAGGAATCGATTTTAAGGAATTGTGTCATGTAGTCGTGAGTACCAAAAATCCCAAACTTGTAGGGCAGGCCAGCAGACTGCAAACTCGGGCAGATGGTGATGCTGCAGAATTTCTTACCTGGGACACATCTGCTTTTGCTCTTAAGGCCTTTAATTAATTAAGCCCTGCCCACATTATCAAGGGAAATCTGCTTTACTTAAGGTCAACTGATTATGGCTATTAGCCACATCTACAAAACCCCTTTCCTATAACACCTAGACTAGGTTGATCAATAATTGGTTACTATTAACTAGCTGAGTTGACACACAAAACTCACCATCATACTTCTGCACACATCTCCTAAGAGCTATTTCACTGTATTAAGACAGGCTGTGTACTCATCTGTGTCTCCACTGGTGATGGCACTGGCCAGTTGGCAGGTCATGAATAACATTTCCGTGTGCCATACGACCAGTGTTTCAGGATTTACGAAAGCCTGGGCCTGGATCCAATAGTAGCATATGAACTGTAAGAGGGAAAGAAAAGATGGGTCACTTGGCAGCTAAGTATTTCCTACTTAAGACTCAAGTAACAGTAACTACTCGTTATCATGTGTCATATCAAGTACTCGAAAGTGGCCATGTAATTTTTCATGATGTAGCAATTCTGCATTTCTAGGTCACTCACTTTGGGGTTCAAGGAGTACAATTTCTGTATTTTTCTGTAAATGAGTTTGCCTTTCATCCGCATTTATGCCTGATGGCAGACACTTCATTGTGCCGGGAAAACAGTCAATTCAGAGATTTCTTAGTTAAATTTTAGCCGTCCTCCTCTGTGGCATTGCATCTCCTCGGTGGGGCATTCACATAACTTCAAAGAGGTAAGGGAGGACACCTGTCATCGGTTACCATCTTTCCAGGCATGTCCACTAGCATGCAGGTGTTCTCTTCCCACCCACAGGCACTGAACTTCCTCTACCTTGATGTCTGTCAGTGTGTCTGTGATTACACCTGAGCCCTGGCCCTCAAGCTCAGGCCAGCATACACTGCTCTCACACTGCCAAGCCTGTTAGGAGTGCCAGCCTGATCTCCACAAATTCCATTCTCAAGTGCATGGTGGAGGAAGGTATCGTTCTGCCATTCCCTCTGCCATCTCTAGGAAGTTCTCTGGGACTCTCCCATTTACCTGTGCAGCCACTTATAGTCTGCTCTCTCTGCCCCCTGGTGCTCTGGGGACTCCATGCCTCCCTCCACCCCCCAAGACTTCAGATGGAAACAAGATGCATCTGAAGCTTCTGTCATTCTCAGCCCTGAGCACTGCCTGTGGTCAGGCTGTTCTCAGAGACCCACATTGGTGTCTGTCCTTTTGGTACTCCCTTTTGCTCTTGACCATCCCACGGCCTGGAAATTTCCTTTCAGGTGCTTGGGAAAGAGTGGCGGGAGGTACACCTGGTTCAGCTGGTTCAGCACAAGTTACGCCAGCACTTGTTTGTGGAAGGATCTTGACGTTTGAAATGGAAAAGGCAAACATTGGGTTGTTTTGTTCTCTTGTTGCTTCCCACCCCCCTCCCCCCGCCCCCGTGAAATAATGGGTTGACTTAGGTCAACCCATGTGTAGTATCCCAAATGGAAAAGGTTTGAAGAATGGGAATGGAGATGGGAAAATAATACATGGGTTGAAACCTTACAGTGAATCCTGCCACATTTACAACAGCCCCAGGAGGTAGCACCCTTATTCCCAGATTAAAGAGGAGAGTTTGAAGAGCTGTCATTTGGCCCAAGTTCTTAAGTGGTAGGGCAGGGGTTGAGACACACAGGTTGGCCTCACTTCACTATGCCAAACTGTTTGTAAGGAGAGACCACAGAGGAATTTTCCAAGGGACATCTAAACCAGCATGAAAAGAACTGTGAGAATAGGCTCTCCCCAACTCTAGAGAAAAGTTTCTGGATCTCAGAATCCCAGTACTATGCAGGAAACAGAGTCCGGTAAACAATTATGGTTTCTCAGTGTTTATTTATTAAACTGCAAAACACCATAACCACTGCCTAGTTAAAGAAGAAAAAGAAAGCATATTGAACGTCTCTTGGCTAGATGCTGGAGGTGAAGGACATTCTGTGTGCTTGGTTTTATGAATACAGTGGGGTGTGGTCTCTGTGTCCAGAACCTTTCATGGGAGAAAACACAGAGTTGGGAAATTGTCATGTACACACAGTCTGGGATTTTGAAAGAAGCTTGAATGAGGGGCACAGAAGCTCCAGGGGGAGACCCTGGCCCAGTCTGAAGTGGTTGGTGCAGTTTCTCTGAGGATGGAGTCAAGTCCCAAGGAGATCAGAGTTGGCTCAGGAAGATGATCTGGATGATGTGATTGGGGTGGTGGTGGTGATGGTGGTGGTCTCAGGCTGCAAAGGGGGAGGGGGGGAAGCACCCCTGTCAGAGAGTTGTAGAACAGCCCTGTTAGTGCAGGGATTTCCAACACATGGAAGTATGGTTGGACGGGTAAGCAAGTTTCTGGTCACAAGGGGCCAGTTCGTCAGCTCCATAGATTCAACCCTGTAGGTGATGACAAGCCATTGAAGGAAATTCATCAGGAGTGATGTGATCAGACTTGTGTTTTAGGTGCATTGCTGGGTGGCTGGGGTAGATCTTGAAGATGGGACGCTTTCAGATTGTCCAGCAGAGAGATGAGGGCCCGGGATGAGCTAGTGACAGTGTGGGTAGAGAGCAGAAGACAAACTCAAAGGGAGCTGGCGAGGTCCAGGTGGTGAGACCTAATACTGACTGGAAAAGGGGAGGGATGGCAGGGAGTGAGGTATTAGAGATGACTCCCAGACACCTGTCTTGGGTGCATGGCTGGATGGTGTTGCCTCTAAATGAGTTAGAGAATGAGGAGTGTGTTAGGGTTCCCCAGAGAAACAGAACCAGTAGGAGATATAGATACACATCTATATATTAAATATATATTTACATATATAAGATACATATGTATTTATATATAATAAAACTTATATAGTTATATATTTTAATATATGTGATACAAATGGATAACATTTATACATAATATATGTGTGTATAAATATACAAATTGATATTTTTATATTTATAATATATATCCTAGGTTTATGTATTTATACATATTTGTACATTATATGTTAAAATGATCTATCATAAATATATAAAAATATATTATAAATTTATATTATAGATAGATGATAGATTTATTATGAGGAATTGGCTCATGGAGACTGAAAAGAGAAACCCAAGAGACCCTAGAAAGCTGGTGGAGCGATTTAGCCATAGTCTAAAGGCCCAAGAACCTGAGAGTCAATGAGATAAATTCCAGTCTGATGTCAAGAGAAGATGATCTCATCCAGCTCAAGTAATGAGAGGAAAAAAAGGGGCAAATTCCTCCTCCTTCCACCCTTTGTTCTGTTCAGGCTTTCAGAGGTTGGGGGAGGCCCACCCACACTGCATTTCACCAATTCAAATGCTAGTCTTCTGCAGAAACTCCCTCCCAATGCAGTGTTTAACCTGGGCATCAGTGGCCAAGTCGACACACAAAATTAACCATCGTGAGGAGGAAGAGTAGGTTTGGGGGAAAGATTGAGTTCAGTTTGAAATATGTGGAGTTCGAGGTACTCTTGGAAAATATCAAGTAGGCAGTTGGAGTCAGGTGGGTAATTTGTAAGAAAGGTCCAAAATAGAAGATTGGAATTTAGAGTCTACAGCATGGAGTAATAGTTGACACTGTAGAATGGATGGGATTGCCCAGGGAGACTCCTTAGTAAGGGGAAGATAAAATAGCTCCTGGGGTAGAGTAAGATGAGGTGGAAGAAGAGGATCCTGGGAAGGATTCTCTGAAAAGAATCAGAAATGCATGGGATCTCAGAAGCAAAGGAGGCAAGCATTCAAGAAGGGCAATGTCATATTCTGCTGAAAGATCTTGAAAGAAAAAGAAGAGTGCCATCTTGATTGCCACAAGGGAGCTCATTGGTACTGGAAGTAGGAAAGCTTTGGCAGACGTATTGAGGATGAAGCCAAACCTAGCCATTGTGGCCGTGAAGGTCTTGGTTCTGTTGCAGGGAAGTCCTTGGTGGAAAAATGTTATTTTCACCCTGTTCTCCACATTGTTGCACGAAGGCATTTTAAATAGTATTTCTCCCTCATGTGTAGGAGTATTAGTTCTGGGCCTTGTCTTGATGCCAGAGTATCTTAGCTAATTTTTCCTAAATTCTTGTCAGTTATATTATGGACATTCTGTTGAGAGAAGTAAAATTGTATGTGTTGAATGTTTTAACTTTCATGGGGTCTAGAATTCATGGTGAAGGAGTTTCTCTTTTGCCAGAAAAGGTAATACCTACAGAATAATGTTTTCTCTTTTATTACTTAACTCTTAGTAGAATCAACAAATAATGGAATTTTAGTTTCATTTCATTTAACACTTTGTAAGCAAAATTAGTAGCAGACTTCTTTAACAAGAGAATGCTGCCGGATTCACAATTAAATCAGATCTTCAGATTTTGTAAATTAGTGAAGTAATTCCCTGAAATAATAATCTTCCTCTCAATTCACAGCTATCCAAATTTTTCTGGGTAATTGGTCCTGTTTTCTAGATATCAGCACTGTCTTAGGCTCCCAAACAGAGGTCCAAGTAGTTTTGTTGTTGTGTGGGTTGAGGCTTATTTTTGTTATTCATCAACTGAAGTTCTAAAACTCTAGACCTGTAAAGTATCTTCTTTAAAATATCACTTATGCAGTACTACCTACTCATTTAGGCTTCAATGCAGACTCACAAATTCAATAATGAGGATTTGGTAAAGCAATAGGAAACTTCACAGTAAGTACAACAAATATACATCATCATACTCTTTGTGGAGATGACACACTGGAAATTTCAGGTGGTGCTTATTTTTAAATGTATGCTCTATTTAATGTGTCCCTAAGTTCACAGACTCCAAAATAAATCCGACACAGGCAGCACCCCCTCTTTCATCTACTGCACAAAACATGGGCTGTCACCAGTCCCAAGCAGTGAAGTATATAATTGCTTCAACTTTCTCTTGGCATAGAAAGCTACGGAACTAATATTCTAAGAGGTGATGTATTTTAATCCTAATAAGCACCTAAGAATTCATTGAGTGAAAAGTTAAGGTTAGCAATCGACCTTGGCAAATTGGTGCTTATAAATTATTTCAATATGAAATTGTGTTTTAGATGAGAAACAAGAGTGAGTGTTGAGAGGGAGTAATAAACTATCAAACTTCAAATGGCGACATGTCATCACACCACTGTTCTTATTGGACATCATTCATAAGCGTACCTTTGATTTATTTTTCTCACTGGGTCTGTAAATCTCTTTCTTGGAGTATAAATTGCATGAGTAGTAAGTTCCATGTGCCAGGAGATTGCTTGGTTCATCTCTTAGACTTCAACTTTATTAATAACAGCAACAAAAAAAAAAGTGGATTGACGCAAGCTTTAGAGAACCCCAAAGTGAAAAAAAATTATTTTAGACTCTCCTTTTTTGATTTATGTGTATTTTTTTTTTTTTTACCGAGTGAACTCCTCTATGATCATTTGTTCCATCATGATTCCATGAGACGTGTAGAAACTAGCAATTGAAAAGGTCAGGCGTGTTGACTGGTCCATCCTCTCCTGGGATGGGGTGACTTCCGCTTGCCATTATACTGTGGACCTTGTGCTTCTCTACCATTCTTTCCCTTAAGCTAAGGTTGCCTCTAGAAACTCTCTAGTACTTTAATCTTGGTTTCTTAATTAGCAGACTTGTTTGGTTCAGTGAAGTATATACTAAGGAGACCAAGCCTTCAATTAATATAAAACTCTTCTATTTCCCAGATGTATGTAAGTGTACCAAGTGCATTCATCTCTGTAGAGTCCATTAACCTTATATTTTAAGGCCATAAGCTACACCTTGAGGCCAAGTCAGCCAGTTCCTTGCCATGAGTCATGAGGTAGAACTGGATGCAAGACCAGAGGGCCAAGGACTCTGGGCTCAGTAGGAACCACAGAGATTGTCTTAGTCTGTTAGGGGAGCTATAACAGAATGCCATAGACTGAGTGTGGCTTATAAACCTCAGTTATTTGTTTCATACTGTTCTGGAGGCTGGGAAGTTCAAGGTCAAGGCACTGGAAGATTTGGTGTCTGGTGAGAGTCTACCTCCTGACCAGGAGCCATGATGCTTCACCAGCCATCCTTTCACTGTGTCCCTACCTGGTAAGGAGGTGAGGGAGCTCTTTGGGGGTACTGTAAGTGTAATGATCCCATTCAAGAGGATTCCATCCTCATGGCTTAAGCACCTCCCAAAGGCCCACCTCCTCATGCCATCACATTGGGATGCAGGATTTCAACATATGTATTTTGGAGGACACAAATATTCAGTCCATAGAAGAGATGATCTGGGTCATTTTCCCCACCTTACAGTTGAAGACCTGAGGCTCAAGGAGGTCAAGTCTGTGTTCACAGTCACACAGGCTCTTATAGCTGGTACAGTATGACCACCTTCTATCCAGTTCTCCTCTGGTGGTGCCATGTACCTCAACAAATATCCTGCATCACTGTGGGGAGTACACACAAACACACTAGTTCAGTGCTCCTGTTCCACGTATTCTATTCTCCACAGTACATGTTCCTACTCACAACGACAGTGACTTTTTGCCAGTCCCATTCATTGTGAGGTAAGGACTCCATCCCTTCCAGACTCCTGCACTGAGGGCTGCTGTGTGCCACACACTGGGCAAGGGGTGGGAGTTCAAGGACAAATCAGACACCTGCCAATACAAAGTATTTCTAAGTAGTCCTTGATCCCCACACCACATGTAGCCTAAGGAAGATGATCTCCAAAGTAATTCCCATAGATTCAGACTTGACAACAACTGTCCTCAATTCAGGAAACAGAGAAACCCCTGGTAGGATTAGAGGTGGCTTTATTTCACAGAGTCTCTGGCTCGATGCCAGAGTGATACAGGGAAACCAGAACCGTGGCCACCAGTGGGGCTTCTGGCAGGCCGAGGGAGATTGGATCATCTCATGACATCATTTTTAATTATTACCTCTTGACCTCACTCACTCACTTTCTCTCACCACATCATGTACTGATTTTTAATTGGTCAGTAGCCTAAGAGTAACAAGCTTACTCGAACTTTCCAACATAGACCATGAAAACTTCGGCTACTGCGAATTCCAGGGTTTTGGACGGTAAAATCTGGCAAGGACTCCAAAGGAGGCAGAGGAGAGAACAGCTTATTCAACAGAATAACCTCATTTTAAGGCTGAAGCGCCAAGCTAATTTGTTAAAATTACTGCACTCACTTCTCAATTATCCATTTCAAGGATTATTTACATTGTGGATTTTCAATGGTCACCAAGTCCCAGCCAATCAAAGCAGTGGGTCAGGGTCAGATGCCGAGTCAGTAATTGTGTGTAAAGCAGAATTCAGAAAACTGCAAGTAACTTTGATGAATTCAAGGAAGGCCTGATGAAATTACTGAAGAAATTAAAGTGTTTTTTTTTTCCCAAAAAAGGCTAGTTAATTCTAGCTGAACGTCTTTGTACAAATTGTTTAAGCCTTCTGGGCCTCGGATTTTCCCTGTAAATCAGATGAATGAATGAACAGAGAAATGAACCATCCAACAATCCATTCGTTCATTCACCAAAATGAATATTAAAGCCTCTTCCAATGCCAACATCTTGTAAGCATAGGGCTATTACTGTAAAATACCTGAAGTAACTGTAAATAGTCAAGCATCTGAACCAGTTAGCTTACTTTAATAAACAGTCATGATTTATAGTTGACAACAGCACCTGCCAACCGACTGTCCCTGACGTACAGTGTTTGTGAAAAAAATGTCTACAGGATGTAAAAGGATGTAATTTAAAATCTTTTTTTAACTTTATTTAAAAACATTTTTAATGTTTATGTGTGTGTGTGAGAGAGAGAGAGAGACAGAGTGTGAATGGGGGAGGGGCAGAGAGAGAGAGAGGGAGACACAGAATCTGAAGCAGGATCCAAGCTCTGAGCTGTCAGCACAGAGCCTGATACGGGGCTCAAACCCACAAACTGTGAGATCATGACCTGAGCTGAAGTTGGACACCTAACTGACTGAGCCACCAGGTGCCCCTAATGTTTGTTTATTTTTGAGAGAGGCTGAGAGGGGAAGGGGTGGTGGGGGGTGGGGAGCAGAGGATCCCAAGCGGGCTCCATACTGTCAGCACAGAGCCTGTTGTGGGGCTTGAACTCACAAACCATGAGATCATGACCCAAACCAAAGTTAGACACTCAACTAACTGAGCCACCCACGTGCCCCTGTAATTGTAGAATCTTTAAAAGTTGAAAGGAGACGGGGCACCTGGGTGGCTCAGTCGGTTAAGCATCCGACTTTGGCTCAGGTCATGATCTCATGGTTCGTGGGTTCAAGCGACGTGTTGGGCTCTGTGCTGACAGCTCAGAGCCTGGAGCCTGTTTCAGATTCTGTGTCTCCCTCTCTCTCTGACCCTCCTCTGCTCACGCTGTGTCTCTCTCTCAAAAATAAATAAAAAACATTTTTAAAAAAAGCTTGAAACGGGGCGCCTGGGTGGCTTAGTCGGTTAAGCGTCCGACTTTCGCTTAGGTCATGATCTCGCGGTTCGTGGGTTTGAGCCCGCGTCGGGCTCTGTGCTGACTGCCAGCTCAGAGCCTGGAGCCTGTTTCAGTCTGTGACTCCCTCTCTCTCTGACCCTCCCCTGTTCACGCTGTCTCTCTCTCTCTCTCCTAGAAATAAATAAAATATTAAAAAAAAAAAAAAGCTTGAAAGGAGAGCTTGGTTTTAATCCACACCCTCATTCACAGTTGAGTTTCTTCGCTTCATATATGTAATTTCCATTTGCTTAAGGAGCTCCTTATTTATTGGTAAGTTCAATTGGTGACAGGTCAGGTGCCATCAAGAAAGCAGACATTCCTGGGGCACCTGGGTGGCTCAGTGGGTTGAGTGTTGGACTCTTGATTTTGGCTCAGGTCATAATCTCACTGTTTGTGAGATCAAGCCCCATGTCAGGCTCTTTGCTGACAGCATGGAGCCTTCTTGGGATTCCCTCTCTCCCTCTCTCTGTCTGCCCCTCCTCTGCTCATGCATGCATGCTCTCTCTCAAAATAAATAAAATAAATATTAAAAAACAGACATTCTGAAAAAAAGAGACATTCCAAATTAATGAAGTACTGAATTGATCAGATTCTAGTGCATGATCCTTTAGACTTTCTCTGTTCATATTATCTTTATGTTACTAAACAATAAAAGGTGTGTGTGTTTAGAATAGCCACCTTGCTGACTGATTTTCTCCCTTTCACATGACCACTTTCAGACATCACCCGGATTGCTATTCTTTATCTTCAATAAAGACTGTATAAAATGGCATAATCTTTGTCTTTCCTATTTCACAGTAAGTAGTAGAGACAAATGAGATAATAAATATGAGCATTCTTTGGGGGTGCCTGGGTGGCTCAGTCAGTTGTGCATCTGACTTCGGCTCAGGTCATGATCTCACGGTTCGTGGGTTCAAGCCCCGCATCAGGCTCTATGCTGACAGCTAGCTCAGAGCCTGGAGCCTGTTTCAGATTCTGTGTCTCCCTCTCTCTCTAATCCTTCCCTGCTCATGCTGTCTCTGTCTCTCTCGCAAAAATAAATAAAATATTTAAAAAAATAAATAAATATGAGCATTCTTTGATCTCTTAAGGAGAAAGATTTAAATACAGCCTTTAAAAATTATCTCATAAAATCAAATAATTCCAGTGGAAAACTTTACAGATAATCAATATCCTATTTCCCCATATATTAGCCTTTATTTCCATAGCCTAAATGTCTCACAAAATCTATTAATATTATGTCTTGAGAAAACTCTTCCTCTGCCCCTCTCCTTTGCCTTAAAGTTCTGGGAAGCCAGATCTTACATATTATCTGGATGGTGGAATCCCTTGCAATCTGTTCTTATTCAGCTCTGGGGACTCAGTGGTGGCTCTCCCTACTGACTGAAGATGTTTTTTTAATTCCTTTAGGGGTGGAGGGTGAGTATATATGATCACTTATTTAGTTATTCTTGGGGTCCTTCTATTTGATCTCCATGTTCAGGAGCATAGTGGTGATATTTATTGGTGTGGCCTTATTTTACAAACCAGCTGATTAACTTGATTCAGTAAACCTTCATCAATTTAAAAACTTCAACCCATATTTTTTAGTGCCCATGATTCTTTACCCCAACTGATTTTTACCTAAGCTGGACGGGGTTGTGGCCATAAAACCAAGCAAATCAAAGGTGGGCCACGTATCCTTGACCTTGACTCCAATCAGTTGAGCTGGTCATTGCCAGCCATGTCTATTTCAGTTTCACGGAGAAGCGTCAGTTAGCCTCAGGTCAGAGGAAGCTGTACAAAAGAAGCTTTTCAAATCGAGATTGTTCTCATTTGACCACTTAATTCAGAAGAAGAAATGTGTCTCTGTCTTGGGATGTAGTCATGAAGGCAAAGATGATGAAGCAAAATATTTCTAAATTGGCGATCCCTCCAATGCAAGAGAATAAATAGTATTCCTTGATTCTGGTAGCTCAGCATTAACATTTCAAGAGTTCACTTATTAACAAGGACTGCATCCTCTGAAAAACTTTCTTGTGGAATTTTCAAACTGCTTTGTTTATTGTTTTCTTGAAGACCAGTCCTCTTATTTTTGGCATCACCTGATACGACTAGACTTAAAGCCAGCTCTTCATCGTTGAGCAGTGACGCACTGAGAAACTCGATAGAGCAGCACCTGCAGTGACTGACGCTCGGGCTGGACTCTGCCGGGCTGGGTCTGAATGCATTCTTAAGAGCAAACCCAGGTGAACAGGAAATCACTTCCTTCTGGTCAACAGTGAGCTCTGAGATGCACAGTGATCAAATGTGGGGGCCCAGGACAATTAGATTCTGCCAAGTCATGCTTCGCCTACGGGCTTGGCATGTGCCCCTGATCTCAGGTGGTTTCGTGAAATAGTTCAGGGACTGGGAAAGGTCTGTCCAGATAATAGAGTAGTGTCAGAGGAAATATTTTCCCTCAGCGTTTCCCTCTCAGTTTGGGAGTTGTGTGCCAGACTGGGGTGGGCGGGAAACTTAAGTGGCTTTGCAGAATGCCATGTGACTACAGATGCCTTCTGTATGCCCATGAGGTTTATGGAGTACTTGGACATGAGGTTGTCTCACAAGACATACACAGCGATGGGGTTCTGGTTGGCAGAAACAACAGCCTCCTGGACATCTAGCAAAATGGGCTGCAGATGGTTCTCCAGTAGAATTCACTAATAAGGTCAGCTTGATCTAGGTCAAGGAGACATATGTACCGCCCAGAAATCTGTAGAAAGCCTTTTCTATCAGGGTGATAGAGAAAGGTCCAGAGGGTAAATTCCCAATCAGCTTCTTGAGCACAGAGAACCTTCCCCTAGGCTGTTTATAAGACATTTGGTGGAAAGCTCAAGAGATCTTCCGCCAAGAGATGTCTTGTGTGAGTTAATTTACTACCTAATTCAGCTCATCATTTATTAACATTAGGCATTAAGGGAAAAGGTCTATCATTTATAGACCCTGTCTTCCTGCAATAATATGGAGTATTATTCAGAGACTTGAGGTAGCTCTCACAGTTCATCTATCTTGAACTCTTGTTTGCAGGGGTTATAACGTTCACAGGTAAAGGGGCTTTTCCTATTCAAATCAGAATTAGTGGAATAGTTACAGTGTTCAGCAGACCCACGGATTGTGGCATTGCTGAATTAGAAGAGCACTGTTCTAGAAGCTCCTGTCATGGAAAGGGAATGAGAGGGCAGTCACATGACTGTCATTGACTATGTGTGCTTCTTCAGAGCAGGCTGCTAAAAGGAGATGGAGGTAGTAATGCTTTTGAATGCACTCAGATGCCTCCTTTGGATTGTCAGCTGACAATGTAGCATCTTCTTGGTTTCTTTATCCCAGAGAGAGAGTCTTAGGCAATGCCCTGTGTGCCGTGGTGAGACTGAGTGGACCTGAGCCCAGCTGGCACTGGCTTAGAGTGTGTACATGCTAGGGGAAGGAAGGGGGGGCATTCATATATTCATCCCACAGATACTTACTGGGATAGCAGCAGGGGAGAAAGATGTGGTTCCTGTAATGATGAACCTTTCATTCTAAGGATGGAAGCCAACCAACAAGTAACGAGTATAAATGAAATCACCTCCAGCTGTGGTGGATGCTAGGAAGGAAGCATATGAGAAGCTGAATAGGAAAACAACAGACATTGGAGGGAGTTGGCCAGGCAGGTCCCTCCCTATTTGAGAAGATGAGTGGGGAGCTGATGCATGGGAAGGACCTGCTTTGTGCAGACCCAAGGAGAGGCTTGCACGCGAGGGAAATAGCAGGCACAAATGCCCAAAGACAGGCCACGCTGGCTTGATCAGGCCACCCTGGGTCCATGGTTGAGGGGGGAGAGGTGTGGGTTAAGCTTCAGAGAGATGCAGCAGCCAGATCATTCAGAGCTTTGGAGTTCTTGAAAAAGAGTTTGGATGTGTTCTAACTAGAAGCCATTGAAGTGTTTGAATACAGTTGTGATGTAATCCTAGATACTGCCACCAGATTAACGGTCTCTGTGGGTTACTACGCTACACAAAAATCCCCCAGGGACACCTCCACCAACTTCCAGCTGGCATTCAGCGTCCTTCAGGTTGTCTTGTCTTTCATTTCTTCCCTGCATGCAAAGTAAGTTTCATCCTGTTGCCAACGCCCACTCCCTGCGCTGGCCCTCCTCATACCTGTGCCCTTACCATTCTCTCCACCTCCAGAAAACTCACCACCTTCCAGGCCCAGCTCACATGGCATTCCCATCACTGCCCTGTTTCGTAGTTTCCGCAGCCCAGATGTGCTTTCCCTTCTTTCTCTGTGAGCCTTTTGTAATTTATGCATGCCACTAGATTTCATTAGCTTCGAGGTATGTGTTTCTTTCCACATTTAACTTCTGAAGTTAGGTTGTGCCAGACAACTGATGGTGTACAATAGTTTAGTTAGAAGTGCTTTCAACTTTATCGCTTGTGTAAGTGAATTCTGTGTTTCACCATCAGTGGCCTTCTAGATTGGGTGAAACGTGGTAATCAGTTTACCATGTACTCTTGTAATCACCATAATTGCATGTTCCACTCCTGGAATGAGGGCTCTGAGCTCAGCAACCACATGGTACCTACTCTGTTTTCCATCCCAAGGTAGGCCAGCTTTCTGATGTGTACAGTTGGCATGCCACAATGAGTAGAAAATTATAAGTGAGAAGAGAATGTGCAGGAAAACAATAAGGAATTTACTCCAGCTAGATCTGAGGGACTGAATTGGAGCATTATAAGAGATGGACATTTCTAGAATGGGGTAGGTGACCCATTCAGTAAAGAGCCCAAATGCCAGGCTAAGGAATTCTGATATCCTCTAGAATCTTAGACTAGTTAGATGCAAAGTCACTGCTGTGGACCAAGTGCTCATGTCCCCATGAAATTCTTATGCTGAAACCCTAATGTGATGATTTTAAGGGGTGGGGACTTGGGACGTGACTAGGATTAGATAAAGGCATTTGGGTAGAGCCTTCATGATTGGGATTAGTACCCTTATAAAAGTCCCAAGAGCTTGCTTCCTCCTTCCACCAGATGCAGCAAAAAATTGGCTTTCTGTGACCCGGGAAACAGGATCTCACCAGATACCAAATCTGCTGGTGTCTTGACCTTGGACTTCCTAGCCTTCAGAACTGTGAGAAAGAAATTGCTGCTGTCCGTAAGCCACCCAGGCTTTTCTTTTCCTTTCCTTCCCCTTCCCCTTTCGTCCCATCCTTCCTTCCTAAGAATCTTAAGTAGGCTCTACACTCAGTGCAGAGTCCATAATGGAGCTTGATCCTACGACCCCCAGGATCTTGACCTGACCCAAAATCAAGAGTCAGATGCTCACCTGTCTGAGCCACTCGGGTGCCCCCAGGGCTGTAGTACTTTCGTTAGAGCAGCCTGAACTAAGACAGTCAATGAGCTAGGACATTAAAAAAGAAATTTAAGGAAGAAGTAAAGGACTCTAGGGGGTTATTCTTTTGGTTTTAACTCTCATTGCTGATCATTCTTTTTTTTTCCATGATTCTCCCCATTTAAAACATTATAGATTTTTTAAAAAAACCTCTAGCTCGTTTCACCACTACCCATCTTGCCATGTAAACTGGTTTTTTGACATTTCCTTATCTTTTTTTCT
Organism: Proteles cristata cristata; assembly: GCA_017311185.1. Classification (NCBI taxonomy): domain Eukaryota; kingdom Metazoa; phylum Chordata; class Mammalia; order Carnivora; family Hyaenidae; genus Proteles; species Proteles cristata. The sequence goes on along the minus strand of JAESUZ010004966.1, from coordinate 457,178 downwards.
CTTTGCTTTTCTTTGTTATTATTTCATAGAGGCCCTGGTCTTATACGTAGTGAATGTCAGGGCAGAGTTTTCAGGCAGCTGTATGACTATCAGGACCAATTGCCCAAGCCCTTTATTTAAATTATTAACTTCACGTTCAACCTGAACTTCATTGGGGAGAAAGACTTTAGAACCCAAAGGCACATGGGTAATGCTAGAAGCCTTCTCTTCCTTTGTCATTGGAAAATTCATTCATTCATTCAACAAACATCTAGTGTTTTCTGCACTCCAATTACACTATGCCGGGTTCAGGGAACACACAAATAAATATGTGCTTCCTTCTTTCAAGCAACTTCTATTTTAAACACAAAGAGTTGGTTAGTAAGTCATTTGTTCTCTTTGGAGGAGGAAAGGAGCATTTTCAGGCCTGTTATTAAACATGTATTGACAACCTTCTGTACTGGTTTGGTTTAAATTAGGTTATTTCCATCCCTGGACTAGGTGATTTTACAATATTTCCCACCATTTTATATGACCAGTTTTTAGTGTATAAAAAAAATAGCCATCACCCAGAAATACTGTCCCCTCTTCTTCACCAACCTGATGCTTGTAAACTCCCAGGCCACACAGAAGTGCTACAGTGTTTCACTGAAAGCAAGTTATCCAAAATTTAACCCTGTTTACACTGATGCTGACTGGCTGTAAATGTTCTTTGCCAGTTTCAATTTTTCCCCCTTTGCCTAGAGATTCAGCTCTATTCAGTAGACAAAGAGCCATGCAAAGGGGTTCACCTAAGTTCTCCCCTGTGTAAAAGAGCTTTGTTGGCCATGTCACCTGTCACCTATCCAGAGTGTCAGAGCCAGAATAATCCTGAGCTCATTGTCAATACATAAATGTTATCTTTTGGATTACAAAGCTAGACACTGACATACAGGTATGTGAAGTGGTCCTTATCTGTTCAGCACATACAAGATGGTTATCTTGGCTGCAGTCATCTTAAAAAGTAGAATGAAATTTGTGTCTTTTTAAGATGAAACACTGAGATGGAACTATTCTTTGTGGTTCTCTGTTAGGTTCATTTAAAGAACCAAGTCTGTCCTGCTGTCTTATTTTAATGGTTTAGGATAGATGGAATTTTAATTGTCTAGATGCATCAGATACTCTGGAAGGAAACCAAATCTGTCCCCAGTAGAGTTTTGTAGAGGCTTCAAGTAATAGGAATGAATGTGAATCAGTGAGCACATATTTCATGATGACGGGGGAAGGCAGTGTCAATATTTGATTCGAGAGCTTTTCCCTCTTGGAAGAACATTTGTAGGACCATGTAAGGCAAAATAAAACCCCACAAAGAGCATTTTTGAAGGTCAGTAGAGATCATAAAATATTCTAGCACAGAAGTCACAAGTCCATTAAAGTCTTAACTACTCCACAATGTGAAAAATGTCCCAGTGAGGCTTCCCACACTAAGCGAGGTCACCATGGAAGGCACATTTGAGTCTGTTTATCTCCAGTTAGAATGACACATGACTGCAGTCACATTTAGTCTCGTTACTGCTGAAGTGTGAAGCGTCCACTTGGAAAGAATGCAGTCTTCCACACGTAAGAATTGCTGCATTCTGAGATGTTGGGTCAGCAATGTAGTTGGATGCTTTTTAGGAGATTATTAACATTGAACACGTTTTCTACAAAGCCTGCTCAATGCATCAAGTTAACCACTTGGTGCCAGCCTTCAGAGGCCTATGAGGGAACATGAGACATGTGCTATTCTCTGGATTTCCAGGATCCTGATGACCTTACCCTGCCCTTCTCACATGGGGGTCTGGATCTTCAAATCAGAATGATACATACATTGTTACCCAGCCCAGCTTGATAAAATCGATTTCTATTCTAGTGATCTCTTCTTAGCAGGAATAGGCAGTCTGTAAGTTACGGCCCACTAGGACCCATTTCTAGGACAGCTAATAGGCTAATTTCCTTTTGTCCAAACATCTCTATGATCCTTCACATTGTCATTGTGAAAATTTGTGTGGCTTCTCTCATGTGCAAATTGTACCTTCTTTCCTTTCCCTCTCCAGAGTTTTGATTTGGAAATGCATGGCTTTTGTTGTTGTACAAATGAATTTCATCAGCTCTTGATATTTTCTCTGATTCCAAGGAACGCATACTTCTAATCCTGACAAGTAAGGAGGAAAGATTTAAATAAGGGGAGTATATCAAAGTAGTCTAAAGAATTTTCAGTATAGTCTTTCCTTAGTTATCTTGTTCTTTCTTTGGGTAAGACAGCTCTAAAGGCTTTAACATCCTAATGAAATTGATATTTTCCACTTAAGAGTCCATCTTCTTTTTTTAAAAAAAATTTTAATGTTTATTTTTGAGAGAGAGAGACAGAGCATGAGTGGGAGAGGGGCAGAGAGAGAGGGAGACACAGAATCTGAAGCAGCTCTAGGCTCTGAGCTGTCAGCACAGAGCCTGATGCAAGGCTTGAACTCCCCGACCATGAGATCATGAGCCGAAGTCAGAAACTTAACCAACTGAGCCACCCAGGAGTCCCCAACAGTCCATCTCCTTAAACTGTGCTTGGATTACTAATTTTTTAAAAGAAAAAGTACAGCTTATAAAACTTTCATGCTTTATCAAGAGGTTGGATTAATCTAAGGTAGCTGGGTGGGTAGGAAAGGAAACGCTTAACCTGTTATAGGAAGGGAATGGATTGGTTAACATGTCCATCTTCATTTTAAGTCACACCATTGAATTAAGGGTCACTCCTAATCTTAACTTCCTGACAGGATTCCATGATCTTTCACTAGTTAACAACTCTAAACATCCTGTCCCTACATACTTTGCTTCAGTTTGTCAGTTAACCATTTACTGCTATAAATAGGAAACATTGGGTCATCCTCTTAGATAATGCTTTCCTTATGACTGTAGGTGGGGGAGAGAACAGTGCCCTGCAGGAATCTTGTATCTCCTATCCCACCCCCCACCCCACCCCCCACTTTTGACACATATAGCAGTGGCTCTCTAAGTGTGGTCCACAGATCAGCTGTGTCAGGATCTCCTGGGAATTGTTAGGCATGCACATTTTGGACCACACCCCAGACCTACTAAATCAGAAATTCCAGGGGTGAGCCTGGCAATTTGTTTTAATTGACCTTCCAGACAATTCTGATGCATGCAAGGTTTGGGAGCCCTTGCTGTGTAGGAAGCTGGGGAGAGGTAGTCATAAAGGAGAGAGGACGACTCAAACCATCCTGGGAAGAGCAGACTGTCTGTGTCTTCCATCACACGTCAAGTGCATCTTGAAGACAACAGTGGGATGCAGCCAGACTCTACCTCATCCCTGTGGAGGATCCTAGTTCTTTCATGGTTACTAACCTATGTGAATCAGTGAGCACGTATTTCATTATGATTGGGGAAAACAGTGTCAATATTTGGTTCGAGAGCTTTTCACTTTTAGAAGAGCAATTTTTTTTTAATTTTTAAGTTTTTTTCAGAGAGAGAGTTTGTGAATGAGCAGGGGAGGGGAAAGAGAGAGGGGGAGAGAATCCCAAGCAGGCTCTGTGCTGTTGTCATCGCAGAGCCCAGCATGGGGCTCAGTCTCACAAACTGTGAGATGATGACCTGAGCTGAGATCAAGAGTCGTAGCCCTTAACTGACTGAGCCACCCAGGCGCCCCTAACCTAAAGCCCTTAAATGTTAAAGTAGAAGAAACTACACGTATAAAGAATTGCACTTATAATTAAAGTCAGCTCGTGCTTTTGGTTGGTAGAAGACAAACTTCTCTAAAGTCTCAACATTCACTGATAGAGAAGCTTTTTGCAAATAGCCCTATTAACCATGCACATTTCATTGACCAGAAATGTCGCAACGCCTCCTGTGGTGGGATGAGGGCATCGCAATCTTATCAAAACCAATTGCCTGCGATTTCTGGACTGCGGTTCCCTTTTCAAGACTGCATGTTCCGAATTATCAGTTTTAAATTTTGCATTTATTCTTAGGACATGGGAGTTCTAAAGAAGAGTTGGATGGTTCCTGAAACAGCTTCACTCTTCCTTTCCAATGGACACCGAACGTGTCAGGTTTTATTTACCTTGAAAGAGCAAGCCAGGCACAGGTTCAGCTACTGTGATCAGAAACACCCACTCCCCATTAGCACTCCTGGGCCTTGCGAGTCCTGAGAACTTGTGGCCATAAATTCTAGAGCTAGGGTTTTGGTTATTTTGGTTTTATTTTGGTTTTTTGTTTTTGTCTTTTTTTAAATAAAAGCCTTTGGCAGAGGCCCTGTTTGTTCTAATGGGTGTACAGCACAGAAATATACCCTCTTTAAGATGTATGTGTTGATAAAGATTTAAAACATTTATCCTTAAATCCTGTAAACTTTTGGCTTGCGTTTATTTGAATGGAACTCTCTGGTAGCTTTTTGCAACCTGTAATAAACTCACTGGAATGAGTGGGGAAATAGATATCATATGTTTCCTGAACCTTTCCTGGGTCAGTGGCCAGGAAAAAGCTGTTGTTCAAGGGGTTAACGGTGTCCAAACCTTATTTATGTTTGTGTGATTAGGGATGTGCAAAATGTGCCTCTTTGCACTCAGTCCAGGTTTGTGGAAGATTAGCTGTTCTAAACAGAAATGGAAGAATAGCCCTGAAGAATTGGAAAAAGAATGCGTAGCATGAGCAACAGTGTGTTTTTTTTTTTTTTTCCTGTGTGTGGCTGTGTAGAGGCGGAAGGGGATGAAATGTGGTTTAAAAATTAAATGCAGACTAACTGCTCTTCTCTGAGAAATGCCAGAAAACATTTAATCCAGGAGATACTCCCGACCATTGACCACATTCCACCCACCACCATTCAGTGGAAATCTTCAGACTCTGTAAGATAGACAGACATGGTTATCACTGCAAATGCTATTTGTTGTTTTTTAGGGTTTGTAGCCCAATGGGTGAACAGTGTGTGACTGTTTGAATTTATACCACACTCAGCTTGAGAAAAAGACTGTGTCTAAACTAGCCTAATGGGCTTGTATGCTCAGGAAGTTTCTAGGGAATAAAACATTAACAAAGACAGCAAAATCAAAGGAAATGGAATCTGATCAAGAAAATATATTGTATTCCCGAAAATCTCCTACATTGTGAGATTAGTCATACATTTATTGGCTGCTTTATTAGGTACAAAGCTAGATATTGTTAGCCCAGGGTTTTCAAACCATTGAAAAATATATGTATATAAATATGTTTACATTTCCTACTCTACAAATGCACACACTTGGGTCTAACTTTCTTAGTTAATTGTATGTATTGATAGACCAAAAAAAAAATACAAAAATACACATTTATTTGGCCCACTGAAGAATGTGAATTGAATATTTTCTGTATGCCACGTTGTTCATTTTATCCATAAATAGCAAAATGGTTCCATTCAAGTTGTGTGACCCTCAAAATTTAAGAACACAGCTTCATAGCGTCATAGACTCTTTTGATTTCTTTTATATATATATTACCACTTATTTATTTTAGAGAGAGAGCATGAACAGGTAAGGGACAGAGAAAGAGGGAGACAAAGAATCTGAAGCAGGCTCCAGGCTCTGAGCTGTCAGCACAGAACCCAATGCAGGGCTTGAACTCAGGAACTGCAAGATCATGACTTGAGCTGAAGTTGGAGCCACCCAGGAGCCCTGTATCACAGAACCTTGAAGATCCAAGGGATATTCGAGAACATCCAGCTCACTATCCTAAATAATAGATGAGCACACTTAGCTTAGCCCAAGTGGCTGTCCCAAGACTACAGAGGCAGCTGGGGGACCAGCCAGGCACAACGGCCATGTTGCTCCCCTCAGGGTAGATGCTCTTATGAGCACCAAACTCTTGCTGAGGCCCTGACTTGGCTCGAGCCCCTGTGCTGGGTTCTGTGACTAAATAAAAGAAATCAAAAGTCCCTGTCCTTGAGCTCACATGCAGTCTTTTATTTGTCTTAGATCTTTCTTCCTCGCATGTTACAAAGTGGAAGCTTACAGAGTGTGAAAATTAACCAGAGGATTCATCAGGATTGTTTTCTGAAGGATTATACGTAATGGTTGCGCACTCATATTTTATATGTTTATAAGGCGTGAAAATACATTCGTTCTTGAGAAAAGGGAATTCTCAGGGTGTGTGAGAGAAGCTTCGCTGCCACCTAAGCCAACTCTGAAGCCCGGGGGGGCAGAGGGCAAGGGGTTTGAGATGAAATATGCCTGCCACGTGTCCCCAGGGGACAGCAGCAGTGTGCAGCCCGACTGCTTGGACTGGAATTCGGACCCAGCCACGCTTTGAAACCCCAGAGTCTGACAGAGACCCCCTGATTCTGCTTTTCCTTCGACTGGAAAATGCCACTGTCAAGGGCCTAAAAAGTGCACTATTACCTCCTTACAGCTCGCACTTTGGGATTAGAGCCCTATTTAGTGAATAACGGAGCTCATGCTAGATGGGGTCAAAGGATAGCATGTAAACATGAGTGCTGTCTTCTCGGGAAGGCACCTGCCTGTCACCGTATCACAGGCTCTTGACATCTTCTCAGGCCTCAGTAACTGTAGCCATGATTCCTGAGTGAACAGAGTGACACACCCACCCCAGTGGATCCTGTCCCCAGAAACCCGGGACATCCCCTCTAAGATGCTCAGTGTCCCTGGCTCTTTTGGAGGTGTGAAGGGGGCCAGTCCTGAGGACCTGGTCTAGCAGCAAGAGTCAGAGGGGCATGGAGGTCAATGGGGATGAAAACTCATCTGGTGGGTTGTGGAGTAAGAGACGCTTGCTTGATGGATAAAATGATGGGAGTGGGAACTCAACCATGAAAGAGGAGATGGGAAAAGAATATTTGGGAAGAAGATCTAATTGTAGGGATAACAGTTGACCTGGTAACGAGCTGCCATGGGGATGGGCCCCCTCTTAGGGCCAATGTCTATGCCCTAGGGAAAAGCCTTCTCAGCTGACAGTTTCTGACCCACTCTAACCAAAACAGCTTGATTACGGAGACTTTGTTTATAAAGCACTCTGCGTTCAGAAATAGGGTCTAAGTTCAGGGTAGTATTCTTTTCTGCTTTTGCATTTGACTGTAACAGGAGGCGTTTTGCACATGTAATACAGGGTATAATTTGACCTAATTGATTGCAGACCTCATCATTGTCTCCCTAACATCTATCCCCTCCTTTCTTTAAATGGGTTCTCTTTTCCCTTGGTTCAACTTTTCCCGTTAAACTCTGGCAGCGGTGAGGACTCTCTCCCCAGGTAACTTCTGTAATGGAAGCCCCAAATTTTCTCTTGGGACAGTAGAAGCCTCTGATGATGAAAATACTTCATGTTTTTGTTTTCAAATTAGGTTTCTTAACTAAAAGGAAAAAAACCCCCATAGATATGAAATTCCTGCTCTGCAGATGGTTATAAGAGAACAGGGTGGTGCCTCTGCTCAGAGCTTTATGTCAACATAGGCAGGTGCTCAAATGGAGAAAACAGGGTGGCGGTTGCAAGCTGGGACTGAGATTCCAAATTCAACATTGATTTGGTTGTTTTGGGTTAGGGTTGTGTTAGATCAAGGCTTGGTACATCTTCTATACTTTGATAGAACTATGTTATAATTGGATTGAGAAAATGGAAAGGGTGTTAGGGAAAGGAAATCAGAGGTGAATCTGTTTGCTTGTTCTCAGGACTGGTAGTGAATTCATTCCAGATAACAAGGATCCATTTGAAACTTCAGTCTTAGAAAAATTTTCCTTTTATTTGCTTGAAGAACCTACCATCCCAGCACTTAACAAATACTGGCCGGAACCTCAGGCACGTTTTGAAATTCAGTAGTCTTTAGGTGTCAGGGAGATCTCCAAAATTAAACCATTACAGACTGGAAGGAAATAAAGGTGACTATTTAACTTGTCTCTAGATGGAGAAATGTTTTCCAGCAGCAAAGTAATATGAGATTATATAATGTATTTGTACTCCTATACATATTACTTACACATACGCACCAGAATATATACCTATAGAATAGACTAGATAAACTTTTAGAATCTCACTTATGTTAAAATATAAACAATACATTATGATATTAACCCTTTGGTATATTTGTTGCAAATAGGATAGACAGTAAATCCAACAAAAAGCTACCCTTGTATAATCAACCCATACAAATCATGGGGGAATATACTAAAATTGATTTTAAAATATGCAAAAGACACAAAAAGAGATTGAGAAAGAACTATTAATACTTAAGGTGTATTTTTGAGCACTTTCTCAGAGTATGGTGAACTGGCCTGCTTCTCAGGACCCACATGAGGACTGCCCAACTCCCACCAATGGTCTATGCGTTTTTCTGAGCTGCTTTTCTCTGTGGAATGGGTCCCTGGCCATCTCTCCTTGTTTTCAGTGATGGCCAGGAAGGTTGAATACCATCCTTAGCATGGGCAAAAATATTAACATCACACATTTTGTACACTTCTGGTTTTCTATTCTCTTTCCCTGTTTTCTAACTTACTAATTATTTTTAAGTTTATATTTGAGAGAGAGAGAAAGGGGGAGGGGCAGAGAGGGAGGGAAAGAGAGAGAGAGTCCCAAGCAGTCTCTGCACTCTTAGCACCTATCAGCCTCTAGCCCTACGTGCAAGGCTCGATCTCATGAACTGTGAGATCATGACCTGAGATGAAATCAAGAGATGGGTGCTTAACCAACTGAGCCACCCAGCTGTCCCACTCACTCGTTAATTTTTAACTTGATGTAGGGTTTTATTTTGTAAGCCACCTCAAATACGTTTATTTTTATTTCTTTCCTCAAATACTTTTTTAAAAATGACACAGGTTTTGTGGCGCCTGGGTGGCTCAGTTGGTTAAGTGTCCAACTCTTGATTTTGGCTTGGGTCATGATTTCACAGTCAGTGAGATTTAGCTCCGCAATCGGGTTCTGCGCTGGCAGTGTGGAGCCTGCTTGGGATTGTCTCTCTCCTTCTCTCTTTTCCCCTCCCTCTCAAAATAAATAAAAGAAACTTCATAAAAAACCTAAAATAACATAGGTTTTAAGTAAATCCTTACATGAAATGCTTTAACACTTGTATGGGTATTCTATAGCATCCCTCTGCAATCTGTCTTTGGAATTCCCTTGGTTTTGTTCACCTGAGTTGTAAGAAGTTGTGTATGTAAATAGCTAGCTGTATGATGACCCCTCACTCCCCATTACTGCCCCCTCCCACCCCCCAACCTTCTCCAGTCTACCCAGGGGGTCCCAAGCGAAAACGCAGCTGTTCTTGTTTAGTGGCACCACCTGGTGGCCAGTTTGGGGGACTCCAGCTATTCAGATACTTCTTCACAGGTAACAGGTGTTAGCTTCTAGGTGCCTGGACGAGAGTCCTCCCGCCAACTTTCAGGGCTGCATGAAATTAGTTCCATTTACAGATGGGGACACACAGAAATTAAGTAACTTGACCTCAGTGATGACAGAACTAAGATCTGAATCCAAGTCAGCCAGTGTGTTAGTTTTCTTCTGCTACATAACGAATTATCACAAACTTAGGGCCTCAAGACAATCTCTATTTGTTAGCTCACTGTTTTGTAGATCAGAGATCTGGGGGTGGGGCGTGGCGGGGTGCTCTGCTTGGGGTCTCACAAGGCTGAAATCAACATACTGGCCAAGCTGGCCTCTTACCTGAAAGATCTGGAGAAGAATCTGCCTTGAAGTTTATGCAGAGTTTTGAAAGAATTCAGTTCCAGGTAGCTAGAAGACTGAAGTCCCCATTTTCTTGCCAGCTACCAGCCAGGGCTACCCTGAGATTCTAGAAGCCATCCCCATTCCTCAGCAGGTGGTCCCCTCCATCTTCAGAGCCCATGGTGTCATGTCATGCCTGGAATCTCTGATGTCCGCTTCTGCCACCCACTGGAGAAAACTTTCCTTTAAGGGCTCCTAGGATTATGTTAGGCTCTCACTGATAATCTCCCTTTGATTACCTCAGAGTCATCTGATTAGTAACCTTAATAACATCTGCAAAATCCATTTTGCCACGTCATATAACATAATCAGGGCATGATATCTCATTATTTTTATAGCCCCAGGGCTTAGGGCAGGAAGTGTCAAGGATCCATTTTAGGGATTTGCTTACCATAGCCCATGCCAAAAATCTGGACTTTTCTTGGTCCTTAAGATGGTATTTATTGTATTCACCATTTCTGTCTTTCTGTTGTCCACTAGCATCTGCTGTTCTTTCATTTTATTTCAGGAACTTTTAATTATTTTGCATAAACTGCACACATTCTCTCAATCCCTTTACACCACCCCGAATCTCTCACTAGCAACCACAGGGAGTCTCTCTCCAACTTTGTCTTTCTCTCTTTGTATCTGTCTCTTTGTTCAGACATTGGGAGGAGGAATGTAGTCTGAAAGTCTGTTGTCCCTAAGGCAAATATGTGGCTTGATCTCTTAGTGACTTAGTTTTCTCATTTGGTGGTAACTAATGTGCCTTTATTAACCCATTTGAAGTATAAAATGAGCTCATTTCAATGCTTTTTTTTTTTTTTTTAACATTCAAATTATGTGATGCCAGTCTCCCAAATCACCAATTGTAAGACTGTTCTCTCCTTTCTGGTGTCCCTTCTCTCCTGGTAAGCATAAGAACTCCTAGGATATAATCAAGGGATCAACCTCACCAAGCAATTAGAGCCTTTACTCAAAGTGCTTCCTGGAATACTTGCATTTTAGACCTCCATCAAGTGCTGTGGAACCAAAGCATTGATGAACTGATGAATGTGGAAACAATTTTGGATGTGTGGCACCTACCTCTATGCACACAGGATAGCAGTGTGCTTAAGAGCACAGACTTTGCAATAAAAATATCTGGACTGGGGGGCACCCTGGTGGCTCGGTTAAGGATCCAGCTTTTGATTTCAGCTCAGGTCATGATCTCATGGTTGCATTGGACTCTGCCCTGACAGTGAGGATTCTGCTTGGGATTCTCTCTCCCTCTCCCTCCCTTCCCCTCTTTCTCCCTCTCCTTTTCTCTCTGCCCCTCCTATATGCCTTATCTCTTTCTCAAAAAAAAAAAAAAGTCTGGACTGGAATCCTGGCTCTGACACCGATTAGCTTTGGGAATTTGCAAACAACAGACTAGGTTATTGTAGAGAACCTAGCACTGCTTGGTACATAATAAGGGTTTAATAAATAATAGCAGTTATTATTTTGCTAAGAATTAATGGTAGCAATAACAACGCCATCATCTTGGTTGAAATTACATTAGAATGAAGCATCTTAAAGGTTAAAATGATCATAGAAGGGCCATATCGTTGAATCATAATACTAAATTTTTAAAAATAGAGAGGCGCCTGGGTGGCTTAGTCGGTTAAGCGTCCGACTTTCGCTTAGGTCATGATCTCGCAGTTCGTGGGTTCAAGCCCCGCGACGGGCTCTGTGCTGACTGCCAGCTCAGAGCCTGGAGCCTGTTTCATTCTGTGATTCCCTCTTTCTCTGACCCTCCCCTGCTCACGCTGTCTGTCTGTCTCTCTCTCTCCTAGAAATAAATAAAAAACATTAAAAAATAAAAAAAAAAGTAAAAATAGAGAATACACACTACAATGAGGTCTTTCAGCATGGAGGCAAATGGCTTGGTTCGTTCCAATTACAATAATAAGCATTTAACAGCAAAGATGTGCTTCGCATTAATGTTTTCCTTTGTCTCTCATTGCTGGACTTCTTAATACAACCTATTTATCCAAAAATAGAACAAGAGGAAATAGAATATAGCATAGAAATTGTAGTTCTGACAGAAACCCAATGGTTGGCAGGGGGATTTTACTAATCATTTGTGTATTGATACGGTTTAAACTGCTCGCTCGCAAAATGGTTACAGGCTGACTTTGTGATGCTTTGGGGTGGGGTTGTGTTTCTATGTTAGGACATTTACGACAGTGAGGCCCTACGGACCTCCTACCCTCTGGGTTGCGAAGGCATCATTAGTAAGATGGAAAACTGCTAGAGAGACTTGTGTGTGTTTTCCTGATGAATCTTTTAGAAAAGGAAGAGGGAACAGTGCGTAAAAGGGAGCAATTAGAGGAGGTTGGGACAGACCATAGCATTGACATTTAGTTAATGCCTGGGCCCTTTTAATCCTCTCCACAAGTCACAGAGTGATGCTTTCCCCATTTTAAAGATCAGCAAGCAGCTCAGAGGTCAAATAGCTCTTGAAGGTCACATGAATTGCTAAGTGACAGAGCTGAATTTAAACACAGATCTGTCTGACCACAAAACCTACGCATTTGTTTCCGGATACAGTTTCAGATTCTGGCCTAAAGTTCATAATTAGGAAAATGCCAATATATTTCACTGTGGTAACTCTGGATGGGGAGGGGAGGTTGAAAGAATATTCGAAAGAATCCCTCCAAGTAGAATGTCTCTCAAAGTCTTATCCATAATTACATTTTCTGTCCTTGCTGACCCTTATTTTATTTTATTTTAAATAGTTTATTGTCAAGTTGGTTCCCACTGCTCATCCCCACGAGTGCCCTCCCCCATGCCCATCACCCCCCTTCCCTTCTCCCCCACCCCCATCATCCCTCAGTTTGTTCTCAGCATTCAAGAATCTCTCATGGTTTGCCTCCCCCCCTCTCCCCCACTATTTTTCCCTTTCTCCTTCCCCATGTGCTGACCCTTACTTTAGACTGACTATTTAAAACTGAGGACTCGTTCAACTTGATTAAAGCACATTAGCACATCAGAGTAGGTAGTTTGTTTTGGTTGTGGTGGATTCTGGTTTTACTCTTTTCTGTTAATGACAGGTTTCCCTAGAGGGGTTATATATGAGGTTAAAAAAGGAAAATCTACCATGACATTCAGGGAAAATACTACAGAATGCTATAGAAGCAAGAAACTATTGCTCTACTGTGCCCAACAGCAGTAATTAGCAGATCAGTCTTTTTATTCTGGTAATATTTCAGTTACTACGATCAGATCCTTCAGTTCATCAGGCAGGTCTAGCATTCTGGAACCATCCTTAGAGTAGAGACACAAATAAACTCAAAAACAAAGGCAAGCTTTGGGTCCCTCATATCCCTAGTACCATTTTCACTCGACAAAACCAATTTTTAGGCAGGTCCTTGGCCAACCAACCATTCTGTCAGATGAAAAAAAAAAAGTCTTGTCTTTGAACTTGACCACTTGCAAGGCGCTTTTTCATGTGTCAGTGAGCTCATTTGGTCTTGCATTTTTTATTTTGGTGAGGGAGGTAAGTAAGCATATGCTCTGGTCTTGTGATCTTCAGTGTTCTTTCAAGCAAATGACCTTGTTTCTGTCTTACCTTTCTTTCTTAGTGTGTGCTCATGTGGGTGTATGAGCCCTGATCATTGTATGTTTAACAAGGTAGAAAACTGTCTCATGTTTTCAACCTGAATTAAAAGTGTTTTTAGAAGTTTTATTTAAAGTTTTTATCTATCAAGTTCCCATCAGCTGAGTATTAGCTGAATCTCTTGTGGAATATTAGATGATCCCAGACACCTCCTGAAATGATAGAAACGTCATGTTGGAATGAAGGGGCTGTGGGAATCATCTTGGACAGCCACCTTGTGTAGCGAAGTGAGGAAGTGGAAGTCCTGAATGTCAGACCCTTGCCCGATGTTGCTTGGTCAGCTGGTCCCCATGTGTTATGGGTATTCACACAATGGATCCAACAGGTGAATAAATTTAGCTCATGTCTCCATGCCCACACATTGTGTTTTTAGCACATTTGTAATTGGAATGTTTCCTCAAAAAAATTTTAAGAAGCATAAAACAGAATAAATCCATGGCTTAGACGGTTTGGTTCTGCTGATTTTTCTCAGAATTTACAAAACACAAAGAATCATGATAGATCAAAAAATAAGCAGAGATGAACAAATTAGAGCCGGGTCAGATTTCCTAATCTCACTGGCATAGAGATATAAAACCAGTTCCTAAACATTTCTCTTTCATGTAAGACAAGAGTGGCAACATTGTGTTTGTTTTATACTTTGGGGACGTTTTCTATCCTGCGGAAGGGGATTTGGGAAAAAACCAGGGGAGATTCTGGGATCTTGAATAGTCTTTGTAGAATCATATTATTTAACTTATTACCACCACTTGTGGGGTATTCCAGCGCTTCTAACTCTGATTTGGGGAGTTTTTTTTCCCCAAACTTGCTAGCAGCTGTAAGGAATAACCAACATCTTTGTATAACTTGTGTTTTGCCAACATATACAATGGGAGCGAGGGCTTTATTGTGGCCTGGTGCTTTCAAAGATTTCCTTTTTCCCTAGACAAGCATTGTCTGCTAAACACAAATCACATCGCAGCCACCAAATGCAATGCTTGTAGCTGTCTTGGTCACAGTCACAGTCACAGAGCCAGAGCACTGACTCTTCTCCAATGAGGAAGCCCCGTTCTGGGCTTGGGGCTCTGGAGTTCTGCTCCATGTCCTTTGTTGGCTAAGTGAACAGGGAATACAGCCCCTCACGGTCTTTGGGACCATGTCACATGTGACTGCCAGGGTCAGAGGCCCTACAACCTGGGGCAGAGATCATTTGTCGACATGTTGATAATATCAAAACAGGAAAAGGCCATCCCTCTCTGGCGAAAGGAGAGCCTTTTGATGAGCTGATGATTGTGTTGTGTAAAAACAGAACCACATGAAGTTGGCAAGATGCTCCTTTCATATTCAGAGAGGAATATCTCCTATCCAGCCAGGCCAAATTGTGAGGACATGAGTACTCAGAGGGAAGAAGCTCACTTATGATGCCAAGGTGAATTGAAAGAATTGACTGGAAAGGAAAATCAGGGAAAGAAAGCGACCAGCTGTGACCAGGCACACGTGTAGGGGTGTGTGTGTGTGTGTGTGTGTGTGTGTGTGTGTGTGTGATTCTGTGTGTGAGGACCTGTGACTGTGTGTGAGTCTGCATGTGTGCATGCCCGTGTGTGTGTCCACGTGTGATCTCCAATCTGAGCTTCTAGAGCCTGAGGTTTTATTGAAGTCGATAGCCTGGGTTTAGCACTAAAAGGCCTGCATTCTGGGATATCCCTCAGCCTTGGGCCAGCCAGCTTGAATGGTCCCTGTATGTCTTATCATCCTTAAGATCCAGCTGGTGAGAATGATCCAGAGGAAGTGCAAACCTGGTATGGCTGCATCCCTATTTCACTGGCTGTCTCATCGTTCACAGTCAGCTGGCCGGGAGTTCATCCAGGCCAGTTTATGTGCTAATGGTTTAGGGATGGTATGCCTGACAATAGTATTTTTACTGTCAGGTGTGGAGATCTAGCAGTCATTTAAACTTGAATTTGACGAATAGGCAGAAGATTAAAAAAGGGAAAGTAAGATGAGAGGAAGCAAGGACTGGGGGAGGGGCCCCTTTGAGAGGCCCCCACAGTGTTACCAGGCCAAAATGAGGCCAACCATGGGAACTCAGAATCTGTTCTGGAAATCATTTTTAGTCGTATTTAATTTTTTTTTCCACTTACAATATTCCTCCAAAACTCAGCATGGAAATGAAGATGGCCTTTCAGTACTAAATGTTGTTTTTCCATTGTCCAGCTGGAGTTGAGGTAATATTGTGATTTTCACCAAGAAACAGAAGCTACATTTTCTCTTTTTTTCTTTCTTTTTCTTTCTTTGGTGGAAGAGTTAACATAAACTGGATGGCAGTGAGTAATCTTTTTATCAGATGGAAAGAGGCATTCCAACTATGTCTCTAGTCATCTGAGAGTATTTAACTTTGAGAAATAAAGAAAAGTGGGTGAAATCAGGGGCATTTGTGGTCCACTTAATGTTTTTGTTTTAAATAATGTATTTTTATTAGAAATAGAATATATTTACTGTGAATGATAAAATATCATTAACTAGAGCTAACCACAAATAAGGAAATAGAAATTATCCATAATCCTGTCATCCCAGCTCACTGTTGTACATATATGCCCGTTCAGTCTTTTGAAAAGCATACGTACGTGTGTACATTTTAATATATGTAGGTGCATACAAATGTTATCATTACATACATAGTTTTATAAGTAGACAACTTTTATAAGTAGACAATATTCTTTCTATGCATTTTTTTAAAGTTTATTTATTTTGAGGGAGGGAGGGGCAGAGAGCGAGGAAGAGAGAGAGAGAATCCCAAGCACACTCTGTGCTATCAGTGATAGCCTCTAACATGGCGCTCGAACCCACAAACTGTGAGACCATGACCTGAGCCAAAACCAAGAGTCAGATGCTTAACTGACTGAGCCACCCAGGCACCCCAAACTTTTGTTCTTTTTAAACGATTTTTTCCTGATGTATGTATGTGTATATATATAATATATAATATGTATATATATATATAATTGGATTATATATTATATATATATAATTGGCTTTTATTAAGGATTCATATCTGTATATATTGCAAATGAGCACCACAAGAAGTCAGGTTAACATCTCCACACAGTTACACGTTTTTTTTTTCTTCTGAGAAGAACTTTTAAGATCCACTTTTGGGGCACTTGGGTGGCTCAGTTGGTTATGTGTGCGACTTTAGCTCAGGTCATGATCTTGCAGTTCATGAGTTAGAGCCCCAGATCAGGCTCTGTGCTGACAGTTCAGCTTCAGCAGACAATGGCTCCTTTTATTTTTTTAAGGGTTTGTTTTTTTTAAATCTCTGTACCCAACGTGGGGCTCAAACTCATGACCCCAAGATCAAGAGTTGCATGCTGTCCCAACAGAGCCAGCCAGGGGCCCCCAGAAGACTTTTTCAGGAGATTGTGGCATTTGGCACAGGAGACAGGCTGCAGGGACTGGTAGTGGTTTCTTTCCCCTGTCCTCTTTGGAGTGTTCTATCAGGTTCCAGAAGCTTTCCTTCTCACCACATCACTTCCTAATGCCTGGAGCCCTGTTCCTGCTGCCTCACCTCCACCCCATTACAGCCCTGACGCCCTGCTGCTTTGCGGACTTATTTCTGTGGCTTTTATTTTCATCCTGGGAGCGAGTATCTAAACACTGTCCTCCCTCCCGTCCCTCGTCCCTCTGGCCTCAGCCTAGTTTTGAGGTCCCCCGTCCGCCTCCTCCCTCTTCTTTCTGTGCTCTCCCTTCCCCACACCCCACCTTTTACCTTCTCCCTCCTAATTGTTAGCACCCCTCTGGGAGCAGCATGGAATGAAGCAAAAAGAGTGGCGTGGCTTTCAAAAGCCTGAGTTACAGAAGTCAGCCGTGCCAGCATTCAGAAGGTTTTTGATGTGCTGGAATCTTAAGCCATAGCAACTCATTCCTCTGTGCCATTGAGTTCTGGAAACCACAGCGGCCCTCAGCACTGCAGCGGATCAGATGGGGGCTAGTGCATTTGCTCCAGGGAGTGCGCTTCCTCCTGTGTCTCTGGCGTAGAGTCACTGTAACGTTCCCCAGTGTGGAATTTGCACATTACAGCATGCCTGCTGGACTTTCTCTGCAGCGATCAGTACCCGAAGTTTTTCTGTCTGACAGTTCACCCTGATTTTTCTTTTCTCTGCTCGGAAAACAGTTTTAATTCAAGGGATTGCAGTTACCACGACATGTTGTCAGCTGTGGTCTGTTGCATCTCTATGCACATCTCGCTTATAGAAAGAGATGCTGCTGGAGTTATTATTGACTCTGCTTTGTTCCAAGGCAAGTGGGCAAAAAGAAGCAAATAGTATCTTCTTCCAAAATGCTTCCCCATATTTATCTCACTGAAGCATTGAACTTCAGGAGGCAGAGAAATTACTACGTTTCTTTAGCCAATGGAGAAAATAGAGTCAAAACAGTTAACTCATTCACTCAAAAGAATTACTTACCATCAGCTGTGTACCGTGCAGAGTTCTAGGTATGCAAGATATAAAAATCCACAACACAAACTTCTTGCATTCATGGAACATGCATTCTAAATAAATTCGCTATGTACCAGATTGGTGACAGATGCAATGGGGGTCAATAAAACAGGCTTTTTAAGGGGACAGAGAGTAAATAGATGTGCTGTTACTAGTGGTCAGGGAAGGCCTGTCCAAGGAGATGGCATGTCAGCAGAAAGATCTGAGAAGTGAGAGAGTGAGCTATATGGCTATCAGAATCAGAGCATTCTTGCTGAGGATGTATCAGGGGCAAAGGTCCTGTGGCAGGAATGTGCTTGGTGTGTTCGATATTGCCCTATTGAGAAACTTCTTCAGCAGTACAAGATGAGGTCAGAGAGCAAGTCAGGGACTGAATCAGGGCTTGGGGCATCACCCTGAGGATTTTGAATTCTATTCTGAAGAGGGCTTTGCTCTGAGACAAGAGGGTACTTTAGAGACTTAGGTGCTGGGGACGCGTCTGATCTATATTCCAAAGGAATCACTGTGGCTGCTGTGTAGAGAACAGGCTGGGGAGCAAAGTAGAGTCGGAAAGGCATGTCAGGTGGCTGCCACAATAATTTAGGTAGCAGATGGTGGCTATGGAGATGGTGAGCTGACTGGAATCTGATAGATTTTGAAGATAGTGCAGGTAGGCTGTACAGGTATCTTGGAGTAAGGTGTGAGACAGACAGAGGAGCAAAAGGGAGCTCTAAGCTCTGAGGAAGAATTCAAGAAGTGACATAATGTTGTTGTCAGCTGAAGGCAGGTCCGGACCTCCTGATTGACATGGGTGTCCCTGTGTCTTTTCTAGAACTCTCTAAGCAAAGGTCAGCGAGTAGCAGGGGTCTTCCTCTGGCTTGGTCCCCTCTCCCTGTGGTCATTGTGGGCTTTCTAGGAATGGATGCAGCTGTGACTATTCTTCCTCTTTCAAACCCACTTTTGGCCCACAGACATTTATTGACCCTTCGTGATTGGTACACAGGAGGACAGCAAGTCATTGACGTGTAATCTGTTAATTTTTTTCAAGGTCATGGTAGAAGAGAGTGAGCTTAACCGAATCCAATTAAATAGTAATATACCATTACTATGCCATTACATCCATTATATCCAATTAAATAGTAATATACCACTATTTAGTGTATCTGTAGTATCTTTAAAAGTATGTTTAACAACCCTTTTAGGAAATTTTTTTAATGTTTATTTTTGAGAGGTGGGGGCGTGCAGGGGTGTAACATGAGCAGGGGAGGGGCAGAGAGAGGGAGACACAGAATCTGAAGCAGGCTCCAGGCTCTGAGCTGTTAGCACAGAGCCCGACGTGGGGCTCGAACCCAGGGACCACGCGATCATGACCTGAGCCAAAGTCAGATGCTTAACCAACTGAGCCACCCAGGTGCCTCTGGCTAATAACCTTTACAACAATTTCATGTGCAGATATGAACTATATAGAGGATGATCTGAAAATCCCAAAGGCTTATCCCCACATGCCTAGTAGGACATAGATGTTCAGTAAGTATGTATTGAATTTAGTGATTTTTGAAGTTGAAGCATGCTGGGTTTTTTTCTGAAACATGTATATTTCAATTCTCTGTCCAATATTGGTAATTAGAAACACCCCTCACTTTCAGGTGGGATTAGTGCTGGTGTTTCCAGCACTTTGCCAGCGAGGAACTGACATGGGAATAGGTGGGAAATGGAAGAACTGGTCTGGACGATGCCATTAGATCCTCCTCCCTGGAGCTGGGAACGTGCGGGAGAATCTCGCAGCTGAATCCAGGCATCCACTCTAGGGATCCACATGCTCCGCCGCACCTCTGCAAATGTGCCGACTTCAACCCATGCTCACCTTCTAGTCTAGTCTCTTGCTGGCCTGGACTTAGTCAGGTCATGATAAAATCTGCTCATATTTGCTAACGTTTAGAATTGTAGTGGTATTAGGGCACAAAGTGTTCCCCCCAAGGTTTAATTTGAAGGACGCACTGCTGCTTCAGCCGTGTGGCTCTCAAAGACTCCACCTGCTACCAACCAGTGGCAGCCTGTTGGGACACATTCGCCAGTCATCTTACTCTTTCCTGTCAGCATTTTGGGTGAGGCAGGGCTACAGAAGCAGCAGATGGTCCCCGTTCTCATTCAGTTACCTTGCGCCGCAGGGGTACGGCTGGTCACACTCTAGCCGGGAGTGGGGCTGAGGAGGACCCCAGAGATGGCGGGGGCTTTGGGTGTCCTGTGAGTTGCGGCCACATCACAGGGGCTGTGAATCGTTCCAGACTTCTCAGGGAGGCTTGAGGCACATCGACTATGGCTGTGCTTTCATATGTCATTCTCTCTCTGAGGCCCATTGGGTGGACTTCCTTTTTGATTCCTAAGGGCTATAAGGCATCAGCTTTCTTTCTGTTATTCAAGAAGTGACTTCTGGCCAAGTCAAATCCTTTCTGTTGGTGGCTTTCCATTCACTTTCTCTCATTCCTATTTTCCTCTGTGGTGTATTTATCTCCCAGCATGTGCAGAGGACTGGAGTGATTGCACACCCGGAGGGGCCTATGGAAATGCCTTCTGTTGGCCTGGGTTTGAGTTACCAGAAGGCTCCTTATTTCATTTGTGGTTTCTTCTCCACTCAGTGCCTACCGCCTAGCTCTGGACTTTCGGAACCTGTGAAAAGAGAAAGATTAGAATTCAGACCATCAGTTGCACTGATTACCAGTTGCTTTGGCAGAAGGATTCATGGGAGAGGCACTATTGAGCCAAGATTGTTTAGATAATGACCCTTTTTCTTCTTCCCACTATCTTCTTAACTTGGTTTGTCTAGGTATCACCAAGACCAGGTAGGAAAGTATTAGGTTAGCAAGAGCCTGCATGAGACAAGTACCACACGAGACACCACTCATTTCCTTTCATCTGTCTTTTTTTTTTTTTCCCTACGTACCATGACTTTGGATCATTTCAGTCCATACTAGTGAGGCTGGAATATTGGTCCAAATACATCACAGCCCTGTGTTGATCTGAAAACCAAGGACAAATGGCCTAGTTGATTTTCTATCATCTTTACAACCCTCCTCAGTTCTTTCCCAAGCCCGCTTTGTTTTTTGCCAGGCCTGTTTGCTGGTCTCATCCATCTGTGCTTTGAGCTCCTGAAAGAATCGAGATCTTGTGACTTGGCGTCAGGAGCCTCCCGCCATGAGGACTCACCCGCCATGTGGACCTGCTGTGCTTCGGGGAAAACAAAACGTGAAGTGAGCAAGTTTAGCTTGGACTTAATCTGGAGGCAAATCAGTAACTTTACCCTGAGATACTCTCTCCATTGTGTTCTCAGGAAAATGAAGTGAATCACCGGAGCAAAGAATGTGCTCTCTGGTGCTGTACCAATAATAAAGTATAATGTTTTGAATTAGAAGGGGAGCGCGAGTAACTGAGAAACCTTTGGCTGGTGCTTTGTTGTTCCTTTGCCTCCCGCCCTCCTTCCTTCCCTCAGATATATGCTTGGATAAGAACTTTCTTCTCCAGCCTGGCTTTTCCCAAACCCAATCCTGCAGTGAAATGACAAGGCCATGTTAGACATGGAAATTATCACAGAGCAACAAATCCAAGATGAGGATTTCACTGAGGGCTCCAGGAAGTGGAGATGAGCTGTGAAAGCTTCCAACTCAACCCAAATATGTTTTTCTTGCTCCATTTGTTAATTAGTAAATCAGAACCAAATGAAAAACACAAATGAGCGCATACCACCAATCTGTCACACATGACTGTTTCCCAGCTCAGTTCTGTCTTTCCGACTATAGACCATCCGTTGTGGTCATTATCTGGGAGTCAAAGCCGGAAGTGCCTCATGGATTGGACTCGATTTTAGTCTTATAAATAAAACTAAGAGGTGACATTGTTGAGGTGAGGGTTATTTGGTTAAGTCAGAAGTTACATGATATTTTTGAGGAACAGGAAGGTGGGATCCTAGGCATTTCCTATCCCTTTTCCCATTTTTTAATATTTATTTATTTTGGGCCAAGTGCAAGTGGGGGATGGGCAGAGAGAAGGGGAGAGAGGATCCAAAGTGGGCTCTGCACTGACAGGTCGACAGCAGCGAGCCCAGTGTAGGGCTTGAACCTACGAACCACGAGATCATGACCTGAGCCGAGTCAGATGTTCAACCAACTGAGCCACCCAGGGGCCCCTTCTTTTCCCATGTTTTTAAAGCCTCTTATAGATGTTGGCTATTTTTTTGTTTTTTCAAACCATACATTCAACCCATACAATCTTGGTGAGCTGTTTTTTTTTTTTTTTTGTGGTGGTTTTTCAACTCAGGAGGCATTGCCTGTGAACACTTAGAATCCAACAGAGCCTGTGAACACTTAGAATCCAACAGCGTGAAACACATCAGCACAGCTATCCCTCAGAAGGGACCCAGAGGGCTTACTGTCCCAGAGACGGAAAGATATTCCCTGAGAACGGTCCTGGGAGAAGTGTTTGTTGTGTTTTTTCAAGGATGCAGGGATCCAAGTTTTGTCTATTAAAGGCAAGGAATGACCCTTTTCTGTGTTTGTGTGTTTGCATCACACGGCTGTGCTTCAGAGACCGTCTTGCCCCCTGTGGTGGTACTTTTCCATTCTCTTGTTTAGAACCCCTAGCATGATTAGCTCACATCCCCCCCTGAACTCGGCAGCCATGGTCACATCTCCGTTTGGAACTGCAGGTCTTGGTTTGACCAGGATGGAGTCAAGGGTCTGTCCCAGGTCAAGCTGCCCAGAACTTGAGAAGTACAGCTCTGCTGGCTCTAGGTGAGAGCCATTCATTGCGACACATATACTGGCCACCTTCCTTGGGCCAGGTACGACTTTAGGCACTCCGGACACACAAAGGAGCTGGACAAAATGCCCTGCCCTTGTGGGGCATACACTGAGGAGAGTTCTAGCACTCAGCACTAACAGGTCTGCATTTTCTTTTTCTGTGGCCACTGGCTTGGGTGTCATTAATGTGGGAAGGGAAGGCCATGCAGATCCCTGCAAGGAGGGAAGCATGCTAGCCCCCGACTTCCCAGGGCCAGGCCACCCTGGACCAATCACGGGGAGGAGAGGTTGGAAGGGATCATGAGAAAGGACTCTCCTCATGTCCCTGTGTTTGGCACGCTCGACGCTGTGCCTCGAATAATAACAGGTCATCTGACGCGGTGAAACTGGATAGGAATATGAAACCCTGGGAACCCTGGGAACTGAAGCAAGGAATTGGCCTGTCCGTTGCTTTTAACTTTTAAAACTTGAATGTTGTAGTAAACCACATAGCTCCACTGTCATGGTCAAAAGTCCGCTGTGGAGAAAGGCAGGATTTAGTGTTTATTTAAGCTGCCACCCAATGAGAGAAACTGTTGCCCAACGCAGTTCAATTCTCAATCATTTAAGGGCGGCTTTTTCCTTTTGTGGGTTTTCCATGTGCCCATTTGCACACACTCTTTCTCTGCAAAAGTTTTGATGGAAGTAGGTAAGGGTTGAAGGTGAAGAAAAATCCTGATAGTAGTGATCTTGATTATATGTTGCTCTTAGTAAAAACACAATGCATTGTCTAGCCCTTCATAGCCCTGTTGTGAGTTCTAAAGCATTTTGGTGCACAGGGTCTCATTTGTTTCTCCTGTTACCTCGTGGATAGATGTTCCTATTGCACACGTAGAGGGTAGCCACCAAATCCATAAGTGTAGGCGAGTCCTTTATAAATGAAGTGTTGATATTACATTCTAATGCATGATAAAATAATAATACATTGTTTCCAGATTTAATGGCCACCATGTAGATACCGCAAGAGTTGAAACAGGGGCGCCTGGGTGTCCCAGTCAGTTGAGCAGGTGGTGATCTCACAGTGTGTGAGTTGGGCTATGCGTTGACAGCATGGAGCCTGCTTGGGATTCTCTCTCCCACCCCCCACCCCCCTGCCCGTCCCCATCTCTGGAAAAGAAAAAAGAGCTGAAACAATTAAGTAACTTACACGAAGACCCTGCTGCAGCTCAACCTCACCTCCTCAGCCTGTTGGCCCTGGGTTCTTCCCTTGTGTATTAGACACCTGGCTTTCAAAAAAAAAAAAAAAAAGTAGATCTTTCATTAGGAGGACCTCTCTTTTTCAGTGTTCCCAGGGTTTTATCTGACAAGCAGCTTTCTCACCAGTGCAATTTTCGGTCTTATTGCTCCTTCCACATGTTAACCTCTGACCTATCATTTTCTTCTTTTAACTATTCATCTCCAATATCTACTTCTCTTCTGTTTGTTCTGCAATTCTTCTGGATTAACCTCATTTTATTTTTTTTATTAATTTTTAAATGTTTATTTTATAGAGAGAGAGTGGGGAAGGGGCAGAGACTGGGAGACAGAGGATCCAAAGCAGGCTCCATTCCACCAGTACAGAGCCTGACGTGGGGCTCAGTCATGAACCATGAGATCATGACCTGAGCCCAAGTTGGACTTAACCAACTGAGCCACCCAGACCGCACCCCCTGGATTAACCTCATTTCTATTCAGACTCAGCAAACCTTTATTGTGGACCTACTATGTGCCAGAGTGTGTGCTGGGCACATTCACTCAACACCTAGCCTCTTCTCAGATGTCCTGCATAGCTTGGCCCTGGGGATGGGGGTGCCCAGATCCCTGCCCTTGTGTTTGGGACAGGCTATGACTTAACTCTGATGGGTAATGAGCAATCCATCCAACATTAATTCTAGGGAATCAGTGGCTGAGAAGGAAAATGGAAAAGTAAAAGCATAAGAGGAACATAACGGAATTGACAACAGGCACTCAGACAAGTGTACATGCACATTCACAGAGGTGCTATTCACAGTTGCCAAAGGTGGAAACAGTCCAAGTGTCCATCAGTGTATGAATGGATATACAAAATGTATGTGTATACAAAGGAATATTACATGGCCATAAAAAGGAATGCAGTAGTGATACATGATACCACTATTGATGAACCTTGAAAACATTATGCTAAGTGCAAGAAACCAGTTATAGAGGATTATATGATTCCGTTCACATGGAATATCCATACTATGCAAATCCATAGAGATGGAACAAAAGGTGGGTGGCTGCCAGGGGCTGCACTGGGGAGTTATTGTTTAATCGGTATATGGTTTGCTTTTGGGGTCATTAAGATGTTTTGGAGCCAGAGAGAGGTGGTGATTGTACAACACTGCAAATGTACGAAATGCCACTGAATTGTTCACATTAAAATGAATAGTTTCATGTTACGTAAATTTCATTTCAATTAAAAATTTGTTTTAATGTTTATTTATTCTTGAGTGAGAAAGAGAGAGATAGAGACAGAGCATGAGCAGGGGAGGGGCAGAGAGAAAAGAAGACACAGGATCTGAAGCAGGCTCCAGGCTCTCAGCTGTCAGCACAGAGTTTGACACGGCACTTGAACCCCACAAACTGTGAGATCGTGACCTGAGCCAAAGTCGGACACTCAACTGACTGAGCCACCCAGGCGCCCCTCACTTCAGTTTGTTAAAAAAGAATGAAAGAGAGTGTGTGCATGTGCCAGAGGTCTGTTTCTCTGAATTGAGGATGTGATTCCATCTTTCTTGTGCATGATGACCTTGTGATGCAGCTTGAGTATAATTGAAGTAATTTGAGCAGATTGATTTCTTTCTTTAGCTTTTCAAAGTTTAACTTGCTTGGAGTCTGTGTCCTGAACTCCAAGTACAAAGCAATATGCTAATTGGTATTCTGGGCTTATAGTGCTGCTCCTTCAAAAAACAAACCCAGACAGATGTGTTGAGTTGGTCCCTTAGTTAAGCTGTTTGTTTACTGAAGAATGCCCTTGGGTCTTGAAGAAAGATTGCTGAGGCTGAAATACAAAGCTTGAGTTCTGTGCTGGCTCTTTTTGTCCTTTGGGGATGCTTCAGTGCCCAGGAAAGAGCATGAAGCAGACGCCAGTCCTGGCTTATACATTCATTCAACAAACATTCTTGAACCCTCTGTTGGAGGTATCAAAGTGAATGCGACATGGACCCTGCCTTTGAGGGGCTTGCAGTCCAGTGGGTTAGGTAGACACACGAACAATGATCACCTTAGTAAGAGGCGGGGTGCTTAATAAGAGGGCGATGCTGAAGATTTGCATGGAATATTATAGAAACCAACTGGGGGTGAGCACGGTAGAGGATGCCAGTTAAGGGAGACTTCCTGGAATTCAGCCTTCAAGGACAATTTCAAGTATTGCTGCATTATCCATTAAACATAGCAACTAATGGTAAGAGTTTTAGCTAAAGAGAACCACTTAACACCGAGTGAAGACATTTACTTTAAAGAGTTTCTGTTTGATATTTTTTGACAGAGTATTCAGAATTATAGAGGGAGCAAGAACTTTGATGTACCTACCCTTGTTTTATGGCTTTAATAAATTGTTTTCAGTTAGAATTACATAGAAGCATCAAAGCATCTCCAAAATCTGTAGAGATCTGTAGAGAAGTATACATCTATATCCTGGAGGTGAGAGAGGGGAAGTCCTTTGGCAGGGCAAGGAGATTATAGAAGTAAGGGAAAGTTGGGGTGCCTGAGTGGCTCAGTCTTTTAAGCATCTGACTCTTATTTTCTGCTCAGTTCATGGTCTCCCAGTGTGTGGCTCAGGCCCCGCATTGGGCTCCATGTTGACAGTGTAGTGACTGGGATTCTCTCTCTCTCCCTCTCTCTCTGCCCCTCCCCTGCTCAGGTGCACATGTGTTTTCTCTCTCTCTCTCTCTCTCTCTCTCAAAAATAGATAAACCTTAAAAAAACAGTTAATAAAAAAAGGTAAGGGAAAGTCATGAGGTCCTGGGGAGAGTATTCAGAAAAATAAGCAGTTTAATGTCTCCCAAGAGTAGAGTTTAAGGCAGGTGAAGGTGGAGGGGAAGGATGGAAAGTCAGGGGAATAGACTGAAGGCTCTAAGCAGGCAACTGATTTACAAGTTTGGGTCTATGACTGTGCTACTAGCTGTAGTGTGGAGAGAGGGTGGGCTAGGGATACAGCTTAGGGCAGCAGGATGCCTTTGAGCAAGGGCAGTGGTCACAGAGAGAGCAGGACATGTGGGTTAGAGAAATTTCCAGAAAAGTGCCATCCAACAGAGCTTTCTGTGATGACAGAAATGTTCTATGATGTGCTTGTCACTACAGTATCCACCAGCCACACGTGGGCACCATCACACACGTGTGACTGTGGAACTGAATTTTAAGTTTTATTTTGTTTACATTTAAATAACTCCATGTAGCTAGTGCCAGTGGCCACTGTATTAAACACTGCAGTTCTAGGAGGTAAAATCAACAGGAGTTGGTGATTAATTGGCCAATTTGCAGCAATGAAAGTAGAGAAGGTAAAGCTACAGAGGCATATTAGCGGGAGAGGAGATGAGTTTCGTTTTGTGCATGTTGGCTTCACATGCATACGGGGCATCAGGATGAACTGTACCAGGTAGTAAGATAAACCCATTCCTTAAGGGAGAGCAGTGAGCTGCAGATGGAAATGTGGGAGGCATTAGCATAAAATAATAATTGAAATCATAAACGTGAGTGCTATAGGGAAGCCCCTTAACTGCCTTTGGCCTCAGATTCCTATTGCTATGATGGTGATAAAATTTGCTCTGTCTACCTTCTGGGACTATTCTGAGAAACAGATGAGATAATATGCATGAAAATGCTTGTAAACTCCTCAAATATTAGGCATGTTTTATAATATCTTTAGGAGTTGAGAGGAATGTGTCCCAAATGTTGTTTTCCAAACATAGCCAATAAAAGAAAGACTTTAAATTCTGGAAATATTGCAGACTGGATAATTTGTAAGGCCCTCCTGCTATAATATGACTCGATCCAGGATAAATAAAAGCAACTATGTCTACAGCATGAATATCAGGGACTCGGGGACATCTTTGAGGACTCCCCTGAGTGTGTTACTGTGAGCAAACAAACATAAGAGCTGGGTTTCTGTGAATGCTAATACCATGGTTCCTGCAGATCATGAGACAAGTGCAGGGTCCAGGCCGAGGTGGGAGAGCTGTCCTAGACATTTCGACATTCAACCCTCAAAGCGGGGGACATAACTGGGTCTAGGTCAGTAACGTTCCTCACAAAAGCCAAAAGCCAATGTCCATGTTTTTGTCTTTTTTTTATATATATAGAAAAGCAAACCGTTTAAACATTGAGGATAAATTTCAATCAAAAATTACCTAAAAATCTGCAAACACACAAGGAAATTAACCACCAAAATGAAAGTCCTCAAAGGGATGGGAAAACAGTGCAGATTTAAGTTTGCCAAGGATTTCACAGAAAACAGACACTGAATTAGAAATTGTGAGACAATTATATAGGAAATACACAAAGAAAAATACTGCAATACATAATAGTGATAGAGAATATTTGACAATGGAAAATGACAGCCAGACCACACAGCATTGGTGACAAGAAATAGAATTAGTAGAAAAATTTAAAAACTCATTAAAATGAGAAACTAATAGATGGCTTAAGTTACAGGGTAAAGACAGATGAACTTTTAGATTAATCTAAAGAAATTTTCCAGCCAAGAGACAAGGAGTTAAATGATATAAAGCAGTTGTGAGCAGTGGAAATTAGAATGAAAGTCTGATACACATCTAATTGTCATTCTTGAAGGAGATACTAAAGAAAATGGAAGAGAGTCCTAATCAATGAAATTGATTGAACTAAGAATTAGTTCTGGAAATAATGAAGTGTGCCTGATGAACACAGATGCAAAAATCCTCAACAGAAAATTAGCAAACCAAATTAAAAAACACATTGAAAGGACCATAGGCCAATGTAAATTGGTAGAACCATTGTGGAAAACAAGATAGAGGGTCCTCAAAAACGTCAAAATAGAACTACCATATGATCTTGTATTGATTCTATTACTTGGTATTTACCCAAAGAAAACAAAAACACTAATTTGAAAAGATATATGCACCTCTATATTTATTGTGACATTATTTACAATAGCAAAGATATGGAAACAACCCAAGCATCCATCAACAGACATTGATATTGTATATGTACACAATAGAATATTAGCCATAAAAGAATGAGATCTTTCCATTTGCAACAAGGTAGATGGACCCAGAGGATATTATGCTAAATGAGAAAAGCCAGACAAAGATATTGTATGAGTTCACTTGTGAAATCTAAAAAACAAATGAACTAGAATAGAAACAAATTCATAAATACAGAGAACAAACTGGTAGTTGCCAGAGGGGAGGGGCTTGGGGGATGGGTGAAATAGGTGAAGGGTGTAAGAGGTGCCAAAAAAAAAGTTATACATTATGATCAAGTGAGATTCATTCCAGGGATATTAGAATGATTCAGTATCTGCAGCACGCTGCAAATCTGTCAGTGTGCTTAACAAAATAAAGGATAAAAATTGTATCATCTCAACAGATGCAGAAAAAGAATTTGGCAAAATCCAACATCTATTTATGATAAAAATTCTCAAAAAAGCAGGAGAAAGGGAATGTACCTTAACATAATAAAGGCCATATGTAACAAGCCCACAGCTAATAACATCATATTCAATGGCGAGAAGCTGAAAGCTTTTTCTTTAAGATCAGGAGCAAGACCAGAATGTCCATTTTTGCCACTTTTATTCAACATAATATTGGAAATCCTAGCCAGAGAAATTAGGCAAGAAAAAGAAAAGGCATCCAAAAGGAAGAGGTAAAACTGTCACTGTTTGCAGAAGATAAGTTTATATAAAAAAAAAACCTAATGACTTCATCAAAAACTATTAGAATAAATGAAGTCAGTAAAGTTACAGGATACAAAATCAATATGTAAAAATCTATTACATTTTTTTGCTAATATGCTATTAGATATTAAGAAACAGTCCCATTTACAATTACATTAAAGAGAATAAAATAGCATAGCATAACCTATTAATCACTATCACCATGAATGAATCACTGTATTGTACACCTGAAATTAATGTAACATGTGTCTACTATATTCAGGAAAACCACATCAGCTTTCTTGACAAAAATTAAAATTTTGGTAACCAGAGAAAAAAATAAAATACCTAGGAATAAACTTAACCAATGAGCTCAGAGATCTGTATATTGAAAATTACAAGACATTAACGAAAGAAATTGAAGAAGACACAAATAAGTGGAAAGGTATTCCATGCTCATGGATTGGAAGAATTGTTAAAATGTCCATACTACCCAAAGCAATGTAAAGATTAAGTACAATCGCTGTCAAAATTTCAACAGTATTTTTCACAGAAATAGAACAAACTATCCTAAAATGTATCTGGGACTACAAATGACCCAAATAGCCAAAGCAATTTTGAGAAAGAACAGCATAACAGTAAACTCCCTGATTTCAAAGTACATTATAAGTTTATAATAAATAGTATTGCCATAAAAACAGACACATATATTAATGGAACAGAAGAGAGATCCCAGAAATAAATTCACACATCTATAGTCAGCTTATGACAAAAAAGCCAAGAACATACGATGGGGGAAAGGATAGTCTCTTCAATAAATGGTAAAACTGGATAGCCACATGCAGAAGAATGAAATTGGACCACTGTCTTACACTCTGCACAAAAATTAACTCAAAATGGATTAAAGTCTTAAATCTGAGACCTGAAACTGTAAAACTCCTAGAGGGAAACATAGGCAGTAAGCTCCTTGACATTGGACTCGGCAATAATTTTTGGAATCTTGATACAAAAAGCAGAAACAAGAAAAGCAAAAATAAACAAGTGGAACTACACCAAACTGAAAAGCTTCTGCACAGCAGAGGAAACCATCAACGAGATGACAAGGCAATGTATCGAATGGGAGAATGTTTGCAAATCATATATCTGACAGGGAGCTAGTATCCAAAATATACAAAGAACTCCTACAGCTCAATAGCAAAAAAAAAAAAAAAAAAATCTGATAAAAATATGAGCAGAAGATCTGAATAGACAGTTTTCCCAGACAACACTACAGATGGCCAACAGGCACGTAGAAGATGTTCAACATCACTAATCATCAAGGAACTGCAGTCAGAACCACAGCAAGATACACCCTCACACCTGTTAGAATGACTAGTATCAGAAAGATGAGAAATATGAAGTGTCGGTGAGAATGTGGAGAAAAGGGAAACCTTGTGCACTGTTGGTGGGAATGTAAATCGGTACAGCCATTGTGGGAAACAGGATGGAAACTCCTCAAAAATAGAATTACCATATGATCCAGCCATTCCACCTCTGGGTATCTAAAGAAAATGAAAACACTAAATAGAAGAAATGTATACACCACCATGTTCGTTGCAGCATTATTTACAATAGCCAAAACATGGAAACAACCTAAACGTCCATCAGTGGATAAAGAAATTGTAATAAATATGTGTGTACATATATATATGTGTGTGTGTACATATATATGTGTGTGTACATATATATGTGTGTTTATATATGTGTGTGTATATATATATGTGTATACACATACCTACACACTCAGCGAAATATTATTGAGCCATTTGCAACAACATGGATGGACTTTGAAGTGAAATAAGAGAAAGACAAATTCCATATGATCTCTCTTCTTTGTTGGAATCTAAAACACAACAAAACAAACCAGGCACATGGATACAGAGAACAGACTGGCAATTGCAAGAGGCAGGTGGTTGGAGGGTGGGAGAAATGGGTTTAACTGTTTTTTTCTTTTTTCATTTTTCTTGTTTTTAGTTTAAGGTGAATAATTTTTTTAATCAGATATGGGAGAGTATTCTTTTAGGCTGTCCTGTCTATGTGTTTTCACCAAAGATGTTAAGTTTTTAATAGTGAAAAGATACATGTGTGTGTCAATTTTTATTAAATGTCTGATTGCTTCTTTATAGCAGTCCTTATAATAAGTGGGCAAAAATGTGGTATTTGATATTGATGGAACTCCAGCAAGGCTGCAGTTATTCAGTTTAAGTCTTTCCTCATGACACATGTTTATTGACTTAAGTGCCTGAGTGTATTCTCTCATGTTAGCTGGAGTCTGCAACTTTTTTCCACTGGAAGACATGTATAGTGGTTTCTATTGATCATCTTCCCAACTTAAAGTGATGTGAACATCTGTATTTTGGTATGAGAATGCTTTTTAAATGTTTTTAAAAGTAAAAAATGAGGCAGTTAACTGGTACTACTAATGATGATATGTATGCAGTTAGTGTTGGTTTTGTTCATAGTATATGTGCTCGATCTAGTCTTAAAACGCCATTTGAATTAAAAGGACAGCTCAAGGGATTCACTTTGCAGGGACAAAATAGTTCTGTGGCTAGATTGTGGTAGTCATTCTAGGAATCAATACATGTGATGTCATAGAATTGTATATGTACACACACACACACAACAGAAAATGACTGTAAAAGTTGGTGAGATCAAAGTAGGGTCTATAGTCTAGTTAAGGTATTGTATCAATGTCAGTTTCCTGGTTTTGTTATTGTTATTCAGTTATGGAAGATGTCACAAGGGATCTTTTTATTATTTTCCATCCTTCCTGCTATTTTTGAAACTACTAGTGAATCCATAACTATTTAAAATAAAAGTGAAAGTTTAGAAAAGTTTGGGCGCCTTTGTGGCTCAACTGGCTGAGTGTCAAACTCTTGATTTTGGCTTAGGCCATGATCTCACAGTTCTTGGGGTCGAGCCCCCAACATGTCAACTCTGTGCTGACAGTAAGGAACCTGCTGGGAATTCTCTCCCCGCCCCCCCACCCCCCACCCCTTACCTGCTCATGTGCTCGCTTGCTCTCTCACCCAAATAAATAAACATTTAGAAAAATCAGTTTAGAAAAAAAGATGGTGTCCAGGAAAATAGATTCTTCTTGATATTTGTGATTCTAATAGAACATTAATAGAAACAAATATTTAGAAATATTTGGTGCACCCCAGAGGGTAAAGTCTGTTAACTGATTGTGGTTAAAAAGCGAGTTGGAGAGTCCAAATCTATGTCTCTATTACTGTTTCAGGCTGAATGCTTGCATCTTAAAAGTCAGAAGGCTGCTATTGTACTGAGCTTTGAAAGACCAGCTGGAATGGTCCTTATCACCATTATAAAATTAAAAAAAAAAAAAAAACTTGTGCCATAGCATAAAAAATTGTTTACAGTAGTCAATGGAATGGCAACTATTTGGGTTTTTTTTAAGAGTTTAAAATTTTTCAAGTTTGGTGTATGACTATAAGTGGAAGCATGAAACATTTGGAATTGTTGAATTTATTATGGAATGAGTGTCATTTTGCCTTAACTAAGCCATGCCAAATTAACCATTGAGAGAGCCCAGATAGTGAGAAAACCATGATTATGTGACTACCCTTTAATGTATTAAATAGGAAGATTGCTCTATTCTTTTCTCACCCACTCTCCCTTCTTTCTTTTCTCTTTATATTTCCACTTGAAAAAGGTTGTGTCTTTATTTTTCTCTAGACAACGTTAATTGAAACAATTCAGAGTTAGCAGGATGTTATTCAGAAAATGTATTAAGTCTTGAGACCTAGCTCCCTGTATCCTTATTTGTAAGAAGTAATAAAAAGTTATTTGCTTTCAACATGTCAAAAGAGAAAAATCAATATTACAATCACATTAAGCAATAGTGAGGAAAAGTAATTGCCTCCAGTAAGACAAATCCAGGAAAAGGAAATTCACAAAAAACAATATTGGAATGAAAAAGCTGTAGATAGAACAGAGATTAAATAACAAGAATACTGTGAAAAATTTTGTGGTGGGGTACCTGGGTGGCTTGGTCATTTGAGCATCCAACTTTGGTTCAGGTTATGATCTCACAGTTTGTGAGTCCAGGTCCTGCATCAGGCTCTAGTGCTGACAGCTTAGAACCTGGAGCCTTCTTGGCATTCTGTGTCTCCCTCTCTCTCTGTCTGCCCTCCCCCCACTCACGCTCTATCCCTTTCTCAAAAAAATAAACAATTTTATGACAAATCTGACAAATTATGTCCCACTTGACAAACCTCTAGAAAATGCACAATGAATTCAAAAGAAATAGATAGCTCAAGTATTTCTATATGTTTAAAGGAAAATGAATGAGTAATTAAAAATTTTCCCCAAATGAAAGCACCAGGATCAGATGATTTTTACATAAGTTTGCCAGACTTTGAAGGAAGAGATCATTTCCTGAAAAGAAAGAGAGGGAACATTCCCCAACTGATTCCAAGAGCAAGTATAACTTGAAACCAAACAACATTATATAAGATGAGCCCATCACCAGTGTCACTTATGAACACAAATGCAAAAACTCCAAACTGTAAATTAGAAAGGTAACAGAACAAATAACATGAATAATTAACAAACAACCTTTAATGTCAATGTTATGGACTGTGTGTTTGTGTCCCCTAAAACTCATACAGATGAAGCCCTAATCCCTAATGAGATGGTGTTAGGAGTGGATCCTTGGGAGATAATTAGGTCTAGATGAGGTCATGAGGGTGGACCTGCCATGAGGAGATTAGTATCCTTACAAGAAGAGGAAGAGACTGTGGGTGCCTGGGAGGCTCAGTTGGTTAAACATCTGACTTTGGCTCGGGTCATGATCTCACGGTTCATGGGTTGAGCCCCGCAATGTGCCTCTGCACTGACCTTGCAGAACCTGCTTGAGATTCTCTCTTTCTCTCCTTTTCTCTCTCTGCCCCCCACTCCCCACTTTCTCTCCCAACATAAACAAACTTAGAAAAAAAGAAGAAGAGACTGGAGCTCACACTATGTTGCTCTACGTGCATGCGCCAAGGTAGGCTAAGCAACGACCTAACCAGGTAGAGGGGAAAGAGGGCCCTCAGCAAGAACCTAACTGTGCTGGCACCCTAATCTCTGTGAGAAATAAATGTTTATTATTTCAGCCCCCCAGTCTGTAGTATTTTTGTTAGAGGAGCTTTAACTCACTGAGACCCATCAAGGAAGCAGTCTGCTGAATTTTCCTATTAGGCTCAACAGTTTGTAATAGGACTCTTCCTTTCCTATTATTTAACCTCAGAAATACTGAACTGGGCCCCCAGACTGAAAATGGGCATCTTTGTCTTCTTCCTGATTTTAAAGGAAGTGATATGAGAGTATCACCATTGAGCATGTTGTTCACTGCAGGTTTTTAGATGGATTCATGATCAGATTAGTGGTGTTATGTTCCTAGTTTGCTTATTTGGAAGAGACTTAGGAGACAGAACAATGAAGTGTAATGAGTGGACCCTGTTTGTCTCCTGATTCCAGTGAACCAAATGCGGAAACATAGTTTTTTGAGGTGCTTGAGGAAGTTTGATTAGGAATTGGTTCAGTCGGTGGAGCGTCTGACTCTTGATTTCAGTTCGTAAGGTCAAGCCCTGTGTCAGGCCCTGCACTAATAGTTGGGATTCTCTCTCTCCTTCTCTCTCTTCCCCTCCCCCACTGGTACTCTTTCTCTTTTTCTTTAAAAAAAAAAAAACAACAACAAAAAAAGAAAGTGAATTGTTTAACTTAGGTGTGATCATGCATTGTGATTGTCTAAGAAAATGCCCATTTTTAGTGTGTTTTTCGTGGTAAAATACACATGATATAAAATTTACCACTTTCACCATTTTTAAGTGTACAAGTTCAGCCTTAAGTGCATTCACACTCTTGTGCAACCATCACCACCATCTCCAGAGTGTTATCATCTTCCCAAGCTGAAACTCTGTCCCCCCGAATACTAACTCCCCACTCCCCTCCCACTCCAGCTCCCCAGAAACCACCACTCTTGCATTCTGACTCTATGAATTTGACATGCATGTGAGTGCATACATTTGTCTTCTTGTGACTGGCTTATTTCACTTTGCATCATGTCCTCAGGGTTTATCCATGTTGTAGCCTATGTCAGAATTTCCTTCCTTTTTAAAGCCAAAAAATATTCCACTGTATGTCTCTACCATGTCATCTAGCCTTTCATCCATCAGTGGATACTTGGGTCACTTGTACTTTTTGGCTACTGTGGATATTGCTAGGAACATGAGTATACAGATATCTGTTCAAGTCCCTGTTTTCAGTTCTCGTGGATACCTGTCTATACCTAAAAGTGGGGTTGCTGGATCATATGGTAATTCTGTGTGTGTCTGAGGACTTGCTGAACTGTTTCGCACAGCAGCTGCCTGATCTGACATTCCCCCCAGCCAAACACAGGGGTTCTAACTTTCTCCACATCCTTGCCAGCGCCTATTAAGAAAATGTCCATGTTTTTAGTGGATTTATACGAGGTAGAGCTGAAGAAGAAGAATCATTAGTCACCCATTGCCTCCAGAACAGACATGCCACACCCATGGGACTTCACCTCCCCACCAGCTGACAGGCAGTATAGCCATCTGCTTGGGCTGCCTTCACTCTTAGCCACGACATCCCTGGATTTTCCATGTGTGCCTATAAAATTTCCATATGTCTCTGACACGCTTTTAGGGAAAAAAGAAAAACGCTCGGATTTAGTGATACATATGTAGTGAAACTGTTGGTTTTAAAAGGCAAGAAAGTGTTGGACATTATTCATGATTCTAGATACCTTTTGGGCAGGTGTGGGCCATGGCACCAGGGAGAAGTACCACAGTATTGGTCATGTGCGAGCTGGGTGCTATTTTCTCGGTGCTTTATTAGGATGCTGCATTACCTCTGTAAGTTGAATATATCCTTTTGTATGTATAATATTACATAACTTACATTTTTAATCCTCAGCTAGGAGCTTTTACTAATTAGGGCTGTGTTTCCTACATGTTGGTCAAAGGTCCGGTGTTGGTCTGAAATTTCAACTGGTATATGGAATTGTATATGTTCTTCAATGATGTCCTTTCTATTTTATTTGGGGCTCAAAGACCCTTTAGAAATGATCGAGTTAAAAGGATGCAGTTTGTTGTTTTGTTTGTTCTGCTGTCTTCACAGATGGCAAACAGAAAAAGTAAATGACCTTATGGAAGATCTTTACCATTAAAAAATATTTTCCCTGGTTCTTGAAATAAAAATATTGTAGGAATTATCACCTCAGAGAACACACAACTGTGTTCATTAGTCAAACACCAAGACTGATGATATTCAATGTAGTGATTTTACTTACTGCCCTTTACACAGAATGCATCTCTCCAAATTAAAAAGGTGATTTAGAGGAACCATTGATCGGCCTTATCTAAAGACTCCTGAATAAATTTTAATTACTCAGCAAAGACGTACAGTACGTCAGTGGAGCTGGATTCCCAAGCATCAGCAAATGATCGTCACAACTAATGTTTATTAAATACTCACTTTATCACTGACCATTTTGTAGAGATTAGTCTCACTTAATCTTTAAGAATGATATTATTTTCACTTAACTGATAACAAATTTTAGCTAATATCTTGCTCAGCATTACATTAGTCAGGAAAAGGGGAACTAGTTTGGCAGAATGACCCTTCATCAACACTTTTGGCTACTACTTACTCATGTAGCATGTCTGGCACCACCATTAAGATGCCAAAAGGCTAGGGGCTAAAAAATAGTCTTGAGTGCTGAGTTCAGAACTCAGCCCTCTCCCTTTCATTACCTCTCATATTTCTTGAGTTGTCTGATATTTAAGGAATCCAGAATCATAGAGCTTGGAACACTAAGCTTGCTGTAAACATTACTGTTTTACCACTGTGGTCTTCAAAGGCATGTGTGAGCAGTGACCTAACTGTACTTATTTCTTGTATCCCTACAAGATATTAGCACACACACTGTGTAAGTTCAGTTGTAGGCAAAAGACTGGGGGAGAAAAGCATTCCAGGCAAATTCTAGTGGCTCATGGCTCTGAGGTGTTGTGGGGAGAGGGAAGAAGGTGGTACAACATCCAGCCAGGAGGGTTAAAGAAAGGTTTGGAAGACCGTGGAATAAAGGGTTTGAGTGAGAGGGCTGAAAATGAAGTGGGGGCAATCAGATTCCTGAATCCCCTCAACGAAGAAATAAAGGAAAGGCAGAAGAACATTCATAGTGCTTCAAAGTAATGTTGGCTCAGTAGAGAACTGGGAAAATGCACATATAAGACAATGAGTTCTAATTCATATTGTAATAAAGTGAAAGCTTTGAGCTATACTCCTGTTTTCTCCTTATTTTTATTTTTTTACAGAGTGAATGAGAAAGCACATTCAAGTGGGAGACAGGGAGTGAGGGAGAGAGAGAGAGAGAGAGAGAGAAAGAATGAATCCTAAGCATGGAGCCAGATGAGAAGCTCAGTCTCATGACTCTGGGATCATGACATAAGCCGAAATCAAGAGTTAGAGGTTCAACCAACTGAGCCACCCAGGAACCTCCTGTGTTCTCAATTTTAGATTCTTTAACTCTTCTCATTTGTCTGTGAGCATTTGCCAAGATTCTCCTCAGCCCTACATACTGCTTCCCGGCACTTTGAAATCCTTAAGAATTGCATGTGGTTTCTCCCAGACTTCCCCTTCTCTCTGTTATCTTCCTGTCCTGCCTATTACTGTGTAACAAACCACCCCAGATCACAGTGGCTTAAAACAATGTGCTATTATTTCCCATAGTCTTGTGAAATGACCAGGTTCAACTGGGTGATTCTTGGGCAAGGTCTCTCATGCAGGTATAGACAGATGCTGGTTGGGGTTGGAGTCCTCCAAAGTCTCCCCTGGATTGGGCATCTAAGATGGCGTCTTTACAACATGTGTGGTGCCTCAGCTGAGGTTATCAGAGACTGACTGGACTCTTACCGCTCTCCCTCCACCTGTCTCTTCGTGTATACCATACAGTCTCTGTACATGGTTGGCTTGGGCTTCGTCACAGCATGGAGGGTCAGAGTACTTGGACTTCTTACATGGTAACCATCTTTCCCCAGATAAGCATTTCAGGAAACCTAAGTGGAAGGAAGTTCAAAGCTTGGAAGTCACTCAGCAGCACTGTTGCTGCATGTAATAGGTTCAGAGAAGGTCACAGACTTCACCTCAGGGGAGGGGGACCACCCAGTAGTCTGAATGCAAGGAACTGCGGTTTATGGGGCTGATGTACTTGTCCAAAACTAGCTACCACATTTCTGATTTATTGAAATTTTTGTTTACTCCTTATAACTGAAATATCTTGTTACTATCTTATATCTTGTGTCACATCCATTATTTCTTCTAATTATCGTTTATACTAATAGTGATTGAAAGACTTCTCTGAGGAATTCTTCTACATTCTTTCAAATGAATCTTAACAACATATTTTTATTTATTGATATTAAAATTTAAGCACCCAAAATACCCTTATACAAAAGGTATGTGACTGGGTTTTGTTTTATAAAGTCTCTTTGGGAAATCAGATTTAATTCACTTTTTAACCACCAATGATAACATATCACACTTAAAAGGCAGATCAGTTTTAGGGAAAAGTGATATGCCCTCATGTATGGGTGTCCTTAGGTGAACTCACCAACAAGATTGCTTTTCATGCTTAGCCACTAAATTAGAAAACCTGGTCTCTTGTTGGGGCTGAACCATGATTTACTTTGTGGTTAGACCTTGTTTTTTCATTTTTTATATCAAGCTCTTACACAATCCAAAGCTTATTTTTTATACCACTCCCCAAATAAAGAGATAACTTGAATCTAAAAGATTTTAGCAAACTCGATGTGGCAGTAACAGAAATTCTTTATTTAAAACCTCCTACCTATATATGGCTTAACTTTCCTTAGCTTCTGCAATTGCCATTGA
This sequence comes from Proteles cristata cristata, assembly GCA_017311185.1. Taxonomy (NCBI): domain Eukaryota; kingdom Metazoa; phylum Chordata; class Mammalia; order Carnivora; family Hyaenidae; genus Proteles; species Proteles cristata. The sequence continues at coordinate 417,764 of JAESUZ010004966.1, read as the reverse complement.
GGTGTTAGGTTCTTATAAAGACTTATTGGCGTTTTGTTTTGTTTAAAGAAGCTAGATCTCCAACATGTGGGAGAAAATGGACAGTTGGAGGTGGCAAATAATTTGATTTTTTTTTCCTTACCCACAGCCCTGGGAAAATTCTGCCATAAAGGATTAATTTGCTCATGAGATTTCACTGCGGTTGCCATTAAGAAAAAAACTAACAGGAACGGTAGGGCAGAAGTGTTTCCAAACCCCAGAGAAAAGAGTCAAGGATTTATGGTGGGAAGGAGAGCAGTCCCCTCCCTTTTCATTTTTTTTTTTTTAAACAACGCTTATGAGTTAAGCATCTGAGGTTGATACCATTTGTCTCACACAGGACTTTATACAGACAACTGGAACCTGACTCTGAAAAATGATTGTAATCAGTGGTTGTAGTTTTCCATAATTTATCTTCATGCAGCAGAAAGATTTCAATTTTTAAAAATCCAAGGGTGCCTGGGTAGCTCAATCGGTTAAGTGTCCAACTCTTGATTTCAGCTCAGGTGATGATTTCATGATTTGTGAGATCAGGCCCCATGTGGGGCTCTGTGCTGACAGTGTGGAGCCTGCTTGGGATTCTCTCTTCCTCTCTCCCTGCCCCTCCCCTGTTCTGATGCTTTCTCTCTCTCTCTCTCTCTCTCAAGATAAATAAATAAACTTTAAAAAAGGACATGTTTTAAAAAGTAAAAATAAGAACATTCAGGTTCAAATCTTTCCTAGTTTTTAGAAAAGCTTAGAAAATAGCAAGCTATAGGGGCGCCTGGGTGGCTTAGTCGGTTAAGTGTCCGACTTTCGCTTAGGTCATGATCTCGCGGTTCGTGGGTTTGAGCCCCGCGTCGGGCTCTGTGCTGACTGCCAGCTCAGAGCCTGGAGCCTGTTTCAGTCTGTGACTCCCTCTCTCTCTGACCCTCCCCTGCTCATGCTGTCTCTCTCCTAGAAATAAATAAATAAAAAAAAGAAAAGAAAATAGCAAGCTATGCCATTGGCAGTTGGCTTGCACGTGTCCATGCTCGCACTTGGGTCTTACACACAGATTGAGTGGAGGGGTCCTTGCCTCAGATTCCTGCAGACCTCCGTTTCTTCCTGGCAAGGGAGGGCATTTTCTCTGAAGCCTAACCCTAAACCCATCAACAAATATTTCCATAGAGCAGCAGGCAAATTCCGAGGACCCTTGGAGCTTCTGGCTGAGGTCAGAGCACTGCTCCATCCCTCCCACTATCAGGACCCCTCCCAGAGGTCAGCTCAGGGCTACCCTTGGTCTAACCAACTGCTTGATGAAAAACCAGTGAACCAACCTGAGGGGGCCAGGCAGCAGGAAAGAAAGGGGGCAGAGAGCGGGTGACCAGGGCCAGGATCACGGGGTGTGTTCTTATTCATTTTCTCCATTCTCACAACTTCCTTGGGAAGCCCTGTTAATTCTTGTCTTTGTGGATGGGGACGCCCAAAGCCAAGAGTTTAAAATAACTTGCTTTTGGGGCGCCTGGGTGGCTTAGTCGGTTAAGCGTCCGACTTTCGCTTAGGTCATGATCTCACGGTTCGTGGGTTCGAGCCCCGCGTCGGGCTCTGTGCTGACTGCCAGCTCGGAGCCTGGAGCCTGTTTCAGTCTGTGACTCCCTCTCTCTCTGACTCTCCTAGAAATAATAAAAAAAAAAAAATTAAAAAAAATAATAAAATAACTTGCTTTTATGCAACGCAGTTCAACCAAGTATTTAAAGTATTTAAACCAAATAGAATCTAAGAGTTTTATTTAATCCTCGGGTCGAATGAAGGATTTTAATCTCAGCCTCTGTAACAGGTCAGCTACTCATTTGGTTCTTTCCACCACCCTTACCCCCTCCATCCCCTCTCCTAAGCCATTGGTAACCGGTAATCCACTTATGAATTAAAACGGGGCTGCTTTCTTGAGATGAGCCTGTGGCACTTAGTCAAGTAACAATAGTTGTCACTCTCTCTTGTTTAATCTTATAGTGGAGCACGAGAAGGAGTTCTCCCCTGGCCAGCGATACCACAAAGAGTTCAAGTTCAACTTATCCCAGATTCCTGAGGGTGAGGCGGTGACGGCTGCAGAATTCCGAATCTACAAGGACTGTGTTGTGGGGAGTTTTAAAAACCAAACTTTTCTTATCAGCATTTATCAAGTCTTGCAGGAGCATCAGCACAGGTATGAAGGCTCAAGAAACCCTGAAGGGTGGGGCTGGCCCCCATTTCTCACCCTGCCATCACCTGACCCCGAGTGTGTCTGTGGAACGTGATGTGGAGTTCAAGGGCAGCACATGAGCATGACAAGGGATGTATTCTGAACGGTAGCGTTTGGCCAGCAGGGAGATTTTTTTGTTATTAAAATGAAGATTTTTTCCAAATAGTTTTCCGTTCCTACGCAAGCCAGTGGACGGTCTTTACTAAGCATCCTTTGTGATCAGAGAACATGTGCCTTATTGGGCAAAAAACGTATCCCATTGTTTTTCAGTGCCTACTTTGGATGATGGACCGAGGGTGGCTAAAATAGATTCACACGTGACAGTTATGTAAGGATGCTTACAAATGATACTAATTCAAGTGAATAGAAAGCTGTGTGTTTGCATATAATATATACATCTCTATGATTCATCTTTGAGCACGTGTGTCTCAAATGTGTCTCATTTGGATACAAGGCAATAATAGACCATTCCCCGCCCTGCCCCCATGTCTGTAATATTCTTGTTTTTTGAAATGAGGCCAGGCTGGTTTTACAAAGGAACTTCAACAGAGCATGTTCTCAGGGCTGCCCACCAATAAAGAAAAACTTCCACAGAGTGGTTTCTGGAGGATTAGATGGGCCAAGGAGAAAAATGTTACAGCAGCCAGTTCAATCCTATAGCACACAGAAAGTAAGTCAGTGACCTTGACTTGTGCTTAGCATTTGGGGGTCAGTCAGTGGGTAGTCCAGCGAGACTGGTAGGCCTGATGCACAGATTAGCACTGCCACATACTTCCTCATGTCGTGGAAATGCAATGCGTGGTGTGAGAGCCTGGCAGTTATATGGTAAATAGGCAGATAAAAATGGAAGAGAATGCAGAGAGGGAAGGAGCCCCACATTTGCAAACTCTGTAAGGGATTTACCAGCATTGGTTTTATACACCAGTCTAGATTCTGGCTTTTTTGGTCCTGGATGTCCATTGAGTTCTCAAGAATGTCCAAGGGTTTAGGGATGACTTTGGTTTCTCCTGGACTTAGGCATCTGTGTGTGGGTCTGCCACAAACAGGCAAGCTAAAATAATGAACCTTAACTTGCCCCATAAAAGGCTTACTTTGCGAGCACTGCCAACATTTGGCCCCCATACATTTCAAGTAATGAGGGAAACAGAGAAGAAGGAAAGACCCATGCCAGGCTTTGGGGACATGTCATGGTGTGGAATATATGCACTGATGGTTGTATGTGAGTTCCTAGGTGGGGTAGTTATATAATAAGTAAAATATAGCTATTGTGGTGTCTGTTGCAAACCAAAATTTCAGAATGAAGGGAAAGTTTTCTGATGTCTGATTTTCACTCCTAAATAAAAGCATAATTAATAACTGTTAAGGGAGGGTCTCTTTTGAAATAATAAGTTATTGGTGTGTAGACTTTTATCTTCTGATGTTTTAGAGAGAATTTATACTCAGTGGTGACTTTTTGGGCCTGCTTTAGCCATTGATTTTCAATCTCCCCAATTATTTGTCCATTTATCTGGCAGAAATAACCTACTAGTACTGGCGACTGGTGGCTCAGTCGGTTAAGTATGTGACTTTGGCTGAAGTCATGACCTTGCGGTTCATGAGTTCAAGACCCGTGTCGGGGTCTATGCTGACAGCTCAGAGCCTGGAGCCTGCCTTGGATTCTGTGTCTCCTTTCTCTCTTTCTCTCTGCCCTTCCCCAGCTCATACTCACTCCCTTGTTCTCTCTCTCTCAAAAGATAAACAGTTAAAAAAAAAAAACTTACTAGTACCTTTCTGGCTCAGGCATTTGTTTGGAATACATAGCTTTCTCTGTTCTTCAGGAAAAGCTTTATAGTGAAAACACTAGGTTGGGATTTTTGTAACTATGGGATTTTTCAAAATTATTATTATTTCACAAATAGAGCTAGCAGACCATTTGTAAGGTTTATCTTGAACTCTAGCCAAAAATGAACAGCTGCCTTGTGCTTAAGATGGTGGTGTCATACTTTCTCAGGGCCAGCAGCGAGTTTGGAAAACAAAATCCCAAACGGTCCCAACTTTGATGACTGTGTCAAAGCAAAGTTGTAATTTCTCTGCCTTCTAGGATGAGAGTATTTGGCGGTCGGATGTATTTAACTTCTGTGCATAGGAAAGGGGAAATATGGGGAGGTTTGGGAGAATTTCAGGCTTTTGAAGGGCTCCAGGTTGGCAAAGAGGAGATTTTTCTTTTCTTATCGGTAGGCCAGGAGCCCAGGCCTCCTGCCGTCTTGTTATGTTCTTCCAGAGACCTCCAGATTTAATTGCAGGACTCCTTCTGGGGAAGGTTTGATCTCCCCATCTGTACCATCTCAGGGTGTCCTGGCTAAAAATGATCCTGCAGGCTTGTGAAGAAACTTACTGGTCTAATCTGTGTTTAAGTGAAGTTTGTAGAATTTGATGGATTAACTTACTTTAACAAATGTTTGTTTTGCAAAAGAGTTGGCCTCCTTGAAAAAGAAAAATCTAAAAAGGCAGGTTTTTTGATGCTGAAGTCATAGCCTCAGCTAAGGCAGAAGAAGTGATATGTTGGAGCCTCTTGATATAAAAGCAGCTAAGAAGCCTGACCCAGGGTAGGGTCAGAAAAGATTCTTGGAAGATAGGTTGTTGCTGTGAATTCTGCAGAAACCTATTCCTCTTACTGATAAGAAATCACTGGATCAGGTAAGTTCCAGAAAGTGACTACTTGAATAGATGGCGCTTTGAGTAAGAACAGGGAAACATTTGATACTTTATTCAAAAACTGAGAATATGCCCTGAGATAGAATCTAAGTGCTGAAAAGATCTGGAGTGACCCATAGAGCAGTATTGGATCAGCAACCCAACAGTGTGTGCAGTTAAATCATAGTACCACGTGGTGCCCTTTGCACGTGGTGTTAATATCTGGTGTTACATACATCGTTATGTTTTGATGATGACACTGGTGGAAATTGGCACTCGCATACCACTTAGAATTTGGAAAGAGCCTTCTCACATATCCCCCCACTAGGACTTAATTAACCATTGACCCCATCAGCTAAAGCAGGCGGTCATGTTTCCTTTTAGAGAGTGAAACATGGCACGTATGAATTTTGCCAAACCCAGTGTAGGCCTACGTTGTCGGCTGCTGTTTCCCAAAAGTCATGCTGATGACATGGGGACAGTCCCAAGATAAAGGTGAAGTGCCAGAAAGAGGTCAGCAGTCCCCTTCTGGCACGCCCGTCATCTCCATTTGCTTAGCTTTGATGCAACATTCCCAAGGATGCTTCTGTTTGGATGTCCAATGACACGGGGCTCTGTTGGGGATGCACATGTGTTAGAATTCAGGCCCTGCTTCTTTGGCTTTCCAGGCTTTTCTACAGAAAATTTTTGTTGAGCTATTGAGCATCTATTAGCTTTTCTAGAGGAAGGATGTGGATGAGAAAAAATACTAGAAATTTTTATACAAAAGTATTTGCACTTAGTCTGAGTGTTATCTGTTTGTCCATTTACTTTACCATGTTCTCCTGTAACTCATGCACACTTTAGCTGTCTTCATACTTGGAGTGTAAAGGCTGCTCTGAATACCTTTGGACCTTCTATATTCATGATGGTAGCATGTTGCTTTTCATAACATGTGCTCATGATCTTTACTTTGATAGCACCTTTAGATTAATAGTGCAATTTTGAGGCCTTTCAAGAAGATCATTTTCACCTACATTTCTACTTGGGTTAAAGACACTCTTTCACTGTTCTTAATTGAATTTCATCTACTTAGAAGTCAAAGTCAAACAGCATTTCTTGAAAGCCCACCAGAAACGTTTTCAGGGTCTGAAAAATGGTATTGTTTGGTACAGGCACTAGCCCACTCGCTTCTGCCGGTTTTGAAATCCAATAGATATGTTTTGGCAATTGCATTGCTGGAAGTGATCCTTTGTCTTCTGTGTATGTGATAAGTTCTCTGTGTTCTATCATGGGGCTATCTTTTTGGAAGACATTCAGAGCGAGACTTAATTCCCAAATTTAAAATTCAGTTCCTCCTGATAATAAGCAACATCACAACATATTCCTCTATTTGCAAACAGGCAATGTTTTGTTGTTGTTTTAATATATGTGTTTCATCCTGACTTCAATAGCCAGGATGACTAAATGTGACGAAATGCATCTTTGAATCAAGGGAAAAAGGCAATGCTACCTTCAAGTTGGATTTTGAAACCAAGAAAGATTTCCTGGGGCCACCCAGAAGCCGTGCTGGTAGATGGGGTCCCTGGGAACAATCTCAGATCGAATTCTTGCCTGAACTAAATTTTTGGCCAAGTTCACCATTTCTGACCTATTTTACAGACAGAATATGATTGTTTCAGGAGAGAAAATAACTCTCAAAGGCAAAAACGCATTTTTCCAAAATTTTTAGTTTGATAGTGCTCCTCTGAACCATTCATAGAGACAGGGAACACAGGAATATGCGAGGGAAGGGAATTAAGAAGGAGTTCAGGTCTGGACATGATGGAGACATGAGCAGATGACCAAGAAGTTTTCAGCTGAGCATAATGGGCTAACTAGAGTAATAGATATTGGAGATCCTAAGTGAACAGTGAAATAGATTAGATAGCCTCACTGTGTACGAATAGAAACATATAATTGACCCGGTATCATTTATTGAAAATACTATCCTTTTTCCATGCACTTCAGCAGTATCTCTGTCATAAACCAGCTAGCCATGTTTGTGTGGGTCTGGTTCTAAGACCTTTATTCGGATCCACCAATGGACTTTTTTTGCACCGATTTTATACTCTTCGTTCTCTCAGTTTTGTAAAAAGTCTTGAAAAATGGTATATAGGTTCTTCAAAATCTGAGACTTCCTCAGCTATTTATTGCCTTTTGCATTCCCATATAAATTATAAAATTGCCATTTTAATTTCCACAAGGAAACTCGCTGGGCTTCCAATGGTAATTGTATTAAATCTAGAGATCAATTTGGAAAGAATTGACTGTTACAAATATTGAATGTTCCAGTCTAAGAATATGATATTTATTTAGGCATCCTGTCACTTTTTTCAGTAATACTTTATACTTTTTTGTGCCTTGAATATTATTTTAATTTTTTTAATGTTTTATTTATTCTTAAGAGAGAAAGAAAGAGCATGAGTGGGGGAGGAGCAGAGAGAGAGAGGAAAACAGAATCTGAAGCAGGCTCCAGGCTCTGAGCTGTCAGCACAGAGTCTGACATGGGGTTGAACTCACAAGCTGTGAGGTCATGACCTGAGCCCATGTCAGATGCTTAACCTAGACTGAGCCACCCAGGTGCCCTGTGTCTTGAATATTTTTATTAGATTATTCTTATTTATAGAACATTAGAATATTCCTGGTTTTGAAGATTCTTTATGCTATTATAAATATTATTAGCTTTTAAAAATTTTAGTGTCTAATTGTTTTTGCTCACATATAGAAATACAACTGACTTCTGGATTTTTTTTAAGTTTATTTATTTATTTTTGAGAGTCAGAGAGAGAGAGGGAGACAAAATCCCAAGTAGGCTCTGTGCTGTCAGCACAGAGCCCCATATGGGGCTCAAATTCATGGAACTATGAGATCATGACCTGAGCCGAAATCAAGAGTCAGATCCTTAACCGACTGAGCCACCCAGATGTCGTTATTTTTGTACGTTGATCTTATATCCAGCAACCTTGCAAATTCACATATTCATTCAAATAATTTTTTTGTGCAACATTTTGGAATTTCTATAAATATAATCTTCTCACCTATAAATATCAGTTTTATTTCTACTTTTGTTATTCTTACAGTTTTTCTTCTATTTTTCTTGTTTTATTATGCTGGCTGAGCATCCAGTACATTTTTGAATTTGATTCAGATTTCTGTCTCAGATTAGAAATCTCTGACGTTTTGAATATTATAGGGGAAAGACTATTTTACTATTAAGGATGATGTTTGCTAAATATGTTTTTGTAAGTAAGCTTTATAAGAGTAAAGAAGTTCTCTATTTCTGGTTTGCTAAGAGTTTTTTAATGTTAGAAATTGGTGTGGAATTTTATTTTAAAAATTCTGAATTTGGGGGGATGATTATATGATCCCCCCCCCAAGTGTTAGTGTGATATACTGCACTAAATGATTTCCAAATGTTAAACCAAACTCACATCCCTGGAACAAGCTTAACTTGTCATTTATTATCCTTTTTATACAAGACTAGATTTAGAGATCATGTCTGATAACTCTGTTATCTCGATCACCTATGGGTCTGTTCCCATCATCTATTTGTTCCCTTGATTTCTCCTCATTTGGTTTAATTTCTTGGCATGCTTTTAATGATTTTTTAAAATAAATTCTGCAAATTGTATATGGAAAATATTTAATAGATGATGTTCTCTCTTTCCAGAGTGGGTTTTAAATTCTTCTGGAAGGCAGACAAAATACACCATGATCATCTTGTTCTTTTGTTCCAGTGGGGATATTTAAGGATGTGTTAAGGATGATCTGTTTCTGGTTTTTCCCTTTCTCCTAGAGTTTAGCCCTTTATGGGTCTCAGCTGAAAATCTAGCATGTTGACCAGAACTCCTCTTCCTTGGTGGCCTCTGAACTCTAATATTTAACTCCTCAGAATGAAGAAACTTCCAGTTTCTCTCTCCTTGTTTTCTTAGCTTCTTATTCCATGCATACACAGCCTAATAGTTGGCAAATATCTCACATGGAAACGTTGGAGTTTAAGGTAGCCAGGACTTGAAGATCCAAAGACCCAGAGGAAGTGAACCCACACTTTTATGGGCTCACTTTTATGCAGCCTGTTTCCTCTGGGACCTTAACCCTTCAAGCGCTAGCTTCCTGAAACTCTGGTTTTTGTCCTCAGTCACAGATACTGTTCTAAGCTCTTACTCCTTTCTGTTTGATACACATGCATCAGGCTAGGAATTATCTAATGTCCTGAAATGAAAAGGCAATACAAAGACAGTACAAATGCAGGACTCACATCCATGTGTTTTTGTTTTTCTCTGTGAAATTGACCCATCAGGGGTTGACTGTCTTATTGCTCTAAGATGACTACAAGTGGGCTTTTTTTTTTTCTCAGTCGTTCTTAGTGGGAATGTTAGTTTGCTACATCATAACCAGAAGCATATGTCTCTAAAGCATAGTATTTTTATTATTTTCATGGTGAAATCTTTATAATGAATCCCCACAAAGTTTGCTTTTGATTAACGAAATGGTGTCCTTTTGGAAACAGACCTGAACCTGGTACCTGTCCCAGTTCCAGGATCTAGGAGAGCAATTTCCTTAGAATAGCATTTCTTATAGATTCATTGCTCTAAAAATGCTGTTAGATTTTCAGTGCTGCTTGCTGAAGTGAAGTGACACGAACCTTTATCTTTACTGAGGTAAAAGTAAGATACCTGAGACTATGTTCTTTTTTGAAGAGAAGGGCAAATTTGAGAAAGCCAGGATTAGAGAACCTCATTGTAGCTGGGGCAGAGGGAAATCAAAGCCGTTTATCGCTGTACTCAGCCACACCTGTTTCTCTTTCTGTATCTGGCTTTCACAGGTATGATCCTCAGGGACTCCTGAAATCTAACTTGCCGACTTGATAATCTCTGGCACACTCAGCGTGGGCCTCAGGCAGGCATTGAGCTTTTCAGTATTTATTCCTTTGCCCCTGAAAAAGGGATAATACAGCAGACCCACAGCTCAGGTTATATAACTAGTTAGTTTCATCTTTTTAGTGAAGTCATACCTCGAATGGTCTACTGCAAATTTAAGAAAACAACTCATGCAGCTACTGAACCGTATGCCTTAGCCAGTCTAAGTTCTGTTCTTCACATAGGCACAGTGGAGAAGAGAGTATTGCAGGGAGGAATTGAGGTTATCATAAAGAGGTGGATGTGCTGAAAAGAGTGCTCTGTTTAGGGGAGAAGGGAGCCAGGGTACGGCAGGCAAGAGAAAATGTTGTTTGGGGACTGTTTACCACTTGGTAAACATGAAAACGGGTCTTTATTTCCAGAAACAAGTATGTCTTCCATATTATTCATTCCCAGACACAGATTGCCATAGTCATGTACATCATCTTATTTTTTCTTTAAAACTTATTTACTGATTTTGAGAGAGAGAAAGCATGAGCAGAGGAGGAGCAGAGAGAGAGGATAGAGAATCCCAAGTGGGCTCCATGCTGTCATCTCAGCCCTACGTGGGGCTCAAACCCACAAACTGTGAGATGATGATCTCAGCTGAAATCCAGAGTTGGATACTTAACTGACTGAGCCACTGAGGCACCTTTGTCATGTGAATCTTCTTACCAGAATGTCCAGCCTTGTGGGAGGCTGGCCATGGTAGTAGCTAAGACTATCTTGCAAGACATCTATTTTTTTTTTTAAGCCACAAATGGGCAGCATTTTTTCTGTTTTGTTTCCCTAGATTGTACAGGATATGGAAATGTGGGATTGGTGACGACAATGACAGTGTAACATTTGCATATAATGTGTTTAAAAGGTGGCCAGACTTCTCATTCAGTCTGTGCTCGATTACTTGGGCATGTTGGAGTATATACCCCAGTGAAGGAGAACAGTATTCTGTTTATGTGGCCAAAGAGGATAGGCTAGGTAGCTATGAATTTGTGGAAAGTCACCTGCTTTACCCCTCTCCGTCCTTGACACAGAGAAGCGGGCCTTCTAATAACACTGCTGCTTCAGACTTGATCTTGCTTGTGATTCTGATTATCGGTTTAACTTGAAAACTCCCTGAAGGTAAGCCCAGTCCATAAGACAATCAAACATTAACTCAGGGAACATTCTACATTTGCTTTGCACTGTCTTAAGGAGAGGAAGAAGAACTTTTGAGAGCAGTTAGCTTTGAACCTTAAGTCTAAAAGGCAGGTGAAGGTAATATTAGTCCTACTCAAGGGAAGGGGACTTTGCTGTAGGCCAGTGGCTCTCAAGGTGTGGTTCCCAGACCAGCAGCATCACCTGGGAACCTTAGACAGGCAAATTCTCAGCCCCCCCACCCCTCCAGAAACTCCATGGGTGGGCCCAGCAGGCTGTGTGTTAACAAGCCCTCCCCAGGTCCCAACAGTAAGTCAGCTGAACTTGAGAACCACAGTTCTGATGATTGATTAAAAGCATGTGTACCACGGAGCCAAGTTGCCTGGGTTCAAATTCCAGCCCTGCCTTTACTGGCTGTATGACTGTGAGCAAGCTACTTAACCTCTTTGTGCCTCAGTTTCCCTATCTGTCAACCTGTGATGGTATCTGTAGTGTTTACCTCTTACGGTAGTTGTGAGGAGTTGGCATATGTAAAAGCATTCAGGTAGTAAACGTCATGGAAGGGCTAGCTAGGTTAGTATTCTGTCAGCAAAGTGACTTGTATTCGTTTGTTGAAGATGGAATATTCCATAGAGAGTTAAGGTGCCTCTGCTATTTGAAACATCTCTTTATACCATGCTAGTCCTTGAGGTGAAAATTAGTTAATATCAAGTGGCATAAAATCAGTGAGAGCTTAGCTAATTATATAATAAAGTGCCTTCACCCTTTTACTCAGATCCATATGTGTGTAGCGGTTTACCCTGATTTGTAGTGCTCTTTTAGTTGTAAAAGTTTAAACATAATTCTCTATGTATGATATGTAAGAAGAAAGTAAAAATGCTGCTTTACTATTTCATTTTCTAAAATGATTGGCTTTTGACTTCCATTCTCTTTGAAGTTTAAATTTGCCTCATTGCCTATAAAATTGGTCCATCACTATATGAATGTTATTTCGTATTTTAGTTTACCATTAAGTCTAGACATAAAGGGCATAGGGAATGGTCTGAAGAAATAAAGGCACAAGACCAATCTGCTTGCTTTAAACATCTAAATTCTACTTGTTATTAAGAACATTTCTAGAGGCACCTGGGTGGCTCAGCCGGTTAAGTGTTCGGCTTCGGCTCAGGTCATGATCTCACAGTTTGTGGGTTCGAGCCCTGCGTCAGGCTCTGTGCTGACAGCTCAGAGCCTGGAGCCTGTGTCTCCAGGATTCTGTGTCTCCCTCTCTCTCTGACCCTCCCCTGTTCATGCTGTCTCTCTCTCTCTTTCAAAAATAAATAAAACATTAAAAATATTAAAAAAAAAACATTTCTAGTGAAATGATCAGTAGTAAGCAGAGTTGCACTTTGCGTGACCACAATGGGTGCCATTTGTCAGGAAAGACCAATGCTGGCCACTAGAAGCTCAGATTCTTCCTGTTCTTCCCTGGGGGCGAAAAAGAAAAAGACCTACTGTGTTCACCGTGGTGCTTTCTACCTCTCAGCCTGATGGAATGTCACCTACAAGGGTAGGTGCTTTGGACACTGTGCTGTGGGAGGGACCACAAAGAGGCGACTTTGCCCATAAACACCAGGTCCACAAGTCTTGCAAGTGACTTGCTGGTCAGTCAGCTCTAGCCCCAGAGTGAATTTGTGAAATTTTCTAGAAATTTCTAGGTTTTCTAAAAATTTCTTCTTAGGCTTATTGTTAAGAATTTAATTTTCCCAGGATGATCACAGTATGAGGAAACTTATTCCCTCTCATAAGATAATGCTGAGAATAAAATCATTGTGTCCTTGAAGATGGAATGCATATTCATCATGGGGTTCTTTGAGTTTGTAGAGAACAAAATAGGCAATAAATTAAAGATTCTCTCTCCCTTTCTCCCTCTCCCTCCCTCTCCCCCCCATTTTAGAATTTCCTTTCATAATGTATTAACATAGTGTACATCAGTCATCCAAATAGGAAGTCCAAATAGTCTGGTCATGGTGATCACTTTGGCCAGACCCTAGCATTCTTTATCCACTGGTTATACATGTTTTAGATAAGAACAGCAGACCTTGACTCTGCTGAAGTGTGATTGAATAGGGAACCCTTGTATTTAAATTTTTTTTTAATATTTCTATTTATTTTTGACAGAGAGAGAGGGAGAGAGGGAGAAAGAGAGCACACACAAGTGGGGGAGGTGCAGAGAGAGAGAGAGGGAGACACAAAATCTGAAGCAGGCCCCAGGGTCTGAGCTGTCGGCACAGAGCCCAAGGTGGGGCTCGAACCCATGAACCACAAAATCGTGACCTAGGCTGAAGCTATCTGACTGAGTCACTCCAGTGCCCCCGAGGCTACACTTTTATAGTAAGGAGACTAAGAAAGCTATGTGTCATTGAAGAAAAGTAAATAGATGCGGGTGACCTGACCTGCTTCATTGATTTGCTATGTCTTTTTAAAAAAAAAAAAGTTTATTTTGAGAGAGAGAGTGGGGGGGGGCGGATAGAGGTGGGGTGGAAGAGAGAGAATCCCAAGCAGGCTATGCGCTGTTAGCGCAGAACCCAATTTGGAGCTCAGCCCTGTGAACCATGAGATCACAACCTGAGCTGAAATCAAGAGTCGGACATTTAACCAATGGAGCCACCCAGGCACCCTAAATAGTATCTCTTAAATACCTGAGTTATTGGAAACATGGAGGGTGAGCTAAGGAAGTTGTTTCTTAAAACTGTAATTCTTTTCTTCCTTTTTTTGGTCTTTTTGTTTGTTTTTTAATTCTTTACCCTGGCTGTGTGAATGCATGTTGGTAGTGTCCTCACCTTAGACGGAGACTCTTCTGTGTGGAAAGAAGAGTAGAGCAAGACTGAGAAGGTCCCTGGAGTTCCAGCAGTAGTCATCAGACATCGTTGGTCCCTTCCTGCATGCCCCTTTCACCCCTTCCTCCCCTGGCCTTGATAGGAGAACCTACTCATGATTTCTGATCACGTGCCAGCTCTGAGTATCTCTGAGTATCTGCATCCAGCCGATGTTGGCATTAGTGTGCAGCAGATTTGAACTCTTACCTTATTCTGAGCCCTGGTGCCGTATTTTTCAGCCTGTGCCCTGTGCTTTTCTTGACTCTGCTTTTGAGATGTGCGGTGGCCAAGAGTGTCGGCTCTGACTTTAAGTTCTAGTCACCCCACTTAATACCTGTGTGACTTTTAATACACCTCACCTCTCTAGGCTCCATGCCCTTAGCTGTAGGAGAGAGACAGTGATAGCACCTGCCTCTCGGGGGTCCCCAAGGCGTAAAGGAGAAGCTCTGGGTACATCCTGTTTATTGAAAGCACACAGAAAATAGTTGTTCCTTGTCTATTTAGTCCAGTTACGTTAAGCACATGCTCTACCTCACCTTCCTTGGGACCCAAGCATCATAGATTCAATGAACACCTGAATTTGAGGCCACCTCACTACTTGTGAGCCACAGAGCTTTCCATCATTCCAGGTCAGCCGCCAGGCTGTATTTGTGTATCCCACTGGTCTATGAAGCAGTGAGGACTGGTGTTCTCACTGCACAGCCTGGGAAGGTGGTGGAGAAACATCACAGGTGCCCGGGGACCCGATGTGACTCAGGAGCAGTCAGGAGAGAACATCAGGCTCCCCATGTCCATGGGTCCCCACTAACCATGAGGATTTCATGCCTTCCACGTCATGATTGTTAATCCTTCCCATCAGCACCTTCCCCCTTTACCCTGAGTTTAGTTTCTGATTCATGTTTTCCCCTTTAATCCATACCCTCTTCCCCTTCTCTCTGCTTTCTCTTCTATTTTGGACGATGGACTTCTGTCCCATCCTGCTTTCTCCTGTAATAGAGTCCCATTTCTTTTATTATAAACCCTACTTTTTCAAAATAAAAGTTCACTCTAGCTCTTTGTACCATCGCTGCCACACTTCTATCCCAGACTGTGGTTTCCTGCATGCTTGTTACAGGTCCTTGAGAATCTTTCGCCAGGTACGTCATTGGAGCTCTGTAAATAGTGACAGTGGACCCCCTTCATCTCGGTGCAGCATGGCACCCTGAAACTCTCACTGCATCTTCATCCTCTTCTGACATGGACACGTCACATGCTGCCTTCAGGACATTTTCCCACATTGCTGTCCGTAGTGTCTGTTATTTCTGGATGAAGGTCTTCTCAACCTTCCAGATCAGAATTGATGTCTTTTTATATCTTCACTTCAAAGCTTTGGACTTGTAGTCCCCTCTTGCTGTTTTCCATGAACACCCCCCGCCTCCCTGCTCACAGTTACCTCAGTACTGGGGGGTAATTTGTCAACAGGAGGTATGACACATGCACATTGGAGAGCGCGTTAAAGATGGCAGGCTCGAGGGTGGCTCCCCGCGGACCCTGCTCAGCAGCTGAGTAAACTACTTTTAGCTCTACCTACTGTTTTAAGCTTGGAAAAGATGACAATAGAGCTTCCTTCTAACTCTAAGCCATGTAAACAGGAACAATTGTTTCCCCTCAGAAATCTAAAATGTTTAACTCGGATGGTCTCACCGGCTTCACAGATATTTGGTGGGATAGAAATAACACTTTATTCATTTGCCACAGGTTCTTTCATACTGGTCTCAAAAGGCAGCATGACGGTATAGAAAACTCTGAATCTGTTTCCTTTCTTCTCGCTAGCTACGTTGTTTTTTATTTTTATTTTTTTTTTAGCATTTATTTATTTTTGAGAGACAGAGAGAGTCAGCACAAGCAGAGGAGGGGCAGAGACAGAGGGAGATACACACACAATCCAAAACAGGCTCCAGGCTCTTAGCTGTCAGCACAGAGCCCGATGCAGGACTCAAACTCATGAACCATGAGGTCATGATCTGAGCCAAAGCCAGACACTTAACCGACCGAGCCACCCCAGAGCCCCTTGCTAGCTGGCTCTTTTTCTTACTAGAGTTTAATCTTAGTGGTATGTCTGTAACCTCACCTTTAAGTCTCAGTTTCCCCAGCTATATAATGATATTCGACGAGCTTTCAAGATTGTTGTAAGGAAAGCAAAGTGGACAAAAGCCCTTTATAACCAATTTTGGTGTACAGAATTAGTATTGCGATGCTCATCTTAAATTCAGTATTTAATTCTAGTCCTTTTTCTACTCTGTAAAATATGGCACCAGGGATTTGAATCATTCCACAGCCAAAGTGGCTCTCTTCCCTGTCATGGGAATTCCCGGCCATTTCATGCCAGCAATCCTGGGATGTCAACTCAGAGTGTTCTGGAAACACACAAAGGTGATCATCCCCTAACACTGCTCTATCATGACATGTGCAGGAGCAGAGAAACTCTTACTCCACCTTCCCACAATTCTTACGGTTATGTTTGTTGAAAATTGTTAAAAAATGTATCTATACCTATAGATAGTTACACATCTATAAAAGTACTCCTTTTGGAGCCCAGTGGAAGGGATGGAGTCTGAGTTTGCCTACAAGAACCCCAGCCATGGCTCACAGCTGTGTTGGAATGAACTTAAAATCACTCAACATACACCCACGACTGTCCTGTCCACACGAAAAAGGACCTCACACTCAGCAAGGACCATTCAAAGGCCTTAATTAAAAGCAAGGAACTGATGATTACTCACAGATATGATGTGGCTTCTTGTCTCTCCTTATTTCATGGGAACGAACATGTGAAGATTATCATGTTCTAATTTTACACAATAAAAAAAATGAACAAAGCACAACTTTCTTTTTGCTTACATGAATCTTGATTTTAACATTTTCCTAATTCTTTTCTTCATGCCCCCCTTTCTTTCTTTTTAGAGTTCATTTGCCATAAAGTAAGCGACAATATGACTTTCTTTCTCTCTCTCCTTCCCTCCTTTCCCTCCCTCTTTCCTTCCCTTACCACCTTCCTTGCCTCCCTTCCTTCCTACCTTCCGTCCCTTTTTTCTGTCCCTCCCTCCTTCCCTCCCTCCCTCACCTCCAAGAAAGACTTGGCATGAACAGGGGCACTTGGGTGGCTCAGTCGGTTAAGCGTCCGACTTCGGCTCAGGTCATGATCTCACAGTTCACGGTTTTGAGCCCCACATCGGGCTCTGTGCTGGCAGCTCAGAGCCTGGAGTCTGTTTCAGGTTCTGTCTCCCTCTCTCTCTGCCCCTCCCCTCCTCATGTTCTGTCTCAAAAATAAATAAACTATTAAAAAAAAAAAGACTTGGCATGAGCAGCTCTAGTAAGACCTCTGATGACATTGCTCTGAAGCGCCCCAGCAGATACTCCCCTCCAGATTGTGTTGTATGTGTGGGAGCTAGAGCTGCAACAGGCACCATACGCAGCACCTCCTAGGTAGACCTGGCCCAATGTTGGCATTTTCATTTTATTGCCAAGGCAGGACAGAGAGGATGGGCCAAGAACACGGTGTGCCACTCACCACACCACCTTTTCTCTCTTTCAGAGATTCTGATCTATTTTTGTTGGACACCCGCGTGGTGTGGGCCTCAGAAGAAGGCTGGCTGGAATTTGACATCACAGCCACTAGCAATCTGTGGGTCGTGACCCCACAGCACAACATGGGGCTTCAGCTGAGCGTGGTGACTCAGGATGGTAAGTTTGCCCAAATCGGCAAACACTCTTCATTCGTTTCCCTTGCAACAGTTATGGTAGAACCATGGTTTATGGTCGAGACCACGGCTCTGGGATGACTTCATTTACTGTTCCTGCAAAACTGCTGTTGAAAAGCTAAACCTGTCCCTGAGTTCTCCAGAAAGGACCTGGAGATAAGTAGGTGGTCTGCGTTCCAGGGGCAACAATGGGAAGACAGCTCATGGAGGCAAGGGGAGCCCAGTCTACCTTCTGACAGTTGGGTGGGTTTGCACAGGAACCCTTCCAGTGCCCCCTCCTCCTGCAGCACCAAAGCCCAGCAGCCCAGGGTTCTCCTGCGGGTCCCAGATGGGGCACACTCTGCCTGTGAAGTTGCCTCACTGGTTGGGACATTTATAATCAGAAAGAAAGAATGGTCATGTCAGGGGAGGTATATCAGGGATGAGGAAGCCTAGGTGTTCACACCATCTCTGGCTCTAATTCATGGAGCTTTGGAAGGAGTGTCTTGATTCTGCCCTTCCGAAGGGAGTCACTGGGGCTCTGCACAGTGCTCTTCCTGCCTGCTCCTCCTTCGTGGCTGCCACCTGGGTGGCCAGGAGAGCTCAGCTGTGCAGCTGCAGGAACAAGTTTCCATGGCATAAAGACAGGTGCACTATGCTTTGCCTTTAAGGACTCAACATCAACCCACGAGCCGCAGGCCTGGTGGGCAGAGATGGCCCTTATGACAAGCAGCCCTTCATGGTGGCCTTCTTCAAAGTGAGTGAGGTCCACGTGCGCACCACGAGGTCAGCCCCTGGGCGGCGCCGACAGCAGAGCCGCAATCGCTCCACCCAGTCGCAGGATGTGTCGCGGGTCTCCAGCGCTTCAGGTGGGTCTGGGTGGAGCCTGGGTTTTCAGGAAACCTAGTTGGCTCTTGAACCTCAGTGAGAACAAGGATGCATTGATGGTTTTAGCTGTCGCATGGCTTCTGCCTGGCAAGTACAAAAGCCCACAGGTGCCTTGTCACAGCCACCAATTATCTAGATGGGTTCCTAAGGCCATCAGAAGGGAACATTTGTTATCCAGGTACTGGGTCTACAGGCTGACTACCTCCCGAGAGTCTGTTTTTCCAGAAAAGCATCCTTCTGTTTGATTTCTCTTACCTCTTTCATTCACATAAAGATCCTGAGCATACCTAGACTTTCTTCTAGTTGCATCACATCTGGGAGGTTGTGGTGTACAAGAAAACTTTGTCTACTTGCAGAAGATGGGCTTGTCAGTGCTCTTGGCTGAAAGTGATGGAACATCAGCTCAAACAGCCATCTCTGATGGATTTCATTGGTTCATTGAACTGGGAAGTTGAGGGTTCTGGCTTTAGGCATGGCTGGATTATGGGCTCACACGGTGCTAGGAGTCTTGCTTTCTCTTTTTCTATTTTCCCTTGTTGGTGGCATTCTCAGAAGGACCATCTCTATGTGGTGGTAAGTAAGGCAACCACCAGTTCCAGGATTTTATCACCCTTCATTACCTCTGCCTCAGGAGAGAAAGTCTCTCTCATGGTAGCTTGGTAGAAAGCCAGGCTGAGGCCACGTGTTGACCCTCGGGCTAGAGAATGCGGTCAGCCCCATCCTGCCCTGAGCAGGCAGGTGCAATGGGCGAGAGAGAGGAAAGAGCTCCCACTACTTGAGGATCAATTCAGTGGTCCTTCAGAAATGCCCATCCCCCATGCTGTGCCTTTTTTGGGAAGCAGTATGGAAGTCCACTCTTGAAAACATGAAGGAGAGGGGAGAAGAGCTTCCCCCCTGATATTAGCTCACATGGCTAGTATTGAATTCCAGTGGAGATCCATCTTGCTCTAATGCCAAGACTTGTAAATTCCGGGTCTCCTCAAGCTGTTGAACTAGCCCAGGAGTCAAGCATGCCATTGAAGTTTTGTGGGTAGGATTTGAAGCTGTTGATGTTGCTTCCCTTGTTACTGCTCTGTGGTGGACTTTGGGCAAACCAGTCCATTCCAGCTCCAGTTTAGTCATCCATTCAGTGGGAGTGATTAACACTTGGTAGATTCGCTGAGATGAAATGAGAAGTATTTGATCTGGTCCATAATAATGCTCAAAGATTAGTTACCTCCAATTGTGAAAAGTAGGTTCTGAGGGCAGATGTTAGGATCTTTGGAAAGGAGGTAAAACAGTTCTGGAAGATGCATTACGTCTTCCAGGTGACTGTGTAAAAATGTCACGGTCAGTGGCCACAAAGAGTTCATGCAACTTCCCAGAGTACTCATCTTTTCTTTGGGGAGAAATGGTCTTCATTTTAGAGTCTGACTTAATAAGCCGTTTCTCTCCCCAGCAACTTAGCTTGAGAACCTACCACCCAGGGTGAGGTGACATTTTGCTCCTTGTCATCCCAGTGTTTCTTGGAAGCTTTGCCCAGCATGGATGCCCCTGTGTTTACCACTAGAAGCAGTCAGGGCTGGTATTTTAAAAAACATGAAGAAGAAATGATCGCTTTGCTTTATTTGCTTCAGAGGAAGCCTGCTCAAGGATTAATCATCTCAGTGTTTTAAGCTTCAATTCATGAATGAACTGTGGTCACGTTGGTGCTGGGACCCCAGACACAAAGGCAGCTCTGGGAATGTTGATTGCTTTTTAAAATTGAAATAGCACTTGATTTATTTACCATTCCCTCCCCCAAGTACACACTCCAGAGTTTTTCATCAGGAAAACATGTCTCTGGTTTGGGTTTCCACAGTGTCACCTGATTTTTCTTTTCCACGTCCCTTTCAACTTCTTTTTTTTCAGCTTGATAAGTTGCAATTAAATAGGAGTATGAAAGTTAACTGAATGTGGAATAAGATGCTAGTGTACCCGCTTTTCCTTGGTCTTCCCTCCCCCACCTCCCAACCCAGTACCTGCAAGTGTGCTTTGCTCTTTTCAGCGGTAATAGGACAAGAGAGTTCATAGCAAGTGCCTCTGGCCTCTTGTTCCAAGGACAACCCCCAAGACAGTGTCACTAACAAGGACCCTCCTTACCTCTTACTGTCTTCAAAGACCCTCTCAAGCTGGTCTGAGAAATTGCTTGGGTTAGGCCCATTCAAGTACGACTTGATATATTTGACATTTTCTTCATTTATCCCTGCTATTAATGGGAGCAGACATATAATGGAAGAGGTCACTCCTGGAGAAGGGAATTCCAGAAAGATGGTCTGCTACCCAGAGAAATGGGCCATCCAGTCAGTCTGTCCCTTATTCCAGGCCACTATGAGACCAGACCTTCATGTCCTTGCTGGACCCTCATGAAACAGGTAGCTGATACTGAGGCCAAGAGTTGTGGTCTCTGGTGTGACTCCAGACAGGACTTTCCCTTTGTAAATCTTCTGGAAGTTAGAAGGGAGAGATTACTTTGCCTCTGCTGCCCCCCTTCTTCCACACAGTGTTTCCAGGGAATTACTATTTCTCCACGGAAACAACCACCACCAGAAGAAGCCCATCAGAGACCATCCCGCATCTGGGCAAAGAAGTTAACACAATCCATCAAATTGCCTGTCAGCAAGGTGACACATGGCAGGGAAATCTGTGGCTATTTTTGGAACAGAGCTGCTGATGCCTGGGCCGGTAGGCCAAGTCCACAGCAAGGAAAAGGCCGAGAGCCCCATCCCCCTCCTCCCCACTGCCCACTGGAATCTGTGCTAACATCTGTACTTGGCCTTCAAGGCGGACTTTGCAAACACACCCACCTCAGTGTGGGTTTGGAGCGAAGGCCCCCCGAGTGGTTTTCACGTGCCCTTGCTTCCCTGCAGCTGTCCGCTCTAAATGAATGATGGATGTTGGCTGTGTCACACCTCTCCAGCGGCCTTGGACATCATCTGCACAGGATTGTTTATCACTTTTACATGTGTTTTACATGCTGGTCTGAGCCGTGCTGTGCAGCCTCTTGGCGATCCTGGTGAATCTGACAGTTCTTTTTCAGCCTCCATTTCTACCAGCCCGCTGCTCTGTGACACCCTGCCTTGGGGTTCCTTCTCTCATGGGCTAGTCTTTCTACCCGCTCTCTTATAGTAGCTTTCCCTTGGGGTTCATTATTTCAACTCCTGGGGGACCATGACACCACCTGGCCAATTTACCGGCCTTGAGGGGTAGATACCAACCTAGCTGATTTTCCCACCATCTTTCCAAACCTCGCTGCGTTGGGAGTAGTTGTTGGTGAGTCTGAGGTTTTCTGCGCCGTCAGTCCCCTGGCTGCCAATGCTGTGACTTAGAACTGTGCTTTGCTGTGGGAGATGAGCATGTAGGAGCTCTTCTGCCACTTTTAATGATTTATGTGAAATTAGGTGCCCTTTAGGCCTCTTTCATCCTCAATGTTTTCGTGGCTGCCATGCACCTCTGCCGATCATCTGTGAACCAACAACTCTGCACAACAAGTCTGCCTTTTGGAAATGAGTCCCTCCTTGCTTCAGATGCTACCCGTTAGCAGTTTAGAGTCCATTCTCCTTCCATCTCTTTCCAACCCACCCAGACATGTGCCTTTAAGGATCCTTGGGTGTGTGGGGGGGTGATGTGGCTCTGGTACATTTAGATATGCAACTGACCTCATTGATAGTTCATATCTTGTATCTCTTGAATTTCCTGATTGGGACCATTTGGTGTGCTTCCAGCATAAGAGAAAGGTAACCAGACTGCATCGCTTGCAAAACAGTGGTTTGGGTACTTTATTGTGACTATGAAATCTTGCTGTAGATTTCAGGGAGCCCCAGCTTCAGGCCGAGGGCCTCATTCTTACAGATCAATGTTTCATTGGCCTTTTTGTTCCTGGAAGATGTCCCTCCTAGGTCCTCACGTGCTTCCCTGGACTGGCAGGCCACAGCCGAGCAGGCCAACCCTCGGTGACCATCCAAAGCTCTAGGGCTCTGCATTATCTGTCGATGGTTCTTCAAAGGAATCGGGAATTGTAATTTGTCATTTTGATCTTTAATTAAAATTTTAGGGCCTACAGCTTGGCTTCCAGATGTCTTGGTCAAGAAGGACAGGCCTGTGCAGGGCTTTCTAAATGAAAGCAACTCTTAATTCTTCACAGCTGTGGCCGACAGGCATGGGCCTAGTGATTCAACAGTTAGAATCATTTCGAACTCCATATTTATAATACTTTCCTTTGCCCTGAAGTCCCTTTGGGTAAAAGTGATCAGGGAGTGATAGGCTCCCCTCTACCCCATCCTTGGGGTTCCCCCGTAGGAATGTACTCACAGCCAGCAGGGCTGAAGGGTGATAGTAAAGAAGCATAAACAGGAGCTGCAAGAAGCCTGAATGATCCACCAACTACTGCTCAGCCCACGAGTAGGTCCTAGGGGCCAGGAGGCTCCCTCTAGGAGGGAACATGGAGAGCAGAGGTGCTGAACACAGAGTCTTAGTCCTCATGCTCAGTCTGGAAGAGAAGCCTGTGTCTATTTTCAAGACAGTTAATCTCCACATTCTTTGATAATGGAGATAAAGGCTGAAAGTAGGCCAAAGTCCACCCAAATTAAATGAAGTAGGAGATATGAAATCCTAGCACCACAGAAGAATGGACCTCCCTGTTGGCTTTCAGTCTAACCATCAAGGTTATAAACCAAGTCTAGATTCTGAAGATCAGGTTCTCTACCCCATCCTCCCAACATTCTGTGACATTACTGACACCCAAGATCAAGGTCTCAGTGTGGTTCCACAGTGTCCCTGCTGCAGGGAGGGAGAGCCAGAGACTCTTTTTGGATTATGAAGGGCTGATGAGGCTGGGAGATCTGGAAGAAGCAGCCAGATCAGTGAAGAGCGAGGTACCATTTCAACAGCTGCTAATTTTACACTTGCCCTTTTCATTCTAGGAGAGGAGGGAGATAAGGGTAGTGAATTGTTTCTCTAAAAAACCAGTTTTGAGGTACCTGGGTGGCTCAGTCAGTTAAGAATCTGACTTCAGCTCAGGTCATAATCTTGTGATTTGTGGTTTCAAGCCCCACGTTGGGCTCTGTGTTGACAGCTCAGAGCCTGGCGCCTGCTTCACATTCTGTGTCGTCTTCTCCCTCTCTCTGCCCCTCCCCCACTCATGCTTTCTCTGTCTCTCTCAAAAATAAAACATTAAAAATAATTTTAAAAACGAGTTTCCTCTGGGAAGACTCTGTAACTGGGCTCAGAGGAACTGGGAACCCGGTGTGGAGCGTGCCTCCAGGTGCCTGCCCCCTGCCAGCTGCGGGGTGAGCCCAGCACCGCGGCGCTGCCCTGTGCAGAAGCCCTGTTCGGAGGCGGCCACCTGCCTGCTTCTCTCCTTCCCTCTCACCTTGTTTCGTGTGGTTGCCTTGACCTTGTCTGCCTTTCTCCTCTCCTCATGTCTTCCCTGTTGTTTCTCTCCCCTCCTCCTCTCCTGGCCTTGGAAAGGATGGCAGGTAGGCTGCCTGGACACCCGGGACCGGGCTGGCTGCGCTGCGCCCACTTCGACACGGTAGTCCCGCACAATGGTCCCCCCCCTTCCCACTCACTGCCTGCCGTGCACATCGGGATCGTTGCCGAGCCCTTCCCTTCTCATCCAGGACTCCTTCCCCTGAGAATCCCCTGGCCTTTGGTGCCCAGGAAGCCTGCATTTCACTCCATGTAGCTGATCAGCTTCAGAAACAAGCCAGTGGTGAGGCCCAAGCTCCCCTCTCCTATGCCCTCCTTGTGCCTTCCCCTTGTGCGCAGCATTTCACAATGCTGGGGGCGGGGGCAAGGAATGCTGGGCGTCCTCCTTAGGGCGAATGGGATGTGACCCTCATGTTCAGGACAGGACAGATGTGCAGTGCACATGGCCACTGCCTGGGGACATGGATGCCATGAGGAGGTGCTGGGCCAGCTGGCTGCTTACGGTGGGTCAGGAGCACCCTGTCCTCACCATGCTGAGCAGGAGAACTGTCCCTCTGCAGTGTCCTGTGAGGAAGTGGTGGCCCCCATTTCCAGGGACTCACTTGGGTCCCTGTTAGTCCCATTAGTTCTTGTCTGTAGGGGAGCCGCCCCTCAGGCATCACAGGGAAGAACAGAACATAAGGTCGGGGAGTAGAGGCTGTCGCAGATGAAACTGAGTGTCAGGGCCATGGGCCAGCTGCCAGCCAGACCTGAGGGGGCCACGGCAGTCTGACCATAGCTGTCCAGGTGAGACAGGCACTGGAAGGTGGAGCGGGGGCTGAGGACAAGCAAATGGGTCAGCAAAGAGCCGTGTGTAGTGGGACCTGCCGC
Organism: Proteles cristata cristata; assembly: GCA_017311185.1. Taxonomy (NCBI): domain Eukaryota; kingdom Metazoa; phylum Chordata; class Mammalia; order Carnivora; family Hyaenidae; genus Proteles; species Proteles cristata. Next base: position 393,037 of record JAESUZ010004966.1, on the reverse strand, counting down.
GTTGGCCTCCAGTGGCCCACCCAGACAGGAAAAGCCACCACCACCTGCTCCCAGCAGGACTCTCATATGTGGGAATGAGGTGGTGTCTGACATGCCGGGATGAGACGCGTGTCACCCTACCCTCCTGCCCATCAGCCTGGACTCCAGGAAACCGTACCTCCATAGGGCTCCTTCTGGTCAGTTTCCCCACATCCCCACTCTTCCGAGGTGCACCTGCTCCTACGTTACCTGGAATGATGACTCACACACACCCCTGAGGCTTGGGAGATTGCACTACTCCACAGCAGCCACATTGCAAAATGGGTGACCCTGGCCACCAGTCTGGCCACTGGGGATGGACGTGACACTTTCTGTGCCACTGGTTTAATGGTCCAGAAGGCTTGGGAGAGATGTGGATGCCTCTCAGCAGCATATTGGAAGCACAGAGGTTTATAGAGAATGCACTGTGCATGGGAGCCTGGCCTTTGTGCCCAGCCCTGCTCTGCTCACCCTCATTTCTGACAAGGACAGTGCCTTTCCCACAACAGAGCCTGGAGGATTTCACCCAAGGACCTTCATTCGTGGGGGGCAAATGGGCAGAGCTGTCTTAGGTCTTTAAACATTTTCCCGGGGGCGCCTGGGTGGCTTAGTCGGTTAAGCGTCCGACTTTCGCTTAGGTCATGATCTCGCGGTTCGTGGGTTCGAGCCCCGCGTCGGGCTCTGTGCTGACTGCCAGCTCATAGCCTGGAGCCTGTTTCAGTCTGTGACTCCCTCTCTCTCTGACCCTCCCCTGCTCACGCTGTCTCTCTCTCTCTCTCTCTCCTAAAAATAAATAAAAAAATATTTTTTTAAAAAAATCGTTCTCCCGTTCTCCCAGGGTGGGGCCTCTGAAGCTTTTAAAGCTTGAAAATCTGGGGCGCCTGAGTGGCTTAGTCGGTTAAGCGTCCGACTTTCACTTAGGTCATGATCTCGCGGTTCGTGGGTTCGAGCCCCGCGTTGGGCTCTGTGTTGACTGCCAGCTCAGAGCCTGGAGCCTGTTTCAGAGTCTGTGATTTCCTCTCTCTCTGACCCTCCCCTGCTCATGCTGTGTCTCTCTCTCTCCTAGAAATAAATAAAACATTTAAAAAAAAATAAAGCTTGAAAATCTATGGTGAGGGCTGAGGTGCCTGGGTGGCTCAGTCGGTTAAATGTCCGACTCTTGATTTTAGCTCTCAGATCATGATCTCATGGTTTGTGAGTTCGAGCCCTGTGTCAGGCTCTGCACTGACAGCGTGGAACCTGCTTGGATTCTCTACCTCCCTCTCTCTGCCCCTCCCCTGCTCACACAGTCTCTCTTAGAAGTGAGGGAGGGAAGGAGGGAGGGAAAGAGGAAGGAAGGAAGGAAATCTGTGGTGGGAGTCCAGGGTACTCAGGACGACCTCCCTGGGCCTGGTCTGGCTAGGCCAGAATCCTAGCTGGGCTTCTGGCACCTTTCCTGCCCTCTGCTCTGGGCCAAAGAGTCCCCTAGAATGAAAGGAAGCCAGGTTTCACTTTCTGTGTTCACCTTTGAAAAAGCCACATTCCTTGAAAACGTCTCTGCTCTCAGACCAGCCTTCACCACATCTGCATCCCGGGAATGCCCAGGCAGCCCTGGTGGCAGGGGACCTGTTCCCGGTGATTCTGCCTTGAGGGTCTGAGAGAGGACTTCAGTTCCCTGATGAGTCTCACAATGTGTCAGATCAGATGGAGGACTGTTGCCCTCGGGGAGGTTTGTGGAAGCCTTGGGGCTCTTGCTCTGGTATTTGTCTGTTGCCTCTGTCCAGCAATATGGCTTCTTGTGTCTGCCTTCCCCTTGAGTGGCGAACCCATCTGGACAAAGTTGTGTTGCCTTCATTTCTCCCACTGAAGGCAGTTCCTATTATTGCATAAGTTTTCACTGGGTCTATCCAGACCATTCATCTAAACAAATATCAAGGGACCGGGGCAGGAGAATGTTTTTCTGCAATCCGTCAGTCCTTAAACAAACAAACAAACAAACAAACAAACCCATGCGTGGTGGTGTAATTCCACTGCAGAACCCAAGGCACTGACCCCTGAGTGGCAGACACAACTATTTTGAGGAGTGTTGACCTTCACAAATATTTATACACTCTCAGCCAACACTTAACACGGAGTTATAAGGAAACTTAAGTGTGGCTTGAAAGCATCTGTAGGAGGAAAAGCAGAAGAGTTGAATTCCTCCTTTTCCTCTCTCTGGCCCGATCTTTACTTAGCAACAAAAATGCCAGTGTCTGGTTCTAAAAGAAATAGCTGTTCTTATGGAGAAAGTTCTCTTTGTTGATCTCTGAGAGTCAAATTCGCAGGAGGTTCACAGACAACTAGACCTATTGGTGAAGGAAGAGAAGCAAAGTCCTGCTCTATGACATCATGGTTGGTCTTTTGGATGGCTAGCCCATATCCCGAACCTATCTAGGAACCCACAACTTGGAACTATTAGGAAATTTCATGGTTTTTATAGCTCTGCCAGGATGTAATATTCTTTATTATATTACACTGTCCATGTTTGTCAACTCAGAAAGGAAAGGTATCCCAGAAATCTCTGCCTTTGACATGGAGAATGATTCCAAGCTTGACTTCGGGGAGATCATGGTCCCCAGCACAGAGAGACATTTCGGGGGAAGTTTGCTTTGCACGGACACAGGCCAACTGATGTCCAGTAGGGAAAACTCCAGACTGAGACTATACGTAGGAGGATCATATAGCTTACCGTCTAACCCAGGACATCTTCAGGAGTGCAAAGAACCAGAACCAGGGCCTTGAAGTCTTCAGAAGGTTGACTCCTACTCGAAACTGGGAGGAGAGGAAGGAGTGTGCACCCAGGAGGCCCAGGCCTGGGAGTGGCACACCCCTCTACCCTTTTCCCCAAGTATATGGGCAGAGCTTAGGCACGTGGCCACACCTAATCACAGTGGGAAATATCCAATAGCTGTGTGCCCAGGGAGTAGACAGAGGATATGGGTTTTTATAAACACATAGGGGCCTTCACCAGACTGTTTTATGATAGGCCAGCCAGGTTGCTTCCTTGGTGGTCTTTGCATTTGCCATTCCCACCGTGAGAGTCATTCTTCCCCCAGATAGCTTCCTCCTCCTAATCTTCCTGCAGGTCTCTGCTTAGAAGATAGCTTAACAGAGAGACAGACTCAGCAACCCATATGAGATAGTGACCGTCCCTTTCCTTGCACCCTGTACTCCCTATCCCCTAACTATGGAACAATAATTTAGCTAGTCAAGGCCCTTCCTGGCTACATGGAAGAGAAGCAGATTCTGATCAAAGTGAAAAATACTGTAAGAGTATCAGGAACTTCTCCAACCAACAACCAAACACAGGGAAGCAAAGGACAAAGCTGAGACCTCGTCACAAGGACAGTGTTGTTTGGATGTCATCACCCCAGACACGTGGCTGCCATGCCACCCATTCTCAGCTTTCCCTTGGAGTCACTCTGTCAAGGGTGGGGGCATCTGCCTGGCATTAATGAAGTCATGAGCCTGTACTCAGTTGCCAGGGATAAAGGCGGGAGCTATCTGGTGGGGGATTAGGCCTTGATTCCCACCTGTCTATGAATTCCCATCTCATCCCAAATAGGAGGGAAGCTGGGTGGCCCACATGAGAACTAGCCACCATAGCTAGGCATGGAATTCTGTGTTGATGGCATCGTTCTTATGGTATTAAACCTTTTCTTTATGTATTTTTGTTGCTAAGAAGTTTGCTGTCCATGGGGCACCTGGGTGGCTCAGTCGGTTAGGCATCCAACTCTTGATTTCAGCTCAGGTCATGATCTCATGGTTGTAAGATCGAGGTCCATGTCAGGCTTTACACTGAGTGTGGAGCCTGCATGAGATTCTCTCTCTCTCTCTCTCTCTCTCTCACTCTCTCTCTCTCTCTCTCTCTCCATCTCTCTCTGACCCTCCCCTGCTTATGCTCATTCTCTCACGCACTCTCTATCTCAAAATAAACATTAAAAAAATTGCTGTCCATCTACCTTATGTTCCCTTGTGGATTATTTTCTTTTTACCTTTGGGTTGCTTTTAAGCATTCCTCTGCATCTAATATACTACAGTTTCACCACATGGCCAGACAGGAATTTATTTACTCTGTTTAAGACTCATCGTGCCTTTCCAATATAAAGATGTTTGCTTTTCTTCACTTCTAGAAAACTACCCCCCACATACACTTTATATATTCAAATATTATTCCCCCATTATTCTCTTCAGAAATTCCTATTAGAAATACACTGGACTTGGGGCGCCTGGGTGGCTTAGTCGGTTAAGCGTCCGACTTTCGCTTGGGTCATGATCTCGCGGTTCGTGGGTTCAAGCCCTGCGTCGGGCTCTGTGCTGACTGCCAGCTCAGAGCCTGGAGCCTGTTTCAGTCTGTGACTCCCTCTCTCTCTGACCCTCCCCTGCTCACGCTGTCTCTCTCTCTCCTAGAAATACATAAAAAAAAAAATTAAAAAAAAAAAGAAATACACTGGACTTTTCATTCTGTCTTCCATTATCTCCTTATAGAAAGAGAGCCCTTTGTTTTGAGCCATCTCACTCTCTGGGATGTATTTTGGGAAGTTTTTTTCAAATTTGTTGCTCAGTTCTTTAATCCTGCCTTCGGTTGTGTCTAATCTGATGTTTAACCCATCCGTTTCATTTTTATCTTGTGTGATTCTGGTTTTATAAAGTTCCATTTTGTTCTCTTTCACATCCACCTGTCCTTTTTTTCATGTTCTTTCTCCATAATGTCTTTTCTGTAGCATATCTATTTCTTACTTTATTTCTTCCATTATTTCAGGTATTCTTTTTTGTAATCACAGAGACTACTCTTACCATGGTCCCTGTGAATTCTTTTATATTCTAACTTTGGGGATAGTTTATTCCTTTGAGTGCTTGATTTTCTTCTTGAGGATTCTTTTCAGCAGGAGGTTTTGTCTTGTGTGGTGGTGGTGGTTTCGTGTGTGTGTGTGTGTGTTTAACCTAGAGTCCTCAGCACCCTTCTCTGTGAAGACTTCCCTTCAGCACGGTCTTATGTTCCATTCCTCCAGGTACCTGAAATTACAGCAAGAGTTGTTCTGCAAGCTGAAAAAGCCAGGTAGGGAGCATGAAAAAAATTGAGAACTTAGCAGATCACCTCAAAATGGTAGCCCCTCTCCTCCCAGTATAGGTGACTGAGCAGAGTCGGTACTGTTTGTCTCTTCACCTTACAAACTCACATGTCCTGTCTTACTTCAGGCCAAGAGGCCCAGGAACACAAGTTAATAGGAAACCCAGTTCAAATAGGCTTTAAACAATTAGGCAGTTTCCTGGCTCATGTGATTAAAACAGGCATACAAGTGACCTCATGCTCTCGTATCCATCAAATGTCCATTTTAGATTCAGAACCTTTCTCTGGAGCCCTGCTGTTCATCTCCCTGCAACACCCCTACCAGACTGATCCTGTAGAATCCTGGCTCTGAACATGGCACTCCCCGGCTCAGACACCGTCATAGGCTTACTGAACGCCTCCGGTAGAAAGTCCCATTCTTCCTGGTTGGCGTTCCAGGACATTCACGTCCCCAGCTTTGTTCTTCCTGATAACTGACCTTCTCCGAACTCCCAGTGGGATTTGCCGACTGCACTTGCCTGCAGACACTTCTGTATTTGAGTTAGTTGTGTGCATGTCTTACACCGCCCCTTGGATTCTCTAAGTTCCTGGAGGATGCAAGCCTTGTATAAGCTCTCTTCCTACTTCCTGCTGTCGGCCTAGCAGAGGGCATGTCACCTTAAGAGCAGGTGACCTAAACAAATGCAGCCCCCCTCACCCCCCATTCCTGGGCTGGGTTAGTGGCTCCCGCTTCGCATAGAGCAGGTAGGAGGCTTCAGCAAACTCTCACGGGGCTTCCTATCTTAGGAGTCAGCGCTTCAGTGCAGGTCAGAGGGCTCAACGCTGGAAGTGAGGCGAGGAAGCCGTGCCCCTCATTGCTCCCTGGCAGCTCCAAGACTGTCCCTGTTTGAAGTATAGCAAACCCTGCCTGTGTAGCTTTTACTGTGAATGCAATGCCTTCCAGCTCAGGAGCCCAAGGGGTGCCTGGGGGCATCTGCACACCCTCTCCGTAGGCCTTGCATACAACAGGCTCACAACAATCATCTGTTGCTTGAAAGCATCCATTCAAGTCCATAATCACACACTGTGTGCCAGTGTGCCCAGCACTAGCCCCAGAGTGAACGAGATAGCCAAGCAACCAGGCATGTGACGGAGCTGTTGGGTGACCGCCTTTGTGTCTAGCAGGAGCCAGGTTCACGTCTGTCCTGAGCCTCATACCACGCTCGAGCCACAGCAAACCTTCCCAGGGTAAGTTTTAAGTGAAAGAATGAATGGGTTAACAGGCGCATCTTCTGATTTCCTCCAACAGATTATAACAGCAGTGAGTTGAAAACAGCCTGCAGGAAGCATGAGCTTTATGTGAGCTTCCAGGACCTGGGATGGCAGGTGAGTTCTCTGGGCAGCAAGGGGGACAAAGGTCCCTTCACAGCAGCCCTTTTGTAGCTTAATGGCAGCAGCTTTGAGCTTTAGGGCTGAGGTGATTCCTTGTGTGAAGGTCCTGGGAGCCTTTCCAAATGCCTGGGTGTCTGGAGGAAGGCAAAGGAAGGGGCAGCCTACTTGTGCACCGAGACCCCTGGCACCTTCCCAGGGAGCCTGGTTCCCAAGTTCTGTGTCCCTAAGAATCCATACTACAGTCCCCAGTGTTCTTCCCCCATTCTTTTCAAAGTCTACAAGGCACGTGCTTATTTAGGCATTTAAACAAATTGTGTGTGTGTGTGTGTGTGTGTGTGTGTGTGTGTGTGTGTGTGTGTGTGTGTGTGTAAGATTTTATTTTTAAGTAACCTCTACACCTAATGTGGGGCTTGAATTTACAACTCTAGGAGTTGCACGCTCTCTGAATAAGCCAGCCAGGCACCCCACCAATTTTGTGTTCTGAGAAAGCGTCAGAGAAACTGACCTAACAGTTCTCCAATGGCTAGAAACTGACTCACCCGAACTGTCTAGAAGCACACAAATGCGGAGTTCCACAGCTGAGAGCCACCACTAGTTTATAAGTAAATCCTAGGTGACAAGGGATAGGAGATGCTGTCTGCTCTACTCAGGTGGCATCATGATGACAGGGCTTCCTCGAGGCCCCCCCTGGGGACCATGTGCAGAAAGCCGACCACCTGTGTGCATCCTGGTCCAGCAGGTGGGCAGCAGCTAAAGCCCCTGCAGGCTGTGGAAGGGGTGAGGGCTCTGGAGCCAGACGGACCAGGTTCACACCCTAGTTTTGCCACGTGAACGTGAACTTGGCCTCCCATCATTGGTCTGTGTAGCTGTGGTATGTGAGGAGTACCTTCTCACAGGATTACTGAGAACACAGATGATAGAAGGAATGTATGCTCATCACATGTCATGTCCCTTTGCTTTCGATTAAGGACTGGATCATCGCACCCAAGGGCTATGCGGCCAACTACTGTGATGGAGAATGTTCTTTCCCACTCAACGCACACATGAACGCCACGAACCATGCCATTGTGCAGACGCTGGTGAGCTCCTGGGGACTTTCACTTTAAATTTCTTGTTAATTTTTGAGAGAGAGCGAGCAAGCCAGAGCAAGCTTGTGCACAGCAGGAGAGGAACAGAGAGGAAGACACAATCCAAAGCAGGCTCCAGGCTCTGAGCTATCAGCACAGAGCCCAATGTGGGGCTCGAACCCACGAATCGTGAGATCATACCCTGAGCTGAAGTCGGATGCTTAACTGACTCGGCCATTGCCCCTCCACCCACTCCAACCCCCACCGCCAACTTTCACTGTATGAGTAGGAGTCAGCCAGGGCTAGGTAAGGCTTCTAATGGTGCCTCTCCCCTTCTGTTTTTGAACAGGTTCACCTTATGAATCCCGAGTATGTCCCCAAACCGTGCTGTGCACCAACCAAACTCAATGCCATCTCAGTTCTTTACTTTGATGACAACTCCAATGTCATCTTGAAAAAATACAGGAATATGGTCGTCAGAGCTTGCGGATGCCACTAACTCAAAACCAGTCGCTGGGGACACAGATGCTGCCTTGGGTTCCCAGATGATGTCTGCCTTAAAAAACAAAAAACAAAAAAAACACAAAACATTCAAAAGCACAGTGAAGGGGGGGAGGCGAGGCTTTGAAGCCGCTCAGTGCTGGTTGGTGCCTTACTGCCCACGGAAGATTGTAAAGGACCTCATTAATAACTTGCTCACCTGGTAAATAACGTGAGTAGTTGTTGGTCTATAGGAAGCAGAGTTTGGACGTCTGTAGTACAAGGTCTGGTTAATGACAGAAATATAACATTGAAGGGTTCCCCCCTCCAAAAGGAAAAAGAGCCCACCAAAATTAGTTTTAGCTTTAGATCAAGCTATTTGTGGTGTTAGTGTCTCTCTAACAATAAATAGGGAAAATAATCTTAAAAGGAGTAAGAGTATTCTCGGCTAAAGTATCAGCCCGTTCAGTGGTATTTGTTGGAGGTAGACCTACAGGTAATGGAAACTGGGAGAAAAATGCCTCTGTTCACAGATTTCATTCCAGAAGGTGAGTTTCATGTGGGGTCAGCAGCCTGGGCCGTCCCCAGGGCTGTGTGGAAGTGCCTTTTGTCTCCGTCACTGCCGTTAGTGTTTGCGCTGGAGTTGTGTTGGTATGAAAATCTACTTATTTCGGTCCAACAAACCGTGCCATTTGCACACCTCGGACCCTCCACCCCCACCCCCACGTTTGCTGTTTTCTTTGCTAAGGCCGTAGGTGGAGTGAGTGGGCGCTGTGGTGAGGCTACAGGGGCCAGGAGCATTCTGGCTAGCCCGCACTTTCACCGTGTAACATGTGAAAGCAGTTCTGTGCCTCTTCTCCTCTGGAACGGCTCTTGGGAAGCACATGAACGTCGGGAACGTCGGCTCTGGTATCTCACTTATCTCAGTAGAACGGTTCTCTGCCTTTTGCTGGACGGCATGCCGGGTGGCGGGGTTAGAAGCAACAAAGGAAATGAAATGAGGAAGGAAGCCCCAGCAGCTAGGAACGGGATGGGCACGCCCTCGTGAACCCAAATCCCGTTTCTCTTGTAGAAAGTAAGACGCCGATGAAATTGTAGAATGTTTTTAAAGTGTCTCTTTCACAATCATGTACTAGGAAGCCAATTTCATACTAAACTGATTAAATAATACATTTATGACCTAAAACTGTTTGCACTTACAGCTTTTTTGTAAATAGAAACTATAATTTATTGTCTATTTTATATCTGTTTTGCTGTAACGTTTAAGGAAAGACCAGACTTTTTCTTTTTTTGAAAAAGAGTTTATTTAGAAAGAATCATAGTGTAAACAAATTGTACCACTTGGATTTTCTCTCAATACAAGACTCATGATGCAAAGCTGAAGCCACTCATGAGGATTGTGCTTCTCCAGAAAGTGGGGGTTTGAAAAGAACATCTGTGAACCATACATAATTAATAAAGATTTCCTTTAAGGCAGAGGTTGGCCGAGATCCCGCTGTTGTCTTCTGCCACAGACAGCAGAAGTGGTCTTGTTTCTCAGAGTCCCACCCCCAGTTACTGTGTGTCCACTGACCGCAACCCCTGAGCAAGGGATGTGGGGCGAAGAGTGTTGGAGACGGAGGGGTTATTAGAAGTGACTTGATGGCAAAGAACATACAGGTACATTATCTTAAGGGAGCCTGGTCCGATGGACGCTTATTTTCAAGGGTGACAGTAAGACTGCCTACCACCTAGGAGGGCGTGGCTTACGAGGGCCTGGCATTGGCAGTGACGTGGCCTGTGTCAGCCCTGACCCAGCCAGCTCCGCCTACGGACCCAGCCTCCGTCTTTGGTCTGGCGGCCAACTTGATCCCGCTCCTCACACAGCAGCAAGCCGACCTCTTCCAGGGCAAAGTACAATTAGCCTCTAAACGACTCCTTCAAAGCAGGACATGAGCCTGCGTCGAGCTCAGGCCCTGTTGTCCAGCGGTGGGGGGGTTCCCTGGTCCAGATTCCCCAGGCCTGGGAAGGCTCACCTAAGTCCTTTTGCCCCCCACCCCCAACCCCCACCATGGCAAATACAGCCAGAATCTTTCTATGAGTTAACGCAATAGTCAGGACAAGCCTGTGGAACCTTCCATGCCACATTTTCTATGGGAGACGTCAAGTCTTAAAGTTCACATGGACTCTTGGCTTCATGAGAACCTAACAAAAGAAATCTTTCACCCGCGAGTAACAAACGGAAGCATACACACAGACACACACGCACACACGATTATGGCACCCGCATTGTCTTCCTCAGGCACACGTCAGAAGTACCATTGCTTTCATTATGGCTGACCTCTCACGATGAGAGAAGTTCTTATCAGAAACAGCAAAGCCAGGGGTGGACGTGACGGTATCTTCCAGAGGTGTGGGGTTTCTGTTTTTAGATCTGCTCCAGGTTACTGACCAACTGCAATATTAACAAGTCAGGACCTTCAGATCAGCAGACTATCAATACTGCCATCTTTCCAGAACTTGTGGGCAGTTCACAAATGATGCTTTAGATGATGCTTTCCCCAGAATCTCTCAGGAGCCAAAAATAGCTCAGCAATTTGATTTTCCTAAACTCTATTTTTGACTCAAAGGAAACCATTTAGATTCATCAAGAGAAGGGTACAGGGCACGACAGATCGCCACTGAAATACTTAAGTTTGCGGAGGGATCATGAGTTATGTATTTACTTAGAGAAACTTAATAATTTGTAGAGTGTGTTGCCTTAAGGAACACACACACAAAGAAGACACCACCAGTTTAGTACATTCGGCTCTCTGGAAACCCGCCACGGGGAACCACAACACCTGCAGGACTGAGCCCCAGCACCCCGGGGCCGGGCGGCTCGGGGCCGGGCTCACAGCTCGTCCCTCGCCTGGTGCAGGACAAAGTGGTGCAGCGAGTCCAGGTCTCTGGTTCCGCTGTGCTCGCTGACCTGTTTCCCTCCGCGGAAAAGCAGCAACGTGGGATAGCCTCGTACCTTCAAAAAACATAAATACATATGAGAGCCGAGTGGTCCGGGTCACACAGAAGTTGCTTCTGAAATAAAACCATAAAAACAAAACCCCCCAATAAACCCTGTAACCAGAGAAGTTCGCAGTTAAATTTTAAAAAAAATTTTAATGTTTATTTTTGAGAGAGAGCGAGAACGAGCAGGACAGGGGCAGAAAGGGAGAGAGACACAGAATCCGAAGCAGGCTCCAGGCTCTGAGCTGTCAGGATAGAGCCCAACACAGGGCCTGAACCCATGAACCAAGAGATCATGACCTGAGCCGAAGTCAAACGCTTAACTGACGGAGCCAGCCAGGCGCCCCTGTGATCGAATACATGGTGCGGACCATTTAAAAAGTACAAGAAAGCAAAGCCTTGGGGTAATTTCTTTCCAACTTTAAGTACATTCAGGATTAGTGTCAAAGGAAGGACTTTACCCAAAAGCAGAGCTTCTGGAGCTTCCATGCATGTGCCACCACCTGGGGGCCCAGTGAACAGACACATTACGATGCCACAGGTCCAGGTGGGGCCTGTGCGTTTGTGACAAGCCCCCTGGTAACGCCCAGCCACTCTGTGGACCCCGCTGAGTAGCAGCAACACCCTCAAGGATACACATTTCCAGCTGCTCCTCTGTTCCAAAACTTAAAGGCACCAAAAAAACGGCAGCTTCGAGGAGTGAGTAAGCGAAGTCTGTGTTGCACTATTCCCCGTTTAATGAGGGAACAAACTCCGGAGCCTCCAAGTGTTTTTGAGAAAACCGCACAAAAGCAAAAACGTGAACTACAAATCTGGGCTAGCAGACTGCGCTTGCCGCTCAGAGAGGAGTCAACAGTTAAGGCAAACCCTAAGCGGAAGCCTGGCTTGCGGGGTGGCCCTTCAGGAGGAAGCGCAGGGTTTGCTCACCCGCTGTACTTTAGAACCGGAGCGGGACTGAAAAATCAGCCACTTGGGGGCTCCAGACGAAGGCTGCAAGTCGGCTGACTGTCCAGCCGGCAAGCGGCTGTGCCACGGCGGCACCTTGTTCTCAAACGCGGAATCCCTTACCACCCGCCTCCTCTGCACACAGCAAGGGCCGAACCTCCCCCAGTGGGAGCTGTGTGACTAGTGGCAGAGAAAAGCCCTTCTGTTGATGGAGTGTCGTCTTTTGCTTTTCAAAACGAAAATGAAGCAAGAGCCTCAACTGGACGCAAGGAGCACTTTGCAGAGAAGACAGGTGAGCCCACCGCCAGACGACAGCCCCATGTGGGCGTGCTCCCGATACTCGGGGTCCCCGCTTCCTTCTGCACACACTCACCGAGTACTTGCTGCAGATACTCCGTTCCGCAGTACAGTCCACCTCAGCAATCTTGACCTCTGCCAAACCAGGGAATTCCTTTCTAGAGAGTTCTTCCCAAGTAGGAGCCAGATTCTTACAATGACCGCACCTAGGGACAGAACGACACAGCTCTGTTGAAGTCCTGGGTCAAGCTCGCTCACCTATGCCTTGCTGCTGAGCCCCGCCTGTTTCTTTTGTATGAGGCAGTCCATGATTGCCCTGAAATGTGTAAAACATCAGATTCTCCCCCTGGGTGCACCAACGCTTCCTCCTCCTCTGTTCCAGACACAGAACTTGAGGTCCATCCGAAGAAGACTTCTGGAGGACCAAATGGAGGCAAGCTGGTCTGAAAGCAAGTTTAGATTTTGAGACCATTTCCAGGATGACATAAACTAAGCTAGCTGGATTATGAATGAAGCAAATGCACCATGAGTAGGAGCTGATGAACAGAAAAAAAATGGACTCCAGTTTTTTTTTTAAAGATACTTCATTTCAGATTTGGTTGCTATGGTGTGAAAATGTCACAACTTGAAAGCGCCCCTGAAACTCCATCCATTTGGTACGAGCAGTGAAGTCCACACCATGTTTTGTGCAAACCCTCCCCCTTCCCCAGCACCTCATTCTGTCCTCACACTTGGGCTATATACGGCTTTAGATTTAAAAAAAAAAAAAAAAAAAGAATAGGTTTGAGGGCGTTGTTGACTAGTGTGTCTATTCTTTAAGAACAAAAGTTGTACACCTCTGAGTCACGTGCTCACTGCCGTCTCCTCTCTGCCCCTGTGATTTCTCATCAATACCCGGAATGAAACGAACCGAAGAGCAGAAGTGACACTCTGGTGACCTTACTTGCTCATGTTCAGAAACAAAATCTAATACTCTCCTTGAGACTGTGCTTTTCTAAGCGGACTGTCTGTGAAGACAAAGCATTCTTCCCATTTTACAGCTGAGAAAACCCAGGTTTAAAAGAAAGAAAGGACATGCAGCATTACAGCAGTGCAGGCGAGTCCCCACACCTGTCACCTGCCCCACTTCAGGTAGCCTTGGGCACAAGGCTGGTGTCGCCCCCTCTCTGCCCTGAGCCCTGGGGACCACGTGGCAGGGAGGTCCAGGTGGTCGGGTAACATACAGAACTGCCACACCGGAGCCCATGGGACTTCTCTATGACGTCTCAGACACTAAGGAACACAGCTACATCGTGACGCAGACGTTCAATCTATTTGGACAGGGACAGATACCGCAAAGCTTAACTGTTACATGGCCATCCTAATTCTCTACGGTTACACTGTCACGCTTTCTGCAAAATGGGCTGAACTTTAAAATAAACTGGCCTCATTTTCCATCAACAACTTTATACCACCGAACCAAACTTCAACAAATCTCAACGTAGGTGCAAACAATACCCTTTCCTCATTCCCTACAACGTAACCAATGTGTAAAGAAGTGTGTGCCCCACATCGAGCCCAGAGCGCTGGCTAACGAGCAGAAAACTCTAATAAGGTTCAAGTGCGCTGGGACCAAGCAGTCTGTAATTAAACAGCCACTTACCATGGAGCGTAAAACTTGATGAAGGTTATTCCTTCTGCGATGGTGTCCTCGAAGTTACTTTCCGTGAGTGCCAACACGGTGCCCTGCAGGGGAGGGAAAGGCCACAGCTGCGAGGCATCGCTTAAAGCAGAGCCGGGGTTACAGCAAGACAAACCGATCATCTTTTCACAGTGCTGTAACGCATGCCCCAAGGTCACCCAGAAATACCTACCCAAGAAGGGACCGTGATTCACCAGGTGGGTCCCCCAGGTCCTGAGCCCAGGGGATGCTCTAAGGACACAGTGCAGGCTGACCCTGGCCCCGAAGGGAGAGGAGGGGTACAGGTGTGGCTGCTGTCATTCAGGGCTCCGTGATGTGGACCAGTGGCTCTGCGTGGCCTGCGCTACAGTGCGCACCTCCCAGGCCCCGAGCCTCCGACACTGACAGGAGAATCCCAGATGCCCATTCACTGGCGCACCTGATGTGCGCACCCGCCATCTTCCTGGGTGACCCTCCCCGCTCTCCTAGCGTGCACAAGCCCCCTTCTCTGTGTACGGACCTCACAGCCGACAGTGGCAAAACCAGAGGTGAGGGTATGTGTTTCACGTTTCGTAGGCTTCCTTCCCCTTCTTAAATTCAAAGCAAACGTGCAAACTGTCCACCTAAGCCCTGGCTGGAGAACGTAGGGTCAAGGCGCTACGAGGCAGCCTGCTCGAAAGCAATTTGGTCTCGATGATTCTTAACAGAATTACATCCCTGGGTCTCTCCAGAAATGGATCTGCGACCCTCTCATGAGAGCAAGACTATGATGATTTATCATGTGGCTAAACGTACCAGGGCTGCTCCCCCTGAGTCTGGCATCGAGTAACGAGTGTCAGGGACTCAGAGGCGAGGCCCGCCAAGGGGCCCATTGTAGAACACTACCATCTTTCTTTATGTCCAGAAACATGACGCCATGCTCCCTGAAAGGCCTACTTACGGCTGGAAAACTGTATTATAAATAGAAACTGCTGTGTTTGATGAAAACATCCACAGTATATAATTACACTCAATTTGGGACGGTGACCTTTATAACCACCATGACATACTCCCCTCTAATGTACGTGGTCGTGGCTACTACAGAATCATTCTTTACCTTTTAAACCAAAGCTCTGACTTTGAACTAACACCTAGGCAAGTCCTCAACCCAAGAGTCCAACTAAGGGATAGGCTGTAAGGGGCGAGGGGAGCCATTACCGTCCCCACCCCACAAGGAGGGAGTGGAGGACTGTCTCCAATTCCAAACAACTGGGGCTCAGGGAGCGACGGTCCCAGCAAGGCGGGAGGTGCTATGTAAATGCTGAGGGTTCAAGAATTACTGGGGGGCCGGGGGTGGGTCGCACACTTCTGCACACTCCCTGCCCTGGCCTCGCGGAACAAGGGCATGCTGCCCGCCCTGCCCTGGTGTCCCAGCTGAGAACTTGGTGTAAACTGCAGTAGCAACTTAAGGATTCTGCTTTGAAATCTGTTGACAAATCGGCCTCGTGGTTCTTATCCAGGAAATCAAGCTCTGTCTTCCTGGAAAACATTATCTGACTCCCTGTGAAAAATCTCTGTTTCACCGTGGCCTTGGCGCTGGCTTCTCCCCACCTAGCTAACGCGCAGATGCACGACACTTCCCTCACTGCAGATACCCTGCTTCAGTTCCCGAGTCCGCTTAACTGTCCGCTGGGCATCCGCATCTGACTGTCCTCCACAGCCCTGAAAATCAGCAACCTGAGAACTGAACTCATCCCCTCCCCACCCCTTCCCCCTCAGTCTTTCTCCCGATGCCCTTGACCACCAGGTACACCACAGCTCTGGTCATCCCCTTACCCCACCCATTCGACTGTACTCAGTAGAGTGAGGCTCCTTACGCTTGCTGTCTCCTGGTCTCCACCCTCCGTCACAGCCTAGTTTGGGGGGCTCATCATCTTTTGGGCTGAACACACTGACTTCCTCTCCCTTCCATACCTTCCATCTCTTTCTGCCGGTCATCTAAAATTCAAATCTGCCCAAAACCCTCCACTGGATCCCCACAAACAGAGGATGATGCCCAGTCCTTGGCTGGCCGACACGCTCCAGCTCCTACCTCTCCTCCTCTCTGGCATCGGGCACTGCACCCCCGTCTCGTCACCCCCTTCCCTCCAGCTGACTGCTGGCCCTGCCCCAAATATGCCCAGCCGATTACACTATAGCACTTCTGCTCATGCTCTTCCTCCCTCAGACAAGCCTGGGCTCTCCACGTGCACCTTGTCTCTCCAGCAAATACCAATTCGCCTTTCAGCTCTTCAAGTGACCCTGCCTGCCCGTCTGCCCCCACCTCTCTCAAACAACCACGACTGGGCCCGCACACACATGGGTCACACACCCGGGTCATCTTGTCCGAGTTCTCAGCTGTCTCCCCTCTACACCAGGCACCCTACTTCTCCTACCTTCACAGGTAGGAAAACAGTCTTATTGCCTGTTTCCTGGTGGCCTGGGGATAGTGCCTGAAATGTAATGGGCTTGATAAATGCAGAGCAAGCGAATCTAAAACCTTCCGCTGGTTGGATGAAGACAACACGCAGTTAAGAGATGCCTGCCTAAGCGAACTAAATGTCCTTGGGCAATTCGCCTTTCAATTCCGACATGGACAGCTTTTCTGCTGCAGACCTTTCAGGGGCCTTTACCACAGGGTGGAAGTCAAATTACCGCAGTGAGGGTGGAAATGGACAGACACGGGGGCCTAACAGCAGCCAAACTTTCATGTAGCAAATGCCCTCAAATACAGGGATTACTGAATCACAAAGGGATGACTTTTCCAGAGCTTTTGACACCAAATAAATACTGCTAAGATTTGTCTCACATTTGTCTCAGAGGAGCTCCCAGGTTTACCCCTCACACGCATGCAAAAGTGGCTGAAGGAAATGTCTCATGTTGAAAAGTCAGCCACGGCCAACCAGATGAACTACTCAACACTGACCCCCAACTGCCATTCTACCCAAAGCCTTTGAGGACAGTGGCCTCTGTGGGCAGAAAGTGGTGGGCCACCCCCGGCGCCCCTGCTGCCCCTGATCGCGGCAGACACCCACCTTGGCTGCAGGCTCGGTGGCCGGCACTGGGGCCTCTGATGGCGCGATGGCCTCGGGGCCGCCTTCCTCTGTGTTCTGCAGCTGTGACTCCACGTACTCTCTCAGGGACTCCAAATCCCGCTTGCCCTTGTACTGGTCAACCTGTCCGAGGTAAAGGCCGCACAAAAATGCTGTCAAGTTAGTACACTCAAGTGTTCGGAATCACTACAAGCCTCGTCCCAACCCCACTGGCCCCCGGGGGACCTGTACTGATGCCGTCACCGTGGCAGTGGGGACCGTGCAGCGTTCGCACGCTCACGTTCACATGGGAGAGTGCGCGTTACAAACCAAACGCTTCAGCCTTGGGGAGAGAACCCGACAGTGCCTGCCTCCTGCCGGGCTCAGAGTCACGACTCCAGGATGCTGAAAAGCTGACCATCGGCCAAGGATGGGTGGGAGGGTATGAGTGAGCATCGGCCCGGGAGCCAGTGTTGACCCACTCACACTCACCAGTCGTGACTGGGGCACAGTTGCCACAGGACGGTAGACAGGGGCTATTCTGATGCTAACCTGAGCCAACGGAAATGCTTCAAAAGAGCAGGACAACTGACCGTTTTTGTCAGCTACATCAATCTTACCAATTGAGGCAAAGCCATTTTTGATTATGCATGTCTTTAAACCAGTGCCCAAGGCACCTGGGTGGCTCAGTCGGTTAAGCATCCAATTCTCAATTGTAGCTCAGGTCATGATCTCACGCCTGTGAGATCAATCCCCGAGTCAGGCTCTATGCTGACAGTGCAGAGCCTGCTTGGGATTCTCTCTCTCTCCCTACTGTACTTGAGCTCACACTCTCTCAAAATAAATTAAAAAAAACTCCCTCTGCCCCTCCCCTGGTTGCACACATAGGCATACTCGCTCTCTCGAAAAATTATTAAAAAAAACAACAACCAAGCCAGCGCCCAAACAACTCATACTGGCAACAGCCCACTATGGTTACAAACAGCACTTGATCTCGATGCCGTGACCTGAAGACGTACATACCTTCTGACCATCTCGGAACCACAGAAGAGTGGGGTAGCCACGAACCTGGTTTCCTGAACAGAGCTCATAGTGCTGCGTACAGTCGACCTAAAAATAAAATAAGACCACATTCCAGTTCCTTTCTTCGTAAGCCTTCCCACGGAATGGATTACTGGGCATTCAGTACTTGACATCTTTGATCTGCAGCATCTCTGCCAGCAAGTGGGAATTTGGGGAGAGACGCCTGAAACCTACCCTAAATACACCTGCGCTAAGGGAGCAGGATGACGAGATTTATTTTACAGACATGACTTATCTCACTTAAAAATGCCAATTTGTAGGCAGCAACATTTTACCTGGGGCAAGTCAGCAGATGGAGAAGGGGAGCCTAGCCTGACATCTGGGGAGGGGGCCTGGCTGTCGGTGAGAGAAGCCCCATGCCAACACCAGCTAGGATATTTACTCTCGTGTTCACACTTAGGGAGTTCTGAAATAGGAGTATTTGGTATAAAGATAACTGAAAAGATATCAAATTAAGGTGATGATATGTTCTTCAATTTACCAACTATTACAGCTCTTTAAATTTATTTCACTTAAATCTTGTCAAGATTCTGCCTGTTCAATGTTTTCATGAAACCTTTTATCCTAGGTCATTTCTTTCTGATTTTCTACTAATGTTAAAATCAGCTATGTGGGACACTATGTTGTTTTTCAGGATGTCAACAAAGTATGAAAAAATACTACATTCCCACATAAGACTGAAGTTGGCAGTTAAAGTATTAATCCGAAGCACAGGAAGCCCCAGCCTGAAGTCTGGGAGGGGGGCATTTAGGGTCCAAGCTAAGCCAGCCACATGTGCATCCGGAAACGGAGGCCAGAGCCCCCATGGGCAGACTATGTCTGCTCATGCCTGGTTCTACTAGAAATCTATACAGACATGACCTGACAATAATCGCCCATAAGAATTCATAAAATAGTTTAAAGGAAGGATACAAGGAATGGGGGAATAGAAGACAAGAAAATTATGACTAGTTCCATGATGTGACTAGTTCCATGATATGGTCAATAAATATAAAATCATAAAAATACATATAAGTGGAATACATAATTGAAAGTGTTTAACAATGAGGCACCTGGGTGGCTCGGTCGGTTAAGCATCCAACTTCGGCTCAGGTCATGATCTCACAGTTCGTGAGTTTGAACCCCGCGTCAGGCTCTGTGCTGACAGCTCAGAGCCTGAAGGCTGTCTCCCTCTCTCTGCACCTCTACTGCTCACATTCTCTCTCTCTCAAAAACATATAAACATTTAAAAAAAAAAGTGTTTAACAGGCAACAGAGAAAATCCATTGAACTAACAACAGCTATTACAATTTACCAGGCATTTGCTTCATGCCAAGCATCATAACGAGCATCTGACTTCCATCCTCAAACCACCCCACCCCCCGCCCCAATTAGGTCTTATTATGGTTTTGCCAAGGGGCTGCTGAGGTGTGGAGAAGCTGTGGAAGGCTGGCCAGCCAGGTCTGCCTGGCCCCTAAGTGTGTGCTATGGGCCAGCTCCCTGTCCCCGTAGATCATCTGAGGAGCTGTGGTTCTGGACACGCAGCGCTCCTTCTGTACACAAGTCAGCCCTCTGGCAAAGCAAACCATGAGGTCTTTACAGAAGGAAACCCATGCCTGGACGTCTGGTGGATGCCAAAGGCTGGGCGAGATGAAAAGTGCTTGATGGCCCAGGAGCTGCTCTGGAGATTTCCAGAAAATCCACTTACACAGAAGTTGTGAGACACCACTTCTGGCTTCTCTCCGCAAAGTGGGAAAAGCTGGAGAGACTCCCAGGCAGCAGTAGAGCTGGGGCTCACCGGAGGGGAGCCTTCTGCATGCCTCTGTGAGCACAGGGTTGAGGCTCCTCTAGGGACAGCTCCTGGGTGAGGTCAAATGTGGATGGCCTCCAAGTCCGGCCAGTGAACATTCGTGAAGGCTGTGCCCCATATCTTTGCAGAAAGGGCTCTGGGGCTGCCAATTCAGAATTGGCCATTGCTTCAAAATAAACAAAGGAGCCAAAGCTGTAATTTATCTTTAGGCTGTGGAAAAGCCAGCACATTTGAAACCAGGCTGCCATCTGTGAAGGTGAAATGAATTATCAAGTGGCACACTAAATGGAATTAATAAATCAAGTTTGCGACTTTGCACACAGAATGAATAATGGGCCACTCTGCTAATTAATCCAGCCAAAGGCGGTCTATTTCCAGTTTAATAAGGGCTTTCACTTACCTTGCCAATCTTGACAGTTTCAGAATGTTCAAGGCCCAGAGCCAGCTGCTCCCAGGTTGGAGCCAGAGCTTTGCAGTGACCACACCACGGCGCGAAGAACTTGATAAAGTGGTCGCCTTCAGTGGAGAGCCAAGGCAAAGGAGGGAGAAGGAGTGACATACATCACACCACACTGGAGATCGAATCCAAGGATCTGAGCTTTGTCCCCTTGCAAAACTAACTGCAGTTTACCAGTCCCTTCAACTGGTAAAAAGGGGACTCCATCAAACAAGTGTATACCCGAGTTCATAGCAATCCTCAAAACCAAATCTAATTTGTCATCTATGGAGGATAATAGGGAACCAACTCATTATTTAAAGAACTGGCAACAAGGGGAAGAATCAGGCAATTATCCTGCCTTTCTTACACAGACCACACCACTGGATAAGCATGTGATAAATGAGGGCAAGTCTCCCTCCCCAAAACAATGAAGAAAGGATGTTTTAATTACACTATCGGTATTTGGGAACCCTAATAAGTTAACGGATCTAGGGAAATATGTTCAACAGCACCATGGGGACGTAACTGGCACAGTAGAGACTGGAGACTTCTACAGGTCCAATAACCTGTGTGCTCAGCAACCAGGATGCGAGGAAGAAAAACATGTTGGGGAACATGCAGATTGAGATGCAAGACAGACGTATGTAAAAGAGAGAACAAGTTAAACTATAGTGTTAGGAAGGCACATTTGGGTGGTGAATGATGAAGAAAGGCAAGGAGTGGCTTCCAGAAGTCAGGACAGTGCCGCCTCGAGGGCAGGAGTACTGGACTTGGACGGGGCAGGGGGTGGCTGGCGGTGTCATTTCTTGAACTGGATGGTGGTTACAGGCTGACCGCTCTATAACAATTCACTAAGCCCTACGTTCGAGGGCTGTCTATGTTTTATTTGAAAATAAAATAGAAGGTTTTAAACACTAAGTATCAGTGCCTTGACAAGGAGGAAAAAAAAAAATCCATACAACATTGTCTTTGGATACTGAAGATTTTTTTCTAGGCTGTTCTGCCTTGATCAGACTGGGCCTGATAGATGTCAGCCCGAGACAAGACCAAAATCAGGCTGTGAGTAGGGAGTAATGAACCAACGGTCACCAAAATGTGACGCAGGCTCACAGAAGGACACTGCCATGCCAAACGCTCATGGCAGCACTTTGTCCCCCACCAGCAATGACACATGTGAGGGAAATGGTTTAACACTTGATTCAAAAAACTAGCAAATGATCCGTGAGGCTGAAGCCATGCCTCTCCAGACAGGTATGGCAGTAACCTGTGCTGTGAGATAGAGACAGGGTGTCCAGGAAGGGCATCAGTGCATCAGAGCATCAGTGGAAGCGGTAAGGACAGGAAGCGACTGTCGCTTTCTGAGGATAGATCCTAACACGAGCAGCACAAAGTGGCATCTCCACAACGCTGCCCTTTAGGCATGACGTGCTTAGGAAGAGTCCCAGCTGAACTTGTGAAAACTAAAGAGAACCCCCTGTTGGGGAAAACACCCTGAATTCCACTGTCACCCCCCCAGAGCCCCGGTACAGATAACAACCTTTAACACAAAGGGAAAACAACACAAGGCACCACAGTAAGTTATTTTAGACCTTAAGTGGGGCGGGGTTTTTGACTCCCAAGGGGCATGAAGTTACAGGGCCAGACGCAATGTTAAGTCCTTTGCACAATGGTTCCAGCCCAGTCTTACGGGAGGACTTCTCTCCATGGCAGCGTTTGAGAACGGAGGTCAACAAGGAAGCTGAATTTGCTTTCGAGTCATTCGGTGCTGAGCCAACTGCTCCGAAACAGGTGACTAAAGGACTTATGTGTTATTTACACTAAAAACCATATATAGATCATTTTGCTATTTAGGAGAGTGTTTTCAAAAAAATGAGACATGGTACAGAAAAACATTTTAAGCATCAAGAACACCTACTCTGATTCACACGTTAAAATGGTCCCACTAAATTCTAGTTTAAACACTCAAGAGAAACTTTTGTTTCTGCCTTTGGTCAATAAGCATATGATTCACATTAATATAAGCAAATACTTTCTTATCCAAGATGCACTGGCTAGCTAGTGTACAAATTAAGTGTGCCCATTCATGCTTTGTGAGCTTTCCAAACCTTACAGCTTTGGCTCACATTAAAACTGGCCTTTCTGTAAGCATAGAGACAAAAGAGAAATGATTTCGAAGAGGAAGTGCACTGCATAAGGACGGTAACAGGCCCTGAAGAGAGAAACCACTGCGAACTGCACAGATGTCATCCACGAGCCTTCAAGTGGCAAGAAGGAAAAGCCCAGCAAATCAAGGAGTGATGGATGGTCAGTGGCTCTAAGGGGTGTGTATCCCACTGTGAGCACCCATGAGCTTCACCCACCGTACCTTGTGCGACATGCAGCTCAAAGTTGCTTGCTGAGAGCTCATACAGTCCCTGCTTGCGCTCAGGGGCTCGAGGCGGTTCCACTTCTGGCTCTGGTGTCTAATAGGGAGAAACAAAACAACAGTCACCGGGTCTGTACGTGAGAAACCCACAGAGGAGGTGACCCATATCCGTCTGGAACTTTCTGCAGATCTCCTCCCTCATCTGGCTACACCAAACCCTTGTGGCATGCTGCTATGGTGAGGGAGGCCAAGGTAGGAATCGACTCTGTCAGGTCCTCTGGATGCTTCCGGAGGAAGAGCACACTTCGGGGAAGTACTCTAGGATTGGCACACAAGGCTGCCAGGGACACCTGTCCCCACCCCAACCTGCCCTTTGCTGCCCCCAAATGAACAGAGCAGACAACTGAAGGAGAGACCCACCCCAAATGAGCACACTGCCCTGATCATCGCAGCGTGACCTCTGAGTCCACGTGGAATTCAAAATGAAATCCCTGCCAGACTGGCTTTGAAGGAAGGAGTACCTGACAATACAAAGAGAGCAGAGTGGACACAGCAGAGAACGAGAGACCATCAGAGAGCAGAAGGGCTGGCTGCCCTCTGTTCACACGAATGGTCATAAAAACCGTGAAGGACTGATGAAGGGACAAAGGAGGTGGTGGCTGAAAGGCCACAGCGAGAAAACCATGGGGCAGGCCTGAGCTGTGCTTTTTCCTTCACTCAACGAAGCTTGGGACAGAGACAAGCAATGCAGGAGCGAGAAGTGGCTTTTTAAAGGACACCTGTGCCAGTGCCTGAGCACCACTGTGTACAAGTAGGTGGTTAGCACAGGACACAGGTCTAAAGGTCTCCATTCCTGAGGCCAGATCAGAGAATCGCCAGTTTGCTACAGACACACGGATGCATATTAGTCAATTTTTATCTGGCACTTCACACGTTTCTATGAGAAAGAATAGCCAAGTTATTAAAAGCTTCAAAAGTGCTGACAGCTCAAAACTGTGCAGAACTATAATCACAAAGCACCATGAAGGTTGCCTCGCTGCTGCGGGCCTATCAAAACTTTCACAGTGCTAAGTACTGACATACAAAGATGCTGGACAGAATGGTGGCTAAGTGAACATTGGGTTCCGATAAGGCAAAACACTGTATGTATCCTTTATAGGATGTTCAAAGGGATTTCAGTATTAAAATACTCATTTATGGGACGTGGAGGGGGGCATTATCACTATCTGCCCTGTGGCAGATACCAGACCAGCCTCACCGTCATGGCAAAAACATAGTAGATCACAGAAACGGGCACAGTCTTGCCCTGCTGGCGACAGCCTGAGCTTACAGATTAAGAAAGCAATCCGGCGGGGCACCTGGGTGGCTTAGTCGGTTAGGCATCCGACTTTCGCTTAGGTCATGATCTCGCGGTTCGTGGGTTCGGGCCCCGCGTCAGGCTCTGTGCTGACTGCCAGCTCAGAGCCTGGAGCCTGTTTCAGTCTGTGACTCCCTCTCTCTCTGACCCTCCCCTGCTCATCGCTGTCTCTCTCTCTCCTAGAAATAAATAAAACATTAAAAAAAAAAAAAAAAAAAAAAAAGCAATCCGGCAATATCCATCAAGAGCCATAAAAGTCGTCTTGCTTTTGCTTTTTCTCTTTCCTTCTTTCTTTTTCCCTCCCTTCCTCCCAGCAATTTTATGTCTGGGTCTATATTCTATAAACATCACTCAAACGTAAAAACAAAAAATGTCTTTTACAAAGATAAAACCTGCTCCTTAAGCATTTCCGATGACAGAAAAATTATACACAATTTAAATATCCATTGGCAGAGAAGAGTTGAATCATGGCAAATCCACATAATATAAAACATGACCAATGTTGAGATGATATAACTATATAAAAAAATCACTAGGAAGTAAACTGTGCTTATATAGTAACTGTTTAAGAAAAAAAATACAGAAGCAAACAGGGAACTATAAAATTTGAAGTAGAAGGTAAGATACAGCAGCAGGGTTTCTTTTCTTTGAGTTTATTATTGCTGTAACACTAGGGAAAACTCTAAACTTATCCTACTTAAAAATACACTAAGTTACTCAGGTATAACTACAGACGGAGAACTTTTTAAAAAGTTTTCACGTACAATAAAAAGCAAGTTCAAATTGAGAAGAATTTTCGGTTTGCAATGTCAGTCTTGAATATTTGAACTCTCCGACAGGAAGGCACGCTGTCATTGTTTCTAGCAATGACCGAGATCTTTGCCCTGACACTAGGTTGTAGTGCAGGTGGACCCCACGTAGCAAAGGCCCTTCCACTTGGAGGAGGCGAATGCTTCGGAGGGGTGTCCGTGCCCAGCAGGGGTGGGGCCAGTGTCTATGCTAAGCAGGCTGTCCCTCCCAGTCTGCTCTGGGGCTGCCACTCCCCACAAAGGGAGCTTGGTGCACCAGACCAAGTCCTTCTGCCTTCCAGATAAGGGGTACTGGTTCCTAGGATAAAAGTCCCCACAGGAGATTGGCCTTTTCGTGGAATAATGGAAAAAAATATTTTAAAAGGTTTTTTTCTTTTTTGAGACTGTTACCCACTCTTTAACATCGGCTTCCTCCAATCAGAGCACTTTTTCACAGAGGAAACAGTTTGAAGTTTAAATCGATATGAAAGTGCCACCTGCTCATGTAACTCTCTTGCCATGACAAAGATGCAAATTTACTCCCTGAGAGGTCCGTGGTTTTCCCTGGTGCCTAAAATTAGAGAGGTCCCTGCTCAACACTTAACTCAGCGCGTGCACACCAATGCTCTGCGCCACCCAGGTACAGACTTTGTAACACGTGAGGTAAAACAGCACCTGAGCAGCAGGTGGGTTTTGGATAAGCAGCGACTCTATAGAGAATGTCGGGGACAGCAGAAGGGCCACACAGACACCCCGGGAAATGGCACCATGAGCAGCGGAGCCCCGCAAAGACTGCGGGAGCCACTCATGGGCACAGGCAACCCTCAGGTCTGCAACGCCCACCTGACAACACAAAGCAGCCGTGGTGGACTGCTGGACTGAAACTGCGTTCAGAGACTCCAGGGGCCCTTACTATTTCACCAGAAATAGTACCCCTGCCCCCGCCCAGAAACTGGCCAATCTGCCCCCGCCTCCTCAGTCTTTCTGCCCCAATCAGAACGCCACACATCAGGGCCACGTTCTGAGTGCTTCCTGGTCAAAACCAAGGCTCCCAACATCAACTGGAGAGGGGGAGGGTTATAAACTCTTAGTAACACTATATGCACAGCTACATCTCCGGAAAATATCTCAGAACTTCATACGGTTTCCAGAATTTCCTGATATTACCCTTAGCTTAGGGAGGACCATTAAGACACCAACAGTATTGAGTATTTATTTTAGGTTATTATCAGCAAAGCCAGTGAGCACCTTGGGGACTGAGGGTGCAGAGGAGGAGGAAGGATTCACCCTGTGGTACCACTCGTGGTGGCAGGAGAGGGCCAAAGCCAGCCTGGACTGGACTCCAAGTCAACCCTATGATGCTAAGAAATCAGTGTAACTGTCTATTACGTGAGAGTGGCCCAGGGGCTTATGTCAGGAAGTGGGAAGTGGGTACCTGTGAAATGCCACTGGGATATGCACAAATGACACTCTCAGGGCTGACTCTGTGGCCAAACAAGGGCTGGGAAGGCAGGTAGGATAACCCAAGTTTGGCAAAACTGCGGAAGGTGGAGGGCGGGCCCGTGGGCCATCTGCATTATACAAGCCCTTGCTCTGGCACCAAATTGGACTCTTCTTCCTACTTCTGTTCTTGTTTGAATATTTCCATAATAAAAAAGCTTTTCCAAAGTTCATCTGTTTCCACTAAGACACTCAGAGCAGTGAAAATAGAGACCAAAAGTAGAAGAGGTGGCTGCCAGGGCCTGAGGGGAGACGCTGGGGAGCTGGTGTTTAATGGGGACGCGGTTTCAGTTCTTTAAGGCACAGAGAGTTCTGGGGACGGACGGTGGAGATGGCTGCTCAGCAGGGTGAATGGACTCAGCACCACTGAAGTTGTGTGCTCAAAAGTGGCTAAAATGGTAAGGTTTATGTGTATTTTACCACAATCGACAAAAATCGAGAAGGAAAAAAAAGTTCATTTTTACTGACAACATCAATTAATTCTAAAAGAGTAAAATTTCCTTTGAAATGGTAGCCTTACTTTTTTTTTTTGCCTGAACCGGCCTCTTTATTACCCCAAAACTGTAGGAAGAAAGAGAGGGTAGGGGGGAAGGGCAGGCCTGTGCACTCACCACAGGCTCCTCGTTCAGCGTCTGTAGCATCCAGTTTTCCAGTGTCTGGAAGTCCCGAGGACCCTGGTACTTCACAGCTTCTTGGCCAGGCTTGAAAAACTTCAAGCTGAAAGGGTGACAGAGGACAAGACAGAGCAGAGCGTGAAACCCTTCACAGCACTCTGAGCAGATAGCGCTGTGCTGTCGGGGAGCCATCTCGCACCGGGAGGCAATCAGCGGGTTCAGCCAGGCACGGGCCTGCCACCCTCCAATACAACATGAAAAGGAAAGGAAGAGAATGTCCTAGGAGGTAATATATCCATTTAATCCCACAGTCTTAAAAGTTCCTTCATTTATTCAAGAAAAATAAGACTGACTGGAACACAGCAAGTCTAAGAGGCTGTGAATGAAACCCCAAGCCGCCAACGTTCGGCTGACGGAACTTCCAAGCTTCTCCCCTGCTAGGGATTTGTCATCCTTCCTCGGCTTTAGTAATCCTTATGTTCTGTGTTTGTTTAAAAAAAAAAATTAAAGCTTTAGTAGAAATAGCACTGTTTTGCAATAAATATATTTCCAGGCTACCTTGTCAGCTCTTTGACTCTTTCAAAGCATGAATATCCAGGTTTTGTGAGAATTGACATTGCCGGCTAT
The DNA here is from genome assembly GCA_017311185.1 of Proteles cristata cristata. NCBI lineage: Eukaryota > Metazoa > Chordata > Mammalia > Carnivora > Hyaenidae > Proteles > Proteles cristata. The sequence continues at coordinate 365,516 of JAESUZ010004966.1, read as the reverse complement.
AAGAATAGCCTTGACATTGGTTGATATGGTCTATTCACTTCCCCACCAAGGAGTCTTCTTTTTTTACATATAGTAGCTTCTGAAGGTATCTGCGGATAGATCACGTAGCACTTCCTTTAGTGGATGAGCAAAAGACATTGCCAGAGGCTGAAATTACACTTCCAGATCCCGTATCATCCCACTGGTAGGGGACAAATACGCTCTAGATAACACTTGACAGAGGTTGTCCAGGACGGAGGAGGGGGACAGGTAATATGGCTATTGATAGAAGAAAAGAAACACAGATGAGCACTTGTTGGCGAGCCTGTTCATCCAAAACATCCTTATCACTTCTAAGGCACGTCTGTGGACTTTGGCAATCGAGCCCGACGTGCAGAAGCAGAGTGTCAGAAGTCAAGAAATACAGATATCAGAGCTGTGGTTTGAAGAGCAAACTCGCCAAAGGCCTTAGAATGGAGTTTCATAGCTATACAAGAAAAACACATTAGCTAGAATCAACGCTTAATCACAAGAGGCTTGCAGGCCTCACCTGCCTGAAGATCCTGTGATGGACGGAAGTGACATCCCTGATGGGCCTCCAATGAAGCATATGTGCCCCACTTCCTCAGTAGATTTTACTTTTACAACTGTAACAAAAAGCCAAACTCTAACCAATTTGGCTAGTACATCTGTTACTTCATGAACTTTAACATTTTAAACAACTCCAAAGTATGATCTCACAATCACGAATGCACGCACACACCCCGGGACCTCAGGAAGCTCTAGAAACATACTATGACCAGAGAGCTAGAAGATGCTCAATGTACTCTTCTGTCCCCCACTCTCTCTTCCAGAAGGTGCCTCCCCCACCATGGCTCTTCGGAGCGGAAAAGGAGTGGATCCTTAAAATACTAGGAAAGAACAGGCACTACCAAACCCATTCCTCATTTCTTCACTTACATTAAAATGCAGTAAAACCTAACCTGTAACTTTTTCCAATTTGATATGCACTGAGCAAAACAAACATAAGCAATTTTTTTAAAATTTCTTTACTAGATGGAAATCTTTCTAGTCTGCCCAAGCCTGGGTTCTTCATTAGGTTCAGAGAGCCTAGGGTCTAAAATCGGAGCTTCCTTTACAGATCTTTCAGTCTGTCCAGGGCATCTGGGATAGGGAGTGGGCCTTGGGATATAAGCCTAAAGGACAGCCCCAAACTTTCCTGCTATTTCCAAACCTCCATGGGGGTGTCTCCTTTTTCTGGTGATCTGTTTCTCTTTCAAGGAGACCATAGTTGGGGGGGGGGGGAAATCTCCATTTATGGATCACTCTGGAAATCTGTGATCAAAGTCCTAGCACAACTGAGACAGTGTTACTGGCTGATTTGTGTCCCCCAAAGCAGATCTGCTGAAGTCCAAGCCTCTGAATGTCCCTCAGAATGTGACCTTGTTTGGAAACAGGATTTGTACAGAGGTAAGCAAGTTCAAATGAGATTATGAGAGTGGGCCCTACCTAATCCAGTATGGCTGGAGTCCTTGTAAAAGGGGGAAATTTGGACCCAGAGAGAGACATGCAAGGAGGTTGAAGGCCATGTAAGGGCAGAGAACTGGGGTGCTGTAGACTGCAGCAGCCACTAGACACTAGGGAGAGGCAGGGAAGGGTTCCCCTCCGGGTTTCAGAGGGATCATGGCCCTACCGATGCCTCGATGTTGGGCTTCTGTTCTGGTCCCTCTGGCCACGTGGTTTGTGGTGCTTTGTTTTGGCAGCCCTAGCAAACCTCCTTCAGCCCTGCCTTGGCTCAGTTTCCCAGATGAGGAAGATTCCTTACTGGCTCAACAACATGACCTCAAAACGCTTTTCTAAGCACAGTGAGCCATCCCCAGTAACATGGGAACCCAAACTCCCTCTCTGTGCAACCCTTTATTTCAGTCAAAGGTGCCAGGGGTAGAACGACATAAAAGCGAATGCACTGAGCCACAATGCATGCTCAGGCATTGGCATTCATCATCTGATGCATCTCTATGAGATGAGCACTGTTTCAGAGGAAGTAAAAAGCTCACGCAAGTCAGTACATGGACGCCCTAATGTGATTCATCTTACTGCAGCACACCCTGCCTCCTGCATTCTATGAAAAAACAAAAAATCTGTTCACGGGCACTTGCATAGGGCTTTGAGGGTCACAGAGGTTCCTTCCCAAACAATGTTCAATATCACGTGGACTCATTCTAGTTCTTTTAAACAACACAAAACCAGTGCATGGCTTTCTTGAAGAAACTACATCTTCTAAATCGGGACACATGATCCAATGTGGCTCTTTTAAAATCCGTGAATAACATGTAGGGAGTAACCGATGCTGTAGTCAGAGAGCTCGGGTGAACCCTCTACGGCCCCCTCTGACGCCCCCTAACATTTGCCCTTCTCCGCCTGTGAGAGTCCTGTCTCACTTCCTGGTGGTGTGGTTGGTGGTGCACACAGCCACATGCCCACACACAGCCAGCCAACACCTCACCAATCATCTCTGCTGCCCTTGCACCTTGAAAGTAACAAGTTCTCAACAGGTAAACATCTACCTCCTCTGCTGGTCTCACTACCCACTGCCAGCTTCTCTGAGATGCTCTTCATCTAAGCTGCATTTACTTTAAGGGCAATGCTCTGAAGTGCAGGACGATGATGCCCATTGGGAGGTACACATCGTAGGTGATCTGATTTGAATTATGGCACTTGGATTAGCAGCAGTCACCAAAGACCAAGAATCCCAGGGTCCTTTATGAAATTGCCAAATTTCCAAACATTGGGGAAAACTTTAACATGTTATTCAGTATGCTGAGATCAGTATTAACAATCATGTTATTTCATATAACAGTGAGGGCAGCGGGGAAGGGGGAGGTATCAACATCCTACTTTAGACTCAGAGGTTAAACAGTGTGGCCAGGGCTGATGATAAGTAAACGGTAGAGCAGGGATTCAGACGTGGCTTCTAGGTTCTAGCCCAGAGTTCCTTTTGCTTTTCCATGCCACCTCTCAGGTCTAAGACAGGCCAGGTTTTGTAAGAATTTCCTTCATTCATCAATTTGAATAAATATTTGGGGGATCATAGTGGGCAGCCCCTCCCCCATCCTTTTAGACACAGCATAATCCCTTTTTTTAAAAAAATTTTTTTCATGTTTTATTTATTTCTGAGAAAGAGAGGCAGTGTGAGCAGGGGAGGGTCAGAGAGAGAGAGGGAGATACAGAATCCAAAGCATGCTCCAGGCTCTGAGCTAGCTGTCAGCACAGAGCTTGACACGGGGCTCGAACCCACAAACCGTGAGATCATGACCTAAGCCGAAGTCAGAGGCTCAAATGACTGAACCACCCAGGCACCCCAGCATTGTCCCGTTTTTGGAGAAAAGCCCTTCACTTTGACACCTACCATGTGGTCTGAGGACGCTACTACCTTCCTACAGCACCTGGCCCCTCTGGCCACGAGGACTGTCTGGAGGGGACATGCCATCCCAGCTGGGCCCGTCAGTGGTGAGCCCGAGCCCACCGTGGCAACAGAGAGATGCAGAGCTGGAAAGTTAAGTCACCTTAAGGAGGTCAAGGTCCAAACTGGCCCCCAAGCCCTTGGAGGGGAGTCTCAGAGCCTCTTCCACAGCCTTCTAAGTCATCCCTCTAGTGCTTGTTAAGCCAGTTTCAACTTCTATTTCTTAAAAGCAAAAAACTGTTAACTGTCAAGGGAGTAAGCGGCACCACTGATCAGAACTGCCACATTCCAGTCTGTCACCTCTTTCCAACAGAAACAGCCCTTGCATTAGTCACATGGGAAATTACTCCAGGAAAGATGCTTAAGAACAGAGTAACCGACAACTCAAAGTACAAGTGACAAAGTATGTTCCTTGCGTCAAGGTACTTGTGAATGTCAAACCTGACAGGACCCCGTGGAGACCGCCATTTTTGTCTCACAAACAGTCTCTTACAGACAGGAACATCTGACCCTGATTAATGAAAGGATTTTTCCAGACAAACTGCCAAAAGGCTTCTAATATAGACAAGACAGAGTGTTAAATACAACCCTTCTGCAACACCAGGGGCTGGCCTGCTTATATTTATCATCTCCACACTCTTCGGAACTACAAAAAAAAGTTACCAGAAGTCTAACTTGAATGTTCTTTGGCTGAGTGTAACTGGCAAAAGGCTCTTGAAAACCAGGAACCGTACTGGAAACACGGGCCCTTCCCACTTACGTGGGGTATCCTCGGACCCCCTGGGCGGAGCACACTTCTGAGTCAGCTGTGCAGTCTACTTTAGCCACGTAGACCTTGGCATCCTCCATGCTGTTGTACTTGTCTCCCAAGTCATTCCAAGTGGGCTGCAGCCGCTGGCAGTGTCCACACCTGTAACGAGGGGAGGGGAACAGGCACACTGAGTCAGCGGTCAGGGGGTGCCGGACCCAGCTCTTCACCCATGTCCATATGGCGGCAGACCTTTCTGATCCTTTCTACTACAGCAGGGAAGGATGGCTCACAATTACCACAGAACCTCACTACTCCTCTGCCTCCAGCGCCCCCACCCCCACCCCCACCCCCGCCGCCCCAAAAGTCCCTGCCTTGTTCTCAGTGGAAAACCGAAAGGTAGCAAGGTGTTGTGCCCGATCCTCCTTGAACTGGGCCCCGCGACTTCCCATATGACCTCTGTACACCTGCTGCCCTCTTCACTTGTAGTCTAACCCGGGGCCAAAGTGAACTACTTGCGGTTTTCTGAAGGGCTACAGCTTGGCTTGCGCGTGGACATGGGTACACACCCTCTCTGACACCTCCTCCCTAAGCCCACCTGGCAAATTCTTATTTGCCCTTCAGGTTTGGTTTGGTTGTCGCTTCCTCCACAAAGTCGGCTCTGACTACTCGGGCTATCTGGTGTCATCCTCTCTTCTCTTCCCCTTCTGGAAAGTTCCCTTGCTCTCCTTCTACTGCGGCAGCTTCGCACTGCCCACCATAATCGCCCCTTTTTTATTTAAGTCAGGACTCTTTACTAAATAACCAAGTATCTGCAAACACAAGCCAACCTCAACATTCACTCAATTTTGCATTTTCCCCAATGAGAAATTTTAGAAAAGTCTGTGGTTACGCCAACTTCTCAGTTTGATGTAACCAAATGCATACTTCTTTTTTTTTTTTTTAATATTTTTTATTTATTTCTAGGAGAGAGAGAGACAGCGTGAGCAGGGGAGGGTCAGAGAGAGAGGGAGATACAGACTCTGAAATAGGCTCCAGGCTCTGAGCTGGCAGTCAGCACAGAGCCCGACGTGGGGCTCGGACCCACGAACCGCGAGATCATGACCTAGGCGAAAGTCGGACGCTTAACCGACTAAGCCACCCAGGCGCTCCACCAAATGCATACTTCTGATAGTCATTGTATGACGCTGAGAGTAATTTTTGAGAGTACATTTTTAAATCCCCTACCATTTAAAATAAAACATTGACTCAGAATTATCGCTTCTTGCTACTCTTTCCGTTTCTTGACAGCATCCGCATTTTCCCCACCACTAACTCTATGTTTTCATTCCTGTAACTGATCACCGTCTTTAAGGATCAGCTGTCTGCAGTGCATATTTGAATTCTGTAGGAGCCAGCACAGAAACTTTATCTCAACCTTCGAGTACAGTCACAGTAGCATTAGGGTACACAGGAGTTTTTTGTTGAGTTTTCTGGTTTTCTTTTTATTTTTTCATTCACCTGTATACATTCATGATGTCTACAAAGAAAATAGCTGTTTTTACTGCTTTTCAAGTGATCTTTAAAATGCTTGCTTATAGGGGTGCCTGGATGGCTCAGTCAGTTAAGCATCCACTTCTTGATTTTGGCTCAGGTCATGATGTCAGTTTCATGAGTTCAAGCCCTGAGTCACTGACAGAGCACAGAGCAGAACTCTCTCTCTCTGACTGCTCCCCCTCTCAAAACAAATACATGAACTTAAAAAAACATGCCTGCTTATAAAGAACAACCAACACTTAAAATGGTCAATATGTCCTCAAAGTAATTTCTCAACAAAATCACTGTTACATTTGCCTCTTTTCTTTTCTGACAGATGACCTCTGTAATGAGCATTGAAAGGCAGCACTGAAAAAGTCTGCCTCATGCTAACGTGTCTTCCCTAAGCAGCATTTTCCCGGCCAGCTAAGAGAATCCTTGCTTTATAAGAAACTCAAAATGATTTCCTCTTTTCTGGAAGATAATTGTGAGAGAAAACCAGAGTTATATGTAAGTTATATGAAGGTATATAAATTATACAGCTCAAGTGTTGTGAAGATAAGCACTGTTCTTTTTACAACTGTATTCCCAGTAACCAGCACATGCTTAACAGGTACTAAGTAATCAGCAACATCTTCGTGATGGATCGATCCACAGGTGCCACATAGTGGGCACTTCTGGCTTGGGGCCATTGTAGCTATAGTATGAACCTTTGGGACAGCAGCTAAATTCAAAATCTTGCAGTTTGTGGCCATGTAATAGAGCAAAGCCACCTAGCCCTCCCAATCTGTCACTAGATTCAAGGTGACACTCACTGGACCATACAGAAGCCGTGTCCTGATGTTCACAAAATCTACAGCCAGATAGCCTTATATCTACCAAGTTCAGAGCAAAGATACACAGAGCAACATTTTCAGTATATGCCGCCACTGCGCCCAAGTCACAGGTGGGCTTCCAACATTCCAGAGACTAAACCTGGAAAGAAATGGGGGAAAGGGGTAGGCCACGGCATATTCTATCCAAGCCCCAATCCATTCTTAAAATTTAACTTTTAAATGCCATCACTGAAACCCACACATCTCTATGGAAGTATTTTGTAGTGAATGGTTAAGAAGCAAACAAAAACTTTAAAAACTTATATTCCTGGGAGCATCCATCTATAAGTCTTTAACTATGGGGCGCCTGGATGGTTCAGTCAGTTAAGCTTCCGACTTCGGCTCACGTCATGATCTCATGGCTGGTGAGTCTGAGCCCCAAGTCAGGTTCTTGTGCTGACAGCTCAGAGCCTGGAGCCTGTTTAGGATTCTCTGTCTCCTTCTTTCTCTCTCTGGCCCTCCCCTGCTGACTTGTCCACTCTCCTTCTCTCTCTCTCTCAAAAATAATATTAAAAAAATGTTTAATCTATAAGTCACACACAATGAAAAGGGAGTTTACTTAATACTAAGTGCCCAGACTTGCCAGTCTTCTCCTCACTGAGTCTAATGCTCACTGGTATTACTGAGACTCCAAAATTAAAATTCCTTTGGCACTGCACATATTTTGTGTCTACTTGTCAGTTTTTCTTTTAAAAACACAGGGGGAAAAATCCATAGATTTATTCCACTGAAGTAGGCTCCAATTAAGTGATGTATTTAATTGGAATAGTTACTCTGAGAATACTCCTTCACAGAGGAACTATTAATAATGAACGATTATCTTATGCTACAAAGTATTTTCTAGACCACCAGTAGCTCTAAAACTTCAAGTCAGGCTGGTTCTTGGGAAGTTGAAACACAATGTAACCCATGGACACACTGCTAATGTTAGCTGTCACCCAGACCTGCCCCCCCCAAAGCTGATTTAACTCCAAATGAACTGAAATACAATAACAGTCCGAATAAGGAAAGAAAGAGAAAAAAAGTTTCCTCCAACTTCCGCCCGCACATTTTCTGAACAGGCCGCTTTTCACGGGCATCTTCCGTCTACTCCTTCCTACATCGCTTTCCCACATCTCGGCGAGCCTCTCTCCCGCTCTGGGGAAGGATGCCAAATGCTGCAACAAGCCCGCAAACTGCCGGGTGCCCGAATACTGGCTTCGTGCTCTGCCCCATGAGAACTTCCCTTCACGGGGCACCCAGGCCCGGGAAGGAAAAGGAGGGCACGACCTGCGCTTCTGTGAGCATCAGGAAGCCCTTCCGTAGGACACTCCCAGGGAAGGGGGCCCACACAGACGCCTCCGCCGGCGACCCCTCCGTTCTGCTCACACTCGCCAGAAGACTAGGCCCCAGGAGAGAGGCGGGGAGGAGGTGCCCGGGTCGGCCTTGAGCTGGGGGGGCGGGGGGGTGCGCTCCGGTCGCCGAGAGCACACACAGCCCCCACCGACTCGGAGCTGCCAAAGGGTCTCCAGCGCTCGCACTACTCTCGGCTTTCCGGGGTAGCAGAGGAACCCCGTCTCCTGTGGGTAGCACAGGGCCCCCCCTTCCCAGCTCCTGAACACACAAAAGTGGGAAATCACATCTTTGCGAGTTGCTATTTTTCAACTAAAGCCCGGAGCAGGGGATGTGCCCCGCAGCGAGCGCACGCAACCCGACCTCCGGGCGGCCACTGCCGGACTCCAGGGGCCGGCGGCCGCCGCACGTGGCCCACGCGCCCCGGCCGCACCCGCAGGCCGCCGCCTCCGGCCGGCACAGGAAGTTTGGGGCCGGGGCTGGGGGGCCGGCGGGGTGGCCCCACAGGGCGACGAGGCCACCCGCCCCTCCCCCCGGCCCGGGGACTCAGGGGCAGGGGGCGGGGAGGGCGCACTGGGAGCGGGGGCGGGACGGCCTTTTCCCGGCTGCCCCCTCGGGGTCCGCCCCCTCCTGCACCGCCCCGGCCGCCCTGCGCCACGTCAGCCGAGAGCGCCCACGCCCCCGGCCCGAGCCCGCGCCGCCCCGGCGCCGCGCGACCCCCACCCCCACCCTGCCCTCCACGGCGCCCCCGGCCCGGCCGCCCTCCCGCGTGCAGGGTGCGGGGCCCCGAGGAGCGCGGCGCGGCCAGTTACCAGGGCGCGAAGAACATGACGAAGTGCGCGGCGCTCTGGATCCCGTGCGTGAACATGTCGGCCGTGTACAGGTGCTTGGAGTGCGGGTCCTGCCCGTCCCCGCCGTCGGCCGCTGGGGGCCCGTCCGCCGCCGCCCCCGCCCCCGGCTCCTGGGCCCAGGCGCCCCCGCGCCCGCCGCCATCGCCCAGCAGCAGCAGCAGCGGCAGCGCGGCCAGGGCCAGCGGCCGGGGCAGCGGCGGGAGGAGGCGTCCGGGGCGCGCGGGCATCACGGCCGGGCTGGCGCGCTCTCGCCGCGGCGGCCGGTCGGCGCCCGCCCGCCCCGCGCGCCGCCCCGCAGAGGCGCGCCCTTCCTCGCCCCGCCCCGCCCCGCGGCGCGCGCCCGCGGCCGCCGGAGGCTGAGTCCGCGCGCGCCCGTCCGCAGTCCTCCTCCCCGCGCCCGGCGGAAGGGGTGAGTGGTCCCCGGGGCCCGCGCAGCCCAGAGTGAGGGGACTCGAGGAGGGCCGGAGAGGCCAGGCAGGGAAGCACAGACGGGAATGTCAGCGCCGGTTAATCTTAGCCACACACACACACACAGACCCCGGGATTTCAGGCTAAAGGAAGAAAAGAGCGGCTGTCAGCAGAATGGAGGGGATTGAGCAAAAGTGGGTGGGGTTTGCACCTGAATGAGTCAAAGGCTTGGCCAGACCTCAAGTGTGCTTCTGGGCCTGAGCTCAGTCAGAGACGTGATGAAACCCACTTTCCAAGTGAAACCCTGGCCTCTTATCCCCGCCCTGCCTTAACTTTGGAGTGAGGAGAAGTCAGAGTGGCCTCTCTTAAGTCCTGGGGGGCTTATCCTCAAAAGAGTGGCTGACGGCCCACCGTGCATCCCCTGCACTAGGGTGAATGACGACACCCCTAGCCTGGCGGCCCTCCTTGTGGACTGAGTGAAAGGTATCCCCTGGGCTTGGGTACCTCACAGTTCACACCTGCACACATGCCTTATTGCATACAGTTATTGAAGTTTTGGGCTCTGCCCTGGGGATCTGAAGCTAAATGAGGGAAAATCACTGTGTTGCTTCCTGGGATCCTGCTTGGTCCTTGATTATCCCTAATCTGGGAAACTCCGGGTAGTTACATTTGGCATGGCAACAGTGGAAGCACCCAGTGGTTCACCTGTCCTTACTCTGTTCCAGACTTCCGGGCAGCCACTGCTACACCTTTTACCATGTTTTCCCAAATACCAAACTACCAAGTCCCTTCAAAACCTTTTCCCCCAACCACTTAAGCTTGGAAAATGGGAGTCATCTCTCACATGCTCCCTCATTTCCTTTATCTCCTCTAATTCAAACCAACCACACTTCCTGCAACTATCCTTTCTTCCCACCATTGTGAGTATCCATACGCTCATCAGACTTTAATCCTGGCCGACTGCAGTGGTTTTTAAGGGCCTCCTTTGTTCACATACCTAGAAGATTATTTTTCCTAAAGCCGACCTTTGGCCATGATAGTTTGCTGCTCTATACCCTCCCCTGCACAATGCCCCTCCCCCCAACATGGGCAAACACAGATTCCTTAGTTTGCCACTCAAGGCCCTCTGTGATGAGATTCCATGTGCTTTGTGTCATTGTGAAAGTCACCATTAGAAGTCCATGGGTCCTCTCCCATCATCTGTTATTGCCAGACTGTCATCCCGACACTCCCCAAATCTCACATCTCCCAGACTCACCTGTGCTATCAGGAAGTTCCGACACAGGAGTGGCACACATTTCTTTCCTTACTACAAACCACAACACAGGAGCCCTCCCAGGTGTTAGCTGTTTATTCTCTCGCACCTTGAGAGGTGGCTTCCCTGTTCCCCCTTGCTCCTTCCAAACCATGTCTCCCCCTTCCTCTTGCAAAAGTCCTGGCTGCCATTCAAGTGATGCCATTGGGTATGGCATCCACTGCCCTTCCAGTCCTTGTGACCCACCCACTACTGTCATCTATCCAGGGACTCCCCCCGCTGTTCACGGAAGATTTGGTTCCTGGCTCACAGAAGAGCACGAGAGCCCTGCCTGTCTTCAGATGGCCCACCTATCTGTCCCTCAGTGATTCCTTCCCGAAGAGAAACCCTAGAACTTGATACAGCCTGAAACTGCACTGTCTCCAAAATCTGAGTTAAAGGCACCCCACTCTACCCAGTACCTCTTGTACTTACAGCCCGCTGCTCAGTGTCCCCTCATCATGACTTCTGCGCTCCCGACCGTACCTGCTCACAGTCTCCCTACAGTCCACATCGCTGTGGCCCCTTCCCTCCTGACCACATTGGATCCCATGGATTCTCATACTTGATGCCATATTCTCTCGCATCGACATTGGCAAGGCCTGAGAGAAGAGTCTGGTTTCCCAGTCTGCCATGCTTTCACACCTCTACCAACAACCCCCCTCCACTCCCTTCTTCACCCTTTCAGTTGAACTTGATCGCATACCGCTCTCAGGAAACTGAAGCCCAAAGCATGAAATCTCTCATGTTTGCATCACCAAATCTACACAAACCCGCATGGGCCCTTCCCCCTCTTCCCTCTGGCTACGCGAGTGAGGGAAGTATCCCCCTCCTAGCAAAGCCAAGCCTCTGCAGTCTCCAGAGGATATCCGTGGTCAGCTGAATAATGCTCCCTCAGACCTCCACCCCTTCCCCTCCCATCCCTGGGACCTCTGAGTGTTATTTTATAGGACAAAAGAGACTTTGCAGATGTAATGAGATTAAGGACGAAGCTGGGGAGAGATTATTCTGGAATAACTAGGTAGGCCTGAAGTGTAATCACAAGTATTTTAATAAGGGAAAGGTAGAGGGAAATTTGACCACAGAAGGAGTGCAGGAGGCCAGAGCAGCTGTTCCTCCGCTGGCTTTAAAGATGGAGGAAGGTTTCCGTATAACACCCAGTGCTCATCCCCACATGTGCCATAAACTATTTGTAAAAAAATAAATAAAATGCAATTCTGATTACAAAAAAAAAAGAGGAAGGGACAATGAGCCAAGGAATGCAGTCCTGGAAACTGGAAAAAGCGAAGAAATGGCTTCTCCCCTACGGCTCCAAGAGGCATCTTTGGCCCTACTGACCATGGGACTTTGGTCCAGTGAAACTAATTTCAGACTTCTGACCTGCAGAACTGTAAGAGAATAATTGTGCACTATTTAAGCCCCCAAGTTCACGGTGGTTTGTAAGAGCAGCCAGAGGGAACTGATTCTATCTCAGCTCACCTTCCCCAGGGCTTCACTCCTTCCCTGGTTTTCTCTTTCTCTCCAGCATGGATTATGAACTGCTCTGTCTCTCCTAGACATTTCTGTGCACACACAACACACTTTAGATCTCTGAACTTAAAGATAAAACACAGCCCTTGACCTCACAATCTCCCAGATCTTATCCCAATTCCTTACTTGTCCTTCATAGCAAAATCTTTCAGGAATTAGCTGCATTTCACATTCCATTCATTCTTGAGTCATGCCTCCATGGCTTCCTCACCCACCAGACACCAAAGTCACCAAAGGTGTCCACGTTGGCTAGTCAGAGGAGCATTTTGCTCTCCTCATCTAACTGGGCTTCCTGGCAGCTTTGGTCCAATCAGCATAGGCCACATCTGGATCCACTCATGATCCAGACTGGTGGCAGCTTCTCTGATGTGCCCCCTCCATTACTCACCACTCCTCAAGCTCCTCATCCCAACCCCTACGTGTCAGCTTATCAGAGCTTAGTCTCCAACCCACTTTTCCTCTTGCTACACTCCTCTCAACCACCCCAGATGTCCTCACTCAGAGCCATGGCTTTAGATGCCCATCTCCATGATGATGACTCCACAGTGTTTACACCAGCTGAGACCTTTCTCCGGCCTCCGTCTACCTATTTGCTACCACCATTTGTTTTTCTGACAAGTGTGGCCAAAACCAAACTTGTGACTCCCCACAGCAACCCTCTCGTCTTTCAGCTTCTCCACTTTGGTAAGTGTCACTTCCCTAGGGTTTGCTCATGGCTGCATGCCCTCCTTTCCCTTTCCCTTTATGCTGTGTCTCAGTCCCCACCCCAGCCCCCACCTCAGGCCAGGAGGCTCAGCCACTTCCATGTCTGAAACACACCTCCAGCAATTTACTCTCTTCCACAACCGCCATATCACTTCTCCTCTGGTCTGCTCCTGAGTCCCTCCTGTCTGCTTTTCATACAGCAGCTAGCATTGAATCCTAAAACTGTCACTTAACTTCCTTCAGTGGCTTCCTTGGCTCTTAAAATGCAGCCCCAACTCCTTGCCTTGGCGTCTGAGGGCCTTAAGGAAAGATGCGGCCTCATCACCTCCCACTGTGCCCCCTGCCCCCCCTAGATGCCAGCCATTCTGGATGATTCTTACCATGTTCCTTGAGATTCCTTCCTTTGCACTTGTGGTGCCCCAGGCTCGTTTCTTCTCTCTTCCTGTGACTGGCCTCCTTGCGCCCTCTGGTCTCTTGCCCCCACATCACCAACTCGGGGGCACCTTCCCCGCGCATCCCTCCAGAGCCGCCTCCCTCTGCTCACCACATTGTCTCCATCACTGCATAGTTTGGTTTCTGCACATCCTTTTCATAGTCTGATGTCATTTTGTTGCAAACACATGGATTAAGCTGGTGAATGGGCCCTCTTCTCCATCCATAAGCCCCACGAAGAACAGCTATATCTGTCACGTTCCCCGCTCTCTCCCAAGAACCCAAATGCCTGGCACATAGTAGACATTCAACAAGTGTTGGGGGAAGGAGCCCATCTTCTGAGCCACGTCCCTTTTCCCAGGCTTCAGGGAGACTAAGTGACTTACCCTTTCCCAAATACCCTTTAGGCTCTTCCCTGTGCCTGGAATGATTCTCTGAATTCCCAGCCGTCACCTGGGAATTCCCAGCCCTCATATGCCACATCGTATAGCGGCAGCTATGAGCGCCTCTGCTGATAGTGCCCCACCTCTGAGCAGCCCGACTTCCAGCTAAAGAAGGCCTACAAACGGAGAAATGGAATTTTTAAAATGTTTTTTAAAATTATTATTTATTTTTGAGAGAGAGAGACAGAGCATGAACAGGGAGGGGCCGAGAGAGAGGGAGACACAGAATTTGAAGCAGCTGTCAGCACAGAGCCCGATGTGGGGCTCGAACTCATGAACTGTGAGATCATGCCCCGAGCCAAAGTTGAACGCTTAACCGACTGAGCCACCCAGGCACCCCAGAAATGGAATTTTTATAACATGAAGTGAATATAACTTCCTTAAGGAAGACTTTTCTGACCCCCAGCAGGGGTCAGCCATCATCCCCCACTATGCTCTCATAATATCTGTCCTTTCTCCCCATACCCCTGAACAGAACAGTAATTATTTGTTGGTGTAAGGCTTCCCCTATAGACTCCATGGGATAAGGGTTGTGAACATGATGTTGGGTGCAGGTACTTATGCATGTTTGTTGAATGAATGCATGAAGGATTAAATGAAAAGCCATAGTCATTTGCTCTCAGATGAGGGCTTCCTTCAGAAAGGACCCTTACAATCACAGCCTTATCCCAAGCAGATAAGGCTGCAGGCATGGAGGCTAGTGTCAGTATCCCTACTGCTGACAAATAGTGTTGCTATACAGCCCTTTTACCATAAGTCTGTAGCCTTCAAAGAGCTGTGCTCTCATCCCAACAGCAGCCCAAGGGGTGTGTGATGAAGCCTCTTATTTGTAAAGCTGTCCTCATCCCAGTGAGCGCAATCAGAGCTGAAATGGGAGGAATTGCTACTGACGGGAAAACTACAGCTTGCATTTGCCACATTCTGAGAGTAAAATGAAACCCCAGTTTCATTCGTGTCGTTACTTTGGGAGGAGACCCCACAGAACATTCTGTTCATACAGAAACTAAAATGCCACCATCGGAACCCCTTTAGCAGGTGCATCCTGAGTTATTATTGGGCTGAAAATGCTACTTTGGGGCAGATACTGAAAGCATTTACATCCTGTTGTTCTGACTGCTGCTCAGAATATTCTGGAAGGTGCATCTAAAGAAGAGAAACCATTTTTCTCGGTGAGCCTTTGTGACTGTTCAGATGTGATTGTTGAGAAAGAGGGCAGAGCTATAGGGTTGCTCTCATCAGAGAAAGTCTAAAGAAAAAGACGAAAGCAGTGTCCCAGCCTGGAGTCCCTCAGAGGCATAGAGCTATTTTCAGTGTTTGAAAATGGTTAATGGAAACTCAATATTCACTCACTTACCCACATTAGCTCCCTGGGCAACACTGCCCATCTCCTCCTGAACAATTAAGAAGCATAGGAAAACATGCTATAACATCATAGATTCAGTTCAGAATCCACGTGGGATCCATGCCAGGGGACACTCTTTCAAAGTTCTGGAACGAATGGTGACCACTGAGTGGAAACAACTGTGCTGTTTCTCAAAGTCAAGGACACATGGCTCTAGCTTTCTAGCGCGGCTCCCTTTAATCTTTGCACGTGTGGATTCTTCTGCTCCTCCTCACCTCCACCATTCTCCCAGCTCCTCATTTGCTGGATGTTCTTATGAGCTCTTCTGCCATTCCCCAGGCTCCCTGAGTGCAAGGTCAACAGGCCGATGCACGAATTTGCACGTTGACACCTGGGTTTGGGAGCAGGAGAACAGTCTTCTCACCAAGGATGGAGGCCACTCACTATAAACAACTCGCCTCTTCTCTTGGCTGTGCTAGCTGGCATTGGTGGCCTTGACTGTGGTCTGCGGTGTTCCATATGAGCATGGGAGTATGCTACTCTCATGGTGCCCAGAAACGAGCTCTTAAGGGCACCTGGGTGGCTCAGTTGGTTAAGCGTCTGACCTTTGATTTCAGCTCCAGTCATTATCTCACAGTTCGTGGGAACAAACCCTGAGTCAGGTTCCGAGCTGACTGTGGAGCCTGCTTGGGATTCTCTCTCTCCCATGTCTCTGCCGTCTTCTCCACTCATGGTTGCGTGTAAGTGCTCTCTCTCTCTCAAAATAAATAAATAAACATTTTTTAAAAAAGAAAAAGAACCCAGCTCTTAAAGGCTGCCTGAGTCCCAGAACACTAATTCCAAATTCAGAATCCAGGAAAATGGTCTACCTGAAGTAATGGTTCTCAGCTCTCGCTGCATCATAATCAGCTGGGTCTTGAAAACAGCACTCATGCCATGGCCCAGCACCCAGTGTTGAGAAGCACGGGGATTAGATGATGCACAGTCAGGAGCTCTGCCCCTGGTGCTTGTAGACGGGGTTCTTCTGGAAGGGGTGCTCCGGGAAGGGGTGCTGCAGGGCCCTGAGCACACAGACATGGAACAGAACGCTGAAGGAATGCTGATGTTCCCTGGAAGTAAATAGGGTTTTTTTAAAAAAAATTTTTTTTTAAGTTTATTTATTTTACTTTGAGAGAGAGAGAGAGTGAGCAGGGGAGGGGCAGAGAGAGAGGGAGTCAGAGAGAATCCCAAGCAGGCTCTGTGCCGACAGCACAGAGCCTGATGTGGGGCTCAAACCCACAAACTATGAGATCATGACCTGAGCCAAAACTGGGTGCCCCTTTAATAGGGATTTTCTTAAGAGTTCTGACTCCAGCATGTTTACAGAACACTGGGTTTCGACAGGATTCAACCTCTGCAGCGGCCACCCCGCCACCCCCCTTGTAGGAATGGCTTCTGCGTGACACCGTTTCTTCACAAAACTCGCTTGCAACGAATTCTCACTGCATCAGGGCCGAGTGCCCTCAACTCTAGTTCAGCCTGGGGATGTGTGACCTTGGGAGCCCCCACAAACACAGGGAAGGTGTGCCAAGAAGCTGGGAAGACTAAACGAATGGCCAGATGAAGCGGGAATGGGGAAGAAATAAGAAGATACAAGCGTACTCACCAAAGGCTGTCTCAGGGATTTGAATATGTAAACGCACCCTCTGGGTCTCCAGCAGTACCCTCTGCAGTGTTTCCCACCTTATTTGATCACAGACCCCTTTTCACTTGTGGGGTATCTTGTACCATTCATGCTTCACAAAAATGCTTTGCAAACGGCTTTATTAAAGTTAGGTCGTACTTCACATGCAAAGATGACGGTCTGGTCTCCTTGCCTGGCTAGAGCTGCGGTATCTCCTCCTCCATCTCGGGTACCTCATTGCAAGGAAATTCACTCAAACATGGATCAGTGTCTTGTTTGTGTCAGGCACACTTCTAGGTGCTGGGGATTCAGCAAGGACTAAAATAGACCCCCAGATCCCTGCCTTAGTACCACTTTAGGATATGGGGGGTACATACTCTGTTGATCAGGGCTGAATGCCGAGGATGAAAAGATAAGGCAGGGAAGGGGGGTGTGAAGTGTTAGGGTTCATATGGGACTGATATCTAAAGAAGGAAAGAAGGACCCATCAGGGAGGTGGTTTCTGAGTAAAGACCTGAGGGCGGCAAAGGAGTCACAGAGGTGACTATTGAGGAAGAGCATCCCTGCTTGGGCACAGCCACTGCAGAGGACTCAGCGGAACAGACGAAGGGGTCGCATAGTACAGGTGGTCAGAGAGGTGCAGCCGCAGAGTTGGGCAGGTCAGAGTGAGAGTACTTGCTTTCATGAATGAGAAGGGAAGTCACTGGAGGGTTTTCAGCAGGAATTGTGACAGGCCCTGACTTCCTGTCCAACAACATTGTGCGGAGAGTTGTGTTGGGGAACACAAAGCGGAGGTAAGGCATGGTTAGGGCGCGGTTACAGCCACCCAGCTGGCGAGTTGCACTTTTCGTTGTTAATGCCAGTAGGATTTGCTGCTTGAGCAGATGAGGGTCGTGTGACAAAGACACAGGGATGATACTGAGGTTTTTTAGTTGGTGCGACAGGGAGGATCGAGGTGTCGTTCATGTTGATGGGAAACAGGTTTTGGGGGTATATGGTCACTCAGAATTGAACATGTGAAGTTGGAGATGTCTGTAGATACATAGAGTAGGCAGTTGGATATTTGAGTTCAGGGGAGACATGTGGCCAGGTATAAATGTGAGGGTGATTAGCATATAGATGGCATTTAAAGCCATGAGATAGGATGAGATCCCTGTGGGAGGGAATCTAGACAAGAGAAGAGGTTCAAGGTCTGAGCCCTGAGACTCCTCACCATTTAGAAGACGAGCAGATGAGGAGGAATGTAAAAACAAAACAAAAGACTAATAGGGAGCAGCCAGTAAGTTAGGAGGACAGTATGATAACTCTTTCCCTCAAGGCCAAGGGTAGAAATGTTTCAAAGAGGAGGGAGGGAGCAAATGTCAGAAATCTGCTAGGATGTCTTCGCTTGCACTGGACAATCCCCATTTGCACCAGGAGACCAGGTGTAATCGTTACTCATACCCCATTTCCTTTCAAATATGTCCCAACTTGGATAGCACATTTGCGGCTCATCCTACTGGTAGGTCAGGTGTGATGGGTATTAATGCTTGGCTCTGAATTTGGCAGTGTTTGGGTCATAGTGAGCTTGATCATGGTAGTCTGGGTAAAGAGTTGGTAGCAAAAATCTGATTTGACTGGTTTCAAGAAGGGCAGGAGGAGGGGAATCAGAAAAATGAGTATAAAAACACATTCAAGGGGCACCTGGGTGGCTCAGTTGGTTAGGTGTCCGACTCTTGATTTTGGCTCAGGTCATGATCTCACAGTTGTGCAATGGAGTCCCGTGTCAGGCCCTGTGCTGAGTGTGAAGCCTGCTTATGATTCCCTCTCTCCTCCTCTCTCCGCCCCTCCCTTGCTCTCGTGCAATCTCTCTCTCTCTCAAAAAAATTACACAGACACACACACACACACACACACACATTCAAGAACTTCTCCTGTGAAAAAAAAGCAAAAGAACACAACAGTAACTGGAGGGGAGTGTGTGGCCAAGAGAGTTTTGTTTCTTTAACATGGAAGAAAAAGCAGCACATTTCCAGGCTGATCCAAAAAAGAAGGAAATGGTGATGGTGTAGGAGAGAGAAGGGAGAATTTCTGGGGTGTTGTTCCTGAATGAGTGTGTGTGGGGGTGTCACCAGCTGTCTAGGGGAAGAGGTCGGCTGGCCCAGGGATGAGCAATGATCCGGAACCACCAGTCGCCTGTAAGAAGAGGAGGGCAGGCCCAGGGATGAGCAATGGATGTGGTTGTGGTAGGAACCTGCATCAATCCTCTGCTCGTTGCTTCTATTTTATCTTGGAAATGGGATGCAGTGTCATGAGCCAAGACCAAAGATGGGGGGAAAATATGGGAGGTTTGAGGAGGAAAGAGAAGTCTGAAATCAAGGTCTATAAAGGGATGAGAAAGTGAGGGACCTGGGCAGGTTGGTATGATCAGCTGGTGGCCTTGAGGACCCGTTTGAAGTGAATGTGACATTCGCAGATTTTCTCCAGTCACGCCTCTACAGAAAATCTGCTGTGGGCTCAGCCCCAGGGGAGACTGCAGTTGAATTTGGCCAGGTTGGTGGTTTAGTCAAGCGAGGTAGCAAAGGCAGAGAGGGGGAAAGAGGGTGAGAGCATAGGGAGGGAAGAAATGATAGCTCGTGAGTAGGAATTTAAGCTGGGTAAATGGAGAGGACAATTATCTGAAGAAGTTATAATGCTCAGCCATGTATCCCACAATACACAGCTCATTATGTCTTTGATGTGTGGCTAATTTCCAGTAGGTCACCTGTCAGTGTATTGAGAAGTCTCATTCCACACGTTCTCCTCTAGTTTTACTATCACTTTTTTTTTTTTTTAGTTTAGTTATTTTGAGAGAGAGAAAGGGAGAATCCTAAGCAGACTCCATGCTGTCAGTGTGGAGCCCAATGCAGGACTTGAACTCATGAACCATGAGATCATGACTTGAGCCAAGATCAAGAGATGGACACTTAACCAACTGAGACACACAGGCGCCCCTAATTTTACTGCCATTCTTCAGCTAAGGTGCTTGCCGCATCCTGCCTGGCTTCTCTCCCCAGGATCTCAGTAATTACTACCAGTTCCATGCTCACCAGTTTTGGCCTAGATATCTAATAATTAATAGCAAATAAATTAATAAGTAATCATTTAAAAATAATAAGCAGATTAATAGTCTAAAATAATCTAAAAACCAGTTTTGTTATGTCACTGCACGACCCCCACATAAAGAACAGCTCTGTATTGCCTACCACATGACTCCACAGATCCTCTGCCTGCAGTTCATGGCTTCCTCTGCTTTTGCAAGCTTGTCTCTAGCATCGCATAACTCTGTTCCAGACAGGCTGCTTTCCTTAATGCTCCTGCAAGATGCTGCCTGCTTCTCTGCTTGAGATGCGCTCTCTCTGCCTTTCAAAATCCTGTGTGCTGTACATGCTAAACTTTGATAGTGGCTGATCCAAGGAGAGGGGTGGGATTGGAGCAGGCTGTGATTTTGTGTGTGTGTGTGTGTGTGTGTGTGTGTGTGTGCACACGCACACACATACATATATAGTTAACAGTTGTCATCTGATTTTTTTTGCAATAATTCTATCTTCATATCACCTTTGTAATTTTTTAATTGGAAAAAGTTTAAATTTAATTTTTTAAAAAGGGTTCTTGGGGCATCCAGGTGGCTTAGTCGGATAAGCGGCCAACTTCGGCTCAGGTCATGATCTCACGGCTCGTGAGTTGGAGCCCAGCATTGGCATTGGGCTCTGTGCTGACAGCTCAGAGCCTGGAGCCTGCTTTAGAGTCTGTGTCTCCCTCTGTTTCTGCCTCTCCCCAACTCACACTCTGTCTCTGTCTCTTTCAAAAATGAATAAACATTAAAAATTTGTTTTAAAGCTTTAATTTCTGGAGACATTGGGAAATTGGAGCAGCTAGGGGATAGGTAAAAGAAAAAGCGACATCCTCTACCCTTGTAGGAGGAGCAGAAAGCAATTCTGGGTCCAGGATCATCTATCAGTATGAAGAGAGATCTCCCACATCTGAAGGAGGGGTAGGGAACTGACCCATACAAGATTCACCACAGATACAGAGGAGTTTAGCTGTCATGGGAAGAGAGGTAGGGTCACTGGGACAGCCCCATGCTGAGGCCCAGGCAGACAGGACCGTCCTAAGACTAAGCTGGACCAGCACACCAGAGAGCTGCCCCTTCCCTCTCCCCACCACCAGGCTAGCAAGCACCAAGTAATAAGCAAGAACTTACGGGGAGGGGACAGAGTGTGCAGAGAGATTTCCCCTTCTTTGGCATAGGCAAACAAAGAAGACTGAAAGTTGAGGGTGGAGCAGAAACCCTGAGAAAAACCCTCTGGAACCCCAGTCCCGCTCTAAGCACAAGTTAATGGTAGAGGAATTGAAACGGTGCAAGGCGGTAACCATAACAGCCCAAGTCAAACCTGAACTCCTGAGTATATTTACTCAACCCCCGACACTAATGGTCTAACAGAAGAGGTGTGCCCATTTGCAGGTATAAATACTATCTACTTCAATGTTAACTATACTATACATAATATTCAAATTCCATTCAATTCAACATTCAACCAAAAATTACAAGACATGCGCAAGATTAAATAATAATAATACATTTGAAAACCAAAGTCAACAAGAGACAAAGCAATAAACAAAACCAGATTCAGAGGGAACCCATGTATTGGAGCTATCAGATAAGGAATTTACAATAATTACAATTCATATGTTAGATGCTCTGGGGGAAAAAGTATACAATAGTCATAAGGAGATGAGAAATTTCAGCAGATAGATGGTAACTGTAAGGGAAAGTCAAATAGAAATACTAGGGGTAAAAAACATAATGACTCTGATGAAAAGTACCTTCAAAGAGGAGAGATAACTATGCAGAAAAAATATTCAAAACAAAATTCTAAAAATTAACAAACTACATCAAACCACATCAAACAAATAACAGTAACAAAAATACCTATACACATCATTTCCAATGGGTAGGTTTAAAAACTACATGTATGGTATTGCCCGTTTGTAAAAATTGAATTGTTTTCTGGAAAGATGATCATTAGAACATTTATAATGATTATTTGTGCATCACGGAATCCCAGGGGAGGCTTTGTGTCTGCTTTGTACTTCCCATTTTCTTTAAAGATAAGCAATAAAACTATTTTCATTGACAAAAATCTGACTAATTCTTTGAATATGGGAGCTTATCCCATTTACATTTATTTTCACAAAGAATGTATTCTGGTTCACTCTTCATTTTTAAATTTTTCTTTTACGTTTTGAATTATGAGTTTTTCCCTCTCAAATAGTTTGTTACATAGCTGGTTTATAATTTGGGTTTCATTTAAGAGTTTCAAGAACATATTTGAATATATGCATATTGTCTACCAAATCACAGATAAAACATCTCAAATTAATTTGATTGAATCCCTTTGAACCATAGAGACTAATGGGCTCATTTGATTTCCTGCCATTTACTCTTCTCTGTTTATGTTAAATTTTAGACATTAATTTTCAGGTTATGATTTTATATTATAAAATGTATATGTAGAATTTGAATATACATTTATTAAGATTTGATTCTATGGTATTTACGTGTTTACTTCAGTCCTCAGCTGTGACTTTACTGTTTGCGTGGAGGGCTTACATTTTGATTAATTACTTGGTTTATTAGAGCAGTACTTCTGGAACTTTAATATACATGCAAATTACATGGAGATCTTGTTAGAATGCAGATTCTGAATCAGTAGGTCTGAGATGAAGCCCGAAGTGAGATTCTGCCTTCCCAGCAAGGTCTCAGCTGAATGATCGTTGCTGGATTGAAGACCACATCTGAGTAGCAAAGGGCTACTTCCCTGAGTATTCATACCCCCATGAAAAGTACATTGTTTGGATATTTTGGGCCCCTGAATCTCTGAAAATGTTCTTGGCAAGTGAGAGCTTGACTATATAAGGAATTTGGGGTTACAAAGTTTCTCCGTCAAAACTTTATAGACATTGATTGCATCATTGCTATATTTTTTATAGACTTTATTTCTAAAATTTATAAATTTTACCACCTATATTATTTTTTAAAAAAGGAATTCTTAGACCAGTTTGCATTTTCTTTAAACATGTTTTTTAAAAAAATTTTTTTGAGAGAAAGAGAGAGACAGAGAGACAGCATGAGTGGGGGAAGAGCAGAGAGAGAGGAGCTACAGAATCCAAAGCAGACTCTAGGCTCTGAGCTGTCAGCACAGAGTCCGACACGGGGCTTGAACTCACAAACTGTGAGATCGTGACCTGAGCTGAGGTTGGACACTTAACCTACTGAGCCACCGAGACGCCCCTAAAAACCTTTTTTTTTTCATATGTAATCTTCTATCAGGGCATTAATAGAGTTCTTAATTTTACCTAAATTTTGGAACTCTGACCAGGGTATATTAAGAGTTTGAGACTCTTCATTTTGCCTCAGACCCAGTGAGCTATTTTAATTGGGAGATTTAGGTCTTCAGGAAGTTTTAGATGTGTTTGAATTTTGCTTTGATCCATTTGTTCTGGTGCCTTCTTCAGAAATAGTCATCCACATATTGGATCTCCATGTATATCCATGAAATCCCACATGTACTTCTTTTTCTTTTTTTCATTATTTTTTTTGCATTATATAAATACATACACATACATATGCTTTTTCCCCCTAGGCTGTCTTCTGTGTCACTGAAATAATTTTTGGCAGGGTTGATTCAGCTCTTTAATGCTTTGAATGCATCTTAACTCTGATATTATCTGCTTAGTTCTAAAACATATATTCAATACCTCATTTATTTCTCTGTATGGTTCTGCCTATATCTCCACATAGTCGTCCACTGTCACATCATTTTACTGGGCATCTAATTTTATGGAGAGCATATTTTTTTTTTTTAATGTTGAGAGTAAAGACCAATTGCTCTCTGAAATTCACTGCATTTTTTGCCACAAATGTTTTTCAAAAATAGACACTTTCTTGGGGCACCTGGGTGGCTCAGTTGGTTAAGCATCCAGCTCTTGATTTCGGCTCAGGTCATGATCCCAGGGTCGTGGGATTGAGCCCTGCATCGTACTGTGATGCATGCACGCTCTCTCTCTCTCAAAATAAATAAACAAACATTCTTTAAAAATATACACATTCTCTGAATCTTACTGGTGGGATTTCATGATAAAGAGTCTCTTCATAGTCAGCATATTGGTTTTACTCTTGCTTACTGATTGTTGCTAATCAGTGGTCTAGCCCGAGGGGAGCAGACAGAGCATCAGAGCCATGGGCTATGCTGACAAGGGAGGTTGGTCTCTGTAATTTCTCCTGAATCTACAGGGAAGCCACTCTGCCTGGCACCAGGATTCCAGCGGGCCTCCTCTCTGGCATCTGAATACCTGCCTCTTGAGCCCCGCCTTCGATAAAGCTGTTCCTGTGTCCACAAAGACAGGCCACCAACCCAGGCTGCTGCCCCTACCACCCCAGCAGCCTCTCATTCAGGGAAGGGGTCCCGGCTTCCCCGGGCTGCTCACCACAATCACAGCCACCTTTACACTTCGGGAGACGACGTCTCCTGGGCCGGGAGCCCCTGCTCTTCCCTAATCACAGCAGCCTGGGTCTCTGCATCCTGCAAGAGCACTGTCGCCAGGGGATCCCAGCAGCCCACACACCCAGCCAGACTCCCCAGGCGCTTTCTAGATTAGTCTCACAGCCCACCCTTTTCTCCAGAACTCAGCCCTCCTGGCCCAGAGACCCCACAGGGGCCAGGACTTTACCCCCTGACTTGCCAGGCATTTGGAGACAAATTTATTTCCGCCATTTTGATGATTTGTTTCCTTTGCTTTCTGTGTAAATGGATGCTTTTCCCAACTTTATATTTCTTCGGTTATTTATTTAGGAATTGGTGGGCAACGAGTGTTCAGAAATAAAATGTCCAAAAGCCAACCCTCCTTACCCAAAAGTGCCCGTCTTAGTCCATTTGGGCTGCTCTGACAGAAAAACCAAAGGCTGGGAGACTTGTAACCAACAGACGTTCATTTCTCACAGTTCTGGAGGCCGGGAAGTCGAAGATCGAAGCGAGGTATATTTGGTGAAGGGGCCCCACTTCCTGGTTGGTAGATGGCTGTCCTCTCACTGTGTCCTCATGTAGCAGAATGGGTGAGGGTGCTCTCTGGGGTCTTTTATGAGGTCACTGACCCCATTCACAAGGGCCTCACCCTCATGACCTCATCACCTCCCAAAGGGCACCATCACATTGTGGGGTTAGGATTTCAATAAATGAAACCTGGCAGGGGGCAGGGATATGAATATTCATTCAGTCTATAGCAGTCTCAAAACTTTTTTTTTTTTTAATGAGAGGATGATTATCTTAGGCACAGTGATTACAGCAGGATTTTCTTCCTCTTCCTTTGCCTTTAAACAACCTGGCCTTTCCAAAATTGCACATTCTAAACTTGAAAAATTAGAACTCACATTCCCTTTTTGCATTGTAGATTAAATAGACTGTAAGTTAGACGCCGCCTTCATGACTAAAGCGAGTGTCTTCATGACTTTGCTTGCTTTGAGTTGAGAGGTTCTAGTGCTCAACTCTCCAATGGAAGATTCCTCAGCCCCTAACATATTTTATTTTGTAAACAGCTAATACAGAAATATTGTAACAGTTATTTTATGTACATCGATTCAGAGTGAATTAGCATTCATCTCTGAAAAAAAAACTCAAAACTTAGTGCTGGTATATTTAAGCATCTAGAAAAGCATGAGTGTATACCTCTTAACTTCCATAGAACGATGCCTCATTCAGAAGATCTATTTCACTTAATGATCA
Source organism: Proteles cristata cristata (assembly GCA_017311185.1). Lineage (NCBI taxonomy): Eukaryota > Metazoa > Chordata > Mammalia > Carnivora > Hyaenidae > Proteles > Proteles cristata. The sequence continues at coordinate 340,135 of JAESUZ010004966.1, read as the reverse complement.
TCTCCAGATGTCCCTTGTTTGAGTCTAAATTTCTAGCCCCTAAGGCAACAAAATTAATTTTCAAGTTGTTTATAAACAGACACGCTTATGGAAATTTTGAGAAATGTTTTCCAAAAAACGTAAACACCATGTATTTTCACCTACTTCTCTATTTAAATTGTTAGTAAAATTATGTTTCCATAGAAATAAAAGTATCCGTTTAAGGAGCTTTAGTCCAAATCAGTTTTCTCTGTATATGTCATTACCTTCTATTTTTCCCTCTTTAAAAAAACAAAAAACCCATATAAAGAAAACCAAAGTTTAAAACATTTTAACAACTGATTGCATCAAGGCAACAAAATCAGATCTTCAGTCTTCATGCTCAGAAATAATGTGAGAACTGTGAAGGTGTGACCCTTTTGACCAACATTAAAAATTAGATATTGAGGGGCGTCTGAGAGGCTTAGTCAGTTGAGTGTCTGACTCTTGATTTCAGCTCAGGTCATAATCCCAGGGTCATGGGATCGAGCCCCATGTTGGGGCTGAGTGTGGAGTCTGCTTAATAATCTCTCTTTCTCTCTCTCTCTCCCGAGACAGGTGGCTCACTCACTTAAGTGTCTGACTTCAGCTCAGGTCATGTGATCTCACAGTTTATGAGTTTGAGCCCCGGATTGGCTCTCTGCTGTCAGTGCTGAGCCCTCTTTGATTTCTGTCCCCCTCCCTCTCTGCCCCTTCCCTGCATCCTCTCTCTCTCAAAAATAAATAAACGTTAAAAAAAAAAAAAAAGACTTTCTCTCTCTCCCCTCTACCGCTCCCCTCTCACTCTCTCAAAAAAAAAAAAAAAAAAAGACAGGTCTTAAACATCTAGTATTTAGTCAGTGTGCCTTCTTGCTCAGTGTTTTACCAAACATGGAAGAATTTACAGCCTCACACACGCAGGGCAGACATAATATAAAATAAACCAAATATATTTAATGATGGGCAAACCCCAGTGATGTAACTATAACTTTTCTGCTCCATTAAAAAAATCTCTTTGCATTTTTCAGGACATAGAGGACCTTCTCCTGTTGTTCCAGCCAAGTCCCTACCCACACAGAGGTAACCTCCCTTTTCTATCACAGGAAGGAGCCCAGGCCCTTCTTAGGTGAGTCGCGTTGCTACGTGCAGTCAGGAAGCGCTGGTCGGCACTGGGAACCGCTCACATCTGTGTCACTGAGGCTTGAGGAGTCTGGAATTTCTGAGTTACAGGGCTGCCTCCGCCAAAGACTTCCTGGCAAAGTGTTTTGTCTGCAAAACAGAGACAATAATGAGGACCTCATATGGATTTTAAGAAATGCCCTACACCCTGGAAACTTCTTTTGGAAGAAGTAAAGGAAGAAATCCACTCTTTCCCTAGGAAAAAAATAAGTTTCCACAGCGGCTTTAAACTTTGTCCCTTGCAGAACACATTAAGAGCTGTTTTTAAATGCAAGAAGGGACTGATGACAGAGCCGAGTCCTAATGGTCTGGTCTTTGAAGTTCTTGAGGGGTCCTCCCTGGTTTTACCACTGCAATCCTGACTAATCAGCCTGGTGAGTATGCCTGAGTTTAGCTGGTGGAAGACATAGATTCTGAGGGTGCAAGGTCTTTGTTGCGTATGGGCTGAATTGTGCGTTCCCCAGATTCATATGTTCAAGTCCTAATCCCCAGTATCTCAAAATGTGACTGTATTTAAGTTAATGAGAGCTTTACTGAGGTAATTAGTTCAATGAGGTCATATGGGGTGGACTCTAATCTAATAGGACAGATGTCCTTAGAAGAAGAAGAGGTTAGGACACAAACACGCCCAGAGGAAAGACCACGTGAGGCCCCAGGGAGAACACAGCTATCTACAAGCCAAGGGGAGAAGCCTCAGAAGAAACCAATCCTACCGACACCTTGATCTTGGATTTCCAGATTCCAGAACTGTCAGAAGATAAATTAATGTTGTTTAAGGCACACAGTCTGTGGTGCTTTGTTACACAGCCCCAGCAAAGTGAAACACCATGCAAGTCTTCCCATCCCTTGATGAGAATGAGCCACCACACATCCTTCCGTTTTAGAAGGAGAGAGCATCCTGGCAACAGGTGACAGCTGATCAGACAGTTTCCACTCTTTGAAGAAGGGGCCCCTCGTCTGACATTATGGTGGTCTTCCTTTTCTTATTTTTCTATCTGTGCGTTTTAACAGAGCAAATGACAAGGTCAAGGAGCAAGAGACTGAGCACAGTTTCTAGGAGAGCTCCAGCCACAGAGCTAGCCCTCCGGGAAGCACGACACCACGCAGCTTCACACACCTCACAACCCACCCCATCTGTGACTGGACAGGTGTGTCCCCAGGTTCTTGGAAGGGGCGCTTGGCACAGAGAGCATGGGTGATGTCATTGGGGTAACACAAAGTACGCGTTTCTGGGAGTTTGATGGTTTTTGCCATTTGTGGAATCAAGGAAGCAAACCTTCCTTTGGTTGGTCTTTGGATCCACGTTTAGTCATGTCTAATCCTCTCCTGTCTATCAACATGACATCTGGTCAGCTGAAGCTTATTCCCAACATCAGGAGCCTTTTGCTTTGCCCTGCCAGATGACACTATCTGATCCTGCTACATTTGTTCTATTTGTTTGCTGATGCTTCTCCAGATTTGGGACCCGTAGTTGGAGGAGGTGCTCAGTCTTTCCGATCTCAAGAGTGGCGTGGTCAGTGATGTGTCCAGAAGATGATACAGTCACTTGATCACCCTTTGATATCATTACCTGGTGATAACTTGGTTAAATAAGCGGCCCCCCATCCTGTGGTCCATGCATGACTTGGCATGGTAGAGAGGCAGTTTCTTTCTGGGCTGCTCAGGAGCAGTGGAACCCCACCTCCACACACCAGGTAGGACCACAAGAGGGGCCCAGCGGCCAGGCCCAGCCGCTGCACCCAGCCCTGATCTCTCACAGCCTTCTGACCTCCTGAATCCTGCTCTTGACTCACTCACAGCAGCCACACCTCTTACATTACATTTTTTTATACTACTTTAAAAAGGCAAACTCATTAATATGTGCCTTGAGGATTTACAAAGCTCACGGTAAAATATGTTTTGTTTTCACAGCTGTGCTCACACACTTAGATGAGGCCATTTTGAGGGAGATAGTATGATGTAATGTGGGTGACAGCACAATTGTCATCCTGCTAAAGGGGACAGTATTGTGATCTCAATGGAAAAGAAAAGTGGGGCTTTCATCTGTAAGCTCAGATCCCACTTACCGCAATAATCTCAACCTTTGAGTGGGGCCAGGAGTGGAAATTACTACAAGCTGTTGAATACAGATGACATCATCTTGCCACCCACAAATCTTACCAGTTTGACAGCTCAGAAGAAGGCATACGGCTAGAAGGAATACAACTCCAACTAAATCAACACGTTTTGTGTGTTTTAAAGGTTTTCACATTCTCTTCTCCATTTTCTGATTTGGTTTGGCAACTGCCACCACAGTAAAATGATGACCATGACAACAGCCATTAGTGTCCCCAGAGCCACGATGAACAGTGCCCTCTGCATGGGATTATGAGAGTTTAGAGTCCTTTTCCATAGAGCTCTCATGACATAGGGCTCCAGGAGGCTGAGGTTCCGGCGGGTGTGGGTGCTGTCTTGCTGTTAGTCCTCGTGCTGTTTTCTCGGCCATAATGCTGGTCTGGTGCCCGAGTTGCACTCCAGCCAGTACAGGGGTCCCTGAAGGATGGATGGTGTCGGCGAGAGAGGAATGAGAGAGCCATGAGATTCTTTCTGGTCACCAGGCAGGCATCTCCGCTCTGTCTGAGACTCAACTTTATTTTATGATTACGTGTTTGGGGAACAGCCCAGAAATGGCATTCTGATAATAAATTCTTTGATCAGTAAAAACTTTCCAGAACATTGATATGCATAACCTTATTATTATGATTTAGATAAGGGTACTCATGCTCATCATATGAGGAAGGAAGGTATCTATAGCATTCAAATACAAACAGGATAATGTTTTTAGCGTAGTAAAGGGAAAAGTTAGTTCTCTGTGAGCAGGGGTCAATAGCCTGTTTATTGCTAATGGGAAGTATTAAGCAAAACAGGTTTTTCAGGAAACGCAATGTTTGCTTCCATAACCACAAAAGAAAACATCTAAACATTAGCCACAGGGCTTATAGTTCCTATAATGTCATCCATACCCAGGAATAGTACATGAGTCTGTACCAAAGTTATTATTTTATTAATGTAAACCCAAAGGCAATAGCTGACCTTTCTGTGTCATCGATTACTTACTCCTGATCACTATTTCCAGATTACTAAGCATCAGCATTTTCCCAAGCTACAACAATTTTCTTCACAAGGTACGATTATCATACCAAGGCCAGAATTAAGTCACTCCCAGAGGCCAATCAACAAGGTGCTTTGGGGGTCGGTGCTCAAGCAGAAACAATTGAGTGGGGGTAGATATCAGTCCTCATCTGACAGTAAGACATCATGCAAACTTGCCTTAACCTCACAAGGAGTTTTCTCAACTAGTGAGTCCAGAATGGCTCCCAACAGTCTGGGACTTTCCAGTTAGGCTGCCAGAGTTGGTATCTGCCACATGTACACAGAAGTTGTCACAGGTCCCGAAGAGAGGGCTTCCCGCCTTCTGATTCCACAGCTGCTCTCCTGTGTTTGGTGGAATGCAGACACATAGACACCTATGCTTAAATTCTCTTCCAATAAAGGACACACACATCTTTACATCACCCGGGGCTGCATCTACCTTTGGAATTCCCAGCACTGTACTTCTGCATAGGGTATATCCACGTTATGGAACTATATAGGCTGGTAATCATAAAAATGGAAATAAAGAGGGGCACCTAGGTGGCTCAGCTGGTTCAGTGGCCAACTCTTGATTTCAGCTCACGTCATGAGTTTTGTTAGAGCCCCCACATCAGGATCTGCACAGGGGTGCCCGGGTGGCTCAGTTGGTTAAGCGTCCTACTTCAGCTCAGGTCATGATCTCATGGCTCGTGAGTTTGAGCCCCATCTCAGGCTCTGTGCTGACAGCTAAGGGCCTGGAGCCTGCTTCATATTCTGTGTCTCCCTCTCTCTCTCTGCCCCTCCCCTGCTCACACTCTGTCTCTCTGTCTCAAAAATAATTAAACGTTAAAAGGGAAAAAAAAAGGATCTGCACTGAGCCTGAGGCACCTACTTGGGATTCTCCATCCCTCTGCCCCTCCCAACCCCCAAGCTAGTGCTCTCTCTGTCTCTCTCAAAATAAATAAAGAAACTTAAAAAAATGCTAATAAAGAAAAGGAAGCAATTTCAAAGGCACAAATAGCACTAAAGTCATAAGACACCCTTGACACAAATGAGGCTTGGGGATTGGCGGGGGGAGGGGGTTGGAATCCCTAAGTATCTCATTTGCTCACTCTCAGGGCTTGGTCTGGCATATTTAAGATTTAGTGGAAAAACTGATTTTAATCATGTTTTAACCATCAGTTTCTTTCTTCACCATCTACTATTGTTTCAATGGCTTTACAACCAATGTGTTTCGATATCAACGTAATGCTTTAGCAGTTAACCTCTTCAGGGACAACTGTAATTCCTGAACCTGGGTGAGAGGGTCCCTGTGCAACAGTGACACCTCTGGTTGGGAAGCCTCTTGACTCCTGCTGATCACAATTTTGAATGACTGGGTGTTGACACTTTCATTGGGGCTCATAACTCTGGGAAACGTTTTGGGAATATTGATTCCACAGGGCCTCTGAGATCTTGCAGAAAGAAAGTCAACAATACAAATTGTTACTCAGAAAAGAAAAAAGGAATTAAGTTATCGAAGTGTTGAATGGTCTCCTCTCTGACTGTCCACCAGTCTAGACCCTTCCACCACTGTCAGGAGTTCTGGGCTTTCACCCATCTTCATCTTCTGATCAAAGTCCTCTTACAGCATTGATTCCAATGCAATTTATGTTAAATTTAAGTGGAATTGCATTCCCCACTATAATGCAGATGACAATCATCTCCTGTTAATCTTGATATTCCCCTCAAAGTACCAACTCAGTAAATGTTTGTTGTACTGAATTATGCCCTCAGAAAGGCTACCAGATCTGAGGCACTTGGATTTATCCTGACTAAATCTCCAGAAAGAGCCACTAGAATATTTGCTTTATTCATGAATTTAATATACATGTTCAGGTACACCATTCCTTATATGAAAACTTCAGGGTCAAAATATGCCAGAATTTTTTGCATTTTCACAAGTTAAAATGGCTCATGTATTATGTAAGATGTAGATGTTCTCTCAGTGTGTGCATTTCAAAAAGTATATAAGACAAAGGGACACCTGGTTGGCTCAGTCGGATAAGCTTCTGACTCTTGATTTTGGCTCAGGTCACGATCTCATGGTTTGTGAGATCGAGCCACACATCAAGGCTCTGCACTGACAGCAAGGATCCTGTTTGGGATTCTCTCTCCCCCCTCATTGGCCTTCCCCCTGCCCACACACACACATGCACATTTGTGTGCACACACACTCTCTCAATAAATAAATGAAAACAAGAAAAAGAATAAGGACTAACCTTCATTAAGGTTATGTTTTACCATCTAATAAGTTTGCTGAAAACTTCAGTTAAAACTCTGTTTTTAAAGTTTCTTGGATTTCAGAATGATGGAGGACCACGTACCTATCTTACCAGGGAAGAACAAATTAATAACATCTTTTACATTAAATTTCTAAAATTGATAATATATTTCTTTTACAAAATGCCATAGTCCTATTTCTTTCTTTTTTTTTTTTTTAAATGTTTTATTTATTTCTAGGAGAGAGAGAGACAGCGTGAGTAGGGGAGGGTCAGAGAGAGGGGAGTCACAGACTGAAACAGGCTCCAGGCTCCGAGCTGGCAGTCAGCACAGAGCCCGACGCGGGGCTCGAACCCACGAACCACGAGATCATGACCTAAGCGAAAGTCGGACGCTTAACCGACTAAGCCACCCAGGCGCCCCAGCCATAGTCCTATTTCTGTACTCTTTCAGGTTTTAAATTTTACAAGTAATCTATTAATACATGTTCACTACTTAAAACGCCAATAATAGAGATAAAGCCAAAGCCGGAAGTGACTCACCATCCCATCTCAGTTTTCCCTTCACAGACTCCATGGCCTTCTGGAAGCTCCTCGGCATACATCAAAGCACACCAGGACCTCATCTTTATGAAGTCCCTTTGCATGGTGGCCTCATTTCCATCTTTTCCATTGACCCTTTCTTGTCAAATCTTCAGTGATACATAAGGAATATTTGTCCCCATGTGGAGAGATAAAAAAAGTCAGAGTGAAAGACATTTAGATATTGGCTGAATGGGATAGAGAGCCAACGAGTGGAAACGATGGTACTAGAACCCGAACGTTCTCACTCTTCACGTTCTTTTTGTTTCCTGCCATCACAGCACACTGTCCACTGTCCCGTGAACTCCTAATACCACGTGTAGGGCCAGGCAGGGGTCATTGTGCAGAGACATGCTTTCATCTAAAAGAGGTGTCTCCTTGGATCAAGGTAGGCCATCTCCCAGGTTGCTAGGAACCCCATTCCCATCCCCCACATTTGGGAACAGGTTACCCTGGGAGCTTCACACAGTCCTGGACGTTCTCAAGCACGTCACTGATGGAAATTTGCCAGATTTCAATCATGTCGCATCCTATACCTATAGCAGCTCCTTAACTGGACATTTCACTTGTTTTAAAATTATGGCTATATTCTTACAAATGGGTGCAATTCACCAATTTTGGTCTTCTCATATCATCATTTTCATAATCATATTTGTGCCATGTCTCCCTTTTTTTCCGTTTGTCTTTACACTGAATTCTAAGAAGTAGGAATAGGCAGTCTTCTTCTATAATTGGCTTCTATGGCTTAGTCTGTGCCTTCCCAGCCCAGAAACACATCTGTCTCTGCAACATACAAACACTTTTCCATTCAAGGAAGAAATCTTATAGATATATTCTGAAGCATAAAAATCTCCAAACATAATGTCCTCAAGGCAAGTTGAGAAAGTTCTCAGGAACAAAGGGTCATCATGAGAGATGAGAGTTTATTTTACTAATCTGGCATCAAATGCAGTCTATTAAAAAGAGATTAGTGCTTATTAACAAGATCTGGTGTTGGAGGCTGCTCTGAACAGGACACTATTTGTCAAGAATGCCTAAGGAACTTATCCTATCTACACAAAAACAATGGAAGAGTACTGTCAGCCACATTGTGCTTAGGGAATTATTTCTCACTTTAATCATTATATTTTAGAATAAATAAAATGGTATAGAATATTTGAATTTGTTATTTGCCACAATCAAGAGGAATCCATTACAATCCCCCTTCCTTTTTTTTTTCAGAATGTTCCATCACTTTCCTATACAATAGGGGTGAATTTTTAAAAGTCTTTTGTTCTTCATTGAAATATGTTAGCTTTTCTTGGTGAAAAGGACAGGATGGGACAGGTAGTTTCTTCATTAGTAATTTTAGAAAAAGATCTACTATTTATATAATTCATTGTGTTTTAGAAAAAAACTCATCCTAATTCTTTTATTCAATCAGACTTTTGTAGAATTGAAAAAGCAGATTAAATTGTTTAAAAAAGGGATGCTTGGGTGACTCAGTCGGTTGAGTGTCCAACTTGGGCTCAGGTCATGATCTCATGGTTGTGAGTTTGAGCCTCGCATCAGGCTCTTTGCTGTCAATGCAGAGCCCACTTTAGATCCTCTGTCCCTCTCTCTTTTCACCCCTCACTCACTCACATGCTCTCTCTCAAAAATAAATAAACATTTAAAAAATTGTTACCAAAAAAACCAAAATCAACCAAAATCAACCAAACAAAAGAACCTCCCAAATGTCATTAGTTCTTTGCTTAAATCTCTGCAAAATTGAAATTGGCTAGGTGGAATGAGCTTCATTTTCTCGCACTTCTAATCATTCATCATGCTAATCCATGCTGACATGGATTTCAATGGTAGATGGTGGGAAGAAGGGAGGAATGAAGAAGTGAAGGAAAGCCTGACTCGGAGCAGCAGCAGGGGTTTGCATGGAGCCAGATTGGAAAATGCTCAGTAGCATCAATATGGTTTGGTGACTGAGAGTGAGAGGGGGTTGAGTAAGGGAAAGAAGGTAAGCAGGAACCTGAAGTTTCTAGATTGGAAGCCACTCTGAGAGAATAACTTGGCTGTACTCTGGGAGATGAGAAAGAGAAGAAAAAGAAAGGACAAGAGGGAAGGAAAGTGGTGAGGCCTGAGCTGAGGTGCTGAGAGAGGGAGAGAGGGCTCTCTGATGGGGGGTCAGGGGGAGAGCCACTAGTAGAGCAGTGTCCCCCCCATCCATGTTTTCTTCTTCTGTCCTGAGGCAGATAATCCTCAGGTCATTCCAATATGTCGGCGGTCAGTAGTAGCCTGATACTACATCATAGAGTCGACATTTCCGTCACTTCCTCTCCTCATGTAGGCATTTTATCAACTCACATCATCACAAGAAGGGTGAGTATGGCACAGGAAGATACTTTGAGGGAGAGAGAGAGACCATATTCACATAACTTTCATTACAGTATATTGTAACCATTCTATTATGATCATTGTTAATCACTTACCTCATTGATACATTAAACTTGATCACTGGTATGTATGTACAGGAAAAAAAACATAGTATATATAGGGTTTGGTATTATCTGCAGTTTCGGGCACTCACTGGGGTCTTAGAGCAGATCCCCTGGGGTCAGAGGGGACCACAGTTTTTGCACAAGCTGAGAGCACAGTGAACCAGTCTTGCCAGTCAGCTCCAGGCTCACCCATCTGACCTCCTCACTAGCCCTCAGTGTGCTTGAGCCCCCCGGTTCATTACCTCAGTTGGGCCTTTCCACCTCTGTGGCCTTCTATCGCTGGTTGCATGCCACCTCTAACCAAAGTCTCACCATTGAGTCTTGCCCACTGCCAATCCTTTAAATTCCAATACAAATTGTATTGCATCACAGCCTTGGTGGAAACTGATAAAGGCTTCCTACTACACCAGGATAAAATCCAAATCCCTGCCTCTGCCTCATTCATTTCTTACCATTCCTAGCCTCCCCCCTCCAAGACATCGAAGCCTCTCAGCCACTGAGAGTGGACACGTTCTCTATTTCCTGTCCAGTTCTTTGCCCAGGCTGTGTGCTTGGCCTACAAGTGCCCTTTCTGTAAGGCCAACTCGTTGGGTGAAACTCAGGTGTTGGCTCCCTTCAGAAACACTCCCTGATTTTCTGACCCACTAGTCAAGTAGACACTTCTCTGGTCTCTAATTCCACCTCTTCACCCTTCCTGGGGAGTGTCCCCAGACGGCTATCTGTGGATTGTCTATCTCCTTCCCTAGACTAGAAACTCAAGTGATGTCAGAGGTTGCTTTTCTTCAATTTTGTTTCCCCAAGGCCTAACCCCATTCTGGCACCCTCAGTAAAGATCTGTGAATTAATCACAAAGATGGTATTTCTTCCATTTGAACGGAGAAAAGGACTTTTGCTTGATGGTGGAAAAGCTGCTTCTAGTGTACTGCTTTTCCTTTCCCTTGTGAAGAACAGCAGGTGGGACGTCCACCCATCTCTCAAGGCTGTGCCATATCACATGGGAAAACAAACAGCTTTTATGTGAATGTGTGGCAAACAAAATGTGTGTGTACTCAGGGAGAGCCGGATTCCAGGAAGCTAGTTACCCTGACTCCATTTTAGGGTCTATCTTCCTCCAATTACCCAAATATTTCTTGGAAGTCCTAGTTTTAAGAGTCAAACACCAGGATCTTTTAAAGAGGGAACCTCTAAAGAAAATTATTATAGAAGGGAGAACTGTCACAAGGAGGTGACAAAGGCATGTAACTTCTCATAATCCAGCCACTCAATGGCAATTTGCGGGAACACAAAGGAGCTGAAGGAAAGACAACACGTGCGTGGGCACACACGTGCGCATGTGCAGGCAGCCAGACTAATAAGAGGACATCGTTAACAATTTGGAAATCCTATATTAAGCATTTCCACATATTTCGAAAACTGTTCGTAAAGACGACTTTAAAAATAGAAGCACCCTTAAATAACTCAAGCAGCTCTAAGTGCCATTTGAAAGTTGAATGCTTAATTGCCCTTGAAAAGGGCACGGAGAAGACTTTTCACAGTTACTATCATCCCTAACCAAAAATTATTTGTAAGGACCTGGCACATCATAAGTGTTAGATACGTGACTTACAAATATTCTTGTTGAATATACAAGAATCACGTTTCCCAATGAAATCTGGCCATGTATAGCAACATGGATGGACCTTGAGGGTGTTATGCTGAGCAAAATGAGTCAGGCAGAGAAGGACAAATATCATATATTTGCACGTATAGCAGGATTAGGAGGAACTTGACAGAGGACCAAGGGGGAGAAGAAGGGGGACAATGGTGGGGGAAAGAGAGGCAAACCATGAGAGACTCTTGAATGCTGACAAAAACTGAGGACTGATGGATGTGGGGGGGGAGGAGGGGTGGGCATGGAGGAGGACACTTGTGGGGATGAGCACTGGGTGTTATGTGGAAACTAATTTGACAATAAACTATTTGTAAAAAAAAAAAGAATCACGTTTCCTTTAAAAAGTATTATTTCCAATTTTAAGAAGTATTATACATACACACACATATATAATATATGCCATAAACAACAGTAATAATAAGTTTTAAAGTACTGAATACAGTCAAAGATACTGCTAAATACTAAATACTAATCACTTAATTTACGTTACAAGTTGATAGGTTTCACCACCGCCAAGTCATACCTCACTTTATGGAATAGAGATCTTTTGTGAAAGTAAATTTATGATTATTTTATCATCATTAGCTTTCCTTGTAGATTTAAAGGTGTATTCCAGGGGTGCCTGGGTGGCTTAGTCGGTTAAGCGTCCGACTTTCGCTTAGGTCATGATCTCGCGGTTCGTGGGTTCGAGCCCCGCGTCGGGCTCTGTGCTGACTGCCAGCTCAGAGCCTGGAGCCTGTTTCAGAGTCTATGTCTCCCTTTCTCTCTGACCCTCCCTTGCTCACGCTGTCTCTCTCTATCCTAGAAATAAATAAATAAATAAAATATTAAAAAAAAAAAAAAAGGTGTATTCCAGCATGTGATACATTTGAGCAATAAAAATCATAGTGGGGGATCTCACCACTGCTGTTTAACATAGTGCTGGAAGTCCTAGCATCAGCCATCAGACACCAAAAGGAAATCAAAGGCATCAGAATTGGCAAAGAGGAAGTCAAACTTTCACTCTTCGCAGATGACATGATACTCTACATAGAAAACCCGACAGGCTCCACCAGAAGCCTACTAGAACTGATCCAAGAATTCAGCCAAGTTGCAGGGTACAAAATCAACGTACAGAAATTGGTTGCATTTTTATACACCAACAATGAAGCAACAGAAAGAGAAATCAAGAAACTGATCCCATTCACAATTGCACAAAAAATCATAAAATACCTCGGAAAAAACCTAACCAAGGATACAAGAGATCTGTATGAGGAAAACTATAGAAAACTTATGAAGGAAATTGAAGAAGACACAAAGAAATGGAAAAACATTCCATGCTCATGGATAGGAAGAATACATATAGTTAAGATGTCATTACTACCTAAGGCACTCTACACATTCAATGCAATTCCAATCAAAATTGCACCAGCATACTTCTCAAAACTAGAACAAACTATCCAAAAATTTGTATGGAACCACAAAAGACCCCGAATAGCCAAAGTAATCCTGAAAAATCAAACCAAAACGGGAGGGATCACCATCCCAGACTTTAGCCTCTACTACAAAGCTGTCATCATCAAGACAGTATGGTATTGGCACAAAAACAGACACATAGACCAATGGAACAGAATTGAGAACTCAGAAGTGGACCCAAAAGTATACAGCCAACTAATCTTTGACAAAGCAGGAAAGAATATCTGATGGAAAAAAGACAGCCTTTTTAACAGATGGTGTTGGGAGAACTGGACAGCAACATGCAGAAGAATGAAACTAGATCATTTTCTCACACCATGCACAAAAATAAACTCAAAATGGATAAAGGACCTGAACGTGAGACAGGAAACTATCAACACCCTAGAGGAGAAAGCAGGAAACAACCTCCTTGACCTCCACCGCAGCAACTTCTTACTTGACACATCCCCAAAAGCAAGGGAATCAAGAGCAAAAATAAACTGTTGGGACCTCATCAAGATTAAAAGCTTCTGCGCAGCCAAGGAAACAACCCAGAAAATTAATAGGCAACCAACGGAATGGGAAAAGATAGTTGCAAATGACATATCAAATAAAGGGTTGATATCCAGAATCTACAAGGAACTCACCAAACTACACGCCCGAAAAACAAACAACCCAGTGAAGAAATGGGCAGAAGATATGAACAGACACTTCTCCAAAGAGGACATCCAGATGGCCAACAGACACATGAAACGATGCTCAGCATCGCTCCTCATCAGGGAAATACAAATCAAAACCACACTGAGATACCACCTCACGCCAGTCAGAGTGGCTAAAATGAGCCAATCAGAGAACTCTAGATGCTGGCGAGGATGTGGAGAAACGGGCACCCTCCTACACTGTTGGTGGGAATGTAAACTGGTACAGCCCCTCTGGAAAACAGTGTGGAGGTCCCTCAGGAAACTAACAATACAACTCCCCTATGACCCAGCAATAGCACTGCTAGGAATTTACCCAAGGGATACAGAAATGTTGATGCATAGGAGCACATGTACCCCAATGTTCATAGCAGCACTTTCCACAATAGCTAAAACCTGAAGAGCCTAAGTGTCCATCAACAGATGAATGGATCAAGAAGATGTGGTTTATCTATACCATGGAATACTACATGGCAATGAGAAACAATGAAATCTGGCCATGTGTAGCAACATGGATGGACCTTGAGGGTGTTATGCTGAGCGAAATAAGTCAGGCAGAGAAGGACAAATATCATATGTTGCACGTATAGGAGGATTAGGAGGAACTTGACGGAGGACCAAGGGGGAGAAGAAGGGCGGAAATGGTGGGGGAAAGGGAGAGAGGCAAACCATGAGAGACTCTTGAATGCTGACAAAAACTGAGGACTGGTGGATGTGGGGGGGAGGAGGGGTGGGCATGGAGGAGGGCACTTGTGGGGATGAGCACTGGGTGTTATGTGGAAACTAATTTGATAATAAACTATTTGTAAAAAAAAAATCATAGTGGGGGAGTAGGCACACTTTTAAAAGTCATGCTTTTAATGGAAAACCTATTTAAAAAGCAACATCAATATTTATAACTCAATGTATAATATTGAGACTTAAAATATGATTCCAGGAATTATATTCCCTTGGGCCTAGCTAAATCTACAGAAACCAGAAGAGTGTCCTACTTTAAACTAAGTCCATGATTTTATTTCCACCTCAAGGCAAAAAGTTCGTTTTTTAAAACCACATACTTATCAAAGAGCATTTATAGAAGGTACCATGGATGGTACAAGAAGCTTTTTTAGTCTTAAAAAATGCTATTACCTTAAAAGCTATTCCAGAGTCACTATAAGTGCTTCTCTGAAATGTGTAGCTAGAGTATGAACTCAGAAAGCCCATTATAAATGACTTGTAAGTGATAAAATGAGGGACACAATAGAACTCCCAACTAGCACCAACAGCTGACCAAGGTAAATATACAACTACTTCCCCACCTTCTAAGCTAACAGAGGAAATATGATTAAATATTTCAAAGTACCGATAAGCCCACCAATGTGCAGGTGATATTTAACTATGTTTTACAGTTGGATTTTGCACAGAAAAAAGAACTCAGTCAATTACCAGTTAATTCCTTTTCTGTAGAATCCATACATAAGTCTTTCTCAGGTATGGCTGGAGTTGAGGAGACTCAAATAATGTTAGGGTTTTGTTTTGTTTTTAATATATGCACTTGGTATTTTTGTAAGAAAATATTTTTTAAGTTTCCAATTACATTCACCATTTTCTCTAAGGAAGAAAAGAAGTAACAGATATAGGACAAAATGATTCCAGAAAGAAAGTCTTAGAATAAAATCTAAACCAATGAAGGAACAGAAAATATTATGAGTCAGGGAGAGGTTTGAGGTCAAATTTGCCTTGGTCACTATTCTTCTTCTTCTTATTATTATTATTACTATTGTTATTGTTGTTGTTGTTGTTGTTATTTTGTCTCCCTAGAGGAATCTTTACAGTTCTCCAATATTTAGCCAAAACTGGCCTATTCTTAGGTCTTAAAAAACAAGCAGAATCTCCTTTTGGTTCAGTAGTATATTAGAGGTGACTCCTTAATGTCCTCATTATTTGACATGCACATTACATATGATCTTTGTATTCATTTTATCAATAGTTACAGGACAGTTACAAGGACATATAGAAGATTTGAGCAATCTCTTCAGTGCTAATACTGAGAGCATCCATAACTTTCTGGAAACTTTTCCTGGGCTGATGGTGACTGCTGTATGTCTCAAGATGCCCAAGCCCAGAAGAGTGTAAGATCTTCAGATGTGATCTCCAAGTTCAAGTATCCCTATGTTGCTGAACTAGACTTGTTCTTGCTACTAATCTTTCTTGATCATTCCTCAGTCTTTTGTCTTAGAACATGAATGTTACAGTGATAGAAGGGGGCTACAGAGTTTAAAAAAATTTTTTTTGTAGGCTCAGTTTTTACCTATAAAAACCTTCATTTGACATTTATACTTACACACATTTATTTGAATTGATTTCTTTGAGTTGAAAGACATGCATCACCTCCCCCAGTGCCCAGTAGGTACCATGAGCCCAATAAAGTGTCCCAAGGTTTTGCCGGTTGGGTGAATTCCTGGCAACTCCAAAGCTGTAGCTGCTAGGGGGTCAACTCAAGAAGAGTAACACTGCTCACTCTGTGTACTAAACGAATGGGTTGTTTACATAATGGAAAAGTATCAGATCATCATTATGTCCATTATGTTATGGAAATAAAGACACTGAATGCAAAGAGAATATTCTCTTGGCATTTCCATTAAAAGTCTTAAAATTGTTCAAGCCCTTGTTTTCAGAACTATTTCTAAGAATTAAGGAAATATTCTGAAAGATTCTAAGGAAATAAACTTGGAGGTTACAAAATATTTTCTTGCTTGTTGGGTTTTGTTTCATTCACTATTATAAACAACACATGCTCATCATGAACTCTTATAATAACAAAAAAATTAAATTTGATTAAATACATTTGTGGTTAAAACACCATGCAGCCACTTAAAATGATGCCTCAGTAGAATATTTAATGAAAGGGAAAGTAACACACAATATATTAAATTAAAAACTGCCACAAAATACATGCTGAGGAAGATGACACAAACAAATGGAAGGGTATACCATACTCATAGACTGGGAGAATTAATATTGTTCAAATGTCCATATTATCCAAAGCAATCTATAGGTTTATTGCAATCCTTATCAAAATGCCAGTAGTATTTTTTCACAGAACTAGAACAAATAATCCTAAAATTTGTATGGAACCTCAAAACAGCTAAAGCAATCTTCAGAATAAAGAACAAAGCTGGAGGTATCACAATTCCAGATTGTATGATATACTACAAAGCTATATTAATCAAAATAATATGATATTGGCACAAAAGAAGACATATAGATCAATGGAATTGAGTAGAGATACCAGAAATAAACCCACATCTACATGGTTGAGTAATCTACAACAAAGGAAATGAAAATTATACAATAGGGAAATGACAGTCTTTTCAATAAATGATGTTTGGAAAATTAGACAGCTACATGCAAAAGAATGAAACCGAACAACTTTAATACATCATACACAAAAATAAACTGAAAATGGATTAAAGACCTAAGTGTGAGATCTTCAACCATAAAACTCCTTAAAGAAAGCATAGACAGTAATCTCTTGGACATTGCCTTTAGCAAAATATTTATATCTCCTTGGGGCACCTGGGCAGCTCAGTCAGTTAAACATCTGACTTTGGCTCAGGTCATGATCTCAGGGTTTGTGAGTCTGAGCCCAGTGTTGGGCTCTGTGCTGACAGCTTGGAGCCTGGAGCTTTCTTTGCATTCTGTGTCTCCGTCTCTCTCTCTCTGTCCCTCCCCTGCTCATGCTCTCTCTCTCACTCTCAAAAATAAATAAACATTTTAAAAAGTTATATCTCCTCAGACAAGGAAAATAAAGGCTATGATAGACTATAGGAACTATACCAATATAAAAGGCACAGTGAAGGAAATAACCACCAAAACAAAAAGGCAACCTAATGAACGGGAGAATATATCTGCAAATGATATACCTGATAAGGGGTTAATATCCAAAATATATAAAGAACGTATACAACTCAACATTAAACAAATAAACAATGCAATTTGAAAAAATGGGCCCAGGACTTGAACTGACATTTTTCTAAAACAGACATTCATACGGCCAAAAGACTCATGAAGAGATGCTCAACATCATTCATCATCAGGGAAATGCAAATCAAAACCACAATGAAATATCACCTGACACAAGTCCAAATGGCTAGTATCAAAAAAGACAAATATATCAAGTGTTACTGAGGATGTGGAGAAAAGGAAATGCTTGTGCACTGTTGGTGGGAATGTAAGTTGGTACAGTGACTGTGGAACACAGTATGGAGATTTCTCTAAAAATTTACAATAGAAATACTCTATGATCCAGCAATTCCACTACTGGATATTTACCCAAAGAATACAAAAACATTAATTTGAAAAGATACATGAACCCCAACGTTTATTGCAGCCGGGATATGGAAGCAACCCAAGTGTCCATCAATAGATGAATTAAGAAAATGATACACACACACACACACACACACACACACACACACACACACAGAGGAATGTTACTCAGCAGAAAACAAAATGTTATCTTCCAATTTGTGATAACATGGATGAAGCTAGAGAGTATTATGCTAAGTGAAATATCAGACAGGAAAACACAAATACCATATGATTTCACCTATATGTGGAATCCAAAGAACAAAACAAATGCACTCTTAAATACAGAGAGAAACTGGTGGTTGTCAGAGGGGAGATGCTGTGGGGGATGGGCAAAATAGTTCATGGGGAATAAGAGGTACAAACTTCCAGTTATAAAATAAAGATATTAAGGGGCACCTGGTTGGCTCAGTCAATTAAGCGTCCGACTTCGGCTCAGGTCATGATCTCACAGTCTGTGGGTTCGAGCCCCACATCAAGCTCTGTGCTGACAGTTCAGAGCCTGGAGCCTGCTTCACATTCTTTGTCTCCCTCTCTCTCTGCCCCTCTCCTGCTCGCTCTCTGTCTCTGTCTCTCAGAAATAAAATGAAGACATAAAAAAAATAAAGATATTAAGATATCTTTTTATCTTTAAAAAATAAAGAGACTAAAAGCACAGCATAACAATTGTAGTCAATAATATTGTAATAATGTTGTACGGTGACCACACTTAGTGCGGTGAGCACTGGGTAATGCATAGAATTGTTGAATCAATGTGTTGTACACCTGAAACAAACAGAATATTGTATGTTAATTACATTTCAATTTTTAAAAATCAAAAGAAATAAAAACACATGCAGCACCTGAACTTATTTATTAAATGAGATACTGCATGTGTTAAGCTTAGCAATATGAAAACTTTTAATATACAATAAATGTTAACTATCATTATATATATAACAAAAGGCTAGAAAACATTCTGAAAGATGAGTGGTATCTGGATGGTATCTGGTTGTATCCAAGTGACCAGGATATGGTTAATTTTATTTTCTTCTTTTTGATTTGTGCATTCTGAATTCCTCACAATAAATATGTAAGAAGAAAACCTAACAAAAATTACTACTCCCCAGAACTACATTCTTTTTTTTAAGCTTTTATTTAAATTCCAGTTAGTTAACATATAGTGTAATATTAGTTTCATGTGTACAGTATAGTGATTCAACACTTGCATACCACACCGGTGCTCATCACAACAAGCTCACTCCTTAATGCCTACCACCTATGTAGCCCATTCCCCCCTGACTCCTCCCCTCTGGTAACCATCAGTTTATTCTCCATAGGCAAGAGTCTATTTCTTAGTTTGCCTCCCTCCCTCCCTCTCTCTCTCTCTCTCTTTTCCCTTTGCTCATTTGTTTTGTTTTAATTAATTAATTTATTTTGAGAGAGAGAGAGAGAAAGCCTGAGAGAGAGGGTGAGAGAGAGAATCCCAAGCAAGCTCTACACCCACAGTGCAAAGCCCCATGCAGGGCTCAAACCCACAAACCGTGAGGTTATGGCCTGAGCTGAAGTCGGACAGTTAGCCAACTAAGCTGCCCAGTGCTCCTCATTTGTTTTGTTTCTTAAATCCACATGAGTGGAATCATATGATATTTGTATATTTGTCTTTCTCTGACTGACTTATTTCACTTAGCATAATGCACTCTAGCTCCATCCACATTGTTGCAAGTGGCAAGATTTCATTCTTTTTGATCACCAAGGAGTATTCCATTGTATATATATACCACAGCCTCTTTATCCATTCATCAATTGGTTGACATTTGGGCTCTTTCCATAATTTGGATATTGTTGATAGCACTGCTGTAAACATTGGGGTGCACGTGCCCCTCTGAATCAGCATTTTTGTATCATTTGGATAAATACCTAGTAGTGTAGTTGCTGGATCATAGGGTAGTTTTATTTTTAATTTTTTGAGGAACCTCCATACTGTCTTCCACAGCAGCTGCACCAGTTTGCATTTGCACCAACAGTGCATGAGGGCTCCCCTTTCTTGCCAACATCTATTGTTTCTTGTGTTGTTGATTTAAGCCATTCCAGAACTATATTCTTAAATAAAATATGGATCAATAATCAATTGAGATTCCTTTTTTAAAGCACCTGTAACTAATTTTTATATATTAATATGGGTATATATTATGTTTATCAGAAATAGTTTTTTAAAATATTATTTTTAAAAATATATACTCTACAACATCAAAAGAAATAAATTTTTTTAAATTTAAATTCAAGTTAGTTAACATACATTGTAGTCTTGGCTTCAGGAGTAGAATCCAGTGATTCATTTCTTACATATGACACCCAGTGCTCATTCCTAAAAGTGCCCTCCTTAATGCCCATCACCCATTTAACCTCACAGCCTTCCCTCCAACAACCCTCATTTTGTTCTCTGTATTTAAGATTCTCTCATGGTTTGCCTCCCTCTCTGTCTTTATCTTAATTTTAATAAGAAGGAAAAAAGAAAGGCTTACTTGTAGAACTGTATGACAATACCTGACTTTCATGTGACTTCATATTATTGTTTTCTTCCCCAAAAGTTTGTATATTCCAACAAATCAAAACTGGGTATTAATTATACTCTTTTTTTTTAATTTTAGAGAGAGCAAGTGAGCTGGGGAGAGGGGCAGAGGGAAAGAGAGAACTTCAGCAGGGTCCATGCTCAGCGAGGAGCATCACGCAGAACTTGATCCCACGACCCTGGGATCATGACCTGAGCTGAAATCAAGAGTTGAATGCTCAACCGACTGAGCCACACAGGCGCCCCATATTGTGGGTTTTTTGACAGCAGGAATTATTTCTCACTGGCTTTGTATTCTTAGAACCTGGTCCTAAACACATCCTCTATATTGGTTAAATAAATAGGCTAACAAATGTCTAGATATGTTTTGTACAATCTGTATAATTCTCCCATATGGAGCTATTCATTCACATTAAGAAACATTTCTCTCTAAAAATAAACTTGGAACATGGACAAACCAAGAGGATAGCATTTAGAAAGTGAGTTCTACAGGCTGTTTTCCATGATCTTCTACACAACCAAGATCATAACTGTGTAACAGAATTTCAAATGGCTTGGATTTACCTGAATAACCAATGGTAAGGTTTATGGCCTTGGGCTAGACTCTCTTCCCCTGAACCAAGCAAACTGACCTGAGAGGCATCAGAGAGGATGTCCTTGGACCCTGTTAGTATCATGCTGTAACCGACTGATCCAACGGAGCATGTTTGCCAGTGTCTCTCGGCCTGGTCTGTGCCAACTCAGTGAGATATCCTGCAACTTATCTACAGTGGGTGGGCTGTGGGTATTACATAGTCCTTAAATGAACCTTTTCTTATAGCCTGCTCGTGCCATTTACTGCCACATGGTTCTGGCTTCCAGAATCCTTCCATGCATACAGGCTACTCCCTGCCTCTGGGATAATACACCTCAGCAGAATCCACCCAAGTACAGCCTTGATAAGGTTCAAAAGCTCCTCTCAGAGCAGGAAATCATTAACTTCTGAATTTCCCAGGCCAATTTTATGGATTAACCATCAAAAGGAAACTCTCGATATTGACAAGTGCTCATGTCGTTTTCTTACTGAAAACCTAGTGTTAAGTAAATAATCACAACTACAAAGTAAAGAAGAAAAGTGGCACTTTAAAATGAACTCAGATGATTCAAAAGTCTTAGCTATTGCTTCTAGGAGTTAATCATGCAGAGACATATTTCCTTTCCTAAATAAACGTTGACTTTTTGACATCCGGTGTTGGATCTCTTACACTTATGGATACGGCTCAGTTCCTGGAGAGAGTGGAGTTAGTTACACAGAATGAGCCATCACACCACACCTCAGTGTGCTCACCACTAGGACACTAATAAAGGACCCAAGATAATTTCACAAGTTTCATCTCTGTAAGGAGTCCATAAGAGGAAAAATCGTTCTTAAACATAAGAGTGGAAAGGGAAGGATGGAAATTTTTCTTAGAATAAATACAGATTTGGTTTATTTACTCTGTGGGGATAATGCAGCACTAAGCATATTAAGTGATAGCTTGAAGAATAGATTTGTATGCTAAAGAGCCTAATTTACAGCCCAGACTTCCACAGATCTTACCCTCTACAGGTTATAATAATTCAATTTCCTTTCAGACCTTACGGTCTCTCACTTTAGAGAATAAAATTCTCCAGAATTTCCTGTCATTATTTTTTTCCTAGTGTTAAGGGAAGGAAGGGTTATATAACATACAAAGTTGAATTCTAAAATAAACAGAGTTCTTAAGATATGAGGCCAAGAAGGAAAAGAGGCTAAGAATGTATACTGGGCATAATTAATATAGAAGATAATTAGTTTCATAAAACAAGTTTACAAACTATCTTTAAAGAGAAAGTTTATTAACTACATCTGCATAGCTAGAATACAGATTTGAGAAATTTTAGGGGAGAAAAACAAAGTTGTAATCCTCTTCAAGAACTGGAGTGTGTCTATTCTTGGAGCCTCTGAAACTGTGACCTTAGTTTTTAATTCATTCAACAATGAATGTCTAACTATATGCCAAAGAAGCATTGAAGATGTGGCAGAGAGAACAGACAAGGCATTTGCTCTTATGGGGTTTACAGTCTTGTGAGGGAGAGGGTTCATATACAATAAAGAAATAAAGAATAAGATCTTTTCAGATAGTGCTAAGTGTTATATATAAGTCAGGGAAATGTGATAAAGAGAGGGAGGGTGGAGTGGGGAAGGCATAACCTGTCTGAGGAGGCAGCAATGAGCTGAGACATGAGTGACCAGAAGGAAACAGCCCAATGTATTTAAAGAATGGAAAGGACAGAGAGGCTGTATAGTGACAGAAACAAGAGAAATTAGCAGTGAGATCAGAGGGGCAGTGAGAACAAACTCATGCAGGACCTAATAGGCGCTGCTGAGGAGGGATTAGGATTTGATCTGTAAAGTGAAGCCTTTGGAACATTTTAAGGATGCTGATATTCAACAAAAATTATAAGACACAAAGAGGAAAAAGAAAATGGCCTATGCACAGGGAAAAAAAGCAATCGATAGAAACTGTTCCTGAGGAAGCCTAGATATTGAACTTACCAGACAAGAACTTTAAGTCAGTTACTTTGAATATATCAAAGAAGAAAAACTAAAGTATGTGAATGATGTCTTATTGTCTCACCAAATAGAGAATATCAATAAAGAAATAGAATGTATAAAAAGGACCAAATAGAAATTCTGAAACTTAGAAGTAAATTAAATGAAAATTTTAAATGTCTTGATGGTTCAACAGGAGATTTCAGCAGGCATAACAAAGAATTCATGAATTTGAGAATTCCAAGGTCAGTTGAGCTCAGTGGAGATTATCCAGACTGAGGAACAGAAAAAAAAAAAAAATGAAGAAAAATGAACAGAGCCTCAGAGACCCCTAGGACATCATTAAGTACATCAACACATGCATAATTCCAGAAGGAAAAGGGGGTGTGGAAAGAGTAGCTGAAAAAATGGCCCCAAACTGCCTAAATTTGATGAAAGACATTAATATACACATCCAAGAAGTTCAACAAAACTAAATAAAATGAACACCTACACACATGATGATCAAACTGTTGAAATCAAAGCCAAAAAAAAGCCTTGAAAGCACCAAGAAAGAAATAACTCATCATGTACAAGTGACTGTCAATAAGATTAAGAGATGATTTCTTCTAAGAAACCATGGAAGCAAGAAGGCAGTGGAAGCTATATTTAAGGCACTAAAAGAAAAAGATAGTCAATAAAGAATTCTATATCCAGCAAAACTATCATTCAAAAGGGGGAAGTTAAGACATTCCCAGATAAATAAAAACAGAACTGTCACTAACAGAATGGCTCTAAGAAATACATTAGAAATTGAGAGTCTTGGGACACCTGGGTGGCTCAGTCAGTTGAGCATTGGGTGGCTCAGTTGGTTGAGCATCTGACTCTTGATTTTGGCTCAGGTCATGGTCCCAGGGTTGTGGGACTGAGTCTCATGGCAGGCTCCATGCTGGGTTTGGATCTTGCTTGGGATGCGCTCGCTCTCTCTCTCTCTCCCCTCCGCCGCCCCTCTCTCCCACTCACACACTGTCTCTCTCTCTGCCCCCTCTCCCATTTGTACTCTCTCTCTCTAAAGTGAAAGGAAAGAAAGAGAGAGAGAGAGAGGGAGGGAGGGAGGGAAGGAGGAAGAAAGAAAAAAAGGAAGGAAGGAAGAAAGAGACACCTTTACCTCACACCATATAAGAAAGCTTATTCAAAATGGATCAAAGACCTAAATGTAAGAGCTAAAATGATAAAATTCTTAGAAGAAAGCATAGGCATAAATCTTCATAACCTTGAATTAGGTAATGGTTCATGGATACAACACCGAGAGCACCAAAACAAAATAAAAATAAATAAATAGGACTTAAAACTTCAAAGAACTATATCAAGAAGGTGAAAAGCTGACACAGGAAAATATTTGCAAGTAGCATATACATATACATATACATATACATATACATATACATATACATATACATATATATATATAAATGTTTTATGTATTTCTGAGAGAGAGAGAGAGAGAAGCATGAGCAGGGGAGGGTCAGATAGAGAGGGAGATACAGAATCTGAAACAGGCTCCAGGCTCTGAGCCAGCTGTCAGCACAGAGCCTGATGCAGGGCTTGAACCCACAAACTGTGATATCATGACCTGAGCTGAAGTCGGACGCCTAACCACCTGAGCCACCCAGGCACCCCTATTTTTTAATGTTTATTTATTTTTGAGAGAGAAAGACACAAGTGTGAAAGGGAGAGGGGTAGAGAGAGAGGGAGATGAAGAATCTGAAGTAGGCTCCAGGCTCTGAGCAGTCAGCACAGAGCCCAACACAGGGCTCGAATTCACGAACGGTGAGATTATGACCTCAGCTGAAGTCGGAAGCTTAACTGACTGAGCTACCCAGGCTCCTAGCAAGTAGCATATTTAATAAGGGTCCATATCTAGAATATATAAAGAGCTCTTACAACTCAACAGTAAAAAGACAAGCAATCCAATTTAAAAAGGGCAAGGTGAATAGACATTTCTCCAAAGACACATACAGATGTCCAATAACCACATGCAAAGATGCTGAACATCATTAGTTATCAGGGAAATGCAGATCAAAACCATAATGAGATACTGTTTCACACCCTCAAGAATGGCCATGAATGAGAAGCCAGTGTTGATGACGACATGAAAAGATAAGAAACCTCTTAAGCTGCTGTTGCAAATACAAAATGGTGCAGCTACTTTAGAAAACAGCCTGGTGGCTCTTTAAGTGGTTAAACACAGAGTTAGAGTATGACTCAGAAATCCCAAGTGGTTAAACACAGAGTTAGAGTATGACTCAGAAATCCCACTCCTATGTATCTATCCAAGAGGAATGAAAACATATGCCCACAAAAACTTCTACGCAAATGATTACATCAGCATTATTCATAATAGCCAAAAGCTGGAAATAAACTAAATGTCTATTAACTAATGACGGGATACATAAAATGTGGTAATATTCATATAATGGAATGGGATGTGACCAAGTAAGTACTGATATAAACTACAACATGGATGACTCTCAAAAACATTATGCTAAAGGAAAGAAGTCAGTCACAAAAGACTGTATATTACATGATACCATTTACATAAAATGTGCAAAACAGGCAAACATATAGAAATAGAAAGCAGATGAGTGGTTGCTTAGGGCTGGCAGGGATGAATGGGTAGAGGGAGGGTGATAGCTAAGGGGTATGTGCTTTCTTTCTGAGGAGTTGGGCTGTGCACATATCTGTGAATATACAACAATCCACTGAACTGTATACTTCATAAGAGGAAGTCATATGATATATGAATAATATGTCAATAAAACCGTTCCTTAATAAAATAGGCTGGGAACGTTTGGAAGGCTCAGTTATTTAGGCGTCAGACTCTTGGTTTTGGCTTAGATCATGATCTCACAGTTCCTGAGATCGAGCCCCGCATTGGGCTCTGGGCTGACAGCGCAGAGCCTACTTGGGATTCTCTCTCTCTCCGTCTCTCTCTGCCCCTCTCCCACTCTCTCTCTCTCAAAACAAACAAACAGGCAAACAATTGTGAGGCTGATCTTGCCATAAATTATAAGCCTACCATATTTGGAAAAAGATAGGCCAAAAATGTCATCCCTCCCCAACTGTCTGAAACCTGGGACCAAAATGTGGATGCAAACTGGCCATCTACTCTGTGGTTACCCTACCCCAAACAAAGAATAAAGCCCTCCATCTTCATCCCATCACACAGCTCTCTTTTAGCCATTACTCAGAAATAATGACAAATGCAAGAAAATACCCAGGGCAGGAATTGGTGGTGGGTGCAGGGTGACATAGTCTAGCAAAATTTATGAACTCTAAGAATAAAAATGATCTCGCATGAATTCCAGACAGGGAACTTCCTAGAAAGATTTAAAAATCTGATTGGTTTTGGGGGCACCTGAGTGGCTCAGTCAGTTAAGTGTCCGACTTTGACTCAGGTCATGATCTCACAGTTTGTGGGTTCGAGCCCCATGTTGGGCTCTGTGCTAACAGCTAGCTCAGAGCCTGGAGCCTGTTTCAGATTCTGTATCTCCCTCTCTCTCTGACTCTCCCCTGCTCACGCTTCTCTCTCTCTCTCACTCTCTCAGAAATAAATAAAACATTAAAAATTTTTTAAAAATTAAAATCTCCTTGGTCTTTAACTTTAGTTCAACAAATCTTTCCCATGTGAAAGTAACAAATGCAAATATTCAGAGGTTAATGAATAAATCAAAGGCAGATCCAGGCTTTGAGGAGTCTAAAACTAAAACAATTTGAAGGAACTTCTTTAAAAACATGTAGAGGCTCGTAGCTGGCTCAGTCGGTACAGTACGTGACTCTCAATCTCATGGTCATGAGTTCAAGCCCCTTGCTGGGCATGGAGCCTCCTTAAAAAAAATATTAGCCTGGAAGGCTCAGACCATTAAGCTTCTCATTGGCTTAGGTCATGATCACATGGTTTGTTGATTTGAGGCCTATGTTGGGCTCTGTGCTGACAGCTCAGAGCCTGGAGCCTGTTTCAGATTCTGTGTCTCCCTCTCTCTGTGTCCCTCCCCTGCTCACACCCTGTCTCTCAAAATAAATAAACATTAAAAAAAAATTTTTAATGTAATATTACAAATGCAACTTTAGGGTTGGAGTGGGGGCAGGGGGGGCACTACAAGTAAGAAGACCCATGGCTTACACTTTGGGAGCACATGGTAGCTACCTCTCATCTGACTTGCATTCATTCCCTCTTGAAAAAATTATTCGAAGGTATAGTCTGTTTAGTTGACTAAGATATCAAATAAGCCAAACAAAAAAAGCATTCGCTGGGAGCACCAGAGGCAGTTAAAGACAGTGCTATAGAAAACACTATCACAAATATAGTTGCTAAACTCAAGGCAGACGTGAAAAATAACATTTGAAAATCAATATGCATATATTTACAAGATATAAAATAATAACAGTAACCTCAGTTCCAAACTTGTGATTATATTAATGAAGACTGGGATTTGAGGTGCAAGTGCATAGTGGTAATGAAGTAGAAGAAGAAGCTATTTAAATTTCAGACCTTACATGGGAGTTGTGGGTTAGGAGGGTAGGTCAAAAAGCATCTTTATCATTTTTGAGTCAGAAAATGGAGAATGAAGGGACGCCTGAGTGGCCTAGTCGGTTAAGCATCTGACTTCAGCTCAGGTCATGATCTCACGGTTTGTGAGTTCAAGCCCCGGGCTCTGTGCTGACGGCTCAGAGCCTGGAGCCTGCTTGGGATTCTGTGTCTCCCTCTCTCTCTGCCCCTCCCCCTCTCATGCTCTGTCTCTGTCTCTCTCTCATTAAAAAAAACAAAAACAAACAAACAAACAAAAAAAGGAAATAGAGACTACTGGAGAGTATTTTTGAAAAACATTAAGAGCAAACCCTAGTGAAATTCTGGTAGAGTTAGGTAGAGTTAAGCTCAAAGCAAGCTGTGGGTTAAAAGTAAAGCTAAGTGACATCACCAAGATGGTGACACGGGCTCTTCCCGAATTCAGACTGCCTCATAGGAACAACTAACAACTCTTCAGGAATAAGAATCACTGAAAGAATTCTAGAAAACAGGTATGAGGCTGAAGCGTCTCTGTCCACAGAGACCGAGGCAGGCTGTGGGGGCCGGTAAGACACGCCGCTGCGCCTCCCCCAGCACAGGGCAGCGGCGCGTGCAGACGTCCCCCCTGAGCCTCGGGTTTCTCCGGTGGGAAAAGTCGACCAGGGCCGCCCCCACCCCCGGCACTGTGGGTGCCCACCCTGATCTTGCACTATAGGGATTGCAGGGGAATCGGGGGGGGGGGCTCGACCCCTGGCCATCTGCGTGTGACGGAAAAGTTAGGGGGAGGAGGACTGCAAGACCCAGCGCATGAATCCGGACGGACTGAGTTCTCACCTGCGGTGTCCCCGCGGTAATCCCCGCCCGGGGCCTTGCTCATCTGCAGAACCGTGTCAGGGGGGTGCTCTGGCCCCGGAACTCGGTGGAGTGCACATCCGCCTGGTTTTGATCCTCGCACAGGGAGTTCTGCCGGCCCCGAGCCCGGCTTGGAACTGAATCATGCCCCACCCCCAGTGTTTCCCAGTCCTTTCTGACCCAAAGGGCTGGCGATAACTCCTGGCGGCTGCGTGGCCCACGAACCAGGAGGTGGGCAGATGGGGCTGACGGGCCCCCTGAGCAAAGCCCATCCAGGTGTGCAGTGTCCCCTGCTACACACGGGCGCGGATTCATTCATTCCTGGCCTGGGGCCACGGGGGTCCTGTCTGGGCAAACTGAGGCTGGCCTGGAGTGGCCCTGACCCTCCCACGCAGTCGATGGAGCTGAGACACAGGCCCGCTCACCGTGGAGGGTGTCTTCGGGCCTCATCGGCCCAGAGGGGCTGGAGACCACTTGGGAACCACGCAACCCAGCGGCACTCAGGCCGAGGGGTGGCAGGCAGAGCTTACAGTCTGCAGAGCAAGCCACGTGGCCCTGTGTCGTCAGGGAGTGTGTGGTGCCTGTTGGTTCCAGTTAAGACAATAAAAAAACAGCCTTACCGGCTTTAGAGCGGCTTTCCCCACTGTGCCCAGACAGGGAACCTTATTTATAGACCTGCTCCTTGCAGAACACAGCCTTCAGCCTGTTCCCCCCAGGGAACCTGCCCAGAGCACATGGGAGGCTGCATGGCCCATTGGACACCCCTATGCAAGGGGCACTTGAACAGAGAGTACAGCCCATGGCTTCCCCCATCTGCAGAGTGAGACTGGTAGCTCGCCTAGCCAGGTATTCAGTGCACACTCCGGCTCCATTCAGATCTCCAAAGCTATGTGGGTTCTGGGTCCTATCTTGCTGCCTTGCCAGGGTGGGAAAGCTAATTTCCATCGCGCCGACTACTACTGAATAGAGTACCCAGACCTGAGCATTTGTAAGCTAGACCAGAACATCTAAGCAACTGCTAAGCCCATGACAAGGTCACTTGGGTAGGGAACCAAGCCAGTAGCCCCATCCAACTGTTCTTAACTCTTTCCCTATTCTCAGACCTCAAACAGTTGCCTTGTCCCAAAACAGACCACCTGCCCAAGAATGTTACCAGCAGACCCATATAGAAACGCAAACTGAGCTGACTGATGACTCTGCCAAAACAAACCTGTAGAGTCGGGAAGAAGAATCCTGTTACTCAAATGTGCAGATATCAACATAAGGAATCAAGGATCACAAAAAAATCAGGTAAACAGGAAACAGACAAAGGAAACTGATAAAGCCCCAATAACTGGTCCTAAAGAAATGGAGCTCTGGGAACTGTCAGAAAGAGAATTCAGAATAATCCTCTTAAGGAAATTTAAGGAACTACAAGGAAACACAACTAAATGAAATTAGGAAAAGAATGCATGAACAAAACGAGAAGTTTGACAAAGAAATCGCAACCATCAAAAACAAACCGGAAAAGGGGTACCAACTCAGTTGGTTGAGTGTCTAACTTTGGCTCAGGTCGTGATCTGGTGGTTCGTGAGTTCAAGCCCTGCGTCAGGCTCTGTGTTGACAGCTTGGAGCCAGGAGCCTGCTTTGGATTTTGTGTCTCCCCCTCTCTCTACCCTTCCACCACACATGCACTCTCTCTCAAAGGAAATAAATATCAAAAAAATATTTTTAAATAAAATAAATCTATTGGGAGAGAAATTGGAGCCATCATATAAAAAGACTACACCATATTTAGAGATCTGGAATCACTTAAACTCTCTAAAATTAATCAGTTGTGCGGAAACTATTCTATTAGTTAATAATTGTTAATTATTATTAGTTAATAGTTGGGGAAACTATTCTATTAGTGCAAGTTTATTTCTTTGTAAGTTAAAAGTAATCACACATATCTCGTGGGTATTTTGTGAGATTGAAATGAAAGCATATGTAAAATTTTGAAAAAAACTAAAAGCCAACTGTATACTGCTCACAAGAGATACACCTAAAACAGATACACCTAACACAGAACTCTTAAAAATTAAAAAAAAATAAATAGGACATCACTATGGAAAACAGTTTGGCAGTTCCTCAAAAAGTTAAACATAGAATTACCATATGATCCACCAATCCCACCTCTAAGCAGATACTCAGAGAATTGAAAGCAGGGACTCAAGCCCATACTTATGTGCCAATATTCATAGCAGCATCGTTTACAATAGACATTTACAATGCAAGTGTTCACTATGGAGAAATGACTAAACAAAACACAGCTATGTATACAATGGAATATTATCCAGCAATAAAAATAAATGAAATTCTTATATAGGCCATATCATGAATGACCTCTGAAAACATTATGCAAAGTGAAATAGACACAAAAGGACAAATATTGTATGATTCCGTTTATATGAGATACCTAGAGAAAGCAAATTTATAGAGACAGAAGTAGAATAGAGGTTATGAGGGGCTCGAGCGAGAGAAGAATGGGTATAATAGACTTAATTAATTATAAAAATGGGTATAGGGTTTCTGCTTGTGATGATGAGAAGGTTCTAGAAATGGATAGTGGTAGTAGCTGCATAACATCATGAATGTACTTAATGCCAACAAACTGCATACCTGTAATGTTAAGTTTTATGTTATGTATATTATGATAAAAAAATAAAATAGAGAATGATATTTCAGACCAAAAACCAAAAGAAAACGAAGATGACGATATTATTTTGACACCAAGCAGAACTGAAAAGAGATCAAACAGAATAAAAAACTGCCATTGATGAAATGTATAACACACAACATATAATAACTACTATTCATGTACGTTTTCCCTTTGTGCGAATTATTTCATCTAATCCTCCAACAAAGACTATAGAAAATGAAGTCTTACCACCCTATGTTATAAAACCCTATGTTATAACACCCTATGTTATAAAAGAGGGAACTGAGAAAATTTAAGCAACTTGCCGTGGTCACATTAATAGAAAACAGTAGAGTGGACTTTTTTTTTTTTTAAGATTTTATGTATGTATAATATGTATGTATGTATTTTTTAATTTTTTCATGATTATTCTTGAGAGATAGAGAGACAGAGCATGAGCAGGGGAGGGGCAGAGAGAGGGAGACAGAACCCAAAGCAGGCTCCAGGCTCTGAGCTGTCAGCACAGCTGACATGAGATCACGACCTGAGCTGAAGTTGGATGGACTGAGCCACCCAGGTGCCCCTAAAGATTTTATTTTATTTAATATTTAATGTTTAATTTTTTTAATGTTTTATTTATTTCTGAGAGAGAGAGAGAGGGAGAGACAGCATGAGCAGAGGAGGGTCAGAGAGAGAGGGAGATACAGAATCTGAAACCGGCTCCAGGCTCAGAGCTGGCTGTCAGCACGGAGCCCGATGCGGGCCTCGAACCCATCAACCATGAGATCATGACCTGAGCCAAAGTGGACGCTTAATCGAATGAGCCACCCAGGCGCCCCAAGATTTTATTTTTAAGTAATCTCTATACTCAGTGTTGGGCTTGCACTTACAACCCAGAGGAAGTTTTAGATTTGTTTTAAAAAATGCACGGAACATTTTACAAAACTAATCATTGTAAGACCATTTTAACGTACCTATTTTAACCTGTTCATAAAACAGACCAAGTACATGAGAAATAAATAAAATAGAAAAATAAATCATGTGTTAAAAATGTATGTTATTTGGTGATAATATAATAAAATTTAAAAGTCAGAAGAGGGGCATGTGGGTGTCTCAGTTGGTTAAATGTCCAACTCTTGGTTTCAGCTCAGGTCATGATATCAAGGTTTGTGAGACTGAGCCTCATGTTGGGCTCTGTGCTGACAATGTATCACCAACCTGGGATTCTCTCTCTCTCTCCTTCTCTCTCTGCTGTTAGCCTGCTCTCCCTCTCTCTTAGAATAAATACACATTTTTTTAAAAAAGTAATAAGAAAATTTTTAGTTAGAACAATCCCACCAAAGTCTCCCAAATAACAAATGTTAGCCTGCTCTCCCTCTCTCTTAGAATAAATAAACATTTTTTTAAAAAAGTAATAAGAAAATTTTTAGTTAGAACAATCCCACCAAAGTCTCCCAAATAACAAATGGTTAAACTGAATATAACATCATAATTATAATTATTTATAAAAAATAAGGAAATAATATTGGGAAAAAAAGTCAATGTTAAGATGCACCAAATTTCAGCTGCAACTTTCAACAGGCCTAACCTTGCTTCTGTTCTGCTCGTGGCCATATGGAAGGTCAAATAGCTGAATTCTATTTCATTTTTAGTCTTCTTTAAGAATGATCCATGAGTGGGGCACCTGGGTGGCTCAGTAGGTTAAGCGTCTGACTTTGGCTCAGGTCATCATCTCACAGTTCATGGTTTCGAGCCCTACATCGGGCTCTGTGCTGACAGCTAGCTCAGAGCCTGGAGCCTGTTTCAGATTCTGTGTCCCCCCCCTCCCTCTCTGACCTTCCCCTGCTCATGCTGTCTCTCTCTCAGAAATAAATTTAAAAAAACATTAAAAAAAAAAAAAAAGAATGATCCATGAGCATGTGACCAAAATTTCTAAGTAGCATGACATCGGTTTACAACAAGTCATGCCAGTCTAAGTTATTGTTAAAATCTGAATGCTACTTAATGAAACTTGGGTGAAACTGCTTATATACTTTATAGGCTGACATTCTATCAGTCAGTTAAAATATAGATGTGTATTTGCTATGCAAGAGTAAAATGTCTGAAAAACTATTAATTTATGTACAAAAAACAACAGAACTTCCGGTTAAATAAATAGTGAAGAAGATTGGCAATGGAAGCAGAGTGTAAGAGTGTATTAGGTAGATAACCAGGAAAAATATTAATTCTTCTTTAGCTAACTCGTTTTATAAAATCTTCAGTAATATAAGGCAGAATGATGGAGATGAGATCATAAACCTATTTTTTGTAGAACTGTTTGCTGGACTAGTATGTAGAATATTAAACTCTCTAGGAGTTTAAGTAGGATATATATATATATTTCATTCAGTTTAGGTCATAAGCCAAAAGAAAACTCATCAGGCAATTCTTCACTTCTTGTTAATGAATATCTGCTTTGCCACCTCAGAATCTCACAAGGAGGAAAGACAACCACATCGTGCAAACTATCATCCATGATAAATCGTATTTGAACCAGACATATTAAGGAACATAAAAAATGAAGATGAAAGTGTTAGACCAGAACAGAGCAATCTCTAACTTTCTCTCTCTTTCCAGGCCTCATTTGAAAGTGTCTGTTTTGTCTCAAAAATGTGTATTACGATGACCCGGGAGCAAACCAGTGGCTGACAAGGCTGAGAAGTAATTGTGCTTCCACTATAATGTTAACAGTAAGATTTGTTGGGGCGCCTGGGTGGCTCAGTCGGTTAAGCATCCAACTTTGGCTCAGGTCGTGATCACACAGTTTGTGGGTTCGAGCCCCGCGTTGGGCTCTGTGCTGACAGCTAGCTCGGAGCCTGGAGCTTGCTTTGAATTCTGTGTCTCCCTCTGTCTCTGACCCTCCCCTGCTCATGCTGTCTCTCTTTCTCTCTCAGAAATAAATAAAAAACATTTAAAATTTAAAAAAAAAAACTAAGATCTGTCAACACTAAAATATATAATAATAAAATTGTACTAAATGAAAATCTTAAAATGCACTACTCAGGGATTCTTATCTCCTAACTTATTGCTTGTACACTCCTTCCACCCCCACCCCTAAGACACAGGTCCCTTTCTGTGGCTATCAGGAAGCACTGGTCATCTCTTTCCTTTTTTTCTCCTCTATCTTTTCTCCAATGTGGCAATTGGGCAGGAAAAGACTGGTTTGTCAGAAAGGTCCTGGGGCAATGCTAGCTACTGGGGAAAATGCTGTTGTCTTCTATCTCCTTCTGGATCATTGGAGTAGGATGATGAGATATTTGATCTGGTCCTACCCATTCTCCCTGATCCAGGAGACCTGACTGTGCCATACAGACCCAATGCAGCCCACTGCCATTGAACTCTGCAGTGCCAAGGGAAAGTCCCAGGTGAAACTAGACTTGACTTCTCTCTCTGTCTCGTTGCTATTGTTGCTTGTTCTTATATTTCCTTTGGAGTCCCTTCAGAAAAGAGAACTGGGTGGGCCAAGACCGGATTTGGAGATTTCTGGGTTTCCTGGCCAAATACCATATTAAAAGAATCAGAGAAACCAACGCCTTGGTTTTTTCTCAATTTCTAAAAATAACCAGAAAACCCACTAAAATTATAAGAAGAGTCTCTATATAACTGCATACTTACATGTTCAAGAAACCTGTTGAGATAGAAAAAAATTTCTGGAAAAAAATGGTAATCCAGATTGATGAAGTTTTATAAAGAATAAATATCATGTAAAGAATTTAGAAAGTTATCACATAATCCTCCCAATAGACTCTGACATTTATACTGGTGCATTTCATCCAACTGATAAAGAAAAAATTCAGTAGTATAGAAGTGATCTCTTAGAGCACCTGGATGGCTCAGCTGGTTAAGCATCTGACTCTTGATTTCAGCTCCGTTCATGATCTCATGGTTCAGAGATTGAGCCCTGTGTGGGGTTCCATGCTAAGTGTGGAGCCTGCCTAGGATTCATTCTCTCTCTGTCTCTGTCTCTCTCTTTCTCTCTCTCTCTCCTCCCCCCTCCCCATACCCTGGCCCTATCCTTATAAGTAGTAAGGACCCAACTTTGAAGCTCTAGAGAGTCAAAATCTCTCAGCAAGCAGAAGTTTTGACCAACCAGCCATTCTTCTGAGGGAGAAGTCACGCTTCTAAGAAAGTTTTAGTCTCAGTATCAGAATCTATATTCAGAATGTCATATTTAGCACAGTTTTAGGACATAAGATACTTCAAACCTTTGTACAATGCTCATGTAAATAAGAAAGTAATGCACCCAAGAAAGGAATCATCTCCTCAGATAGAAGAGCAAGAAAAATGGAATGCAAACAGAAGTCCCCAGAAAATGAAAACCTGATGTCTGATGCCAGATATCTGCAAAGGAACCCAGGCAATTCAGAATGCTCGAAGCAATGGGAGATGCAGCGTGGGGCTGCTTTGGAACCTGGGGAACCAAGCATCCCGCCGAAATTACAGTGGCCAGATTCTCTGGTCATCTGTCAGAGCAAAGAGCGAGCAGGCCCAAGATCATGAATCAAATGATCCAGGAACATAAAAGTGAAGAGTCATGAAATGTCTCACTCCAGGCTGCTATGGGATCTGGCCTATGGGATATCACCCTACTCCCTAAAGGCACTGTCTCACTAACCTTCATCTAAGGTTGAAGGGCAAGAGCTGGCTTTGAAAGACCATAATTTATTTCTAGTTTGGCACACTAAGCTAGATTGATAAAGCTAATTATTTTAAGCAGTGAAACACTAAAACACCTGCCTTAAGTTAAAGTACCTATGAATGGTGTTACATTAGTCATTCTTCAAATGTTTATTAAGGACTTTCTAGGTGTTTATTCATCTAGAAACAAATAAGAATGAATGAACAGACAATTCTAATTTGCTATGCTGAGTGCTCTGATAGGAGTAAGCACAGGGCCCTGTGATCCATCCATAGGGGTCAGAATAAGTTCTAACAGAAAAACACAAGTTACCTGGGAGAAGCAGAAGGAAATGTTCAGGGCAATAAAGATAGCACATACCCAACACCCAAGGATCTACAGGAACAAACACACCAGCCTCATTTGTGCATATACGTGGCAAACGGTAACACTAAGTAGCATAGTTTTTCTGAAGCACAAAGTACTCAGCAGTGTGGCAACAGATAAGATTAGATGGATAGACAGGGTTGACAAGCTGGGTCATAAGAGGTCACATATTCTACATACAGAAGTTTGGACATCCTCACTCTTACTTAATACTTAATACTTAATACTAATAATAAACACTAAAAGTGATTTATATTTGTCACCATAATAAAATGCGAGTAACAGACTAGCATTCCCACCATAAGCAACTATAAAACTGGACAAACCATAGGAAGCATATGCTTTCTGGTATTGGTATAGCATAAGACTCTGAGCCACGAAAGAAGGAGAACTCACGGGGTGTGTCTTTTGATTGCTCTGGCTGTTTTCCAGGGACAATTTCCTGATCATGGTGCAGGGAGCTGGAGCCCAAACAGTGCCTGGCAGTCCCCTTGACTGAGGCAGGGACTAGAGTTTAGAGCTCTTATAGTTGGTGCGATCTATAGGGGAACAGGACAAGAGAAGAGGGAGGTGCTTAAGGGACAGGGGGAGGTTCGTGAGCAAAAATCTGTGAAAGTTTCCTTCGGGTTCTTTGCCTCAGCGGGGCTGCACATATATAGGGTTATACACTACATAAGACTCAGCAGAGAAGAGCTGTTTTATGGTTGAACAATACAACTTACCAAAATTGACTCAAGGAAAACTAGAAACTTTAAGTAGTCTTATACTGATAAAAGAAGTTTAATCATCACCATCATCATCATCCCATAAAGACAACTGGAAGCCTAGTTATTTCACTGGTGGATTCTAGCAAACTACTAAAGGATAAATCATAATAATCTCAAACAAATTCTTCCAGAAAATAAAAAAGGAGGAAAGTTTACTAATACAAACAGAGATAATACAAAAGGGGGCACCTGGGTGGCTCAGTCAGTTAAGTGACCACCTCTTGACTTTGGCTCAGGTCATGATTTCATGGTTTGTGGGTTTGAGCCCCATATCGGGCTTTGCACTATCTGCTTGGGATTCTCTCCCTCTCCCTCTCTCCATGCCCTCCCCCTGTCTGTGTGCTCTGTTTCTCTCTCTCAAAGTAAAAAAAAAAAAAAAAAAAGATAATACAAAAGGATTGTAGAACACAATATCTCTCATAAAAGATACAAACATTCTTTTTAAAAAATTAACAATTGGGGCACCTGGGTGGCTCAATTGGTAAGCATTAGATTCTTGATTTTGGCTCAGGCCATGTTCTCATGGTTCATGAATTCCAGTCCTGCATCACGGTGCATGAATTCGAGTGCTGACAGTGCAGAGCCTGCTTGGGATCCTCTCTGTCTCCCTCTGTCCCTCCCCTCCTCATGATGTCTCTCTCTTTCAAAAGCAAATAAATAAACTTAAAAAATTTTAACAATTAAAATCCAGAGATATATAAAAAGGGTAATGCATCATAATGAAGTGAGGGTTTTTCCAGAGATGCAAGATTTTACATCCAAAAAATCAGTCAATTAAATCAACACATTATAAAATAAAGAGGAAAAAATCATATAATTTCAAGATATGCAAAAAAGGCATTTACAAAAGTCAGCATTCATTAATCATTAAAACAACAGACACAAACTCTAAGCAAACAAGGAACGAAAGAAGCTTCCTTATTTTTATAAAGGGCATTGGTGAGAAGCTTATAGCAAGCAGCATACTCAGTGGTGAACTATTGAATACATTTCTCCAAAGATCAATTACTCAGCAAGGATGCCAACATCACCACTTCTTTTCTATATTGTATAGGAGATCCTAGCCAGGGAAACACAGCAAAAAATTCAAATTCAAATTCAAAAAAAAAAAAAAAGAAAAGAAAAAGAAAAAGAAAGGGGAAGCATACAGATTGGACAGGAAGAAGTAAAACTATCTGTATTTGCAGATGATAAAACTTTTTAAATCCTTGGAAAGAACCTAAGTGTCCATCAACTGATGAATGGATCAAGAAGATGTGGTATATTTATACAATTGAATACTACATGGCAACGGGAGAGAATGAAATCTGGCCATGTGTAGCAACATGGATGGGATTAGAGGGTGTTATGCTGAGCAAAATAAGTCAGACAGAGGACAGATACCATATGTTTGCACATATAGGTGGATTAGGAGGAAGCTAACGGATGACCATGAGGGAGAAGAAGGGGAAAAAATAGTTGGGGGGAGGGAGGGAGGCAAACCATGAGAGACTCTTGAATGCTGAGAACAAACTGAGGGCTGATGGGGGTGGGGGAGAGGGGAAGGGGGGTGATGGGCATGGAGGAGGGCACTTGTTGGGATGAGCACTGGGTGTTATATGGAAACCAACTTGACAATAAACTATTTTAAAAAACAAAAAAAATACTTTTCAAAAACAAACTTTTTAAATCCTAACAAATATAAAAGCAATACTAGAATTAATAAGTAAATTTAGCAAGGTCATAGGATATAAGGCCAATATATAAACATGAATTATCTTCCTATACACTAGCAACAAATAATTAGAAACTGAATTTTTAAGCAATACTGTTTAAAATAGCATCAAAAACCATAAAAATAGTTTAACAAAAGATATGTAAGATCTCTCAAATACAAAAAAAAAAACACGACTAAGAGAAATAGAAAACTTACATAAATAAATGAGAAGGTTTAAATAAAATAAATCTACCATATGCCCATAGGATATTAAGATGTCGATCCTCCCCCAGTTTATCTATAGAGTCAACACAACCAAGCAAAATTTCAGCAGACTGTTTTTGCAAACTTAATGGGCTAATTCTAAAATGTATATAGAAATGAAACGACAAAGAGTTAAAGTAATTTTGAAAAAGTTGGGCGATTTGCACTATCTGATCTCAAGACTTACTATAAAGCTACAGTAAGTAGTTAAGACAGGGTGGTATTGCTAAAAGGACAAGCATGTAGATCAATGGAATAAAATAGAGAGTCCGGAAATATATCTACATATGTACGGTCAATTTTGACAAAGTCATAAAAGTCATTCCATGGGGGAACAGAACATTTTCTTTTCTTTTTTTTTTTTTTTTACAAATAGTTTATTGTCAAATTAGTTTCCACATAACACCCAGTACTCATCCTCCTCCATCCCCATCCCCCCTCCCCCCACATCCATCAGTCCTCAGTTTTTGTCAGCATTCAAGAGTCTCTCATGGTTTACCTCTCCCTTTCCCACACAATTTCCCCCCTTCTTCTCCCCCTTGGTCCTCTGTTAAGTTCCTCCTAATCCTCCTATACGTGCACACATATGATATTTGTCCTTCTCTGCCTGACTTATTTCGCTCAGCATAACACCCTCAAGGTCCATCCATGTTGCTACACATGGCCAATTTCATTGTTTCTCATTGCCATGTAGTATTCCGTGGTATAGAAAAACCACATCTTCTTGATCCATTCATCTGTTGATGGACACTTAGGCTCTTTCCAGGTTTTAGCTATTGTGGAGAGTGCTGCTATGAACATTGGGGTCCATGTGCTCCTATGCATCAGCATTTCTGTATCCCTTAGGTAAATTCCTAGCAGTGCTATTGCTGGGTCATAGGGGAGTTCTATTGTGAGTTTCCTGAGGAACCTCCACACTGTTTTCCAGAGGGGCTGTACCAGTTTACATTCCCACCAACAGTGTAGGAGGGTCCCCGTTTCTCCACATCCTCGCCAGCATCTAGAGTTCTCTGATTTGCTCATTTTAGCCACTCTGACTGGCCTGAGGTGGTATCTCAGTGTAGTTTTGATTTGTATTTCCCTGATGAGGAGCGATGCTAAACATCGTTTCATGTGTCTGTTGGCCATCTGGATGTCCTCTTTGGAGAAGTGTCTGTTCATATCTTCTGCCCATTTCTTCACTGGGTTGTTTGTTTTTCGGGCGTGTAATTTGGTGAGTTCCTTGTAGATTCTGGATATCAACCCTTTATCTGATATGTCATTTGCAACTATCTTTTCCCATTCCGTTAGTTGCCTATTAATTTTCTGGGTTGTTTCCTTTGCTGTGCAGAAGCTTTTAATCTTGATGAGGTCCCAACAGTTTATTTTTGCTCTTGATTCCCTTGCTTTTGGGGATGTGTCAAGTAAGAAGTTGCTGCGGTGGAGGTCAAGGAGGTTGTTTCCTTTCTCCTCTAGGGTGTTGATAGTTTCCTGTCTCACGTTCAGGTCCTTTATCCATTTTGAGTTTATTTTCGTGCATGGTGTGAGAAAATGATCTAGTTTCATTCTTCTGCATGTTGCTGTCCAGTTCTCCCAACACCATCTGTTAAAAAGGCTGTCTTTTTTCCATTGGATATTCTTTCCTGCTTTGTCAAAGATCAGTTGGCTGTATTCTTTTGGGTCCACTTCTGAGTTCTCGATTCTGGAACAGAACATTTTCAACAAATGGTGTTCGAACAACTAGATATCCATACAAGGAAAAATGAACCTCGAATCCTATTTCTCTATTCTCAAAAATTAATTTAAGATGGTTCTTTGATGTAGGTGTACAGGCTAAAAATAAAAGCTTTCTAGAAGAAAACATGATATAGAACTTTGGCTCTGTTAGGCAAACTTTTTTCACAGATTATCTAAAAAATAAATAAAAAATAAAAATCACCACAAAAGAAAAGTTTGATAAGCTGAACTTCAAAACTAAAAATTTTTATTTTATTTTAATTTTTTGACCCCCATTTTTTGACACTCACTCTGATTCCTTTGAACGTGCTCCACTCAAAAGTAAAAATTTTTTAAGGAAACTGTTTTTTCAGGGGCTGATGGAAATGTTTATTATCTGGATTGTGATGATGGTTCCAATGGTGTGTCTATGTCAAAACTCATCACACTGTACAGTTTAAATATATGTAGCTTATTTAATGTCAGTTATACCTTCAACCCCTTACTTACACCACTCAAAAATAAATTCAAAATGAAGTGAAGACGTAAATTTAAGACGTGAAACTGTTTAACTATACAATATTTGCAAATCATATAACTGATGGGGGTTAGTGTCCCAAATATTAAAAAAAAAAAGTTCATACAACTCATTAGCAAAAAAACTTAACTCTTTTTAAAAATGGGCAGAGGAAGTAAATAGAGTTTCACAAAGAAGACACAAATGACCAAGAGGCACAAGAAAAGATGCTCAACATCACCGATCATCAGGAGTATGCAAATCAAAACCACAATGAGATGGTCACTTCACACCTGCTAAGAATTACTAGTATTAAAACAAAACAAAACAAAACAAAAAAACCAGAAAAACAAAAAAAAAGATACAACAAGTGATGCCAAAGAGGTAGAGAAAAGGGAATCTTTGTGCACTGTTGGTGGGAATGTAGATTGGTGCAGCCACTATGGAAAACTGTACGGAGGTTCCTCAGAAAATTAAAAATAAAACTACCATATGATCCAGCAGTCCCATTCCTGGGTATAGATCCAAAGGAAGTGAAATTAGGATCTCATAGAGATATCTGCACCCCCATGTTTATTATAATATTACAATAGCCAAGATATGGAAACAACCTAAGTAACTATCAACAGATGACTGGATAAAGAAGATATAGCATGTATGTATACACACAATGAAATAGTATTCAGCCACGAGAAGGAAGGAAATCCTGCAGTTTGCAACAACTTGGACAGACCTTGAGGGCATTATGCTAAGTGGAATAAGTCAGACAGAGACAAATGCTGTATGTCTTCTACAATGATTAAGGTTATCGCTTATACATTGAATCTAAAAAAGACTGTTAGAGAAACAGTAGAGTGGTGGTTACCAAGAGGTGGGGTGGTAGGGGAAGTGGAGAGATGTTGGTCAAAGGGTACAAGCTTTCAGTTACAAGATTAACAAGTTTGGAGATCTAATACACAGCATTGTTACTATAGCTAATAATACTCTATCATATACCTGAAAGCTGCTAAAAGAGTAGATCTTACATGTTCTCATTGCCACCCAAATATGGTTACCATGTGAGAGGATAGAGGTGATACTACAGTGATAATCATTTTATAATTTATAAATGTATCAAATCAATACTTCGTAAACTTACATAATATCATGTGATAATTATATCTCAAAGCTGGAAAAACAACCTTATGAAATAAATAATTCACCAACTGGGTGGCTCAGTCAGTTAAGCATCTGACTTCCATCCGGGTCAGGATCTCGCGGTTCCTGAGTTTGAGCCTGTGGGCTCCGTGCCGACAGCTCAGAGCCCGGAGCCTGCTTCTGATTCTGTCTCCCTCTCCCTCTGCTCCTCTCCACTCACTCTCTGTTTCTCCGTCTCTCTCTTTCTCAAAATATAAATAAGTAAACATTAAGTTTATTCAATTTATGGAAAATGCCCATCATATAATATAATCAGCAGAGTGAATCTTATTTAAGAAAAAGACTGTCAAATGAGACTCACGTTGTTTTTAAAAAGTCTTACTTTGTTTTTCATTTCAAATAAAACTGTTAATGCAAAAATTAAATTAAAATTAATTTAATTTAAAATTAAATTAAAATTAAAGTACATTGTTGAGAAGATACAATGGCAAGTCACAAACCAAGAGAAAACAATGTAATAAGTGAATCTGGCAAAGGACTTGTATCTAGGATATATAAAGATCTCTGATTACCCACTAATGAAGCAAAACTCACCCCAAAAAAATGAGCTAAAACTACAGAAACAGATACTTCCCAAGAGAGATGTACAGAAATAACCAAAAATGACCAAAAATAACGAGATGACCAACAATAACATGAAAAGATACTCGACATATTTAGTTATCTGAGAAATGCAACTGAAAATCACAAAGAGGTACCACTACTCACCCCCTAAAAAGACTAAAAGTTAAAACAGTCTACCAATACCAAGTGCTGGCAAAGTTGTGGAACAATTGAAACTCTCCTGCACTGCTGGGGGGAATATAAAATGATACAATCATTTTGGAGTTAAACTTACACTTAACTTGTAACCTAGGGTTTTACAAAAGTAATGGCATTATAGACAGAAGACTTGTCTATATTTATAGCAGCTTTATTCATACTAGGCACAAAATGAACAATTCCAGTGTCTATCAGTGAGTGAATGGACAAACACTGTGGTGTGGTCATCCAGTAAAGTGCCCTCCACAATAAAAAGGGATGAACTAGTGACACATAGAACGACGCACAGATTGTTCTTAAAAACCTCAGGCTGAGGGAAAGGAGCAGAAGTAGAAGATCCCATTTATGTATGTATGATTCTCCATTGTGATGTAGTGACAGGGGTCAGATCTAGTGATAAAATTAGATGACTGGTTGTCTTTGGGTCGGGGGAGGGGAGATCAATTACAAAAAGGGGCACAAGGCAACTTTCTGGATTAACGGAAATGCTCTGTACCTTGGTTAGGGTGGCATTACATGGATCTATAGATTTGTCAGTACTCATTTAACCATTAAGTGTACACATTTTATAGTATGTAAAGTAAACCTCAACAGTTTATTTTTAAAAAACACAAAAAGTGGGGCACCTGGGTAGCTCAGTCGGTAAAGCATCCGACTTCAGTTCAGGTCATGATCTCGTAGTTTGTGAATTCAAAACCCACGTTGGGCTCTGCATGCAAGCCAGCTTTGGATCCTCTGTCTCTTTCTCTACCCCTCCACTGTGCGCTCTCTCTCTCTCTGTCAAAAATAAATAAACATAAAAAAGCACAAAAGCAGTCATTCGATTACAGTTCATCTAGTAGGAAAGACATTTACATAATTTTGATTGTGTTTGTGATCATTACACTACAAACCTTGTTAAGAGAACAAGCATGAGGAAGTAAGCACATGCCCTCAAAGACCCAAATCCTGGGATCATTATCCAGGAAATGGACTTCAAAAACACTTAGAGTGTTTCTTTCTTTCTTTTTTTTATGTTTCATTTATTTCTGAGAGAGAGAGAGACAGCGTGAGTAGGGAGGGTCAGAGAGAGAGGGAGACACAGAATTCCAAACAGTCTCCAGGCTCTGAGCTGTCAGCACAGAACCTGACAGGGAGCTTGAACCCACGAACCATGAAATCATGACCTGAGCTGAAGTTGGCCACTTACCCAGCTGA
Source organism: Proteles cristata cristata (assembly GCA_017311185.1). NCBI lineage: Eukaryota > Metazoa > Chordata > Mammalia > Carnivora > Hyaenidae > Proteles > Proteles cristata. The sequence continues at coordinate 296,097 of JAESUZ010004966.1, read as the reverse complement.
GCCACACAGGTTGCCCCACGAAAGGTGTTTGAAAATGTTACATTACTTTGGGTGAAACATAGTGTGGTCCTGATGCATTAAAGCAGATGCAAATAGATGTACCTGTGTTTCAGATGAGTTACAATTAAGAACTACAACAGAAGCTTATCTGTAAATTATATTGGCTCAAGGGGTGAAAGAGGTCCTTATAAAATATTCTGAGAAACCTGCCTCTGGTGTTGAAAGTTCCCGTATTTGGTTTCAGTCCAAAAGCGACTTTCCCCACTCTGTATGACTTAATAATAAGGCATTCAGTCACCAGGAAAAAGCATCGTATGCCTGCACAGTGATCCCCGGCGCCCCCAAATTCTTCACATTTCACTGTCACTGCCCTGCCTGTTTCTATTACTCCCCAGAGGTGTGCTTCCCCCTAAAGATTCCTGAATACAGAATACCTCAAGGAGGGCCCTTAGGCTGACTGTGACCTTGTGTGCTGTGAAAGCAGAAACTTGCTCACCACCCTAAATAAACAGAAGGAAGGTTTATTTATGGAGAGAGGAGTGGGGAGTGGGAGAGAGAGAGCGAGCGCCACAGAATCTAAAAGAGCAGAAGCGGCGTGGCTCATTCCTGCGCTCTCGCTTTAGTAGGAAACCCATATGGACCCCTGGAGGCTCTTCTGGGGACACTAAGGGAAGCAACGTAGGACGAGGCAGCAGCTTGATTGTGTGGATTTTTTCACACTCTGCTTCCAGGAAAGAATGCTCAGGCTCTCTGAGCCCAGAGTTTCTCAGATGTGAACTATGAGCAAACTCAAGCTACACAAATTTGGGCCCAGTTTCTCTAATTTCAGAGTTAAGATCAAAGAGTCCTTTGTGATGCTAAGGCAAGTCTATTTGTCTCCAAACAAACCCCACGTTCTCAACTACTGTAGACCCTGGCTTCCACGCAGTGTGAGCCTAGAATTCTCTCTTCCCCTCTCTTTACATAGGGCCGCCTCCGCAAAATGGGTGAAAAGGCAAGATCTAGGTCATTCAGATTTGGGATCAAATGTTGTTTCCCAAAAAGGCCTTCTCTGAACACCCAGCCTAAGCTACACACCCCCCATCGATCTCTATCATTTTAGCCTATTTTAATACTGTTCTCATAGCGCTTACCTCACTCTGAAGTTATCTTGTATCTCTGTTCACCTTCATGTTGGCCCTGCCATGAGACTGGGATCTCCTGGCGGGGGGGTGGGGAGTGGGGTGGCTGGGCATTGTTGAACACTGCTCTGTCGTGATACTAGAACAGTGCCTGGCCTGGGCATGCTCAAGAGATGAACGAATAAAGGAAGGACCAAATGAGTGAATGGATTCCGAAAAAAAAGTGGGTCAGGAAATTCTGACTTGTGAGATGTATAAAATAGGATAACAAGGAAGAGGGAAGAAAAGGAAAAATGAGATTAGTTTCTGTTGAAACCTCCTGGCCACTCTTGAGCTACGCAGCCCTACCCTTGTTTAAATTTAAAAAAGTGCTCTGCGAGATGGAATGTTCTGTGTATGTCTGTTATGGCCATCTGGTCCACTGTGTCATTCAAAGACAGTGTTTTCTTATTCATTTTCTGTCTAGATGATGAAGTCCATCGATGCAGTGGAGTGTTACAGTCCTCTACTATTATTGTATTACCATCAATTGATATCTACTGGCAGTGTGTTCAGGGGCAGAGGGAGCCAGTTCCCTTGAAACATTATTGATGATCTTTGATTTGGAAGAGTTGAAAATGTCTAAAGTCATATTTGTGATGTAACTGTAATCCAGCCCAGAAACTCTCAACCAGAGGGGACATATCAGAATCTCTGAGACAAAGGACAAAGTGAAGTGTGAGGAATTTAACTTTGTTTGCTTTTGGACTTTTACCACTTACTGTCAGGGGGCCTAGGTTCAACAAGGTTGGAAAAGTGACCTAAATAATGTAATCAGACAAAGATTTACAGGAAATCTTAAGAACAAGAGAGAGTCAAGGATGAATCTGAAATTTGGAGCTTTCATGTCCAGGAGGACAGTGGTGTCTACTAACCACTACAGGAAATTTGGGATGAGCTAATTTGGGGGATAAGCATGATTTTGAGTTTGCTAAGCTAGATGGCAGCAAGACAGCTTTCAGTGACTTGCAGTAGCCAGTGAGCAAGCCAGTAGAGAACTAAGAATTAGACACAGAAAGGAGAACCTTATACAAAATCTGGATTATACCCTGTAGTATAATGGAGACTATAGATCTGATCCTTCTGCCCCTTTCCTGGTACAGAGCTTCAGAAGCCCTTGGAATTTCCAGAGTGCTGGGGTGTCATTGATAATGGTAATGAGATGACTCAAGGTACCCTCCCCATCTCACCCCTCCCTGTAACTTCAGGATGTGAGCTGATCACCAGAAAGACCAACCATGTATCTGGAGAGTTGAAATTTGGACCAGCTCAACCTCCAGGAGATTGAGTTCAATCATGCAGCCAGTGATCTAATCAATCGTGCCTATATAATGAAACCCCAGTAAAAACTCTGGACACAGGCTCAGTGGACCTTTCTGGTTGGTGTAGGCATTCATGTGGTAGGGTGGTATATTGAGATACTGTAAGGATTGATATGGGTGCTCTGGTCCCTCCTAGACCTTGCACTGAGCATGGCTTCCATCTGGCTGCTCATCATTTGTATCCATTATGATAGAACTACAGTCCTAAGTATAGTGCTTTCCTGAGTTGTAGGAGTTATTCTAGTGGGTTATTTAACCTGGGGTACTCATGGGAACCCTTAAATTTATATCTGGTCAGTAAGAAGCATGGGTGACCCTGGGACTTTCAGCTGGTATCTGAAGTGAAGGCAGTCTTCTAAGACTGAGCCCTTAAGCCCTTGAAGTGTGATGGGGCACCTGGGTGGCTCAGTCAGTTAGGCATCCAACTTCAGCTCAGGTCATGATCTCGCAGCTCATGAATTTGGGTCCTGTGTCAGGCCCTGTGCTGACCCCTCCGAGCCTGGAGCCTGCTTCCAATTCTGTGTCTCACTCCCTGTCCCTGCCCTGCTCATGCTCTTTCTCTGTCTCTCAAAAATGAATTTGAAAAGTTAAAAAAAAAAAAAAAAGAATGAAAGAAAGAAACCTGTGGAGTGTGATGCTAATCAGGTAGCTGGTATGGGAATTATACGATAGGACACCCAGTTGGGGTGGAAACAGAGCATTTACATGCATAAATGCCTGCAGTATGCACACATGCATTACACAGCAGTTGCTAAGGAAGGTACACAGGGATTTTTAGAGGCCTGGCTCCAAATGGAAACATTTTGAATGAATTTTATATTTTATTTGCCACCATTATTAGTTGCTAACTGCCAATAATTAAAGAACTCTAAATGCTATGATGGATGATGATTTCATCAAAGAAATATGGAGTAGAATGATCACCCTCATTTGGGACACTCTTTTAAGGACACTTGCTTAGTCAAATAAGAAAATACTTAATCTGTAAATTTTAATATGTAAAATTAGACTCTGCAGAAATGTGTGGAAAACTTATTTCTGTTTAATTCTCGGTTTCGCTATTTTCTAAAAAATTCTAAGATGCATGAATTTTTTTAAGTTTATTTATTTTGAAGGAGAGAGAGAGAGTGCACGAGCATGAGCAGGGGAGGGGAAGAGAGGGAAGGAGAGAGAGAATCCCAAGAAAACACCTGTGCTTTCAGTGTGGAGCCTGATGCAGGGCTCAACCTCATGAACCGTGAGACCTGAGACAGAATCAATAGTCAGACACTTAACCAACTGAGCAACTCAGATGCCACAATGCTATTGGTTTTTAATATGATGAGTTAATGACAGACTTGGCGGTGGGGGGCGGGGGGGAGGAATGTAACATTACCACGTTAAATACAGGTATACACTGTAAGAAATGATCTGTCCACTGCAGAAATGGTAACATGTAATAATAATAAAGTGCCCCTTAGATTTGAGAAAAACATAATATAGTAATTAAGAGTGCTTTTGCTTCTCTGTAACAGATGATTTGCCCTAACTGTGTTCAATGTAGTCACTTTTTTCCTTAATCACTTTTCTGCTCTCAAATACTATTGTCTTAAAGCATAACTGTTTATAATACGTTCTGCAAAGAAAAAAAATACTTGACTTTCCACATTAACTGGGTTTTGGAAAACAATCCTTCATTAATCACACAAAACATTCTACACTGACCGAAACTTTGTCTCATATACACATATAAACGGTAGGCCTTCTGTGGAGTAGCACAGGTATTATTCCCCCACAAGGTCCTGTTTTTCTATATGGAGAAGATGATTCAGAAGTCAACCCTAGGGCTTCTGGATCACGGTATCGTTTCCCACCTGCCCTCCAGATGGCCAGCCCAAGGGAGGCAAATACACAAAATTCATAATTCTATTTTTAGGGCTCTGGGCATTAAAATCCCTTCATAACAGGTAGGTCAATTTTATGCCTCTCTGACCTTAAAATCTCTTTGAGTTATCCATATTAAATTAATGAACCACCCACTGTAAAAAATTAACTACTATTGAGATCAGATGCCCAATCACAATCTTAATTAGACTGGGAGCCTAAGGATAAAACGCTGCAAACTGTGTGTGGTCCTTATTCATGCCTAGCAATTGACAGCTAAACCTAGCCTTCACTTGCCAAAGTCTTACTGAAAATCTGTTGTATGATGGCCAATAAAAAACATGGCTATTACTGAGGCAAGACCCACACTCTGATAAGCTTCCTCCTCTCTTCAGGGGATTTAAACAACCAACATATTAAAAGAAACCTATCCATATATTAAAAGAAAGGAGTGCTATAAAATCTGGATGGATTTTTTTTTTAGGCCATCTAGCACAATACTATGATAGATGCCTGTTAAATACTCCTGAGATGTTGCTGATGAGTTTATAATAACTAAGAATAGGAGTAGGTGCTGGGGGAGGAGAAAGACCATGTGTATTTACACACAGTGGAATCAAGTTACTTAGTATCGACTTGGGCCTTGCATGTCGGAAACTTAAATTTGTATGGACTGGGCGCTTGCATGAAGGAAATCTAAATCACATGTAAATATCAATTATGTATCAAAATTTCAAGAACTCAGTGGACTCTGCCGTTTGCTTTGAGTCACTGCTGAACAAGCTCTGTGGCTTTGAAAACTGATGAAACACACTCACTCTTTGCTTCCCCTGCCCTCAAATTAATAATGGCTATTAGTACTGATATGCTGCCGTGTAGCCCTTTGTAGCTTGCTCCATAGTACGGCACCAAACTTACCATCCCCAACCATCCCTTTATTGATGTTGTTACCTTGAAAGTTTCAATGAGACAATGAAGGAAATTTTCATAACAAAAGTTGAGCGGAAACTGTTAAGTGTGCTGTCTGTCTGGTGTGAGCTGAAGAAGCCTGTGGAGCAGTGTGGATCGTCCCTGAATCTAAAGGCACATTTGGTGAGTGGAGCACTTAATACTAGTTTCAGATGCTCTATGGAAAGCTCAAAGCAGACAGATCCAGTCTCTGAGGTATCTTCAAATGCCTCTCTAGGTTAACAGAGCCATGCTTTAAGAATGTATGACATGTTGGGGCCCCTGGGTGGCTCTGTCAGTTAAGTGACCAACTCTTGATTTGGGCTCAGGTCATGATCTCACTGTTTTGTTAGTTTGAGCCCCACATCGGGCTCTGCACCAACAGCATGGAGCCTGCTTGGGATTCTCTGTCTCCCTCTTTCTCTGCCCCTCCCCTACTCATGCTGTCTCTTTCAAAATAAATAAATAAACTGAAAAAAATATGTAGGACATGTCACCCATCGGGATGACGATTTATAAGACAACCAAACCCTCACCTCGTCACACAATCTTAATTTTTAACGAGAGCAACTGAAAAGGAACAGATTCGGCCGTGATCGTATAGTGGTTAGTACTCTGCGTTGTGAAAAGGAACAGATTCTCTCTCCCGGATGAGTTGCTTGCATTATTATTATTATTTTTTTTTAATCATGTCTAAGGAAATTCTTCCCTGCACCAGAATCCAGTAAGTATTTTTTACACGGCCGTGATAAAGCCAGTCCTTCGGGCTAACTTAAGAACATCTGGCTTGCGTTGCCAGCCAGGACTGGGCAACCAGGAAACCGTGTGCTAAGTGGCCGCTCTGTTCCCTTTTCCTTTGCAGGCTCTGCCAGGTGTAGCCCTGACTTCCCGAGCGCGTCTGGCTCTCGGTCGTATCCTGCCTGTTATCTCTGTCTGGCAAACAACCACTCTGGGCTTCCAGAACTTCAGAGCTGTTTGGGGCACCGATGATAAGTTATTCTCAGCCCACTGTGCCAAAAGTTCTGTTGGCCGGCGGACGGAGGAAGACCATTGTTGTCGCCAGCTCTTATCACCCATGCGACTTTGCTGGGCAGATGTGCAAGTCCATCCCCCTGGTGTGCGAACGCGGCGCTGGACTCTAGATGAGTCAACGCGCTAATAAACAAGAGTCACACAGGAAATAGCAACCGGTCTTGAAAACAAAAAAAGAAACATTTCGAGGTTTATTGGATGCCGAGATGTTTGTCCTCGGACGGCGCGCGCCTGCTTTATCTCACTTCACAGCCTTCCTATCAGAGAAATGGGGAAGTTAAGAGTTTATCAAATGTTAATCGGCTGTAATGTTTGCACACTTCTTACATAGCATGGAAACTATTTTTTGATGCTGGGGGTGCTTTTAATTGCAAACGTCTATCTTTGCCATTCACCTTCCCTGTTGTCAGATTCCTCAGTCTACTTCGACATTTCTTGTCTCCTCAACTTCTTCCTGGGCCATCAGCAATGCCATCCTGACTGTGACCTCGGCAGTGTGAGCAGTGAGATCAACACTGATACCTTTCACCTAATGTCGACAGAGGGGAACCTTGGGAACCTTGCTCTGGGGAAAGTTCTGTGTCTGCGGCAGAAGCACAGGGCAGGGTAAGAACATATCACACCTGTCACACCATGTCTTCCCAGCAAACACAGCATGGGAAACAAGCACCTCTCAGCATCCTGCACAGGCCACATGCCGGCCAAGCACCAGGCTTCGGCAACTTAGCAGGGACCCGGAGGGCCCGCGTGGGATGAGAACTCAACCTTAAAAATGCCGTGTGTCACAATTGGGATTGTTGAAGAAACACGGTGGGGGGTGAGGGGAAACCTGCTCCAGCCCCAGGACCACCTTCCTCTCAGAGATCTAGAATGGACAAGAGTGGTGCTTTGCATATCAGACTCTCCAAGGTCATCTGGGATTAGGATCACCCTCCCTGGGGTGACACAGGGCCATTTTGCAATAATCCTGTGGGGACACAGTCATAAGAGCGTGACCATTATCTCTCAGTTTCCTCCAGAGAATCCCAGGTTTACTCTGGCATATGTATGAGAAACACGTTTTAAAAGTGTCTTCATTGGCATGACAGATGGTCCCCTTGTCGGTCCACACCCTAATGGGGTGTGGAAAGGAAACATCCCTGATGCCACTCTTAGGGCCACTCACCACCTAGGCTTCTTTTGAACGTAGTTTCAGCAAACATTTGCTCAGCCTCCATGGGGTGCCAGCCCCTGTGGCAGGCAAAGGGGATAACAACATGAATATGAGAGACAGACTCACCAGGAAACGACAATGGGGCGCTGTGTTAAGAGCACAGCAGCTGCACACACAAAGCAGCACCTCAGTGTATCTTTGAACCATGTAGTGAAGAGCTGCCCACCCACATAGAAAATGATCTAGGGTATGCACTGGCTTCAAGTGGGGTGCAGGGGCCACGCGCGCAGCCAGAAGACCATAAACCCGTGGGGTAGACATGTTTCTTGTTGTGCGTCAAGAAGCATTATCAGCATCTGGAGACCAGAGTGTGAACAGACTCACAGAAGCACGCATGTCAGGGCGCCTGGGTAGCCCAGTCGGTTACACATCCAACGTCAGCTCTGGTCCTGATCTTGCAGTTCACGAGTTCATGCTGCATCGGGCTCTGTGCTGATGGCTCAGAGCCTGGAGCCTGCTTCAGATTCTGTGTCTCCTCTCTCTCTCTGCCCCTCTCTAGCTCACACTCTGTCTGTCTCTCTCAAAGTGAATGAAGATTAAAAAGAAACACATTTTCCCTAAAGACATGCATAATTTTTAATTTCAATATTTACTCCTATCAGTGCTTGGCTACTACCAAATATATAAAATAAATCCACTCTATAGAAGCTAAGATCCAGACATTGAGATTTAGATGAGCAAAGAAGCCTTCTTCGATTTCTATTTTTACTCATGTCTCCTGGCAGCAGACCATTCTCTGTTTTATTATCAGTCTTCAGCACTAATGCCAAATTTAATAAGTATTGATTTTTCTAATCATTTTTTTTAGTGGCTGAGTGAACATGTCTGCACTTTTAAACTTTGCTCATGTTCGTACATCTTCTACCTGAACATCCCTAGCCATCCTCTTCATTTGTTCTGAGGCTAATCATACTTCAAGACCCAATTCACATGCTGACTCCTTAGGAAACCAATCCTGATCCCATGAGGCAAGACGGGTCCTATTCTGTGCATTGATTTTTGATGGCACTTAGCACATTACTATGTCTCAGAGGTTTGTCTATAAGTCATTGTCCACAGCTACGCTGAGTTCCTGGAAGCCAGACGCTACTCCTGATTCACCTTTGCAATTCTAGCATTTAGCCCAGAGTTCAGTAAATAATAAATCCTATTTTGAATAAACATAATCATTGGTTTGTATCTTTCTTTTTAAAGATGTTTATTTATTTATTTTGAGAGAGAGAGAGAAAGAGAGAGAGAGAGAAACTCATGAGTTGGGGGCAGGGATAGAGAGAGAGAATCCCAAGCAGGCTCTGCACTGTCAGCACAGAGCCTGACGTGGGCTTTGAACTCACCACTGTGAGATCATGACCTGAGCCAACAAAAGTCAGATGTTCAACTGAGCCACCCAGGGTGCTCCTCAGTGTTTATATTTTAAGTAAAGTATTTTTTTCACTATATACATTCAAGGTATTTCTTCATCTATATTTGTTTTGAAATCTACCGTCTTCATATCAGCTTTATGCTGGTCTTGCCTGTTCTAGATCCTCTTCTCTCCATCTTCTTTTTTGCATTCTTTAGAATATTGACACAATATTTTAAGTTAATTTTCTTCCATAACTTGGTAGCTTTCAATCTTTTACTATTCTTTTAATAGGAGCAATTACAACATGTATTATTGAATATCAAAAGCTAGTATCAGGGTGCCTGTCTGGCTCAGTCGGTAAAGCACGCGACTTTTGATCTCAGGGTCGTGAGTTTGAGCCCCATGTTGGGGGTAGAGATTATATTAAGAATAAATAAGTAACATCTTTTTTTTTAAAAGCTAATATCATTAATACTTTTACTTCTAAATGCAAGGGACCTTGTAGTAATTCCATGTATACCCCTCCTGATTGTTGCTGAGAGTCTTAAAAAAAAACCTTTCTATATTTTTAAACACCATTTTGTATTTTACTGTATTTATTTTTACATTTTTTTAAAAATCAAAGTATAGTTGATCCTACAGTAGCTAGTGACACGAGCAAATTCTTAAATCAGTTAATCACACTTCTTGGAGCTTCTGAGTTCTTTCTTCCATACCACACTGGTTTTGCTGTTTGAGAAAACTTCTACGTATGAGTTAGGATTTCAAGTATGCATTGATACCAAGAAGGGAATGAGGCCAGAGCACTTGAGATGGTAAGACATACAAGTCATTAGATACAACTTGAAAAAAAAGGACTTCAGGCAGGAATGAGTTAATCAGGGAACGAAACTGATGGACTGTTTTGATGAGAACAATGAGGAAAGTAGGGCACTAGGAGAAGTTGAGGTGATCCTGTGAAAGCGTCTCAAAGTAGAAAAGTGAGGCTCTTGTTATCTGCAAAACGAATGACCTTGGGCTTTAGTTTACAAAGTAATTTCATACACCCGACCCTAATGATGTTAAAACTGTGTAGGGGTGAGGCAGGGGAGGTATTCACGTCACGTCTGTCAGGGCAATGGGAGAAAGCAGGGCAAGATGCAAAGGAATGGCCAGGAAGGGGTAGAGCTCCTCGTAAAAATTAAATCCAAACAGAAGTGAAAATTTGGTGGAAAATGGAAATTTTTTCCTGGACTAATAGATTTTATGAATGTAGGATACCATTTATTCTGTACAGAACTCAAACTAGTCACAGATGGGTTTGCAGTGTCTTTATATTAGCTGCTGCCTAATTCTTATTAATTGTACTGTGTGTTTCTATAACATATCTGCTAACAAATATACATGCTAGAGTGGTGGGTGCTTTTGTGAGACTTCTTCCATGTTATGTTACCAGCATCATTTCTGAGTCATATTAATTTATCCATTCACACACTACTTCACTCATTTGAGAAACACTTATTAAAATTTATGCTAGGAACTAAGGAAACAGATAAAAGACATGGTCCCTGCTGCCAAGAAGTTGCTTGGCTTACTGATGGAATTTCCTAGTACCCCATGTTGCTCTTGGTTATGCAAACATTAGGTTCCTAGATTCTCACTCAAGGTTATTCCATTTAGAAAAAGAGGCCTCATTAGGGTTCACTGATGTTGCCATTCAGGTATTAGGTATAAGGGCAGGTCTCATGACAGAATCTGAGTAAAAACTTAGTAGCCCTTACACGGTGAAAAGACTGTATCACTTTTACTAAACCTGTGTGAAAACAGCAAAATAATATTTCAGTAGTGCTTTTAAATCCTAATGACAAAAAATGTGAGCCAATACTCTGTCCAGGAAAGAAGAAAATGGCTACGTCACCTGCTGAGATGCTAATGTCAAATTGGAATGGGGATGTAAGGAATCCTCAAGTTCAGATGGTGTTTTTGTTTACAAGTTAACTAAAATCAAATCGTATCAGGGGCGCCTAGCTGGCTCAGTCGGTGGAACGTGCGACTCTTGATCCTGGGGTCATGGGTTCGAGTCTCATGTGGGGTGTATTACTTAAAAACAAAATGTTTAAAATCAAATTGTATTAAATGTTCAGTTCCTCAGTCCTGCTAGCCACATCCTAAGTGCTCAATAGTCATAGGCAGCTAATGGCCACCATACTGGACAGCACAGATACAGAGCATTTCCATCACCACAAAAAGTAAATGGAATGGGTCTCCCACAAAAGGTTGAAAGTGCCAATGGATGTGGATAGCTAAACAAGAAATTATAATTAGATGTAATGAGAGGTTTTTTTTTAAGTTGAGTTGGAACTTTCTAGCATGTAATTAAGTCAACAATAATGATGGAGAAAAACTTTCTCCTAGTTTTGAATGTCCGGATGACCGAGTGTTTGAATCATGTCTGTGGGATACCCACGATGCCATGCCCCTGTGTCCAGCTACCAGCTGGGTCTGGCGTCACTAACTGTGTTCTCTCCATGTCATCCGGCTGCTGGTTGATGGAAAAGGCCCTTCGAAACAAAGTGCTGAAATAAGGATGCACATTCATTCTGCACATTTAACGAATACCCTGCCTGCCTACTACTGGATTCCATAATATGAGAGAAAACCCTAAGAACAAGAGGGGTGTCATGTGTCATGTGATTAGACACTAAAAGGTTTGCCCTTGACCTGATCACACGAGTGGGACAGAATGGAGTCATTCTGCGGTGGATTTTGTTAAGGGCAACTTATCTTGCTCATGTTGACACACTCCATTTACTTGCTCCAGTCCAAGACCATTTGATACATTCTACTCTTAATCTTCAAACATAAGACAGAGGCACATGGATGGGTGCAGTATTTCTTGAGACATGTGAATAAATGAGACCAATAACAATGTCAGACCTGTAACTGGGGCTAAATGAGCTTGGTAAGTGCTAGTTTACGTCTTCTGTCTACCCCCTGGTGGAGGGATTCATTACTAGCTGTAGCCAAAGAAGGAAAGAGACAGAGAAAAAAGCATGAATTATTTCCTGAATATCTATTCAGTCCCTCCCTCAATAATCGAGCGTTTGTTGTTTCTACGAGATTGCAACTGAAACCCATTATTTCCCTTTGAACATGTTCTTTCCTGGGAATGGCCGGAGCAGCACAGCGGCAGGAGGGCTGGCCTGCCAAAGCGCTTAACTCTGAGTTCGAGGGGCCATCGCTCAGGGTGCAAAAAAAAAAAAAAAAAAAAGAGTTATGAGCTCTGTTGCCCCATCAGGTCTGGAATCCTTCCCTTGGCCACGGATAATACCTAATGATTCAGAGGAAGTACTGTCAGTTCTTCAAAGTGAACCTAGCCAATTGTGTAATGCTATTCAGAGGCATTGGAAGAAGCCAGCAAAGAAGGGGGGTCGGGGAGAAATTCCTTCCTTTGCAATGATCAGCTTGCATCCTGCACCATCAGATTTGATTATCCTTATCTTTTCTTGCATAACTACAAATGTTATGACTGGACATAAGTGACCAGACTTGCAAAAAAAAAAAAAAATCCAGCCACAATATTTGACTCCATGACTGCCTGTGGTGGTAAATTCCTTAGCCTGGCCACATGCTGTGTGAACAGCTATTTCCTTTGATTTATTCGTTTACCAGCTCTTAATGCTATCAGGCGCCTCCTTGTTCTCACATTAGGGTAGGAGGCACAGAGAACAACCTGTTTTCTTGCATCACCCTTTTTCATTTAGGCCATTTAAGCTAAATATACTCTAACCTCTTCTTCTCGTATTGCATAGTAATTTAAAAAAATTAATTCCTTTCCTTAAGCTAGTTTTTAAAAAATTGAATAAGTAATACAGGGACCTGATTAAAATCATTTAGGCCTGACAGTAAATTAAAAAAGAAAGTATCTCTCCCATACTTTGGCTTCCCAATCCCCACTTCCAAGGCAATTACTATTACCAGCTGCTAAAATATCCAGAAGGATCCAAATATCCAGAAGTATCCAAACCCTTGGATGTGTGCATTTCCTTGTTTTAAAATGTATTTTCACATATCTTTCCATTGGAGATCCTTCCATTTTGCCAAAGTGCCACTTCATCCTTTTTGTGGCTGCACAATATACTAATTGTTTTTTAATATTTTTATTTATTTCTAGGAGAGAGAGAGAGAGAGAGAGACAGCGTGAGCAGGGAGGGTCAGAGAGAGAGGGAGTCACAGACTCTTAAACAGGCTCAGGCTCTGAGCTGGCAGTCAGCACAGAGCCCGACGCGGGGCTCAACCCACGAACCGCGAGATCATGACCTAAGCAAAAGTCGGACGCTTAACCGACTAAGCCACCCAGGCGCCCCTCACAATATACTAATTTGACTATACCGAATTTATTTAACTACTTACAAACTGATGGGTATTTACATGTTTTCAGTAGTTCACTAATATATATGAAAAGCCCCAACAAAGATCTTTGTATACATGTCTTTTAAAAAAAAAAAAAGTTTATTTTTGACAGAGTGCATGCACACAGGCATGGGAGGGGCAGAGAGAGAGAGGAAGACAGAGGATCTGAAATGGGCTCTGTGCTGACAGCAGACAGCCTGATGTGGGGCTCGATCTCACAAACTGTGAGATCATTACCTGAGCTGAAGTTGGATGCGTTAAGCATCCTAGGGGCCCTTTTACACCTTAACATTTAAATCCATGTATTTTAAATGTTGGTAGATATTTCCAGATTGCCCTCCAAACACGTTACGTTAACTTATGCTGTCACCAACCGTACCTAAGAGTCCTTGTTTCCTGCAGTCTTCCATCAAATGTCAGCACCTGAAAAGCCACACACAGTGTAGGAAACTCAAATAAACACTGAGCCTTCTACTCCTGTAAAACCAACTCACCTGTGTAAGCCCTAATTAATACACGATAGAGGAAAACAAGACGCAAACAAACAACATGGGTTACATGAACAAACAACTAGAGCCCCCTAGAGGTTCCTGGGTGCCAGTACCACTAAGTTTGTGAACTGCTCAATTTGTACCAAGAACTGTGCATGTGCTTTTTAGGGGTGCAGGCGGAGAAGGGGGTCCATAGGTTTCATTAGATCCCCGAATGACCTAGTTCAGCCCAAATAGGGCTAAGAGTAAGTAACCTAGATAATAAAAAAGGGAAAGGGATAAAGGTAAAATTGCACCAAAACCCAAGTGCCTGATTTCACGGCTGAATGTAGATAAACTAACTACCATTGTAAACTTAAAACTATTGTTATATAAAATAATGAAATCATGCAGGGCTACAATTGGTTCTCAAATTTTGGGTTAGAAAAAATTTCAGAAACAAAACTTGGTTTTGGCCAAGTTCTTGGACATCAGGCAGAGATGTTAACAAAAAAATAACTTCTGCTATCGTACGAATATGTTAACATCAAAACGTAGGAAAGATATAAACTTCAGAGTAAAAGGCAGAGTTCTTTAAACTAAATACATTTTACTCTGCTTAAAACTCCTTATACTGACCTTCATTTTCTGATTTTAATCATTTGGCCCAAGCATCGGAATGGCGTGTATGGCAAGACTCTATCACGAACTATTATTGCGGACCGGCACTTGGAAATTACTGCTATTGGGGCGCCTGGGTGGCTTAGTCGGTTAAGCGTCCGACTTTTGCTTAGGTCATGATCTCGCGGTTCGTGGGTTCCAGCCCCGTGTCGGGCTCTGTGCTGACTGCCAGCAGCTCGGAGCCTGGAGCCTGTTTCAGTCTGTGACTCCCTCTCTCTCTGACCCTCCCCTGCTCGCACTGTCTCTCTCTCTCCTAGAAATAAATAAAACATTTTTTTAAAAAAAGGAAATTACTGCTATCTTGAATTCACGAAAGCCAGGTTCCTTGCCACCGTCTCTTTTCTGATATGAGCCGCTGAAAAGCCCAGAGGAGAGAGCACCAGATTTTGAGTTCTGGATTTGCCATGAATCAAGTTTACTTAACTCACTTAACCTCTCTTTGAACTTCAGTTCTTGACATCACATTGGAATAGTAACACCTCTCCCGCCTATTTCACAGACCGACGGGGTCAAAGAAAATAAATAGGTGAGCAAGGTTTTTCTAAAAAGTATAATGTGTGATTCACTTTGAGTACTAACATTTACTGGGCAAACAACAAAACAAATGACAGAAAAATTTACTGAGCATTCTAAGCACCAGATACTATTTTACACAAATATTACTCTCTTTGGGCCTTGTAGCCACCAGATGAGGAAGCTGAGCCTGGTTGAGGGTAAAGTAATGCACTAGGTTTATTCAGTTAGAGAGGAGTAAGGTCAGGACTTGACCCTCTGACTGCTTGGTTCCAATTCTATGTTCTTAATCCTTACCATACACCCCTTCCTAATTAATCATCTAATTATTACTATTATTATTACAATTCTTGTATGTTTTAAATTGTTTTAATGTTTAGTTTTGAGAGACAGAATGTGAGCAGGGGAGGGGGAGAGAGAAAAGAGAGAGAGAGAGGGAGAGTGAGAGAGAGAAGCAGGTTCCAGACTCTGAGCTGTCAGCACAGAGCCCAGCGTGGGGCTCAAGCTCACGAACTGCGAGATCATGACCTGAGCCAAAGTCGGATGCTTGACCGACTGAGCCACCCAGGTGTCCCAATTCTTGTAGGTTTTAATTTCAGTTCCTTGTTGAACACATAGTGATTATTAATCATTTGCCAGACTCAGGCTCCTCTATCAGCAATACCTACAGATGATGGGTTTTAGCTTAATAATAAAGGATTTGTGCTGGGGCCATTCAGCTAATACACACCCCTTTTTTAAAAATCTGTTTTATTAAACTTTGTAGCTAACTATAAGACCTACCTGGCGTGACCATTGGCCTATATTGCTAAGAAAAAAGATTGGGCATTATTATGTTCAAACTGGACATACAAGACCTTCGGGGGGGAGCTCTAAAAAACGGGGGCGTATGGGATATGAAATTGAAAATGTGAAGTCATTTTGAGAAGTGTTGATTCAATTTACCAAATCTTTAGCAAATTATAGGTAGGCATTAAAACCGCAGGTGAGGCTTGGTGAAGCCAAAACACTATAAAGAGACTCTGCAGTAGACTATGTTTTTCTCATTCAGTTTATTTTGTGATTTATTTTAAAAAAATTTAACTTTTTTTAACTTATTTTTGAGACAGAGAGAGACAGAGCATGAGCAGGAAGGGGCAGAGAGAGAGGGAGACACAGAATCCGAAGCAGGTTCTAGGCTCTGAGCTGTCAGCACAGAGCTCAACGTGGGGCTCGAACCCACAAACTGAAAGATCATGACCTGAGCCAAAGTTGGATGCTTAACCGACTGAGCCACCCAGGCGCCCCTACTTTATGATTTATTTAGAATAAAACATTATTGGTTTTTCTTTTTTACTCAAGACAGGATCATTTTTAGTGCAAGTTGACTGCAGCTCTGGTAGTTTCAAGGTCTGGAGCAGAGAAACCATGGCAGGCCGGCACCAGGAATGCGCAGGGACCGTTAATGGCAAGGGCGGCGCTGAGAGCCAAGTGGCCATGCTGTCAGCTGAGAGAGGTCGTGCCACCAGGACCAGCATCTCCCTCGGGTGTCCTTTCTTTGGGCATCCGGTTGCTTCCCCCAGTGCAGCATCACATCACCTCACACTTTACAAGGAGTTTCCCAAATAGGTTCCCAGCACCCCCAGCCCCACAGTGCTCCGAGCAACACTTTCCCCATGCCATTCTCCAGTCCATAAACGGGCTGGCTGTTTGTCCCCACGCATCTAGCTCCGAAGGCCCTATATCATTCACTTCCATATGATTTATCCAATCGCGTTTTTGTTATTTCATCAATCCAACCCCACAGCATGAAGAAGACTTGATTTTTTTCTTTTAAAATTTTTTTAACGTTTATTCATTTTTGAAAGACAGAGAGAGACAGAGTGTGATTGTGCAAGATCATGACCTGGACTGAAGTTGGACGCTCGACTGATTGAGCCACCCCAGGACTTGACTTTTCTTTAGCAGACAAAATGCTTGTTCTTACTCTTTTTGGGACTTTCTGCCTACTCTCTCTGCAAGGTGATCTAATACGAAGAGTGTATACACATCGGGGTCAGACAAGATGGAGGTGAGAATCTGAAACTTTTTCTATTCATTTTTATACATTTATTGATTGGTTATAGTACATCAGAAATGGCTAACTTCTTTGTCTCGTTAAATAGTTATCCATCACGTTAAACCTATGAGGCAGCTATATTATCTATCCCCAGTTTATAGATGAAAAAACTGAGGCAGAAGGAAACTAAGCACAGCCAGTCAGCAGAGGAGCGGGGATTCAAATTGCAAACTGCTTGCAACTCAGAGCCAATGACCTTAACCATTACTGATTAGCAACTTACTCGTTATGTGAGCTTAAGCAAGCTACTTAATCTACCCAATCCTTAAGACTCTCATGTATAAACAGGGATATATATGTCTACTGTAATGGACTCATAAAATTATGTATATGAAGCTACTATCAAAAAATCTGGCATTCAAGAGGCTCCATAAATGTTTCTCTTTTCTTTTCTGTTCAATTATATTCCACTCATCTTTTACTTTCTATCTCTTTCATGAAGCCTCCTTGGAAGAAAGAATGAACCACTTCAGCCTACAATGATCTCTTCCTCTTGTACCATCCAGGTACAATTAAATCTAAATTTTAATTTTAAATTTCTAAATCTAAATTTCTAAATTTCTAAATCTAAAATTTAATTTTAAATCATGTTCCAACTATTTCCTTTAAGTTAGACTTTGCTTCTCCACCTAAAATATTTTATAGGCAATAGCTACGTATTAAATTCTGTTTACATCCCCTGTACTTTGCAAAATACATGGTAAGAACTAGATAAATGTTGGCTCGATTAGTCCCCTGGGTACAGTTGCTTTAGAACAAGTGCGTTCTTGGGGTACCAGGGTGGCTCAGTCAGTTAAACACTGGACTTCGGCTCAGGTCATGATCTCATAGTTCGTGGTTTCGAGCCCTGCGTTGGGCTCTGTGCTGACAGCTCAGAGCCTGAAGCCTGCTTCAGATTCTGTGTCTCCCCCCCTCTCTCTCTGCCCCTTCTTGGCTCACGCTCTGTCTCTCTCTCAAAACTAAATGAACATTAAAAAAATTTTTTTTAACTTTAGACAAGTGTTTTTTTTTTTCACATTTATTTATTTATTTGGGGGAGGGGTTGGTGAGGAAGAGTAGAGAGAGAGGAAGAGGGAGAATCCTAAGCAGGCTCTGCACTGTCAGCACAGAGCCCTGCAGAGCCCAACGTATGGGACTCAAACTCATGAACCATGAGATCATGACCTGAGCTGAAACCAAGAGTCAGATGCTTAATGACTGAGCCACCAAGGAGCCCTTAGAACAAGAGCATTCTATATTAGAAAAGGCTTATCAAAAGGTATTATGGAAAATACAGATTCGTAACTTATCATTTATCCAGCCTGGGTAACAATGAGTTGAAAATGAGAATCAAACTCTAACTCTCTTTGCTTACAGCCTGTGATGTACCTGGTTGTTGAAGGCTAACAAACTCTTGTTATTAAAAATCCAGCTATATCTTCCAAATTGCTATATGACTGAGGAAATAATGTTGATACTAGAAAATATTAAAAATAGTGCCCAACCTTAAATATGTATGGCTGCAATTAGGATTTAAGTGCTTCACAGATGTGTTAATTATTCATAGCTGGTGATTTCCCTCTGAGGTCATTATAAAGACTATTAAAGTAACTGGGATTTGTAGAATTGGCTAACTATTGTGTTAAGCCAATCCTGGGAGTGAGCCAAAATAAGAAGCCAAAAATGATTCCACTGATACAAACCATAGCCAAATAACAAAGACAACTGATTTAAGGCTCCAGACACAGTTCATTCTCTTTGAGTTCTTAAATTAGACCTAAGACCACCAGAACCTGGCCCCGGCACATTCCACAGAAGGAACAAAGTACCAAGGCTTATGCCTGGCCCTCTTCCACCCAGAAGGACTGCTTTACCTACAGTCCCAGGGCCGTACCTGGCCTACTTTCCAACCAGACCGTACATGGTTTACTTTCCATCCAGTACTGAGTACTGGCACAGGCTCTACTTTTGCTTTCAGCTTTTGTCACGGACTCTTCTTTAGATGTTCTCAATTTCATCCATTACCTCTTTAAAACATTGACCATTTCCATCTACAGTTTCTCAATTTGAGCCTCTTGGCTTGAAAAGGGTCAGCAGGAGGCAAAAGAAAAAAAAAAGAAAAAGCGCTAAGGAATTCTCTAATGTGAACATAACAGCCATTAGAAGGAGCTAGATGAAGGGTGCCAACCACACGGGTCAGCCAAGTGAGGGCCACGCTAAATGGAAAGGTATCTTAAAGGAAGGAAATCTCAATATAGCTATTTCCGTTATTTCTGAAGAACTGGTCGGTTTCTAATACAAATCAGAAATAAATGATTTCAAATGCAAATTTCACACTGCACTTCTGAAAGTTAGAAATTTCACCAGCGAGCATGTCAAACAATTTGATTCGGATGTAGCATAATGAAAAGACACTGAATTAGGATCTATGTTTCCAGACAGGGAGAAGACTTAAGAATACCTAAACAAGGCAGGCTGAATATAGTCTACCCTACGGTAGAAAACTTCTGGATGCAGCTTATGCAACCTCCCTAATGAAGTGTCTCAAGTTTCTCTTCATTCCGCTAAATGTCACTCCCCGTGACGCTTACACACAATATATTATGCCTCTTATTTCATAGGGAGGATATGTCAACACGAAGTCCAATATTCAGATGAAATTTCAAACAGGCAAACTTCTGGAAGCTTCCAAGTGGCTTTAGAGTTGGCATAGTATAGGCTCCAAGTCCAAATGACTGTCCCCAATTTTTTCTCCGGACATAAAGAAGAAAACCCGTAATATGAAGTAATGAAGCAATGAAGTAATTTATTGTGCCAGATGAGAATTCCAGAAGGCAGTGTCTAAATATTAGACATTTTAATTTCTATTGTTTGCCATGAGCATGATTAGGCTACCTTGGTGATGGCCAGATTGTGAAGGATCACACAGAAGACAGCTCTTATTATGAGTATCTACCAACCGGCATTAAAGACAAAGGACCCGCAGGGTTCAAAAAGCTCTCATGCTACTCAAAAACATGTTTTGATGAAATGGGTATTCATTCTCTCTAGAAAGTGTCCATTTCTTATCGGAAAGATTGAAACAGAAGTCCCAAATTCTCTTCGGGAGTAAAAGGAAAACAATGTCGTAAATAAGTATAGTTCCAGAGGCTGCAGGTAATCTTTGGGAAGGTTCCCAGAAATTGACAAAAAAAGGACCCAAGGCCATCATCTCACCAGAGGCTACAAGGCAGTACAGTGTTCCCAAAGCAAAGACAAACAACTTACCCAGCCAGAGCCCCTCTTAGTAACGCCAAGTGGGTAGTAATTCATTACTGCTGGTCACTGGGTTCCAGTGAAGGAAACTGAAATGTCATACCTTCATTCACAACATGGGCTCATGGAATTATTTTTTCCGGATTCCTTGGGAAGTTAAAGTATTTGAGAAGAATATCAGGAACTGTTGTTTCAGCCTGTTTTGTGAGTAGATAATTGCCTTCCAACTCCATTAGTTCAGGAAATGACGTGTGCGGCATTGTCCTTAGATGGGGGTAGTGCTGTGTTTTAGCAGCACTCATACATGCTTATTAAACAAAACAAAACAAAAGCATGCAGTCTAAGTAAGTCACTTCGCTGAACTCAGACTTTCTGATTCTGGCCTCTAGATAAGAGGCTGGCCCCAGACAACCTACCCACATACCAACAACATTCCTTTGAAAGGGTGTAAGCAAAACGTGTTTTGAGAAATGAGAAATTTCACCAAAATTACTAAATGTAGTAATAAATAACATTGGTGAATTAAGTGCTGTCAAAATTGGGTCGGCAAAGACCTGTTTGAAAGGCTAGGTTTTTCTCTAATTTGGGTCTGAATCAAAGACCAGCTTGGGAACTAGAAGTAAAACATTTCATCCTGAGAAGTACCTTTGATTCCATGGAACATATTAGCTGATCTTCCTGAAATGTGACATCATTTGTGGTACCAGCTGTATGGGTGTGTCATCTAAGGATTTACAAAACTAGTATTTCTTTGGCTTTCGTATGTATTTTAAGATCATAGAAAGCAGTCTAATCCAGTTAAGTGCTCCAAGGGGAACTGCTGGGGACTTCACTTTAAGGAGCTTAAACTACTTACAATCATGACCTATCAACTTTTTTATGGATGGACTGTAAAGAGTAAATTGCCAAATGGACATCTAGAATCGATGATGATGATGATGATAAAACTGTTTAAAGGAAACCCCAAACATTAAATATGGTACTTACATGTCAGGTTACATTGTAAATATATTACATAAGTAAGCTCACTTAATCCTCAGAACAAACCTATGAGGTAAGTTTTAGTACTTTCGCCACCCTTATTTTACAAATGAGGAAACTGAGGCACGGAGCAGTTAAGTAACCTGCCCGTGGTCACCTAAATAAGTGGCAAAGGTGGAATTGAACTCACAGTGGACACTTTTACCCCCTCAGCCACCCCATCTTTCGTGGTTTTCAGACACTTCTGTCTGATTCAGTTATGTATGTTACAATCGTCATACCTTCTCTTAACAGAGGTTATTATTTTGATGGTTTGCTAATGAAATGAGAAGTACTGAGAATTTTCTATGTAGAGTCTCTGTTATGATTCAACATGAGTTTCCAATAGTTGCGGTAGAGAAGTTTTATTTTCCCCTTGAACAGCATATTACTATATTACAGGATAGGTCAATAAAGAGAAAGCCATTTATACGAAATATATATGCCTAGCATTGTCATTCAAAAGTTTAAGAATACATTATCTCTAAAGTTTTTTTTTTAAAAATACATTACCAAATGTAGAATTAAACTATTAAGAAATACTTCAGTTCTTACATTTTTTACATTTTATACTTTTAAAAAATCAGGTATGAAGAAATACAGGTGAAGAGTGCTAGGCTACAGTATATCTTCCCATCCATCTATCCATCCACCCCCCAACCCCCCATCTACCACCCAACCATCCATCCATCCACCCGTCTACTCATCCACCCACCCACCCCCCCATCTACCACCCAACCATCCATCCATCCATCCATCCATCCATCCATCCATCCATCCATCCAATCAATAAGTCCCAATAAGTCCCATAGGCCAGGCACTGTGAATACAGAATGGGTAAGATGGACGAGGTTTCTGCTCTCATGGAGCTTATTATATATTAGTCAGGGGACATTAAATACAAATGTGAGGTTGCCATTTTGGGCCGAGTGGTCAGGAAAGGCCTCTCTGAGGAGGTAACATTTTGACCAGGGAGCTAAAGAACATGGGGGATGGAGTCTTCATTGTATATGGGGAAAAAGTATGTCAGTCAGAGGCTTCTGGGTGGAAATGAGCTTGGATATGTTTGAAGACCAGCAAGAAAGCCAGCACGCTAGATGAAACTAAAGCAAATGTGCACAGGGGGAGGAGATAAAAGGCGACACAGACAGGACCTCATAGGCCATGCCAAGAAGTATGGATTTTGTTGAGTGGGAGAGGATGTCGTAAATTTTAAGCAGGTGAATGACAATGATCTGATGTGTGCCTTCTAAAAGACACGTGGTTGCTGTGAGGGAAATGAATTGGTGGGAGCAAGAGCGGAAGCAAGGAGCCTGGTCACGAAGCGGTTAGCCTAGGATCTAAGATCTCGGTAGAAAACCAAGAGTGGCCTAGACTAGAGCTGTAGCAGTGAGCGGGCAAAAACTGATGGCTAGACTTGGGATATTATATGAAGGTGGAGCCAAACTAGCTAAAGGATGTACTGGATGTGGTGTGTGACAAAGAAGCAAGCACAATGCCTAGATTTTGATCCAGGCAACTGGATACATGGTGGAGCCTCATACTCATGGCATTGGGAAGACGGGGCATTAAGGGTTCTGCTGAGATGCTGAAGTTTGAGACCTTTTAGATACCTAAGTAGGGAAGCTGATCAGGCGTATTTTTGAAAGTGTGGGGGGAAGTCAGGGCTAGAGATATAAATGGGGAGAGTTAAAGTTGTGGGACTGGCTGTGGGGAAGACAACAGGTTGGAGGTCTGACTCAGAGGCACATATAAAATTAGAGGCTGGAAAGAAGAGGAATGCCCAGAGAGGTGGAAGGCACGCTGCACATGTGTGGCGATCAGAGAGCCAAGTGGAGAACGTGTTTCGAGAAGGAGGGAGTAATCAACGGTGTCAAGTGCTGAGGCAGAAAACTGTGAACTCCACAGATTTGTCGTGATAGAGGCTGCCGGGGACCTTGACGAGAGGGGTTTCAGTGGACTGAAAAGCAGGCTAGAGAGACCCCAAGGGAGAATACAAGGTAAGGTAAGTGGAGACAGCAGCACATTTTCAGGCATTTTACTATAAATGTGAGCAGATAAATGGAGCAGTAGCTGTGGGTGAAGGTGGAGCCTCTAGAAGGCATCTTTAGTCTGGGTGCTAGTTATAACACATTTGTAATCTGTTAAATTAATGATTTTGCATGAGCTCGAAATTTTTATCTTTTCATTTGAAAAAGTGGAAATAAAAGAAGCTAGTTTAACTGGCTATAACTAATGTTTGAAACATGCATTTTTCTTCTGTATACATTTAAAAAATTGTTTTTAATGTTTATTTATTTTTGAGAGAGAGAGATAGAGAGAGTGAGCTGCTGGGGAGGGGCAGACACACACACACACTCACACACACACACAGAACCTGAAGCAGGCTCCAGGTTCTGAGCTGTCATCACAGAGCCCAACACAGGGCTTGAACTCATGAACCACGAGATCATGACCTGAGCCGAAGCCAGACGCTCAACTGACTGAGCCACCCAGGCACCCCTCTTTTGTACACATTTAATCAAAGTCTTGTTTCGTTGCTTCTTTAGGATACAAGGTGGCCTACAAATGGGCATCTAGACTTGGCTCAGTCGGTCAGCCGGCCATAGCAACTATGAGTATTGCCTCTTACTTTCAAGTAACAGATTTTTTCCTTTCCTGACCACTTAAAGAGGGAATTTGCCCTCTTCTTTACTCAAGTCAAATCTAGATGCCCCTAGATGGGCTGCACGGATGAAATGTCCACTGGCAAATAGTAAGCAGACCTCACAGGTATAATGCCCACCTTCTCCCTTGGAGACCTGTCCCTGCTGTCACCACCATGTGAGGGACACCTACTTCCCCAAATCCACCCCCAAGCCCCTCCCATCACACACAGCTGAGGTCATGTTGGAACATTGAAAAAAGGTTTTGCCAAGGATCTGGAGGTTACAAAATGGAAACAGCCATAAAATAAAACTAGATAATCTGGTTTACAAAACAGAACTCATGCAGCTTGGGCTCAAGCACTCCTATCAAGATGACTCCCTGACTAGCTCCATGCGGCAGAGGTTATCTGTAACTCCAACCCACCTGGAAGGCTGTCAAGTGTGCCCAGATTTCTGAAAGTCCAGATGAGAAGGGAAGGGGATGGGTGAGGGGAGAGGATCTCAACCCACTGGGTCCTAAGAGTTACCACTTTCCCAGGTGATTGACAGTAGTGGCCATGCATTCCAGCACTCAGGTACAGTCTCACCCTGGGACCTTAAGAAGATACTTACATGAGATTATAAGACAATAAACCCAAGAGCAATGCAAGAGATACACATATACATGTATGTCAGATATAGGAAGGTGTCTTGTTACCATCTTATAATTGTATACACCATTGGGACCTGGGATCTCCAACACCACCCTAACTCACTTCATGGTAACCCGGATCTGTGACAGGAAGACTACTTGGGGCACGAAAGAAGGGAAGAGAAGGAAATGGAAATAAACCTTTGGGAGTTGCTCTCTACAGCCACTTGTCATTTCTCAAGTCCCAAAGAAAGCCCTTAGGCAGCACCCTCACAGCCAACTCAGTCACCTCATACAACATCTCACATTTGAGAGACCCTCAGACAAAATGTTTGAAGTTCATTGAACCTGCAAATGAAGACACCTTTATCCAGTGGTGGGTTTAAAAAGCTATCATTGTCACCTGAGTACATTTTTAAAAATTTTTATTTAAATTTTAGTTAACATACAGTGCAATACCGGGGTCAGGAGTAGAATTAATTGATTCACGACTTACATCCAACACCCAGGGCTCATCACAAGGGCGCTCCTTAATCCCCATCACCCATCTAACCCATCCCCCCACCCACCTGCCTCCATCGACCCTCACCTGAAGACATTTAAAAATGTATGAGTGTGCATGGTGGTGGTAGGGAAAGGTGCTTCTTTTCTGTCTCTGCTTCTTATGCTTAACAAATCATAATGAGAATTCCAAAATCTCTTCAGCACCAGAGAAGACTGTGACCTCATTTGGAAATCAGATGGAGAACTTTCTGTCTGAGGCAGTAAGAGTAACAATAGAAAGGCAAGCTGACTGGTGAGAGGCCAGGACTGAGGACAAGGAAAAGATCCGGCTTAAACTGTAGAAGTCTCTCTTCATGAACTAAGGGATTCTTCCTTCCTCTGTTCCTACCTGGCAACACTACCTTCCAAGCTACAGCAAGAGGGGTTCACTCCAGGTCTCTCAGGTTGAAAATCTGGATACATTTCTTAAAAAAAATACATAGTGGCTTACAGCATTACATACTTCTGATACTACTAATGGTACCACAATATTTTGAGACCTAATAGTTTTTATGGGCTAGCTAAGAGCCTAATCACTATGTACATCATTATTTCCACCCAGAGATTCATTCCACGTTCCAAACAGATGACCTAAGTTTTTAGGAAAAAGAAAAATATGTGTATATATTAGTTAATTGGGAATAATTGTGTGTGTGTGTGCGTGCGCGTGTGTGTTTCAAAGAGGTTAAGATTTCACGTTTCTGTCTTTGCAGTATAAGGTTCACCTTAAAAGCTTTCCTAAGAGAAATAGCAAATATTATAACTTAGGTGATGATAGACCAGAAACCTGATGGTATGTATACACTAAAAATAATGGAATGCTAATCTAGCCTATTTCTTCATATTCAATCATTATAAAACACAAATGTAAACAGCATGGATAATTCAGATCTTCCTTTACCAAACCAATGACTAGCTCTGTAAGATGGGGAGAATTTCCCTTGTTTTACAGGCACCCTCCTACACTGTTGGTGGGAATGTAAACTGGTGCAGCCCCTCTGGAAAACAGTGTGGAGGTTCCTCAGGAAACTAACAAGAGAACTCCCCTATGACCCAGCAATAGCACTGCTAGGAATTTACCCAAGGGATACAGAAATGCTGATGCATAGGAGCACACGTACCCCAATGTTCATAGCAGCACTCTCCACAATAGCTAAAACATGGAAAGAGCCTAAGTGTCCATCAACAGATGAATGGATCAAGAAGATGTGGTTTATCTATACCATGGAATACTACATGGCAATGAGAAACAATGAAATCTGGCCATGTGTAGCAACATGGATGGACCTTGAGGGTGTTATGCTGAGCGAAATAAGTCAGGCAGAGAAGGAGAAATATCACATGTTTGCATGTATAGGAGGATTAGGAGGAACTTAACTGAGTAGATGGGGAGAAATGGTGGGGGAAAGGGAGAGAGGCAAACCATGAGAGACTCTTGAATGCT
Source organism: Proteles cristata cristata (assembly GCA_017311185.1). NCBI lineage: Eukaryota > Metazoa > Chordata > Mammalia > Carnivora > Hyaenidae > Proteles > Proteles cristata. The sequence goes on along the minus strand of JAESUZ010004966.1, from coordinate 269,540 downwards.
GACAAAAACTGAGGACTGATGGATGTGGGGGGAGGGGGGATGGGGATGGAGGAGGATGAGCACTGGGTGTTATGTGGAAACTAATTTGACAATAAACTATTTGTAAAAAAAATTAAAAAAAAAAAGAATTTCCCTTGTTTTAAGTCATAGTCAGCACATGTTCTCAGCATGGGACATAAAACAGCATAAAACACATTCTTTGTCCTTGAACAATTTAGTCTTCTGGGAAAGGAAATGGGAAATCCTTAAATAGGGGTAGCTGCTTAATAAAACCCCATAGCATTTTCTCGCTAATTATATAAAAGCAACATATCTAAAAGATGAAGAAAAGACCCTTCAATGTCATTTTTACTTTCCTAATTTATAGTGATCATATTCTCAGAAGAAAAATTCAGTTACTTGGGAAAACAACTAAGAATGCACATAAAAGGGAAATGGGGTTGATTATCTAAATCAGAAACTGTGCTAGTAATTGGCGTAAGTAATACAAATAGCACACAAACATATCTATATATGGATGTTAAAAATCCCCACTACCTTAAATTCCAAACCAAGATCTTCATTTCTAACCTTGCCCTGTCTAGACTGGCAACTGCTGTTTTCAGCTACATTCTCAAGATCTATGAGCAGGTTAGTAATTTCCTCTAACAATCAGTCATACCTCTGAGTCGACAGAGTAACCTTCCTGTAACTTTCATAGTGCCACTTATTCTAATAGTCTCATTACCTATAGGGTAAACGCAAATTACTAAAGTTGGAAATGATGTGAAAATTTTCTAAGTGATGTGTTTAAGTCCCTGTATAAATTTAGTGAGGGTATGCCTAAAGCTGGCCTTTTAGCTCCCAAACCAGTGTGCTTTTCAAAACCTAGTCCTCCCTAGCACTGTTTTCAACATCGAAGAGTCTACGAATTACTCTTTTGAATTTGCTGGGAGTATTTCCATCTGTGTTTTTGGTAAACAAGGGCAGAAACGAACCTTTATTCACTTCTCTATCCCTAGTATCTATTGAGGAAGAGAGTGGCTAGAATATAGGTGCTCCATAAATGCTTACTGAACTAAACTGAACCAGACATATTTTGCCATCCTTTTCATTCTCTAAGACCTAATGAATTCAAGTTTTATCTGTATTAAGAACGATTCTCTGACCATAATTCACAAAGATGGCTCCTACCTGGAATTCACTTGTATATTATGGAGGGTGTGTATGTGCGTGTGTCTATACACACACATACATATATATGTATATATGCATGTATATATTTTTTGACATAATATTATGGTCTTTGATATATTACTACAGTCTTGGTTTTTCTAGTATTATATATGTACAACTTGATTATAAATTCCTTTAAGATTGAATGCTATATTGATTATATTTCTCTTGGAATCAAGTCCAGACTGCACAATGCACCAAGGAATAAATGCTTATTAAATCTTACTTTGGCTTCCATACTAGGTGGGGGGAAAATACCCTGACAACCAGCTCTTCAATTCCTACTATTTTCTACCAATTACATGTTTATCTCTAAACATTCATTTAGAAATTATAACTCTCCCTTTATTTGGAGTTAAGGACCAAGAGTTTTTCAAAATTCATTTGAAAACATTCCTGGGAAAGCTGTTTCTTTTTTTTATTTTAATTTTTTAATGTTTATTTATTCTGAGAATGAGACAGAGAGTGGGTGGGAGAGGAGCAGAGAGAGAGGGAGACAGAGAATCCCACACAGGCTCCACGCAGTCAGTGCAGAGTCCAGTGTGGGGCTTGAACCCACAAACCGTGAGATCTTGACCTGAGCTGAAATCAAGAGTTGGACACCCCTGGTAATACTGTTTCTTGATTTTGGTTACACAGAGGTAACCAATCACCGGTTTGCTAGTTAATATACTTCAGTATAAAGTCCAAAACACCACCTGGGATTTTTTTCTATATACTTTTACTGCTGATAAAACCCTCACATCAATTATGTATGTTTGAGACAGGAAGAAAGTTAGGAAAAAATACAACTCTCAAAAGTACTCCTAACCTGCCTGACATCTTGTACATACTTTTCTACATTCTAGTATTTTTGTTCACTGCTATAACTTAAATTCATTATCTCTTACACTTTGTTCATATGTACACAGAACTGCTTAAAAGGAGGGGAAAAGAAAACAAATCTGTTATCACAGTGACACCTGCTGGCTTTAGCTATAAATTTTAGATTCCAAGCAAAGGACACATTCTTTAGAATCAAAATTTTGCTTAATAAAATTAAACATTAATTTTTCCAGTTTAAGAAATTATTTTTGATGTATACTTAATTTTTAAAACAAATTTATTGAATATGCAATTGACATTTTTAAATATTTTGTGACAATGATCTCACTGTAAGTTTATAAACTACTTCCTTAAAAAAGATACATTTCCCAAAAAAGCTGTTAATTAAACCTTTCAGAGTACATGAAGTTTTTAAAAAAGTGTAAAACTTGTAGCTTTCTTTCCAAATTCTCTACAAATATATTTTAAGGGAACACATTATATTAGATCTTAAAAACATTTACAGGATGTTTTCTTTATAGAATTGTAATTTTAGCAATATAAGCAATTTCATTAAAAAAAGAAGTCAAGAATTACATCTATGCAGGGGCGCCTGGGTGGCTCAGTCAGTTAAGCGTCCGACTTCAGCTCAGGTCCTGATCTCATGGTTCGTGGGTTTGAGCCCGACATCGGGCTCTGTGCTGACAGCTCAGAGCCTGGAGCCTGTTTCGGATTCTGTGTCTCCCTCTCTCTCTGACCATCCCCTGCTCACGCTGTCTCTTTCTCTCAGAAATAAATAAAACACTTAAAAAAAAAAAAAGAATTACACTATGCAATAGAGAAAGTTTTTTAAAAAATATTTGTTTTGAGAGAGAGTGAGAGAGAGAGAGAGCACTTAAGCAGAGGAGGGAGGAGCAGAGAGATAGGGAGAGACAGAATCCCAAGCAGGTTCCACGTGGCCAGCATTGACCCTGATGTGGGGCTCGAATTCAGGAACCATGAGATCATAACCCAAGCCAAAACCAAAAATCAGATGCTCAACCAACTGAGTCATCCAGGAGCCCCTAGAGAAACTTTTAAACACAATCTAGCTAATCTCAATATTAACTTTTTTTGATCAGCTTTACTGAGATATAACTGACATGTAACATGGTATTAGCTTAAAGTGTGCCACATGATTTATGTATATATATCTAAATGGTCACAATAACATCCATCACTTCACAGTTATAATTTTTTTCTTGTGATAAGAACTTTTAAGGTCTATTCTCTTAACTTTCAAATATACAATACAGTACTGTTTATTATAGTCCCCATGTTGTACATGACATCCCATGACTTATTTATTTTACAACTGGAAGTTTGTACCTTTGACCCTCTTTGCCCATTTCACTCACTCACTCCCCATCCTCCTCCTCTGGAAACCACCAATCTGTTGCTGTTGACTTTGATTTTTTTTTTTTTAATTCTGCATATAAGTGAGATCATATAGCATTTGTCTTTCTCTAACTTATCTTACCTATAATACTCTTAAGGGCTCACCCATGTTTTTGCAAATGACAAGATTACCTTCTTTATGGCTGCTAAATACTCCATTGTGTGTATATGTATCACATTTTCCTTATTCAACCATTGATGGATTTAGGTTGTTTCCACATCTTGGCTATTGTAAATACTACAGTGAACAGACGGGTGTAGATCTCTTCCAGATAGTGATAATGTTCCCTTTAAATATATACCCAGATGTGGAATTGCTAGATCCTATGGTAGTTCTAGGTTTAATTTTTTGGGGAAACTTCATACTGTTTTCCATGGTGGCTGCACCAATTTACAGTTCCACTAACAGTGCATGAGACCTCCCCTTCCTCCACATCCTTGCCAATACTTGTTATTTCTTGTCTTTTTGATAGTAGTCACTCTAACAGGCATGAGGTAATATCCCATTGTGATTTTGATTTGCATTTTTCTGATTAGGGGTGTTGAACACTTCTCTATGTAACTGTTGGCTATTTGCATGATTTTTTTCAAAAAATGTCTATTCAGTTCCTCTGACCATTTTCCAATTAACTGTTTGCTTTTATGCTGTTGAGTTGTAGTTCTTTATGTTTTTGATATTAACCTATCAGATATGATTTGTAAATAAATTCTCCCCTAGTTTTCATTTTATTGATGTACAGAAATAAGTTCTTTCGTTTGAAGTAGTCCCACTTTTTGTTTTTGGTATCAAATCCAAAAAAAAAATCATCAAATTTCAAAGAACTTACCTCTGTCTTCCTTCTTCTAGGGGTTTTATGGTCATACATTATTTAATCCATTTTAGTTTTTGTGTATGGCGTAAAATAGTGATCTTTCATTGTTCTGCATGTGGCTGTGTAGTTTTCCCAACACTATTGAAGAAACTATCATTTTCCTATTGTGTGTGTGTGTGTGTGTGTGTGTGTGTGTGTGTGTATATATATATATATATATTTTTTAAGTTTATTTCGAGAGAGTGTGCATGTGAACAGTGGGGAAAGGAACAGAGATGGGGAGAGAATCCCAAGCAGGCTCCACATGCATAATGCAAAACCGGACACAGGGCTCAGTCCCATAAACTGCAAGGTCTTGACCTGAGCCAAAATCGAGAGTCAAATGCTCAACTGACTGAGCCACCTAGGGACCCTGCCCATTGTATATTCTTGACTCTCTCATCATAAATTAAATGACCATATACATAAGGGTTTATTTTCTGGGCTCTATATTCTGTTTCACTCATTTGTTTTTTATGCCAGTATCAACTGTTTTGAGTACTACAGCTGTGTAATATATTTTGAAATAAGGAAGTGTGGTGCTTCCAGACTTGTTCTTCTTTCTCAAGATTGCTTTGGCTATTCGGTCTTTTGTGGTTCCACACTGTTTTTAGGATTATTTGATCTCTGTGAAAAATGCCATTGAACTTTTGTTAGGGACTACATTGAATCTGTAGTAACTGCATTGAATTAGGGTAGTACAGACATTTTATAAATTTTATAATTCTTCCAGTCCTTGAACACAGAGCATTTTTCCATTTATTTGTATCTTCTTCAATTTCTTTCATCAACATCTGGTAGTTTTCTGTGTATCAATCTTTCATCTCTGGTTAAATTTATTCCTAGGTATTCTTTTTGATGCAATTATAAGTGGGTTTTCTTAATTTCACTTTGATTTCTCTTACTTTTGTTAGTCTATAGAAACACAACTGATTTTTGTGTATTGATTTTGTATCCTATAACTTGACTGAATTTCTTGATTAATTCTTTATTTCTAACAGTTTTTTAGTGACATATTCAGGGGTTTTCTATATATATCATGAAGGAAGTACAATTGTCTCTCTTTGCAGATGACACAGACTTCTCTTACAGTGAAAATTTTCACTGAAATGGTGAGATCTGCTATGAAGTCTAAACTTTGCCATGCCTGCCTGGTCTCAATCAAACTTGATTTTCTTTTTTAAGAAACTTTTTTAAGTTTAAGGGAAGAAAACAACTACTCCAGATTAATAATGGGAACCACACATTCTGTATTCACTACACGCTGGCTGTGGAGTGGATTTGCTGGCCGGGAGGGCTCCATGCACTGGCAAGGGCTGGTTCTTATATCCCCTTTATCCTTTGCTATTTAAGTAAAGGCTGGGCCACTTGGGCCTGCTGAGTGTTGACTGTTCTCAGTGACCTCAAATCATACAGTGGTCTCTTCCCTAGTGGCACTTATCTTTTAACCTTTGCCACACTCATATAATTTTCTATCCTGTGGCACAGCATGAAACAGTAGTGGATAGTTTCAGTAATTCAGAATATCTTAGAATATTGAAATTTCACATACTGACTTATTAATGTTTGTAGTACATGAAACATTTTTTAAAAAAACTATAATGGTAAAGAAAAATTGGATGACACGTCTATACTGTGGATTTTCATATTATTTATGGAATATTTTTAAAAACCATTAAGTGTTATTTATGTATCTAATGTGCTGCTGCTGACTCAATGATAAGCGAGCAAAACACTGTACCATTTTACTTTTTCTCGAAAAGAACACAGTGTGGATGTCTTGCTTACAAGGATGAAGATTAAATTACATGTAAGGCACTTAAAAGCACAATGTACACTGTAAGCTATAAGCTATGTTATAGGAATGTATAGTTACCTTAAATCGATTTGAATTATTTCTTCAGAAATAATTATAATCTTGAATTTGTGTGAGAATCAGATGTCAGTGTACTTATTAATTTATTGCTCTTATAGTGCATTACATTTGAAAATCTGTTTCTTTTGTTGTTTATGGAACATAAATATAAAAATTTCAGAAGTCATACTGCTTTGTTAATTTTGCCAGACCAGTCACAAGAAAGCACTGTTTTTAGTAGTTAAAATTTTAAAATGGGAAGAGGAAGAGCAGGCACACAGTGATGTGAGCGACTTTGATCCTTGGTTCATTCTATAACCTTGAATTACACTGTCAATAAAATATTAACGTCCATATTTACTAAAGTTGAAAATTAGTGTAATGATTATAAAATTTTTCTGAAGGACTAAGAACAAACAACTAGAAAATACATTTTCTAGAATGGTAGCTTCAAATATTTTAACTGAATTAATGTTTCAAATATTTTTCTGGTATTTTTCATCCTGAGATGTTGACTTATAACCCCTAATTGCAAAAAAGAACTCCTAGGGTACTCTTTCAGGAAAGATAGTCGCTATGCTAAATTCCAAAGCAATAAAACCCTCTACTTTTAATTTGCAATGGCAACAGGAACCTAATACGTCAAAATACATGTACATTTAAAAACAGTTGAGAAAGTGAATGGAAGTGTTTAGATGGAAAGCCTATGTGTTACAGGAGCAAAGACGACATTTGTGACTCCTCCAGGTTTTCGTGGCATTTCAGGTTCAATACCACACATCTAGTACCTGCATCTACATATCCATAGTAGCTACCTACATATTCACAAACCACAATAATGTCCTGAAAAGAATCCAAAATGATGTATTCAGATAAAAGTGACTCAGAACAAGATTATACTCTCCTTTGTTTTCAATAGCTCACAAATAGTAAGAAGAAAGTCTCCCATAGAAGTAATAAAAGCAATCAAATTAGTTCAGAGATAACAAACAAATGAATAGTGTACAGTAATTAAAAGGAAAGGTATCACCTTTTATATGGACATTTCTTTTGGGGGTAAATTTTTAAATCATTAAAAGTTTTTTGTTTTTTGTTTTTTTTTTGTGGGGGAAGAGAGAAAAAGAGAGAGAATTCTCATGAGAGGGGCAGAGATAGAGGGAGAGAGAGAATCCCAAGCTCTGTCAGCACAGAGCTAAACTGGGCCTGGATCTCCAGAACTGAGATCATGACCTGAGCTGAGATCAGGAGTTGGACACTTAAACAACTGAGCCACCCAGGTGCCCCTTGGGGGTAAATTTTAATGTAATAAAATCAACACGTATTTGTCTAACACGCTATTTCTGTACAGAGAAATCTCAGTAGATACCAAATATCAAAAACAATGAGAAAAACTTATTTTTTTAATTCATGGCTGAGTAATGTCAAAATAATGAAAACAACTGAAGGCAAGACAGGAAAAAGTGAAATCCCATAGCATCATTTAGACTGGCAATTGGTAACAGTCCTAAAAACACTTCCCCATCCCTGGGGCCTAAAAGGGCCCCGGGTTTAAGAAGCCATGCCTACCTGGGAGATGGTAATTGCACAGTTCAGGACTGTATTCATCTGCTCTGCCATAACAAAATACTACAGATGGGGTGGTTTAAACAAATTTGTTTTCTCACAGTTCTGGAGGCGGGAAGTCCAAAATCATGATTCCAGAAAATTCCACTTCTGGTGAGGCTTGCCGATGGCCATCTTTTTGCTGTGTCCTCCTATGAAATTTTCTCTGTGCGCAAGTGGAGAGTGGTCTGTTGTCTCTTCCTCTTTTTATAAGCACGTGGTTATGGGATCAGGGCCCCACCCTTCTAACTTCATTTAACCTTAATTCCCTCTGTAACGCCCGATTTCCAAATACAATCACATTGGGGGTTAGGGCTTCAACGTATGAATTTGGCAGGACACAATTCAGTTCACAACAGGGGCTGAGCTGGATGGGCTGAGCTGGATGGGCAAGAGACTTGTGAACCCCCAAAGGGTATCAGTCTCCATGAGCAAACTAGGAAATACCTAAATGTGCCTTTCTTTACTCCAAGTAGATCCATGAAGGGGACAAAAGTCTCTGCCTGAAGGACAAGGGAGAGAGAGGCAGGAAACCCAAGATGAAAACTGAAGCGATCCAGGGTTTGTCATGCCACGAGATACAAACTGGTGGTGTGAGAAAAATAAAAACACTATCTTTTCTATAGAAACATATTTTAAATAAAAATTCCCCAAAATAAAGTTTAGAGGAATACCAACTCACAACCAAAATCACTGGTCATATTAGAAAACAAATAATCAATAAGCTTGTTTCAGACAAAATAACATACAACAAATTGTAGATTTAGAGTCACAAAAAAGGAGAAAACATGAAATCACATGGAGAACATAAACATTTACTCTTTTTTAGGAAAAGAAAATGAGGACAAGACGATTGGGTGGCTCAGTAGGTTAAGTGTCCAACTTGACTCTTGATTTCGGCTTGTGTCTCATGGTTCCTGAGATTGAGCCCTTGAGTTGGGTTTTGCACTGGCAGCATAGAGCCTCCTTGGGATTCTCTCTCTCTCTCTCTTTCTCTCTCTCAAAATAAACATTTTTTAAAAAGGAAAAGAAAAAAGAGGAAATAATAGAACTATTCCAAATGACCAGGAATGTTTGAGAAAGAAAGAAATAAGATTTTTGGTAAAGAAAAAAAAAACTGTAATTAAAAACTCAGTAGGTTAGGGGCTCAGCTGGATTAGTGTCTGACTCTTGATTTTGGCTCAGGTCATGAGATCGAGCCCCACTTTAGGTTTAGATTCTCTCTCTCTCTCTCTCTGCCACTCTCCTCTGCTCTAAATAAATATTTAAAAAGTTAGAAAACACTCAATAGCTTGTAAATAGGTTACAGAGGGCAAGAACACAGACCTAGGGACCTGGAAAACAGAATTAAAGAAATATCCAGAATGCAATACACTGTAGACATGAAACAGAAAATATGAAACAGATATAAAAGGGATACGAAGAACAGTGTGATGACAAAACATAAGTGTAATCTGATTTCCTAAAGGAGAGAACAGAGAAAATGAGCAATACGGAGTATTTAAAGAGACAGTGGTTGAGAATTTTCCAGAATTGTGAAAATCACTAATTTTCAGGTTGAGAAAGCTCAATTAATTTCAACAGAAGAATAAAAAGTAATTTTTAAAAGTCAAAAATACTGGAGTTAAAATAAAAAAGGAAATCCACAGATGGACACATTGTATTATAATGACTTTAATTGTAAAATACCAAAGATAGACTGTAAAGAATCTTTACACAGAAAGAAGACAGACTAGCTTCAAAGGAGTATATATCAGATCACAACTGTAATTTCAGTAGCAACAATGGAAGCAAGATCATGAAAGAATATCATTAAATTCTGAGAGAAAATAATCATTAATCCAGAATTGTAGAGCCAGCTAACTTTCAAGAATAATAAAATGATACAGTTTTGAATAAATCTAAATAAATAATGACTGTATAAAACAAAACAGCTATTCTGGGGATTAAACTGAGAAAAAAATAAAATTCTAGACACTAACTGAGGAAATCAAACTTTGTTCAAAAATCTCTGGGTAAGAAAACAGGAAAGACACTAATTTTAGATTTTGTTAACTATGCAGGTTAAATTTCTTGGTAAGCACTAAAAGTTAAAAATTGAATTTTACCTTAAAAACATTTTTTATGTTTATTCATTGAGAGAGAGAGAAAGCACAAGTGAAGAAGAGGCACAGAGAAGGGGAAAGGCACAGAGGAGGAGAGACAGAATCCCAAGCTGGCTCTGCATCATCAGAGCAGAGCCTGATGTGGGGCTTAAACTCATGAACCGTGAGATCATGACCTGAGCCAAGATGAAGAGTTGGATGCTTAACTGACTGTGCCATCCAGGCACCCAAGTTTTACCTTTTAAACTAGTAGATGGAGTGTAAATGGAAAAAGAAAACAAGGGGCACCTGGGTGGCTCAATTAAGCATCTGACTTTGGCTCAGGTTGTGATCTCACGGTTCATGAATTTGAGTCCTGCATTGGGTGCTGTGCTGACAGCTCAGAGCCTGGAGCCTGCTTCAGATTCTTTCTTTCTCTCTCCCTCTCTCTCTCTGCCCCTCCGTTCCCCCACTCTCATTTTCTCTCTCAAAAATAAACATTAAAAAAAAAAGAAAAAGAAAACAAAGCTCAATATAAGAGAAGGCAAAAAACAAAACAAAACAAATAACCAACAAAACCTGGGCAGTGAGGAAACACAAAAGCACAGAAGAGGAGATAAATGAATCCTAATAGATTAGTAGTTTCAACAAATTTAAGTGGATTAAACCCTCCAGTTAAAAGGTAATCAGATAGAAAGAAAAAAAAAGTCAGAATTTTTCAGTTAAAAAACATAGATTTAAAAGTAATACAAAATGAAATAAAAAACATTACTAGAAATAGAAGCTACACTATGAGATTCAATTCTAAGCTTTGAAGACAGAAAATGTTTAATTTGTATGTACCTAATAAGAAAGTTTCAAAATACAGAAAACAAAAATTGACAGAGTGACAGGAAGAATTAGAAAATCTACTAGAGTAGGAAATTTCAACAGATCTCAGATTCTGAGTGATCACTGAGAAGGAAAACAGTAAAACAGAAATAATTTGAACACCACTATCAGTTTGGTTTAATGGATACCCAGTAACCGGAAACAGCACACATTCAAGCACTAATGAAACACTTGACAAAAACTAACAATATTTTAGGTCATAAAGCAAATAAACTTCAACATATCAGTCTGATACTGACCCATTCCCTAACCATAATCCAATTACAGCATAAATCCATCATAAGGACAATTAAAAATCTATAGGTTATGAAATGAAAAACTCCACAAATGCAGAAGTCAAAAAAAGAAATCATGATGAAAAATAGAAACTACTTAGACCTTAAAAACAAATATTGCTATAGCACTTTGATAGGACAGAACATTATTTCATTTGATCATTATAAAATAATCCTGTGAGCTACACAGAATCATATTACCTCTCTCAACCGCATAAACAACAGAAATGCTGTAAATTAATTTTTATATGTAAATAAAATCTCTGTCAAAAGTGCTTTGGAAACTGAAATGTAAGTGAAAATCTTAAGGGGAAGGCAAATCAACTATCTCTTTTACACACTATGTTGACTAGCTCACAAAGTTATAAAGAAAGAATGTACTATCTTAACACTGAAAGTTCAAGATGCCCACTAGTTCATTTTGGTTTACAAAGTCCTTTAGATCTTTATGTAAAATATACAAACTTATATGGTATTTATTATTCATATGAGATGAACAAATACTATCAGAAGCCTTTGCTACACGAGTGGAGGAACCAGAGTTAAGACATTTACTCTCTCACACACAGTCCTGACGTCTTGGTTTTAGCATCTGTTCAAATGGTGCACAGGCAATTAACAGCATTCCAAAAACTGCCTACAGTACAAAGGGAATTTTCATTTAAGGTTCCCCTCCCTTTTCATGTGTGGGCTATTTTTGGAAGTGTGGTTTTATTTTTTTTCATGCACTGAAAGAGAATTAAGAAAATTCCAACATGCCTTTGTGTCAGCAAGTGCTCTTTTTAGTCCAGGTACCAGCGAGTGATTGATGGACCTGTCAGGCCCACAGTAGCGGACAGAGAAAGTTGGCAGAAGTTCAGTGTTATTGAAAGAAATCTCAAATACTTATTTCATCTCCTCTATTAACTTTAATCACATTTTCAACATGGAGCCAAGAATGAAGCTTTGACAGTAAGCCATAAATTTACACAAGCAAGCATTGTCACTTTTCTGCAGTAGCAACACTGAGATAACACGAGGGAGTTGGGTATTTTCTTTCTTGCGCCTTTCTCTACTGAAGAGCACTAAAAACTTGAAAAATTTACCCATACCTCAAATCCATTTGCCATAAATCTCAAGAAATTATTGCATTTAATTTTGCTTGGTTTATGGCAAATAAAAAAATCAACTTGGTTCCTCAATTAGACTGTTAAAAGCAGACTTTTTTTAAAGATCACAGTGATGACAGAATTGGTACTGTTTCATCATAATACACCTGCTTATGAGAACAGACACTGAACACTAAAAAAGGATTTACATTTAACACGGATCATTTGCTATGTGGGCACATACTTCTGGTTTATTTAGAGCCAGAGTCTTTATATGGTTCCAGAGGGACTCCTTGGCAGATTTTGCTGATTACTCATTAAACAGTTGAAATGTGTATAGACATTATTTATCTTACAGAGCTTACCCACAGCAACACAGACACAAAAACGAGGTAAATGAGGTAACAGACAAGATTATGGTTCTTGGAAAGGCTAAAAGTCAAATAGATTTTTGGTAAGCTTTTCCTTCTAAGTATGTCTTAAAAGTTGAAAATACTACGTGCCGGAAGGCCACAAAGCTTAACAAGTGTGTCTTGTCACTCAGTGACACACGCGGCACTCTGCTGTTCTGCACAGTCTGTAACCTTCCCAGCAGGCAGTTCAAAGACCGACGTGGCCATCTTTGCCTCAGCAGAGACAAGGTCTTGACTCCCCTCTCTTCAATATGATGTCTGCTCCAAAGACAGTTGTTTCTGTCTACATTACTCATGGAATAATACTGTACACAGTCTTCCAATAGCCAAGGACATTATGACAGGCAGCCATTAGATCTGCCTTCTAAGCCAAATAACTACTATTCACCCTGTGTAAGAATGAATTATTTGTTCTAAAGTCTGTGCTTACAGTTCTCTGAGATAATCAATGGAAAGAACACCCAATTCTGATTAACAAAAAACAAATTTATGCCATTTTTTCCTGCTACTCCTCCCCATTCAAATAATAAGATACAGGCACTTAAAACTGGAAAGATGTAGCTCTCTTCTTCTATTAAACACTTTTTTGCCTTCTGATGTAAGAGTGCCGATGAATATACTGCTAAGCTTGAAGCAGAGGCTAAATGGTTTGGTGGGAACAGTTTTTTTTGGGGGAAAGTCAATGTTTTCCTATGAAAACATTGTCGCTCTTATGGTTAAAGTTCTTAAAAGGTTGAAAATTTTGCTAGGTCCTTCTCCATCTCGGCGTATTGTTCTTTAAGTCTCTCCATGGCTTTTCTGTGTTCTTCATCCACTTCGGCCTGTTTGCTGTATTGTTCTTTCATGAAATCTTCCCACTGGATTATATGCTGTTTTTCACTAGCTATTAAATGGTCAGTAAGAATCTGAGAAAAGAAATTTGAAAGTCACATGACATTTTCCAGATAATTATTCTTCTATGCAGAAGAGACAAACATAACTTTACTTCTTGATATTTGGTTACTACAGCAATCGGCCTGAAAGTCACAATGCTAAAAGTGCATTCATTACAGTTTTAATGTCCAACAGGAACACGACGTATTAGAAACATCTAAGTCTTCTCTTACCATGACCGAACATGGGTAACCATATTTCTGAAATCTCAAAAATCTCTAGTATCTTTAAATGACAAAATCAAACACAATCCAAGTAAATTTTTATGCCTCTATGTCTCCTCAAATTTCACTTAACTACCTATAATTTTTAAATCAAGTTTAAAGAATATATGCCAAGAAGCAGCATTATTGTAAGAAATTAAAGTGCAGGTCTTAAATAAAATATTTTTTAGATGCATTAAAAAAGTAGTTTGTTAATCACTGGGAAAGAACGGAAGACATCTCTTCTGGTTCAACTCCATTCCTTAAAGTAAATAAACACCTAAAGCATCTGTGTCAGATGTCTGAAGTTCTTCCTGAGATGTTCTCAGTGTTTCTATATGGAGATGAAAAAATGTTCTTTTGAGTTCCACAACAATAAAGATAAAACAAGGTGTGGGCCAAAAAGGCACAGATTTAGTACAATGAAAATTACTGTCTCTGAAGACGCACAGCAGAGAAGACTGGAGAGGAAAAGAGTTTATGAAAACCAACGTCATCCTTTATCCCTGCCTTCAATGCTCCACACATCTTCAGAAGTTACGTTCTGACACAGATTAAGTCCTATCAAACAAACAGCACTGTGACTGATGCAGACCCTACCAAGTTATAGCGCACCTCAGGTCAGCACTGATTCCAGGCCCTCCAGTGAAAACAGGACACGTGGCACACTCGGGTACCGTCACACTAGCTAACGGGGAAAAAGGAAACTGTGTTTTCCCGTGGCCATGTGTCCTTGCTGCTCTGATTTCTTGCTCATCCGAGTCATGATGAGCAGGATGAAAAGCTGGACGACCCATCATACTCTCAGTATTTATGAAGCGCCTATTTTGGCCAGCTGTTTCGCCTACCTTATCTACTTCTAAAAACCACTCTTATAAAATCACATTACTTCTACTTTACTGATGAAGAAATTAAGGTTTAAGGACACCACATTTAATTTCCTCATGGTTACTCTGCAATGAAGTTGTAGATCCAAACTTAGGTCTCTGTGACACCCGACCCATGCAGGCCATTTCTATCATGATCTATCTGGATCTTTCCAGAAGGTTTGTACAGGTAGCTAGAAATCTCTCTCGCAAGACGAAACAACTATTAGAAGAGCTTCTTCTGCCAATCTGATCTGAAGTTCCTCTTCACTGAGGCTTTTCAAGCAAAAAGAGGCTGGATTAGAGGCTGAGGTTAGAGGTAGAGTCAAAGGTTCTCTTAAAGTCTGTGCCCCAGACCCCTGGGACCTGCACAGGCACTACACTGGTAGGGAGAGTGGGCTGGGGAGGGGATGCTGATGCTATAAATTTGGGAAACAGGTTAAACAAAATCCGTTTTTTCAGCCTCATGGACTGTAATTCTTCAAAAGATGAATAAAACATGAAGACTTAAACTCTTTTCGTGGAACTTTGGCAAAACATATTATATTCTGAAAGAGACAAAAATGTCAACAAGCTCCCTCAAAAATGGAATCCTGCTTTAGCTGTAAATTATTTTTTAATAAATACAGAAAATAACTAGTGAAACATGCATGCTCAGATGCTGTTTAATCACTTTTTCTTTTCATTTTATTCTTTTAGGACACGCACCATAACTGGCTCAGCCAACCCTGTGATCTGGACCACGAGGCAACAGCCCAGACACTTCCCATCAGAGAGCACTTTTTCCAGCACAACTCAACAGAAAAATAAAGATTTGGGAAGCACATTTCAAATTCTGGTTCACTTGTTACTAGTTGCATGACCCTGAGCAAGGTAAAGTTTCTTTAACTTTGAAATGAGGAGAATAACACTTTACAGTAATAAATAATATTTACAAAGACCAGAGGTAATACATGTCAAGGTCCTGGCTCACTGCCTATGGAGCAATGAAAATTAATATTACTCTTATATGAATTATAAGCAAAACATCTAGAAGGCAGATCAAACCACTTTTTATCTTCCCCATTTTCTGTCCTTTAATTCTAATAATTTAATTTCACGAACAGATTCTTGGAATAATTTGAGCCATACAGACAACTCAAATAAAAGTGAGTTTCCTCTTCCCGTTCCTATACTCAATTCAATCTTCCTCGATGACTCTACTATTTATCATCTGGTTTTAGGGAACGACTTTAAGATGTTGCTAAATACGGTATGTCCATTTTGTAGTTTCAGGATATCATGACTAAAATATACATATATACCCAACTAGCTTTTTCACAGAAGACAGATCATGTCTTGGCCTCACAGTCCAGGTGAAAAGAAGTTGAATGCTGACCACTCTCTAACCCAGTTGAGAATCTAGTCTTGCTTTCTTATCAAGAAATTTTTTTTTTAATATTTTTATTTATTTCTAGGAGAGAGAGAGACAGCGTGAGCAGGAGAGGGTCAGAGAGAGAGGGAGACACAGACTCTGAAACAGTCTCCAGGCTCTGAGCTGGCAAGTCAGCACAGAGCCCGATGTGGGGCTCGAACCCACGAACCGTGAGATCATGACCTAAGCGAAAGTCGGATGCTTAACCGACTAAGCCACCCAGGCACCCCTCTTATCAAGAAATTCTTAAACTCACTCTATTTCTTAGCCTCTCACTTTTAACAGTAAGTGCTATGCAAACTTGCATTCTTCATAGCAATCAGTAAACAAAACAAAACAAAACCAGAGGGCAGTTTATATATTCATATACTGACAAGACCATACTCTTTATATATATATAAATAAAATTTGGCTACCTGAAAATAACATCTGCCTGAAATTTAGTTGAGAACTACATGGTAAGACTTTTAATCCATCAAAAAGAAAAAAAGATACCAAAAAGCCCAATTACACACATTGCAGTGTTCATGAAAAGCTTTTCTGATTTTGAATCTACTTACCTTACTTAACACATAATTCTAACCATGTCAGTTAACTGGTTTCCAAATGTACACCATATTAAATGTCACAAATTAGAAAAAAATGCTGATAAATGAGATAGGAAGAAATGATAGGCATCAGCCTTACAGGGAAGGAGAACATAGATAACAATAACTTAAAACACAGTCTTTGACGGCATTTGGTATGGAAAAACACTCTCTTGGAGTGCCTGGGTAGCTCAGTCAGTTGAGCATCTGACTCTTGATTTCAGCTCAGGTCATAATACCAAAGTCGTGGGCCTGAGCCCTGTGTTGGGTTCCGTGCTGAGCAGGGAGTCTGCTAAGATTTTTTCTCTCTTGGGGTGCCTGGGGAGCATAGTCAGTTAAGTGTCCGTCTCTTGATCTTGGCTCAGGTCATGATGTCAGTGTTTGTGAGTTGGGATTCTGTCTCTCCTTCTTGCCCCTCCCCTGCTTGTGCCTTCTCTCTCTCTCTCCTTCCAACCCTCTCCCTTAGCCCCCTCCCCTGCTCATATTCTCTCTTGCTCTCTAAAAAAATTTTTTTTTCTAAATTTTAAAAAAGAACATTCTCTCTTTCTCTTAATTCCCTGAGGACATCCCCACAGTCACCATAATATAAAACTGTATATTCTCAGTAATTCTTAATTCACAAAGTTTATAAAATTTAATAAATTTTTTAAAAAACCATTAAAGTATGAAATATATCTATAAATAGATTCTTAAACTTATTTTTTTCTTGAAGCAGTGTGAATGTACACAGCATGGAGCAGGTGCAGGCAGAGAAGGGGGTTCGGGGACATCATGGACCCTCCAGCCTTCCCTAGGCTGCCGCCTACTCTCAGAGCTCTGCAGGTCCCAAAGACCATGGGGCTCAGAGTCCATCTGGCAAAACACATTAGCTGCTTAGACAAGTATGAAATACATTTTCAAAGATTTCTATCCAAGACAAAGTTATAAAAGTGGTGTGCTTAAAGAAGATAAAACCTGGGGCACCTGCGTGGCTCAGTCAGTTAAGCGTCCGACTTTGGCTCAGGTCATGATTTCACGGTTTGTGGGTTCAAGCCCTGCGTCGGGCTCTGTGCTGACAGCTAGCTCAGAGCCTGGAACCTGCTTCAGATTCTGTGTCTCCTTTTTTCTCTGACCCTCCCCTGCTGTGTGTCTCTGTCTCTCAGAAATAAATAAAACATTAAAAAAAAAAAAAAGATAAAACCTCAGCTTTGTGTAAACTTGCTAGATGGAATGGCTCATTTTCTAAGATTCCTAGACACATAAGGTTTTATTGTATAATATAGCAAAAAAAAAAAAAAAAAAATCCCCAATTAGCTATCTCTTACATACCACTTAAGCAAAAGGGAAAAAGTGTTCCAAGCCAACAGGTGTGAAGGTTATCCCAGAGTGTATCTATTCCAGGTGTGAGGATGTGTGGCTTGGAAGGCTGTGACTTTACTGGACAAAATGACAAGTTGCTGAGCAGCTGCTTCAACGAAAGCAGCAGATACGCCGCCTGACAGACTGTCACAATACGTCCTCAATGCCACCAAAGCCATTCTAACGCCAGCATGCGCCCCAGTCCATATGCTTATAAAATCCAAAGATTTAATTTGACATGCCATTGAATCTGTTTAAAGCTACAAATAACTCTCAGAAATACGGAAAAATCCTTTATAAATACTGAACTAACTGTACACCATCACCACCTGTTGCCCATCACTTTCAAAAACAGCCATTCTGCTTTTATGTTCAATTAATGGGGTTCTATAAAAGATTTAGTCTGAAATAAGTATTCCTCTAATTAAAACACATCTGAAAAACAACAATCCCATCAAACTATAGTTACATTCAAACAGGTTCATACAAATCTAATAGGAAGTGATAGTTCCCCTACATACATATCAAATTCTTTTTCTACAACCCCTTTTCCTGGCATTAGTAGTTCAATGAGTACCAAAGACTTTTTTCCTGATGTTTATACAGACATATTTCTTTAATAACAACAAAATGAGGTCATATTACATAGGACGGTCTACAGCATTCTCTTTTCAATAGGCAACAATATGTACTAGAGGCCCCGCACCAGCAGGAGGGTGGGAGAGCTCTGCCCTGGGTGCACGCAATAAGAGAGTGTATTGTCTGTACAGAATTTAAATCAATGACACAAACAAATGAAAGACTTTTTTTTTTTTTTTTAACATCACCGGGCACTGACAGAACTGGAAAATACTGGTGATAAAATATTCCTAAACCAAAAATCATTCTTTAGTCTAGAGCCCTAAATAATTACTGAGGTTACTGGCCAATGTTAATAATATGTTTCAAATTAACAAATTTTAATAAAATGTTTCAAGTTAACACATTTCTATTGTTTATCCTTTAGTAAGATTTTGTATTTTACACTGAAGTTAATTTAGAGGACTTCCAGTTACGCAACCTGTCCCAGACAAAACTGAAGTCGGCTATACACGCTTATTTCAAAAGGAAATTCCTAATAATTCAGAATCATTTAAGCTTTCTTTAGATGTTCAGCCCCTCAAACACCTTGGGAGTAAATAGTATTGCACTTAAACAATGATAGTAGAGCAACCGCAGATAAAACCTGAATCAGTTCAAATGCATTATTCTACGTTATCTCTTTTTAGTACTTAAATTTGCATATGTTTTTATCTGTACTTAAACTATTATACTGTGGGGACATTGGGAGCCATTAGAATAGTTGCCAAAGAAACAAAGGCAGTATTGCAATTTCTGGGATTTATTGTGACATGTGATTTTTATAAAGCTCTTCCGGACTTACTTTATGCTTAAAACTTTTCTGAACTATGCATCATCTATTGCTTCAAGCGAGAGAAATTTTTCAAAATTATAAAAAAAGCATTTTTAATCAACTATGACTCAAAACTGATTGATAAATCTGAGTATACTATTTAGTCTGAATAGTCAAAGATCAAATTCAATGAAGTTATTAATAAATTTGCATAAGAATCAAAAGCAAACTATTTAATTATTACTCATTACCATAACAGACCAATTTGGATAACAGGTTTTTTTTTTTTTAAATAACTGATGTACTTAAATGTATTACTCTGTCATTTTTTTCCTTTGGTGTTGTAATGCTTCTTAAGTTCTTTTTTTTTTTTTTTAAATTTTTTTTGTTTTATTTATTTCTAGAGAGAGAGAGAGAGAGACAGCGGAGCAGGGGAGGGTCAGAGAGAGAGGGAGTCACAGACTGAAACAGGCTCCAGGCTCTGAGCTGGCAGTCAGCACAGAGCCCGACGCGGGGCTCGAACCCACGAACCGCGAGATCATGACCTAAGCGAAAGTCAGACGCTTAACCGACTAAGCCACCCAGGCGCCCCTAATGCTTCTTAAGTTCTTAATTCTTTTTTTTTACTGGTGGACTATATACATGAAATTAGAGAGAACACCGCCTGTATTTTTTTCTTGTTATTATTCTTTAACATCAGATTTATTAATTAAAAATAATTTTGTTTGGGGAGTGTTAAAACACGGTCTATTCTAGGTGTAAAATACTGTACATGCACTGCCCCTATGGACCTATTTCCAAGGTCACACAGTGAGAAGAGGGTAGCATCAGGGGTAAAAATCCAGTTTTCTACTCTTTTTGCTATATAATGCTGTGTAAACCAAATAATGTTAAATTATTAGTCTCTCAGGATCGGCAATGCTTTTAAAAATGACAGAAACTAACAAGTACTTCACATTCCAGTTTCAAAAGTAATTAAGAGCTTTAAAACACCTGGCTGAATATGCCTGAATAGACAGAACAAAAAGCCATAGGCACACACTGTGAACCACCCACTTAGGGACTTACATGTCGGGCTCTGGCTAATTTTCAAAACAAAAGCGGAACTAACTTTGCACTAGTTTTTCTTTTTCTAGCAAGAGGTCATATGGGAAAGCATGTGGTATTAAAAATCAAGTCACCCCAGACCAGATGAGATTACTGGTGAATACCACAAACGTTGAAAGAAGAATGAACATTAATCTAATCCTTCTCCAGCTCTTCAAAAAACTGAAGAAGAGGAAAGACCTCCCAACTCATTCTATGAGGCCAGCAACATCCTGAGACCAAAGCCAGACAAAGACACTATAAGAAAAAAGAATTGCAGATCAATATTCCTAATGAATACTGATAAAAGATCCTCAATAAAATACTAGCAAATTGAATTCAACAGCATATGGTTCAATATATGAAAATCAACAAATGAAATACAGTACATCAATAGAATGAAGGGGAAAAAAACCAGAATCTTGTCAATCTTTGCAGACAATACATTTGACAAAGTTCAAGATACTTACATGATAAAAATACTGCACAAACTAGCAATAGAAGGAAACTATTTCAACATAATAAAGGCCATATGTGAAAAAGTCACAGCTAACCTCCTATCCAGTGGTGAAAAACTGAAAGCTTTCCCTCTTGTATCAGGCAATTCTGCTTTTACCACTTCTATTCAGCATAGTATTGGAAGTCCTAGCCAGGGCAATATGGAAAGGGGAAAAAAGGCATCCAAATTGTAAAGGAAGAAGTTCAATTATCTGTGCTTACAGAAAACATGATATTATATGTAGAAAACCATAAAACTGCGACAAAAAACTTACTAAACAAATTCAGCAAATGTGTAGGATACAAAACCAATACTAAAAAATTAGTTGCATGTCTATACTCTACAACAATGAACAATCCAGAAAAGGGTGTTAAGAAAATGCCATTTACAATAGTATTGAAAAGAATAAAGTATTTGGGAGTGAATTTAACCAAGGAGAAAAAAGATATACACTGATAACTATAGAACATCCCTGGAAAAGAAATTAAAGACACAGTCATTGAAAAGTCATCTCATGTACATGGACTGGAAGACTTAATACTGTTAAGATGTCAGTGCTATCCAAAGTGATCTGTGGGGTCAATGACATCGCTATTAAAATCCCAATGATGTTTTTTGCAGAAATAGAAGAATCCATCCTAACATTCATATGAAATCTCAAGCAACACCAAATAGTCAAAACAATCCTGAAAAAAGAATGAAGTTGGTCTCACACGGTGAGTGGTGTCCATGGGGCTTTGACATCTGGGACTAAAACCATCACTTTTCACCCTGGAGAGATTGTCCCTCCCAGGGGTAGCCTATTCCTAGAGACAGTAAACAACTCCCCCATAGCATGCCTTTTACATGCAAGCTAACCAGTCCAGAGCCCATATCCCAACCACCTCTACTGGGCTCTCACCCTCTGGGCCACTGTCCTAATCATACAAGGCCAGATAGCGAGGGACAGCCTCTATGCCCCAGAGTCTGCTGAAATTGTTCAATTTAGTCAATGCTAAAACTGCTAATCCTGTCTCCCATGTTTCTTCCTGCTGAAGCTACAATAACCTGTTTTCCCCTCTCTCTTTGCCTCCTGACTAGCCCCGGTGCTTCCTCCTATGGTCCTACGCGCATGGAAGCATCCTCCTCTTGGGAACTATGAGTTAACAAATAGCTTTCCATAACAATCACCCCCTTATGTGTTGGCCTTACCATATCTGCATAACAATAAAGCCTTCATTTTATAAAATACATTTCCTGGTTTCAAAACTTACCACGAAGTTACTATAATCAAAATAGTGTGGTGCTGCCATACAGATAGACATAGAGACCACCAGAATAGAAGAATTAGAAATAAACCCTTGCATATAAGGTCAAGTAATTTTTGATAAGGGTGTCAAAACCATCCAAAAGGGAAAGGGCAATGGTGCTGGGAAAACTAGGTATCCACATGCAAATAAAAATGAAAATGGACCCTTACCTTGCATCATATACAAAAATTAACTCTAAATGGGCCAAAGATGTAAATGTGAAGACCTGAAACTATAAAATTCTTAGAAGACGGGAGAGGGAAAGCTTCAAGACATTAGATTTGGCAATGATTTCTTTGTTATAACACCAAAAGGATAGGAAACAAAAATAAAAATAAACTGAACATCAAAATTAAACCCTTTTGTGCCTCAAAGGACTCTATCAACAGAGTGAATGCCAATTCATTGAATGGGAGAACAGATTTGTAAATCACATATATGATAAAGGGTTCATATCCAAAATATATAAAGAACTCCTACAATTCAATGACAAGAACAAAGAACCTGGTTTTAAAAATGGGCAAAGGACTTGAATGCACATTTCTAGAAAGAAGATACACACATAGCCAATAAGCAAAGGAAAAGATACTCAACATCACTAATCATTAAAGAAATGCAAATCAAAACCATAATAAGATACCATCTCACACCCATTAGGACTGCTACTACCAAAGACACAGGAAATAACAGCACTGAAGAGGATGTGGAGAAAAGGGACCCTTGTGTACTGCTGAAGGGAATACAAAGTGGTGCAGCTGCTGTGGAAAACAGGATGGTGGCGTCTCAGAAAATTAAACATAGAATTACCATTTCATCCAGTAAGTCCGCTTTTGAATATACACCCAGAAGAATCATGAACTCATGTTAAAAGCAGTGTTAGTCACAAGAGCAAAAAGGCGGAAGCAACCCAAGTATCCAGATAAGTGAACAGATACACAAAATATGGAATATACATATAATGGAATACTAGTCATCTTTAAAAAGGAAAGAAGCTCTGATATTTGCTACAACACAGATGAACCTTGAAGACTCTATGTTAGAGAAATAAGCCCCTCACAAAATGATAATGTTGCATGATTCCACTAAAAAACTGTGCCAAGAGTAGTTGAATTATAGAGACCGAAAGTAGAGCGGTGGTTGCCAGGAGGGTGATGGGGAGTTAGTGTTTAATGAGCAGAGTCTCAGCTGGAGAAGATGAAAAGGATGGTAGTACTGGTTGTACAACAATATGAGTACACTTAATGCCACAGATATGCACACTTAAAAATAGTTAAAATGTAGCTCTGTGTATTTTACCACAACAAAAAAATTCTCAAAGCAGGTTTCAGAGTGTTCTTCCTAAATGAAATCAATTGCATTTCTTAAATAAGTGGATACTTTTTTTTCCCCTTAAGATATAATTAGAAAATGCCAACTTTAAAAAATAATGAGGGGCGCCTGGGTGGCTCAGTTGGTTCGGCATCTGATTTTGGCTCAGGTCGGGATCTGATGGTCCATGGGTTTGAGCCCGGCATCAGGCTCTGTGGTGACAGCTCAGAGCCTGGAGCCTGCTTCAGATTCTATGTCTCCCTCGCTCTCTGACCCTCCCCGACTCATGCTCTGTCTCTTTCTCTTTAAAAAATTACAAAAAAAAAAAAAGAAAAGAAAAAGAATGTTTACTAGTAAGCCACAACTGTGTACCAGAAGTATTTAGCTATAATGATTTTGTCTCTTTCTACAAGAGACTTAGTAATAAAAAATTGGCTTACATATACCTCATTAAAGATAAATTTAAAGAGAAGCCAATCCTGAGGCCAAACTATGTCTAAGAATAGGTCTATAAATGAACTCTGGGCTACAGAATAGAAAAGTTTTGCATATATTATGTCTAAGTCAGTGACTTAGCTGGCAGGGAGGGGTGTGGATTTTGACCCTCTTGTCCCTCAAACCCTCAAAGCACAGGAGGAAAGGCTACTGGCATCTAGTGGGTAAAAGCCAAGGATGCTGCTAAACATCCCACAAAGCACAGGACAGCCTCCACAACAAAGAATTATCTGTTCCATAATGTCAATACTGCAGAGGTTGGGAAACCCTGGTCTAAGGGAAAACTCTGAATATGCCAACTAAGGTCTAAAAGGCCCTTTCATACATCTGTCAGTAATACACTGTCATTAATTTTACCTATGCCTTACACTGACAAATAAAGAACTTAATTCATTTAGTGAGAAGTGTCAGAATAACAGCCGTCAGTAAGGATTTTAAATAGAATACTACACACTGATCTATTTGTATTTTTAAACTCTATAAAGAATAATGTATATGCTATTTCATTGCTCTCATGAAAAAAAGCATGCAGGGTTAATAACCAAACCTAATAAATTTCTGCAGATAAGATGAATCAAAGGATTCATGTTTATTTCATTATTATCTCCAGTCTGGTTGAATATGGTTTCAAAAACTGACACTTGTGCATGAACCGAACTTTAAACTACTTACAGATATTAACAGCTCGTTTCCCTTGATGGAATATTTTTAAGAGTCAGTGAATTTTCTAAGCTAGTTTTATTTTCATTTCACTACTTTTAATGCTAGCTTCCAAAATCCAGCTTTGCATAAGTGGGTAGTTTTTCAAGACTTATGTCAAATAATTGGGGAATGTACATTTATTGTTCTTCTGAATGAACTTTTAGGTATCAATTGTGGGAAGTGTAATTTGGATGAATGACGTTTATCATAATTTACTTCCCACAGAATTCCACAAATTGTCTTGACCTAAAAGAATTAATGATTAATGGCAATAGTCTATTTTATTCCATTACTACTCCCATCTTTCTTTGTTCTGAGAGCCATTCAAATATACAAAATGTAGCCAAAAGTATAACCAAGGGCAACATTGCCAGTAGATTATAAAAGGAAGCTACAGGTCAATTTTACTTTGTACACATTTGCTAGATGAAACATTAAACTTTATGTCTGTATCTTTTATATATATGTAATCTGAGTGCTCTGCCATGGCAATGTTGGCAAAAACCAGATAGAACAGTAAAAAAAAAAAAAGTTCTTAAAGATACATATTTCAAATATTCTGGTAGAGAAGTACCAGAAAAGAAACGAAGACTAAAGGTTTATTGCCTGCAAAAATATAAGGAATTTTTACTTTTCTCTAAGCTGTGTCTGAGAAAGACATTTTTGTGTCACATTCAATTTAATTTTATTAAATTATCTGGAGAAAAAAATCAGAGTAGATTCTTACACATGTAGGTTTTGTAAATGTCATATTAATTCTTAGTGACACATTTCAGTATATTCTAAAATACACATTTTTAATGTTTTTGCACATTAAAAATGGTTTAGTAACATTCTCTGGCATAATATCTATAAGAAATATATTTAAGACAAACATAATTTAAGTGCTTTTATTATTTCTTGAGGCCATTATTTTTTCAAACCCTGTGACGGTATCTTAGTATCTTTTAATTTAGAAAATCATGAATGGGCAGTGTTAGGAGCCATTCTGAACTCAATGGTAGAGAATACTCCTTGTGAGGTTAAGGCAGACTTGCAAGGTCTCCTGCTGTCAGATGATGATTGATATCCACTCCCACTCAACTGTTTTTGCTTGAGCACCGACCTCTGAAGCACCTTGTTGACTGGTATTGGGAGTGACTTATTCTGGCCCTGGTATGCTGAGTGCACCTTGTGAAGGAACTTACAGTAGGAACTTTTGTGATTATGGGAGCAAACATTATGTTTCCCGAGAATCCTGTTTTTCTTATAGTTCCCCTTAAGTCAACAGGCTATTGACCCCTGCTCACAAAGAACTAACTTTTGCCTTTGCTATGCTAAAAACATGGTCTTGTATTTGAATGCTAAAGATACCTTCCTTCCCCATATGATAAGCATCTAAATCACCTACATCAATCACTGTTGATAAGGTTATGCATGAGTCTTCTACAAATCTATGTTCTGGAAAATTCTTACATATCAAAGAAATTTATCATCAGAAATCATTGTCTAAGGCAAATGCCACTTCTGTGCAGTCCCCCAAACACTTAACCATAAACAAAGCTGAGTCTCAGTCAGTGTGGAGACACCTGCCTGGTGACCAGAAAGGATCTTGGGGCTCTCTCATCCCTCCCTCACCGACACTGTCCATCCTGCAGGGGCCCCTGGACCAGCTGCAGTGTGACCCCGGCAGGGCGGGATTCTCAGTGCTTCACCAACCTAACCAGACCACAGCAGGGCTCTTATCTGCACAGTGATGACTGCACCTTAAACAAATGATTGGGCTGGCCGGGGAGAAATGGCACCTTCCATTTGGAGCAAGAGGCAATCTGCAAAGTCATTTCACGTCGATTACATACTATAGTTTATCTGGTAAGTAGAAAATCAACCTATCAGGTAAGTAAAACTGGTATTTATTTTGCAGATGAGAAGACTGAAGCTCAAGGGCTTGCCCAAGGGCATACAGCTGGCTAACAAAAGAAACTCAGGTATTTTTTCACCTACGCTGGTCATTTTCCTACCTGTATACAGTTAATACACCAAATGTGAAAAAAGTTCCAAGTGACAAGAGAACCTATTCTGATTATAATTTTACGTAAGTTCTGCTCAGGAATGACAAGGATTGACACTTAATCACAATCATAACTGCACTGACCATGTCTTAGGAAGAAAGACCCATAACATGTGTGTGCATTTTCACGAGAATCTGCTTAAACCACATAGCAATGTGCTACCACAGCACTCTTTATTTTACTTTGAAAACCAAGAGAACTGCTTATTTACAGGAACAGTCAGTACAGCCAGTGTTCTATCAGCTAGTGTTTCTGTTTCTCAAAAACAGAAATACTCCTGGTGCCCTCAACAACAAACTGCCTAATACAGCATTCAAGAGTCTCCAGTCATCTCTGGAAATACCCATTTAGATACTCCACATGCCAGCTGCATGAGACTATGGACTTCTCCCACCTTTTACCTTTGCTTACACTGTATCCATCGCCCTACATTATCTTTCTCCCCATCCTCTACGAAACTGAATTCCGACCCACTAATCAAGGCTGGGCTTGAATGTCCCCATCATCTGAATACCTCAGTCCTTTTGCCAAGATCCTACAAAGTTCTTTGTAACTTGATCACAGCTCTTAGTTTCTCCTACATTACACCAGTGTCACTGGCTTGGGACTCCCTCTTCTAGACTGTTAGTTCCTGAGTGTATGAATTGCCTTACACTTAACAAAGTCTTTCATCCCCACTGGCACCTTGCAAAGTAGAGAACTAAAAAAATATCTCTGCCCTCAGTCTGGCATGGCCCATGTAAGGTCCAGTGTTTGCCTTTACAGTGTTCTCTGGGCATGGCGCAAGCACTATACCCTAACAGACGTTCCTGCCTGTGGCTCTACCTCACCATTTTATCAACATGCTCAGCAGCCCTCTTTCCTGACGCAGCCTGCTGTGATTTCACGCCTCTTGGGCGGCCTTCCCACCTGCTTGAAAAGTCAAGTCCTTTCAGTAAGGCCTAATTCATCAAATTGCTGAATTTTAAACTCCATATCAATATTTAGAGTTGAGTGGAGGGTACAGAAACATAACCTCTGGCAAGGTTTATTCCACTGTATTTTTACATACAGTGCAGATCTGAACTATTATTGTGGATTAACCACAGCACATTCTAGAGAAATGGAGATAGTAACATAAAAGGCATTATTTTCAGAGTACCTCAATATTTTCAATATTTCTTAAAAGTACACCTTTATTAGCTTAGAATAATGAATTAGTTATAAAACTACTTTATGGAAATTGTAAGTGAAAATAACAAATTATCACAGGACCTTAAATTCTTGTGCTGTTTTTCTACATCTAACTTTACTAAGATACACTTTCAATAAGCAAAGCACTACCCAGCAACTGATTTGCATACTCTTATGACTATTCATTAAGTAATCCATCCATGGGCGTGAATGCTTCCTTTTCTAGAATAAATAGAGATAATATACTTATCAGTGCTTCAGGCTCAAAGAAAAGACTTATATTTCCAATCTGGTAGGTATTTTCTGTTCCAAGTAAAAGTCTTATTCTCTCTCCTCAATAAGACAAATATTGCTTTGAGGGAAAAGGTGGAAATGTTGAAAAGGGAAAAAAAAAAAAAGATCTGCAATTTGAATTATAAAACTATGGAGGGTATAATCATGTGCTCATACCTCTTTAACACATCTTCAATGAATTAGCCATTTTTAAATCTTTTAAAATCACTGCACAAAGAAAACAAATTCAGAGACTTTTTTAATAAAAAGCAACTGCTAATAATATGATGATAATAAGAGTTATGGGCCCCATTTTCCAAATGATCTACTTTTACCTTCTTTCGTTCCTGCTCCTTCTGTTGGAGTCTACAGACTGCGTCAGAAGCTGTTTGCACTGAAATAAAACAGACAAAGTGTTTTCAATCAGCAGCCCTTGTTCACAACTTACCTGACAAAAACACCCCCAAAAGTTGAATTATTTCAGATCTCAAGAAACTATGAAAAAAAAAACCTGATACTATTTTGGCTGTGATAGAATGGCTAGAAGGGAAAAAAGAAGTTTTGCCAATATATTTAGGTTTCATAATTAGAACCGCCATCATTCAGAAGCCTTGAAGGACAAGCCAAGGACAATTAAGTACTAATTCCAATGACAAGTTGTCAACAGTGACTTCAGAATTCTCTAAAAAGACATAAAATGCCGGATAAATTTATCATTACATTCTCATTTTGTCTACAGTGTCTGATTCATTAGCCCTCCCTCTCCCTTTTTCTCATTCACAGAAACTTCTCTCTTGCAGCCAGTACTCGGTACCCACAATGCTCAACGACTTTCTATTCTTGCTTCCACTCTTTTCTGCTAATTCACCCTGGTTGCCACTGCCAGATTCAAATTTCTCTGGGTTGTTATGAATGGGCCAATCAGGCAATTAGAGATGAAATTAAAAAATATATGGAAACAAATGAAAATGAAAACACAACAATCCAAAATCTATGGGATGCGGCAAAGGCAGTCCTAAGAGGAAAGTACATTGCTCTCCAGGCCTATTTCAAGAGATTAGAAAAAGCCCAAGTGCAAAATCTAACAGCTCACCTAAAGGAACTAGAGGCAGAGCAACAAGAACGCCCTAAACCCAGTAGAAGAGAAATAGTAAAAATTAGAGCAGAAATAAACAACATCGAGACCAAAGAAACAATTGAACAGATCAATGAAACCAAGAGTTGGTTTTTTGAAAAAATAAGCAAAATTGACAAACCTCTAGCCAGACTTATCAAATTTCTCTGGATTGTTTCCTTTGAGCAACTTCCCTTTCTAATGAACGTCTCTTCACAGTAATTATTATAGTTATTTATTATTATTGTGTGCCCAGACCTGTGCTAAGTACTTTCCATGTATCACCCCTCTTAATCCCATCTTCCTAAATTAGGAGAGAATCACCATCCCATTTCACAGATCTTTGGCATTTGAGGTATAAACAATAGGTAATATGACTAAAAAGTATAGAAAGCAGGTTTTAAGGGGCGCCTGGGTGGCTCAGTCAGTTAAGCGTCCACTTTGGTTCAGGTCATGATCTCACAGTTCAAGAGTTTGAGACCCGCAGCATGTGCTGACAGCTCAGAGCTTGGAGCCTGCTTTGGATTCTGTGTCTCTCTCCTCTCTCCCCCACTTGCACTCTCTCTAAAAAAGAAGAAACTTTTATAAAAAATCAGACTCATGCCTCTAAAGACGTGGCTCATACCCACAACAATCCTCCTCTTGTGATCTCATCAATGAGACTGGTTTCCATCCATCAGTTCTTCAGGCCTCTTCATTTACTGGATCCATTTTATTTCTATACATAAATGTTTTCACTGACTTCACTGTTAGGCACGCAGGTGACCGTGAGCTATAGTCAAATGCAGAGTTGAGCACTCAGGTGTGTAACTGCATGTTTGCTTGTTCACTCGTTCATCTGTCAAATACCAAGTGAGCATCTGCTAGGAGCCAGGCACTGTCACTGGTGCTCCTCCTAATGCCTCAGCGCCTTAGTTCCTCATTTGTAAAATGAACGTAACAACTAATGAGGGGACTTCAGAACTGACGTTAAATGAGATAATAGTCGATATTATGCTGACAAGTAACTTAAACATGAATACCACTTAGAGCAGTTCCACACACATTGTAAGCTGTCAAGGAAGGCTGTGATTACTATTACTCCACTTACTATCCCTACTGAAAATGCTTTCCTTATTCCCGTCTCCTAATGACAATGTTCTACTTGTCTTAAAAAAACAGTTCAAGGTGTCCTGCCTTCATAATAAAGCCCACCTAGATTAATCCCTGCCCTGTAAGGATTTTCTCTTCTTGGAAATTCCTTTATCAGGTATGTGTGTATCTCACCACTTTATCCTGCTTTGCTTATGCAGAGGTTTAGTAGTGGTTTACAATTTGCCTTCCTCTCCTACCCAAACCTAGTCCCGAACAGGTCCCAAGTTCCACAGCAGGGCAGGGACTGTGACTTACCTTCAGAAAAATGTTAGGTCCCTCCCTGTGAGAATATGGTCAAAGAGGAGGATTCTGCTTTTAAAAAGTAATGTTTTCATCAGTAGCCATTTATTTTAGTTATATCAAAGATAATGTTTTAGGACTGAAAATTATGTTCCCAATCATTGTTTGTTCTAACAGAAAAGATGAAAACAAAACAAAATGGGAGCTGATTAGATCTGCCTTCTTTCTGTGGCATATTAATATTACATCATTTTCCCCAGGCCATGGTTCTATCATTTCCTGATTGGACTTTTTCCCCTGACTCTGAACATAACTTAAAAAAAATTTCACTTGTGGTCTTTGGGTGCTTCATCATTTTCAGATCATTCTGGGCTTAATCTAAGAGAAAAGTTACAAGACTGTGACATTATTTTGTCATCTGCTATGTCCTTTAAAAATTTAATTAGAACACATCTGACAAAGGCACACTTTTGTTCCTTATAGGGATTGTCTTTGTGCTCAGACAGAACGCCCATTTTTAGAAACTTCAGTGCCTTAGAAGTAGCTGATTTTTTAATTCTTTAGCCACACAATAAGGTTTACTTTCTAAATTTAATGAAATGTGCTTTTCTAAAATACAAGAAAATCATGTACCATACCAAACATTCCTTCTTCGTGATTAGAGACCCCGAGAGGAAAAGGCCCATTATTCAGCCTTCCTATCGCTTCCACTCATTAATGGGTGCACCTAACGCAGTAGGAAGCCGAGTCCCCTGTCGTCTGTGCTCCAGGACACAATACTGATTTTAAGGAGTCAAGGATTGTCAAATTATTTTCTCTCAGCCAAAAGATTTTTTGAAATTAGCACCACATACAGTAGTTGTGCCACATACGATGGGTGACAATGTCCCAACTGTCCTCACACAAGAGAAACGAATACATTCTATCACGATGTGTTAAGTGTGAACCTCAAATATATATGTAAGCAAATAATTTCGGCTTGGTATTAGAAGATGTTAGCTGAATTCTCAGTCATTCATGTCAAGGAACAAATAATTACTTCAGGACTACAATGTGCCAGGCACTGTTTTAGGTGCCAAGGGTACCAGAGTCCCCGAGCTCAGGGAGCTTATATTCTGGTTGTGCAGACAGACAGCATATAAATGCTTAGCATGTCAGGTGGTGGTGGATACTGTGGAGGAAAAAGCACGGTGAAGAGAAGAGAGAATGCCAGAGTGAGGGGACATGATTATTACAGAGCAGCTAAGAAGGTCTCACTGTTGACACCTGAGCAGAGATCTTTGGGAAATGAGAATGTACAAATCTGACAAGGGTATTCAATGGGGCGCCTGAGTGGCTCAGTCGGTTAAGCTTCCGACTTTGGCTCAGGTCATGATCTTGTGGTCCGTGGGTTCAAGCCCCACATCAGGCTCTGTGCAGGTGGCTCAGTCTGCAGCCTGCTTTGGATTCTGTGTCTCCCTCTCTCTTTCTCTCTCTGCCCCTCCCCTGCTTGTGTTCTGTCTCTTTCTCAAAAATAAATAAACATTAAAAAGAAATTTAAAAAAAAAATCTGACAAGACTATTTCAGAGGCAGCACCAAGTGCAAAGGCCTTGAAATAGAAGCATGTTTGGCACATATTAGAAGAATGAAGAGGCCAGAGTAGCTAGAATGATGTGTGGGAAAGAAAATGGAAGGAAATAAAAGTCAGAATGGGGGCCATTATGTAGAATCATCTAGGCCACTGTGAGGATTCTGGCTGTTCTCTACGCAAGATGAGGAGATTCTGACATAGTACTGATAAGGGCCAAATTACATTTCAAACGGATCATTCAGCTCCTATGTGGAGAACAGACTATAGGGAGGAAAGACATAAAGATGAGTTATGTGGTTACTACAGAGAGATCAGAGTGGCTTAGATCAGGGTGATGGCAGTTAGTGAAGTGGTGAGGGTGGTCAGATCCCAGTTATAGTCTCAAAGTTGTGCCCAAAAAATCTGTTAGTAAGATACGTGTGAGCAGAGGTGGGGAGAATGGGAAAGGTAGAGGAAGAAGATGGGGAGAGGGAGAGGCAGTCAGTGAAGAGAATGCTGGTGAAAATTCTAACTAGTAAAGTGCTATAAAAGTTTTGGTATTTTAGGGGTGCCTGTATAGTTCAGTCAGTTGAGCATCAGACTCTTGATTTTGGCTCAGGTCATGATCCCAGGGTCATGGGATGAAGCCTCATGATGAGTTCTGTCCTGAGTGTGGAGCCTGCTTAAGATTCATTCTCTCTCTCTCCCTCCCTCTCTCTCCCTCCCTCTCTCTCTCTCTTCCTCTGCCCCTCTCTCCTGCTCGCTCTTTCTCTGTCTCCCTAAAATAAAATAAAAATTGATATTTTATGGGCGCCTGGGTGGCTCAGTTGGTTAAACATCCGACTTCAGCTCAGATCATTATCTCACAGTTTGTGGGTTTGAGCCCCGCGTCGGGCTCTGTGCTGACAGCTAGCTCAGAGCCTGGAGCCTGTTTTGGATCCTGTATCTCCCTCTCTCTCTGACCCTCCCCTGCTCACGCTGTCTCTCTCTCTCTCAGAAACAAATAAAACATTAAAAAAATATTTTTGTAAAAATAAACATAAAAAACTGGTATTTTAAATCACTGAATTCTTTTTTTTTTTTACAAATAGTTTATTGTCAAATTAGTTTCCACATAACACCCAGTGCTCATCCCCACAAGTGCCCTCCTCCATGCCCACCCCTCCTCCCCCCCACATCCACCAGTCCTCAGTTTTTGTCAGCATTCAAGAGTCTCTCATAGTTTGCCTCTCCCCCTTTCCCCCACCATTTCTGCCCTTCTTCTCCCCCTTGGTCCTCTGTTAAGTTCCTCCTAATCCTCCTATACGTAAATCACTGAATTCTTAAAGATTTCTAGCTAGAGACAGACTAAAGCAAAACCAGACAAACTTCATCACCTAAATCACTCACAAAATAAATAAGAAGTTAAAAAAAAAAAAGGTAAAAAATTCCATCATTTACTTAACAAGGGAAAATTATAATTGCATACTATAAACTTTGAAATGTGGTATGATGGCCAAGACCTGAGACTCCTAACCCCTAATTACTTCATCCTTCAAAAGTGAGAGAAAGAAAATAAGTTGACAAAATTGTTAGAACTCTAATATGCTTTAATTTGTACCGAAACCGATGTGGGGGGTGGATAAAGGCTCATATTATGTGAGAGACAGACGAAACAGACACTGGGTCCCTTCTGCAAGAAAATCTAGCAAAATTGTCCATAGGTGCTCCATTATACAAAATCTCTCTTTATTAAAAGAGAGCAAACATATTGCATTAAATTAAAAATTGAAATTGCAGAGCTAAAG
This sequence comes from Proteles cristata cristata, assembly GCA_017311185.1. Lineage (NCBI taxonomy): Eukaryota > Metazoa > Chordata > Mammalia > Carnivora > Hyaenidae > Proteles > Proteles cristata. The sequence continues at coordinate 235,590 of JAESUZ010004966.1, read as the reverse complement.
AAACAAACAGAACTCTAACATCATCATTACAGATCCAGTAAATAAATGAGAAGGAACACAAGAGTCTAAGACTAAATAAACAAGTGGCAGCATTAGGATTTCAGGACAGAAAGCAAATACTGTAAACCTTGATCAGGTTAAAATTCACAAGTGAGGTTCGGGAAGAGAGAGGGAGGGAAGCTGTGAATGTCCTAATGCCTCCAACTCTCAAGGCATTAATCAACACAGAAATAATAACAACATGACTCTAACTTCTGAATGTTTTTTATAATTATTTTTCTTTGAATGATCTCTTAGTAAATACTATCTTTTATACAAAAATGACACTTATTTTAAGGTATTTCCTTTAGTTTTTAGTGTCTGTTCCGTTAAATTCAAATAAAATTAAGAATTAATACCTAAGCTTAAAAGGTATATGACCCCCCCAAAACACAAAACAAAACACTCAAAAACAAACAAACAAAAAGAGGCGCCTAGATAGCTCAGTTGGCTAAGTGTCTTGACTTCACCATAAGGTCATGATATCGTGGGTTCCTGAGTTCCAGCCCTGCGTTGGGCTCTGTGCTGACAGCTCAGAGGCTGGAGCCTGCTTGGGATTCTGTCTCCCACCCTCTCATCCCCTCCTGCACTCATGTGTGTGCCCGCTCTCTCTCTCTCTCTCAAAAATAAACATTAAAAAAAAAAAGTGTATGATCTCATTATCAAGTGCTCCCTCTCCCCCTCATACCTGCCCAGCTATTCATTTAGCCATCATGTCTCTACCCATCCTTCTATTTGCATTTATACAAAGATGTCTGAAATGATGTTCACCAAAGTTAAAAAGCAATGGTTATTTTCAGGTAGTTTTTTAAAGGTGATTTATTGTTTTCTTTTTTTTCTTATTACTTAAACATACATTCTTCTGTTTAAATAATAATTTTAAAAAGTCATGTCTCTCTAAATAGAGAGGGAGGCAGGGAAGGAGAGAAAACTATTTTCCTATGACCGTGTTAGTTAACGTGAGTAAGGAAACCCACAGGCTCTGTCCTTACTCTAAAATCAAGGTCTAGGTCCTTAATACTAAGGCAAGATAAGATACTCAGACAACAAACTTGGTGAAATGCGTAAGTCTATTAAATAATTAATAAGCCGGGCATACACTCCTACTGTTTTCAGGATGAAAATAACATAAAGGCTGTATCTTGATTACTTTATGGTTGCTTTTTTTTGTCCCCTCCTAGAACTTTCATTTACGTTTTGTGATTTTTTTTTTTAAAGGAACCACAGGTAAATTTTTATTCTAAAGCTGCTGGTCACCAAATCCAAAGACACTATGCAAGTGGCCACACAGACAAAAGTGGAAACAGTTCCAAGCTGAGGATTCCATAATAGATCTACACTCCAATAATTCAAGATGTCCCTACTGCCCCAGAGTTACCTAATTCTGTGTCACACGTGAGATAAGCAGCCGAAAGTCCACAGCTGCAGAGTTCTGGGCAGCACAGCAAAAGAAAATGCAGCAATTGTCTTAACAGGCATGAAATAAAACTTAACTCATCACTAGGCCTGTAGAGTACTACTTGGACCAGAATATGTTCCACTACATTCCATATAAACTGTCTTGCATGATTCTGTACAATTCCTTGATCAATCAGTATCAAAAATAAACAAGCCAGCACTCTGCCTTAAAATGTCAGATTTTTAAATGGGCAATTCCCCAGGAAACTGGGGACAGGTGGGCCCAGGCAAAGCTCAAAGCTCTAAAATTAAAGCACATAATCCTCTCCATTCTACACATGCTCATGATACTTAGCATAAAATATTTGGGTTGAAGCCTACTGAGCCTTCCATGCCTCTAAGCAGGAAAAAACCTCCAAAAGCCATTTCTTAGCTGCACAGAGCTAATTACATGCAGAGTAGTCCACAGATCTTAAAACCTTAATTATCAACTCTGGATTTTATGTGTTTTAATTCTTCCTTTTAGGATACACTTATAGTCTGAATTCCATTTTACTAGTAATACTTTTCTATTTCATTGTGGAGACAGCTTTTAAGAGGTTAGTCTTCACATCAGAAGTAATGTTAGCCAAAGAATTAATTTAGTCAAAACAACCATTCATAGATTTTTATCAAATTTTACCCAATTTACCTTAATGTACTCAAAGAGTAGAAAAGAAAAGTTATAGGCACATCTCAAATGCATACATAAGTAGTCTTATTAATAACTGAGTTTTTTAGTAGAACATCTGGAATGTTTGTTAGGATTAAGAAAGTGATAGTCTGAGAAAATAAGGGATCTATATAGTAAAATGCAAAAGCCTACAGTCAATTTTAGACTTTGTACTGTTCCGCTCAAAGAAACCAAAACGTAATCCTGGGACATTAATTCTCTCCAAGCCCTTTAGCATTAGAGCACATGAGACTGACTGGTACCCGAATACAAACACTTGCTAATTTCAAGATTTGGTTAATACCAAATCTTTCTACTGTTTTCTTTCACAGGTCATTATTTTACTGGCTAGTTCTGTTTTCTCCTCCCCCCACCCCCCCCACCCCCGGCTCCCCAAGAGATACTTTTTCATTCTGCACATCAGTAATCCATCATTATTTACCAGCATATCTAACCTTGGGCATGCTGAATATGTCACTATGGATCTAGACCCAACCCTGAGTTGTCGATACACTTCTAATTTTAAAATCAGTTAGTAGTAAAACTCCTGTTAGTTTATATGCTTAATTAGTATCCTTTTTTAGTATCTCTCCACATTACAATATTTTGCTCAATGAAAAAAGTTATAAAATGTTTACAAACATTTATGACGGGATTCTTTTTTTTAAAAAGTTAAAAATTCTAGTATCCTGGTTGAAAATCAAGTTTCATTTCATTGCCTACTTCCTAGTCATCAAACTTCTTATGCATAATTAAACTAAAAAAAAGGTAAACAATGCTGCAATTTTCTCACATCCTAAAGGGACTGATTACCTTGCGTACCCCAGATGCCCACATCTCACTTTGGAGATTAATGCTCTCAACACCCCTGGCTGCACACATTAATCACTGGATAGTCATGTGCTCTGTGACAGGGCTTCTATTTTATCGGTTCCGATTAAGAATTCTCTCCCCACCTCCCACCAAAACACTGAAGGAAATACATTTTGGCACAGCACTCATTTGAAATAAAACAGTATTAGAACAAAAACAAAAAACCAAAAAACTGCTGGCTTACATCTCTGGAGAACTTGGTTTAAGTTGTCCTGCACTATTTCTGTACATTTGGGCAGAGTCTGTTCGTTTGTCTCTTGGATCATATTCTTCAAATTTTCAAGAACTCGCATTTCTCGAAGACCACGTTTTTCCTATTAAAAGAAAGTAAATTATTTATACATATTGTGTCTTAAATCTCAGTAACTACTTTCTGGGATTTCCACCCAGGTTTTGGGTGTTACATTATTACTGTAATTTACACAGCTTTCTTCCAATTATTTGGCAATAAATGAGGTCACAACCTGGAGGCACTTTTTAATTATGAAATGCTTCAAAAGTTGCAGTGTGTAAGATTTTTACAGCAGTGTTTAAAAATGGGCATGAGATGGGGGTGCCTGGGTGGCTCAGTCGGTTAACCATCTGGCTTCAGTTCATGTCACGATCTTGTGGTTCATGAGTTCGAGCCTCACACTGGGATCTCTGCTGTCAGCGCAGAGCCTGTCTGGAATTCTCGGTCTCCCTCTCTCTCTCTGCGCCTCCCTCTCTTTCTCCCTCTTTGTCAAAAATAAACATTTAAAAATTTTTTAGGGACATTTGGGTGGCTCAGTCGGTTGAGCGCCCAACTTTGGCTCAGGTCATGATCTCATGGCTCATGGGTTTGAGCCCCGCATCGGGCTCTGTGCGGACAGCTAGCTCAGAACCTGGAGCCTGTTTCAGAGTCTGTGTCTCCCTCTGTTTCTGACCCTCCCCTGCTCATCCTGGATCTCTCTCTCAGAAATAAAAAAGTAAAATAAAATAAATTTTCTTAATGGGCATGAGAAATAATTTACAAACAAAAAGAGGCCTAGATTGCCACATACTTCATTCTGTAAAACAAAGAAATTGGACACCCTTGATCCAATTTTCTTTTGCTGTTTTCACATCAAATACATAATAATAGCCCTTATTATTAAACTTTTTTAAACTTATTCCATTTTTCTCAAAAATGTGTGGTAAAGGGAACAATAGTTCCCTGTGCAGGAAAGAGTTAACACTGATCGCTGTTCTTAGAAAGGCCTGCTTACAAGGCTGGCCTTCAGCTGGGGGCTGGGAACTTGACCAGTAAACAGTGCCCTACACTGGTATAAAACTTTCTATAAATGATAAGACATATCCTTTCTTCTGGGAGTTTGGACTTTTGATACATGCTGGGCAGAGACTGCCTACTTGACCAGTCGCCAATCAAATCCCTGGACTCCTAGACTCAGGTAGCTTCTCTGGTGGACATTTCACATGTGCTGTCACAGCTCACTGATGAGGGACTAAAGCACATCTGTGTGACTCCACAGGGAGAGGACTCTTGGAAGCTTCTGCTTAGTTTTCTCCAAACTTCTTGTCACATACCTGTTCCCCTTATTGATTTTGCTCTGTATCCTTTTGCCGTAATAAAGCCTAGCCACCAATATGACCATATGCTAAGGCCTATGTAGTCAATCGCTGAACCTGGATGTGGTCTTGATCCCTGACACACCCTGTTTCAGAAAGCAGACTTTAACACTACCCTACCACTACACTTGAGGGTAGGCCAGTGACTTGGTTCCAAAGAACAGAGTGGGGAAAGAGAAAAATATTAACTTCACAGTGGAGACAATGAAAGTTGACATCATCTGTGATGTCATGGTGATAACATGTACCCTCTGATGTAATGTGACAAGAAGGGTACTTCCCCCAAACCCATAACCCCAGTCTAATCTGAAGAAAAACATCAGACAAACCCAGATTGGGGGACATTCTACAGGATACTGGCCAGTATTCAAGATTGTAAAAGTCATGAAAAACATGGAAAGTGATAACTGTCACAGACCAAAGAACACCAGTGAGCCCAACAAGTAAATGTAATGTGGTACCCTGGATAAGGTCCCAGAACAAAAAGAGAACCGTAATGGAAAAATTTGTGAAACCTGAATGGAGTCTGGTATTTCATCAACAGTAAAATACCAATGTTAATTTCTTAGTTTTTACCCGTTTAGCATGGTAATTTAAGACATTAATAGTGACAGAAACTGAGTGAGGGTAAGGTACAGAACTCTTTATACTACCTGAGCAACTTTACTGTCAATCTAAAATTAATACAAAATAAAAAGTTTATTTTAAAAAGAGAAGTAAACTTGATTGTAGGGAAATATGAAGTTTATTGTGATACTGGGGTTTTTCTTTTCTTTTGAGCCATTCTTAAGGAGCAGCTACGGCCAGGTTTTTACTCTAATTTTTCCACAGTAAAAATTAAAAAGTTAGACAAAAGTTGAGAAAAAATGAAAAATGAATCCTGTACTATTACAATCAACAATCAACAATTCTCTACTCCTGGATGATTTTGTTCCCTCTGTAACATTCCATACACCCTCCTACCCACAATCTTAGATTCTTTTGAAGCAAATTCTGGACAGCATATCATTTTAACTGTAAATATTTCAACGTGTATCTTTAGAAGACGAAGACTCTTCTTAAAAAAAAAAAAATACATTAAGACTACCTCTCTGCCCCCTGCTCACTCACACACATACTCAATAATCCTTTAATATCATTAAGTATCAAAGTAGCATTCCCATTTCCTCAAATGTCCCATTCATTTTTTTATCCCCATTTAAACATAAATCTAAGGAAAACATATATTGCAATCGGCATGTTTCTTAAATTTTTTTAATCTACAGATTTTCCCTCCATCACTTTTTTCTTTGCAATTTGTTGAAAAAAAAGTTGAGTCATCTGTTCTGCAGTTTCCCACAGTCTGTTATGTGGCTGGAGGAATCCCCATGGTATAATTTAACATCTCCCTTTGTCTGTTCTCCTTCCTGTAAATTAGTAGTTAGAATGAGAGGTTTGATCAGATTCAGGGTTTTGTTTTGTTTTCTGTTTGCAGGAATATTTCAGAGGGAGGTGGGCTGTGTGCTTTCAGCAGGATGCCAGTAGCACCGTCTTCATTTACCAGCAGGAATACCTCTGTAAAGGGAAATTTCCCCTCAACTACTTGGTTACTCTGAGGAATGCTTACATGTGAAAGGCAAAATAAAACACTTGATTATTTCCTCTTATTTAACAGTTTTAAAAAGAATGATTTGGTTCCCTAGTATTCTCTAAAGGCTTCTGTTTGTCCTATGCATTCCTATGACTCACAGATTTAAGATATCTGAAGTTCTTCAAGCCATGACAGTATTTTTCCTTACTGGTGCTCAAACTGTCCTATTTTTTTGTCCAGTGGGAGCCTAGTTAAGTTGGCTGTGTGATGCTTTAGACAAAATTCTACGTTCTTTAGCGGCCTCTCTGCTTTCTGATATGACTGTACATTTCTGGACTCAAAATCAGCAGGTCTCTAAACACCACTATTTAGAAATCGTACTTAGAGAATGATTACCGGGGGTGCTCACTGCTACTGTGTCACTCATTATTTCTAGGCCTTTCAGTGAACAAGGCTATGAAATATGTGTTTTTATTTTTTTTAATTGTTTTTTTTTTTTTTTGAGAGAGCAAGAGAACGTGCATGTGAGAGTGTGAGGTGCGGAGAGAGAGGGAGAAAAAGAACCTGAGGCAGGCTCCTCACTGACAGTGCAGAGCCCAACACAAAACTCAATCCCATGAACCAAACCATGAGATCATGACCAGAGCCAAAATTAAGAGTAAGGCACTTAACCTATAGAGCCACCCAGGTGCCCCAAGGTATGTGTTTTTACAAGATGAATTTTAATACAGTACCTAGGTGGCTCAGTCAGTTAGACGTCCAACTTGATTTCAGCTCAGGTCATGATCTCAAGGTTCATGGGTTCAAGTCCCACATCGGGCTCTGCACTCACTGTGTAGAGCCTGCTTGGGATTTTCTCTCATCCTCTCTCTCTACCCCTCCTGTTAGCTTTCTCTCACTCTCTCAGAAAGAAATAAAAACATCAGAAAAAAGATGCATTTTAAGTTTATAACCACAAATTAAGAACAAGAAGGCTTTTAATTACACTTCTCAGTCTTATGTTTCTTTGCAGTTTTCAAAACACCAACAGAACTACAATTTATCACTACTTCAATCAAACAACAATAACAACACTAGTATCAATGAAGTGATTACTGAAAACATATAAGGGTTTGTTGTTGCTGTTTCGAAGGGATATTCAATTAAATATGCACAAATTACCATGTTTTACAGTTACTTGGGAAAATTTCTCTCTGCATGGTAGGCAATGCCACCATCCAGAAAGATAGGTTTGCTTTTTTACAGTTTACTTGATTTTCAGGGATTGTATATATATATATATATATATATATATTCAAAAAAAGTCTAGCTTCTATGCATGTCTTTTGCATTGTATTACCTCCTACCTCTCTCTTTAGGTAATTACTTTAAAACTTTATCCTACTACTGTCTAAGAATAAGGATACACATCCACATATATACATATATATACACACATACACAGGCATATATAAATGTATGCATGTATTCACGTGTATAAGTATATATATATGTGTATATATATATATATATATATTTCCAATTCTTTTCTTCTTAAATGTAAATATGATATACAGACTTTTCTTATTTCACTTTATGAGGGAAATTCATACACACATACACACAATGTGTATAATCTTTCTCTGTGTGATCACGTGGTCTATTTGTTCTTTTCTGGTATATCTTTCAGGGCTGAGAAATATCTGGCATTTTTGTTCTCGTGGTTATTTGTGTCAGTACCTTATAGAATACTCTCAGTCTCCACTTTGTTGGTTACTGTCTACTGGTTCTGTACTATAGGCAATAGCATTCAAGGCTTCACAAGACCCCCTGCCATCCGTCCATGTCTTGCTCCAGTTTCTGATTTCACAGAGGCTTGTTAGCTGTTTAGCTGGTGACTGGGTCGTTGGTATTACGGGGTTTTATGACAGATGTTGTTTGACTGTAGACTTTGGTTTTATGAGAGATGTTATCTGATTTTGCTACCCTAGTAATTCTGCTTCTATAGACAGACTGAAACGAAAAAACCCAGAACAAAACAAGAGAAAACTACGTCAAAGCTTGCTGCCATCCCCCATGGCACTAGAATCTGAATGAATCAAGACTATAAAGAGTATTCATTTCTTATGGTGCATCTTTTCTTTGTCAAGATGCAAAGGAATGGTCTCTCAATTCAAATACAAAGACCATGAAGAACAGAGACTGGAGTTCTGCAGTTCTACTCAGGGTCCAGGTCTTACTCGGGGGTCCATGGACAGGCTTTGGGGTTCCAGAATCCCCTTGAAATAGTACTGAAATTGTATATATGTCTTCTATGCATTTTTCTGGGGCAAAAAAATTCTTCAAGGACGTCTTGACTTACTGAAGTTAAGAACCACTATTAAAGTTATAATACAAAGTTAAGAATCCCTAAAAACACCAACAGCATTTTCCAGAAATAGAACAAAGAATACTGAACTTTGTATGGAACCACAAAAGATCCCACACACCAACAGTCTTGAGAGAGAAGAACAAAGCTGGAGGTATCATGATCTCAGATTTCAAGATATACTAGAAAGCTGTAGCAATCAAAACAAAAAGACTCCTAAATCAATAGAACAGAACCGAGAGCCTAGAAATAAACCCATGCTTATATAATCAATTAAGCTATGGCAAGGGAGGCAAGAATATGCAGTGAGGAAAAGATAGTCTCCTCAATAAATGGTGTTGGGGAAACTGGACCACTTTCTTACCTGATACACAAAAATAAACTCAAAATGGACTGAAGACCAAAATGTAAGACGTGAAACCATAAATATCCCAGAAAATACAGTGATTTCTTTAATATCGGCCTTAGGCAAAAGAAACAAAGCAAAAATAAACTATAAGGCTACACCAAAAAAAAAAAAAATGTTTTTGCACAGGGGTGCCTGGGTGGCTCAGTCAGTTAAGCGTCCAACTTTGGCTCAGGTCATCTCACAGTTCATGGGTTCGAGCCCCACATCAGGCTCTGTGCTAACAGCTCAGAGCCTGGAGCCTGCTTCAGATTCTGGGTCTCCTTCTCTCCTTGCCTGCCCCTCCCCTGCTTACACTCTGCCTCTTTCTCTCAAAAAAAATAAACACTAAAAAAAAAAAAAAAATTTTTTTTAAGTTTTTGCACAGCAAAGGAAACCATCAACAACATGAAAAGGCAAACTATGAAATGGGAGAAGATATATGCAAATGATATATCTGATAAGGGGTTAATATCCAAAATACACAAAGAACATACACAATTCAACAGCAAATAACAAATAATCCAATTAAAAATGGGGAGAGGACCTAAATAGGCTTCTTTTTAAGAAGACATAAGGAAGGCCAACAGACACATGAAAAGATGCTCAACATCACTCATCAATCATGAGGGAAATGCAAACCAAAACCTCACACCCGTCAGAATAGCTAGAATCAAGAAGATAAGAAACACCAAGTGTTGGCAAGGATGTGGAGAAAAAGGAACCCTTATGTACTGCTGGTGGGAATGTAAACTGGTGCAACCCCTGTGGGAAACAGTTATGGAGATTCCTCAAAAAACTAAAAACAGAAATACCATTCAATTCAGTAATTCCACTACTGAGTATTTACCCAAAGAAAATGAAAACTGGATGCCTGGGTGGCTCAGTCAGTTAGGCATCTGACTTTGGCTCAGGTCACGATCTCACAGCTCGTGCATTTGAGCCCTGTGTCAGGCTCTTGCTGATGGCTCAGAGCCCGGAGCCTGCTTTGGATTATGTGTCTCCCTCTCTCTCTGCTACTCCCCTGCTCACGCTCTGTCTCTGTCACTCTCTCAAAAATAAACATTAAAGTTTTTTTTTAAAAAAAGAAAATGAACACACACACACACACACACACACACACACACACACCTATATTTACTACAGCATTATTTACAATAGCTCAGATATGGAAGCAACCTAAGTGTCCATCAATAGATGAATGGATACGGAAGATGTGGGATGTGTATGTGCGCGCACACACACACGCATGCACACGCGCGCGCACGCACACACATACACACACACACACACACACACACAGTGGAATATCACTCACCCATAAAGAAGAATCAGATCTTGGCATTTGCAATGATATGGATGGGCCTAGCGCATACTATGTTAAGTAAAGTAAGTCAGATGGAAAAGGACAGCTACCATGTGATTTCACTTATATGTGGAATCTAAAAAACAAAACAAAAAGCAGAAACAGATTCATAAATAAAGAAAACAAAGAGATGGATGCCAGAAAGGAAGGAGGTGGGAGGATGGGCAAAATGAATGAAAACAGGGGACAAGTACAGGCTTCTACTTATGGAAGAAGGCTCAGCAGAGGGAGTACAGTCAGTGGCACTATTAACAGCATCACGTGGTGACAGATGGTAGCTAAACTCACGGTGTGTGAAGCATAATACGCAGACGTGCTGAATTACTAATTTGTACACCTGAAACTAATGTAACATGGTGTGTCAGTTAATACTTCAATAAAAATAAAAGAGAACTACTTATTTAAAGGGTTATTTCTTCTAGCACACAAACTGGGAGTCTCACACTGTAGAAAGGGAGTTTATAGCCTCGTTTATTTAAACAACATATAGGCCCAATGATAGTGTTACAAAAGATAGTGTTAGAAATCAGAAACAGTCTTGGGAAGGGGTGCCTGAGTGGCTTAGTCGGTTAAGCGTCCGACTTTCGCTTAGGTCATGATCTCGCGGTTCGTGGGTTCGAGCCCCGCGTCGGGCTCTGTGCTGACTGCCAGCTCAGAGCCTGAAGCCTGTTTCAGAGTCTGTGTCTCCCTCTCTCTCTGACCCTCCCCTGCTCACGCTGTCTCTCTCTCTCCTAGAAATAAAAATAAAAAATAAAAAAATAAAAGAAATCAGAAACAGTCTTGCCCTTAAAGTTACCCTCTGGTATGTGCTTGTTTTTATGCTGATATCTTTGACCAAGGTGTACAGTTGACACTCATTACAAAAAGAAGACTATTTAACATCTATTTAACTGTATATATATATTCACACATGTTCTGGTGCATAAATATCAAAGCTCAGCAATAATGAAGCTTGGCTTCTAATGTGTAACACACCACAAAATTACATATACAGTTAACTTTTATTTTTTTTATTTTTTTTTAAATGTTTTATTTATTTCTAGGAGAGAGAGAGAGACAGCGTGAGCAGGGGAGGGTCAGAGAGGGAGTCACAGACTGAAACAGGCTCCAGGCTCTGAGCTGGCAGTCAGCACAGAGCCCGATGCAGGGCTCGAACCCACGAACCCCGAGATCATGACCCAAGCGAAAGTCGGACGCTCAACCGACTAAGCCACCCAGGCGCCCCTACAGTTAACTTTTAAGTTGAAATTAATAGCAAGTGCTCATGTAATGTTCTTAAAATAGTGTCTGGCATTATGTGCTTAAAGGTGCTAGCAATTATTAATATTAGTATAGTTACTATAATTTTTATATTTAAGATGTAATAAGATGCAATTTGATAGTAAGAAAGGAAAGGGGAAATCAATATAATTAAAAATTTTTTCAATCACTAAACTGGTCAGTCCAACAAGCTTTAAAACCATATTGCATATGCCTATGTTTATTACATGCTACGTGGGACAGGCTTTATCCTGATATTTAATAATCTGCCAGTTACTCTAATAATCTAACCAAAATGAGAGATTAGGACATCAAATGACGTTCTAGCCTGACCTACCTTTGGAGGGATTTTCTCTTCATGAATTCAACTCACATTCCAACTCATCGAGCCAATTTCTCCTGACTCCTAGAATTACTGTACTTATTTGAATACCTTTTTTTAGCCTCTAATTTTAATCATCATTTCTCCATTTTTTTTCCTACTGGCTAACATCTAGTTTCCTTTCTCAGCTCAAACACCACCCTTTCTCTGAAAACTTTCTTCCCAGCTCTGTAGAGAGTGGTTTCTGGAGCTGTTTCCTCCTGAGATCTCAAGTTCTTTGTGCTTATTTTATCTTAATAATTCCTTCATGAAAATTCACTGTTTACAGGTGTTTTCTTCCTAGACCATCAACTTCCCGGAGGTAGACTGTTTCTCATTTATTTTTATATGTCTACTGTGACAGGTAGTTCTGGATCTCTTTCCTGGAAGTCTCCAAATATTCTTTGAGGTGGGCTATGTGCCTGTACACAGACTGTGTGTCGTTTCCCATCTGCATTCTTTTTTGCTACATGAAGTGCAGGTATCATGGCGGGACCTCCCTGAGCCATCCTGGAAGCCTAAGGGTAAGAGCAGCACTGCAGGAGACAGAGGCGAAGCTAGAAGAACACTGACGTCATAGAGCCCTAGGCTCCAGGTATTGTGAGAGAAAAATAAACACTTGTGAAAGACACTATTTTTTGGGTATCTATTACTAGTACCTAAACACATTCCTTACTAATACATGTAGATAATCAACGACTGTTCAATAGAGCAATGAAGGAATAAAATTTGCTAAAAATGAAATAAGTAATCAGAGGGGAGGTGTTGGGGGATGGGCAAAATGGGTCAAGAACAGTGGGAGACACAAGCTTCCCGTTACAAAATTAGTATCTTGGGGATAAAATGCACAGAGAAGAGAATATAGTCAATGGTACTGTAACAGCCTTGTGGGGTGACAGACGGTAGCAACGTGCGGGAAGCACAGAATAATATATAGATTTGTTAGATTACCACACTGTATAGCTGAAACTAATATCACATTATGTGTCAACTATAATCGATAAAAAATGTCTTTCCATTAAAAAGGAGACTTATGAAACAAAAAAAATGAATAAGGAACTTGTGCAGGACGCTGTACCCCAAAACACGTCAGAAATGCTCACTAACGGGGGTGCTTCCTCTCTTCCACCTGAGACGCCATGACATCTCCTCTGTGGCTAGAAAGCTAATGTATACCAGGTAGTGCCTCTACCCACTGACACTACTGGATCAATGCTCATGGAAAGGGCCCTACGTGGATCTCGGTTCAGTGGAATCAAGGATATAAAAGATCTGCATAAAGTCAGGAGGAAGACAGTCAACTGTCCAGAAACACTAACAAACACAAAAAGAGAGCTTAAATATAATAGAACTTCAATACTTTACGTAATGCTGCCACCATGTGGCACTTACTCTCTCCTTTAGAAATAAAATTTTATACAGAAAAAGATGATTGCTGCCTATGCATAAACTTTTTGAAGCATAAGAATTATAAACAACTGTAGTTTTAAACAACTGTAGTTTTAAATACTACCCAGGTTTTCTTAAGGTGAACTATGCTTAAATGTGAGAGAGATGAATGTTCTAGAGCATACTGGTAACTCTCTTCTGCCATTCCTCTCTGCCCAACCAGGCCATCTGGGGGTGAATTAGTGGATGCTACTATTTGCACCTTGATAGAAAAGAACTGTAAATAATGCAGATATATATTCAAATCCAAAGCCTCTAAAATGCTTTCAGCCTTTTGTTCTAATTTGAAGAGAAATGCCAGAATACAATACACAGAAAATACAGGAAGTTTCCAGGCTACTCTGAACCCTCAAGAAGATCAACTGCGGAAGTGATGGTATAAAAGCCTAGATCAGGAAAAGGAATTATATTACATTTAGTTGAAGATAACAAGTTAAACTTGGCTGACAAGAGATTTTTGAGCCCTTCAGAGGTCTTTCATGACAATACGAGAATATCTTGCTTTGTGAAGTGTGGGTCTGTGTCTGTCCTCTTCATCAGTGCTGCACAGGTCCCTATGTTATGTCTCACACAAAGCTAAGTCCCTGAGACACTTGCAAAACAAGCTTGTTTCTACCATACCCAGTGTGATAATTTTATTCTCTAGTAAACATCTTTTACTTTTCTAAATTTTATTTTGAGAGAGAGAGAGAGAGTGGGGTAGGGGCAGAGAGAGAGCGAGAGAATCCCAAGCAAGATTGTGCACTGATAGCACAGAGCCCAACACAGGGCATGATTTCACAAATGGTGAGATCATGACCTGAGTGGAAATCAAGAGCTGGAGGCCTAACTGACTAAGCCACCCAGGTGCCCCCATAAATAAACATTTTTTCTAAGGCAGCAGTTCTGCCACCTACTTAGCAAAACTCTATTTTCCCTAAAATCATTAAAAATTGAACCTGAGATCATTCAAATTATTGTAAATCCTGAATTAAAACTTTTTTGACTGTATTTGCCACCATTTTCTCTTAATAATAACAGTTACCAACATTTGTCTAACACCCATATATCAGGGATTTAAAAAAAATAATGTATCATTAAATCCTCACAAAAACTGCACAGTACATATTGTTCTTCCCATTTTTAAGCGGGAAACTTAAACCTCAGTAAAGAAGTAATTATAGCTAGTAAGAGGGTGGCAGAATTTGAATCCAAAGAAGTCAAGCTTCAAGGCCCATGTTATATTCATTCCTCAACATAGCCTCCTTTCCAAAAAGACCTTGGAAGGCTTCACAATGTGGAACGCAGGTAATTTCTCTCCTGAGACACATGCCCATCTTCCCTTGGCAACTATCTTCTATCCCAATTAAAAGAGGTGTTGGCTTCAACAGGAAGTGAGCTCTTAACAGCATAAATGTAATGCTTTTTTCATTTTCCATTCCACATGCAGTTTCACTTGTATAGACAGCCCTTTCACAAAACCATCTACATTATTTAAGGAATGCTGATATAGGGGCTCCTGGGTGGCTCAGTTGGTTAAGTGTCTGACTTTGGCTCCGGTCATAATCTTATAGCACATGAGTTCGAGCCCCGTGTCAGGCTCTGTGCTGACAGCTCAGAGCCTGGAGCCTGCTTTGGATCCTGTGTTTCCATCTCTCTCTGCCCCTCTCCCCACTCATACTCTGTGTCTCACTCACTCTCTAAAATAAATAAACATTAAAAAAAATTTTTTTTAAATGCTGATATAAGTATAATGACGTATATTCTAGGGATAACTCAGCCACTAATTAGCAACGTGCAACTTTTTAATGTTGCTTTCCATCTCTGGGCTCAGTTTCTATGAAGTGAAAGGTTAGTGGGGGGCCGGATTAGAAAATCCATCTTAACCCCAAAATTCTATGTTTAATACCAAGTAGATCTCTAAAGCTGTATTTTAAAAACTATTGAGTATTTCAAATTAATCAGACTGGCAAAAAGAAGAAAAAGATAACTTATGAAAAAGATGACTTACGACATCACTAGACATCAGAAAACTCAAGTTTTTGTCAGGGCTCTGCCGTTTTTCTTTCGAATCATATTAAGCACTTACAATGCACTGGACGTTGGTTTAGCCATTTTTAATATAATGAGAATATGGCATTTTTATATAATCAGGAGCTCTGACTCTTATTGGTACCTCTATTCGAATGAAGGAGGACAGGCAATAAACAAATAAATAACAAGAAAAAGATCAGGTAGTTACAAGAGCTTATGCTAGGCAGAATTCTAGGATGGCCCACGAGGCCCACCCCTAGTGTACACGCACCTTCTCTTATTCAATCAAACTCTAATCCAGGTGCTACTGTATATATATTCTACAGATTTACTAGGGCCCCAAATCAGCTGACTTTAAGGGAGGGAGATTATCTTCAGTGGGCCTGACTTAATCAGGCGAGTCCTGTACAAAGTCTAGGCTCTTCCTGGCAAGCATGACAGGGAGGGACTCCATGTGAGCGAGACTGATTTGAGGCTCTGAAGATGGAAGGGGCCACGTGCCAAGGGACATGAGCGGTCTCTCTAGGAGTTCAGAGAGGCCCCTGGCTGACAGCCAATAAGGAAATGGGCACTTCATTTTATCAGGGCAAAGAACAGAGTTTTGGTACAATCATGTCAATTAGGAAGAGGACTCTGAGCTCCAAATAAGAACAATGTCTAGCCACATCTTGATTTTAACCTTGAGAGAGTCTGAGCAGAGAACCCAGCCATGCGAAGCCCAGAATTTATTCTCACTTAGGAAGTGGCAATAATCTTCAAATAGCATAAGGGAATCATTTCTAGATAATATTCTGTGTGTCCCAGATTATCTGTATCCCACCACAACAGTAATGATAATGATGACAGCTAACAGTTAATTCTTCCCAGGTACCCGATAATGTTCTAAGACACACACACACACAGACGCACACATTGTATGAATATGCATATCTTTAATCTTTACAACCACCTATGAGGTAGGTATTATGCAGATTTTGAGCACGAGTCTATTGAACCTAGAAATGCTGTCTGATGTTGCAACTCTGTCCTTTTATCTTGAGTGCTCTGTACCACAGGCTTTCTGTAGTTTTAAAGGATTTATGAAAAGGTTCTCTCCTTTTGGCAGGTTTAGACTTGCTGCTTGGAGTCACTTGAAAATAGAACCCCAACTTACACAGAACCATGAAATTTTTGTGCAACACCATTTACCACCTATGTGAAAGCAGCTTGGGATGCTGCTGTTTAATGCACAATGAACCAGTCGTACATGTGTGAAACCACAGGATGGCAGGCTGGTGCACAAGCATCACTGGAGCCCAGCACGAAAGGCGGGCTGACAGACGGTAAAGCCAGCAAGGCAGGGGCCAGTCATAGAAGGATGCGTGGACTTCATCCTATATGCGGCAAACATCATCAAAGGGTTTTAAAAAGTGAAATAATGTCAGAACACGCCAGCAGCATGGTGAAGACTAGATGTGACTGGGCTGACGACGCAGACACGCAAATCAGAAGGGATGGAGATTAAGGAGTAATATCCAAAAGAAATGGTCACTGAATGGGGGTCCTAACCGGGTCAGAACAACAAAAGTATGAGTCTCGTGTTTTAATCTGAGTGCTCTGGGTGAGTGCTGATGCTTCAACTGAGAAAAAAAATAGAAAATGGATCTGGAAGACCAATACCCATCAGTCTTTAAAATCTTTTTTTCTTTCCCAAGGGAGACAGGGGTGCTGATGCAAGAGGCATGTGTACCCCAATGTGCATAGCAGCACTCTCAATAATAGCCAAAATATGGAAAAAGCCTAAGTATCCATCAACTGATAAATGGATCAATAAGATATGGTTTATCTATACAATGGAATACTACATGGCAATGAGAAGAATGAAATCTGGCCATGTGTTGCTACACATGGATGGAACTTGAGGGTGTTATGCTGAGCGAAATAAGTCAGGCAGAGAAGGACAGATACCATATGTCTGCACATATAGGTGTATTAGGAGGAACTTATCGGAGGACCATGGGGGAGGAAAGACAGTTGGGGAGAGGGAGAGAGGCAAACCATGAGAGACTCTTGAATGCTGAGAACAAACTGAGGACTGATGGGTGTGGCAGGGAGCGGAAGGGGAGTGATGGGCATGGAGGAGGGCACTTGTGGGGATGAGCACTGGGTGTTATACGGAAACCAACTTGACAATAAACTATTTAAGAATAAATAAATAAATAAATAAATAAATAAATAAATAAATAACTTTTTTTCACTGTATCTCATGTTACAGATGAAAAAGCCTGAGATCAACAGACACGAAATACCCCAGAGCAGGCACCAGGACTTGAGCTCAAGTCTCCTGCTGCCTAGTCTTACGTTCCTTCCATGAATGGTAATGCCTCTTAATGAGCTGTACTTTGCCTATGTTATGAACATATAAATGGAAATCAGATTTTAAAACCACAGAATACCCCTTCTGTATATTAACACACTAACAACTAGGGCAGTATTTTTACAAAATAAGGTTTAAATACTCACTTCAAATTCTTTCACAAAATAACGGGTTTCACCTTGAATAACTGGTCTGTGATCTAAAAGCCTTGAATGAATTTCTCCAAGGTCTATAAAGACAAAACGAAATTGAAAGTTAATCCACACCGGGTGGCACAATCTCTAGCTCTATTTACTCTTCCCAAGTCCCAAGAATACATGTAGGTTAAAATCTAGTTTAGACTGGATTAAGATGAAATCTTATCCACTGCCAGTAAATAGGTACAAGTACTTCTGAGAGCAATTTGGCAATATCGAAATTCGGCAACAGCTTAGGACCTGCACACCTGGCAGTTCCATGCCTATGGTGTGCCCCAGAAAATCTCTTGCACAAATGAAAGACATTTAAAAATGTTTACTACAGTGAGTGTAATGTCAAAAGAAGAAAAAAGGAAACAATCTAAACACACTCATACAATGGAATATTATGAATCAGCAAGTAAAAATGAAGACACTGGAATGCCTGGGTGGCTCAGTCGGGTAAGCACCTGACTCTTGACTTCAGCTCAGGTCAGGATCTCTCAGTCTGTGAGATAGAGCCCTGTGTCGGCACAGAGCCTGCTTGGGATTCTCTCTTTCTCTCTCTCTGCCCCTTCCCCATTCACACTCTCTCAAGATAAATAAACTTAGAAAATAACCCAAATACATTAAGGTTACATTTATTAATATGGATAAATCCCACAAATATAATGCTTGACAGAAAAGCAGGTTTGAGAAGAATGAAGGCATTATCTAAACTTAAAAAAAACATGCAAAAGACACTTAATTTTGGGACACATACAGAAGCAACAAAAACTAGAAACGCATGAGAATGGTAAACAGCAAATCCAAGACAGTGGTTACCTTGAGAGAGGAGAGGGGGCAATGCAATTAGAGCAGGGGACCCAGTGGGCTTTGAGTGTTTATTAAGATGGGTACAGTGTTCATTACAGGTCTCTATACTCTTTGAGAAGTCTGAAAAACTTAAGGGGAAAAGTTCTGAATTTTAACTGTTTTTTGGTCAGTCAATCTATTCACTCTACTTTGTAACAACTATGTAGTATAAGAGGTAAACCTCAAAACTCCCGGAGGAAATTAAATCTCCAAATAAGAACATGCACCATTCATGTTGATTTACTGGTAAAATTTGTTCCTCAAATCTTTTATTTTTGCAGACACATAACTGTGCAAATTTCATTACTCTACTTAAGGAGTTTTATTAAGATACATCTTGGGAAGTATGCTAAGTAAAAACATGTAAACATAAATATAACTTTTGCTTAAGTTTTTCAACAACTCATTACTAGAATTACAGAGCACTTCTATAAAAAAACTAATAGTTCATTTAAAAAGAAAACAAGAAAAAAGAAAAGAGGCCTATGCTTAGTTAAATTTGGGAAACATTAGATAAAATTAAGTAAGTAAGCCAGGATCTTTACCCTCAGATCTTCTGGGAGCCTACGGTTTATTTATATGAATTCTTAATGGCTGCAGTGAAGGCTGCAGTGTGTAGAAATTTATGGACCTTATTTGATTAAGAGAACCTATGTGGCAAAGACTATTTACATTCCAACAAACACCAGTGTCTGTAAAACACAACTGGCCAGCAGGCTGAAGTGCAAGCCTCCTAGTAGCCACATACGGTCCTCCACGCCTGGTTCCGAGCCTAGTTCCCATGGTGACAAATGTGAATGACTTCCTGTGTTCCGACCACATCGAGCTACCTCATGAATCCTTGCCACAGTGCTAGCTCTCGTCGCCCCCGGGAATCCTTCCTGAGTTCCCACTCTTCCTTCCAAACTGCACACACATCACACTTCCTTGAAATTTTCATTCATTCTATTCAGCTTCCTCCTAGGATTCAAGGAGTGCCCCTATTTTATGCCTCCCAAAGCACTCGGGGCAATTACTTCTCTATCACACAACTTACTACATTGTCCTGAAATTCTCTCTTCTCCAGTGAGTATCTTAGAGACAACATTACTTGTATTACCCACAGAGGATAAGTGGGTTAACGTTTATTTTTCTATATGACTGAGAAGCTATTAACCTTAGTTGACTTGGGGAGATCTTTTGCAGCCTGATATCATGAGAATTCAGTTGGCCTTTGGAGAGAGAATTCAATTCCATTTAGAAATGGATAGTGATCACTTCTGAAACTCTGTGCCCCAAAATTTAAGACAGTAAAGATTTGGGGAGAACATACATATTACTACAGAAATTAAGCTACTAAAATCATAGAGCTCTCATTATCTAATAAAAGAAGTGTATTCTCTGGCCCTGAATGTCCAGGCCTTTATTAAAATATCATAAGGAACAATTTACTGCAGTTGTTTCTGATAACACCCATGGCATCACCAAACAGATGCTATTCTTCCTCACCACTTCTCAAAACCATTCCCTCTTTTTCATCCCTGCTCGTCTCACTAGGACTATGTGAACAGCTAGTCACCCCTCTCTACAAGCCACTCTACACAGAGTCAGTTCTTGTCATTCCCAGTGGCAGTGTTTACAAAGTTGCCTCAAACACTGAACTAGCAAGCACTGAACTACTGGTCCTCCAGAAAATGATACGGTTAGGTTCCTGCAAGCTTCTGGTCACATTTTTGTCAAACCAAAATGCCATGTGTATCACACAGATTTGTTTACCAACATCCCTGTGAAGCATGCCAGTCTTAGTGTCCAAAGGCTGCTCTTCCGGTAGAATCCTTTTTCCTGTATAACACTTAACAGGTATTCCTAAAGTTCTCCCACAGCCCCTTGATCTGCATAACCTACCTCACCTGCAAGTTGAACACTTTCATCCTGTACCACCTTTGAAAGTGTGGCCTGCAATAGACAGAAGGGTTGAACGTTTTCTTGACCCTATACAACTTATCATACATTTTTGTGGCTTTCAGCTTTACGACAATGCTGTCTACTACACTTGATCAACCACCTCAAGAATCCCCAAATTTAGCTGCCTGCTCATCACTTCATCACACACTATGAATGTTGCTTTGGCACTTTCTGGAATGGCCTAACACACACACTGGTGAATCTCCTTCCTTATTCTGGGCTGCTGACTTATTAACATTGATCTCACGGCAAAAGGCACTGTAATTCATCGGTGAAAGAAACTTGTCTTCTACAATGTTTTCTCTGTAAGGCACACTACAGAGTCTGTATGTGCTTACGGAAAACTCAGCACCACACAAGGGGGATCGCTTAAAAAAGCAAAATCACCAACAAAAAGCACAAAAACGTGAAAAGTATGACACTAAATAAAAAGTAAAAATAACACACTTATGGTGTGAGAGCTAAAACAAAAAGCAAAGTGTTGCCTTTTAGCTTCAACTACGAATGTGCATGTAGGAAAACTCAAATTTTTCTCTATTCTGTGCATGTGGGAATGACCATGAAAGCATCATCAATATTGATTCTGAAGTTACAAATTCATTTTAGCAATTAGGAAAATTCACAAATACCTAATTCACAAGATGAGGATCCACTGTTACCTGCCTGAATGCTTTATTTAAAGTACAAATCTGGGGCACCTGGGTGGCTCGGTCGACCGAGTGTTCGACTTCAGCTCAGGTCATGATCTCACGGTTTGTGGTTTCGAGCCCCGTGTTGGGCTCTGTGCTGACAGCTAGCTCAGAGCCTGGAGTCTGCTTCAGATTCTGTGTCTCCCCCTCTCTGCTCTTCCCCCCCCCCACCCAAATATATAAAACTTTTTTTAAAAATTAAAAAAACACAAATCTAACCATGATTCTCATACTTAATGAATAGTTTCCTAACATTTAAGAAAATGTCCAATCTAAGGCAACAAGTCTTCTCCTGTCTGGTTTCCACCAAACTCCACCTCTCTGAGAGTCACTCCGTAGCAATACATGTAATTTCCCAAACATGCCATACTGTTTGAGGCCTCCACCCCTTTGCTCAGGCTGTTCCAAACTAAGTTCAAAATACTCTTGCCTTCTTTTCTTAACTGCTAACACCTTTCTCCTGACTCCAATGTTCAGGAAGCCCTTCCTATTTTCCAGTCTTTACCTCCTAACACCCACCCGTGGGCCAGAAACCCTTACAGACCCAGGGCATAAGTAGTAAAATCATTTATTTGTTTCCTTTTCACTAAACTTTCACAATAAAATTCAACAATGATCTGTTCAGAACCAATGGTCTTTAAATAAAGATGAACTTAAAAACAGATTTTCAGAATGAAAAAAGTGAATGGTTCCATAAAAAGACGCCAAGGAAATTCTAGGCATATTTTTAATTAAAACTCAATTTTCAATTAACTTGAAAAACTTTCCCTAAATAATCTTTTTTTAAAAAGTAATATAAAAAAAAAAAACTGTGAAGGGATACAATCAACTGACGAAAAAGGCAACCCATGGAAAGGGAGAAAATATATGCAAATCATCCATGAGAAAAGGAGTTAATATCTAGACTTATACAGAGAACTTCTACAACTCGTCAACAAAAACCTGATCAAAAAAATGAGTACAGGACTTCAGAAGACATTTCTCCAAAGAACACAAACAAATGACCAATAAGCACATAAGATGTGCTCAACATCACTAATCACTAGGAAAATGAAAATCAAAATTACAAGGCACTACTTCATACCCATGAGGAGGGCCACTACCAAAGTACAGAAAATTATAAGCGCTGGTGAGGCTATGGAGAAAATGGAACCCTTGTGCACTGTGACTGTGAATAGTGCAGCCACTATGAAGACAGAATGGTGACTGGTCAAAAAATTAAAAACAAAATTATCATTTGGTCCAGCAACTCCAGTTCCGGGCATATATTCAAAAGAATTGAAAGCAAGGACTCAAACAGGTATTTGCATACCTCTGTTCACAGCAGCATTATTCACAATAACCAAAAAGTGGAAGTAACCCAAGGGTCCATCCACAGATGAATGGGTACAGAATATGTGGTATAGACATACAATGGAATATTATTCAGCTTTTAAAGGATATTCTAACACACACTACAATGTGGATAAACCTTGAGGACATTATTCAAAGTGAGATAAGCCAGTCACAAAAGGGCAAATACTATAGGATTTCACATATTTGATTTAGAAAAACAGTCACATACAGAGAAGGAAAGGAGAATGGTGGTTGCTAGAGGCTGGAGGGAAGGGCCAGATGGGGAGTTAGTGTTTCATAGGTACAATGAGTTTCAGTTTGGGAGGATGAAGTTATGGAGATGGATGGTGGTGATGGCTGCACAACAATGTGGATGTACACTTAAAAATGGTTCAGATAAATTTTATGTTACAAGTATTTCACCGCAATTTAACACATTTTTCAGTAATTCACTTAGATCGCACATATAAACATTTATAATTTACCCCTACCACCCACGCACCACTCTCGACACTCCTAATTAGATTTAAGAGGCACCCTGAAGTCTAGAAATAGCCACAGCCAGCTAATTGTGGCTGTCTACAATCCTGACAGATAAGGTTAGAATGAAACAGGCAGCAACAGAAGGATGTTATTCCCTGGGTAGTGCTGAGGGATTCAGGAACCCTCCAAGGGGTTCGACGCTGCAAGATGTTGGGGCAGACAGGACCAGCACAGGGTTGGGGAAGGATAAAGATGAGAAAGTGCAGTGTCTAACTGGCAAAGGTCCTGCTACAGGAAAAAGGGTTTGAGCTGGAATCAAATCTATTCAAGTTCTATGAGAATCCAGGTTGTAACCTTCTCCCAGCGCAAAGCCGACAAGACAAATGGACATCTATACGTGTGTGTGGCGCTTTCATGTTTTAAGCTGCTTTTATGTTATCTCATTTATTCCTTGCATGATCCAGGAGCAGACAGAGGTAGAGTAGGTAAAGCGGACGACCCAAAGTCACCCAACTCCTAAGCGACCTGACTGGAGCCACAGACCCTTCCCGACCCCCAACCTCGATGCTTTTTCTAAGCGCTACAGGACGGTCGGGAGGCGGCGTCCAAATAAGTTCCGCGCCCAAAGGTCCTGGGCTTGGGAAAGGGGAGGGGGCGGGCCTCAAGACTCACGTCCGCGGGTTTTTCGAAGTAGTAACTGGGACTGAATTGGTTGGTTGTTACTGGAAGGCACCTGGCGTGGGGAACCAGGCGGACTCCGGCCACGAGTCCCCCACCACCCACGAACGCGAGACAGTCCCGGAGCTGGGGGGCGCCCCAGGGAGGGGCCCCGGGTCAGAGGGCGCCGCCCCGGAGGTGGAGCGGGGCCGGGATCCACCAGAGCGACAGCCCCACCGCTCCGTACCCTTGATAATGAGGTGCGCTGGAGAGCCCGAGGTCCCCAGCGAGTCCTTTTTCTTGTCGCCGCCGCCCGGGGAGGCCTCGCAACCCACAGGCGTCTCCGTCCCTCCGCCACTCATCGCGACCTGCTCCGCCCACCCGCCTCCGCGTTGCGCCTGCGCAGACCTGAACTGCCCGCCTTCCGGGCGCGGGTTTGGAGCGTCATCAAAGGGCGTCGGGGAAGCGGCGTCCCCTAGGCAGGCAACATGTTGCGTTTGTGTAGCCAGAGATGTAAACTTGAAGAAGCCGATGCCGCCATGCTGGGTTAGGGCAGATGCTGGAGGAGTTGGAACGTGCCTTAAAATTAGAGTGAACCTATGTTATTGCACCTGAAACCGGCTGGAATTTATTCTGGATTAGAGAGACTGAGAGAGAGGGATACAGCCGCAGAATAATAGTAATGGTAGAAGTATATTATTTGTATTATTACCTGCCACCAATATTATAAAACATTTTGCCGTGCATTGATGCGTTTGGTCAGCATAGCAACTTGGGGAAACGATTTTATCATTTCTTTCTAACAAATGAAGAAATAGGGTTAAAGGTTAAGTAACTGTGTCTAAGTATAATCACTTAGACTCATTCGTGCTCCTGTGAAGAAAAAACAAATTTGTTCTTGGCATTTGTATTTGTAGACTTTCAACCAGTTGTATATGATACGGTCTAAGAGAAAATATATGTAATTATGAAAGGGACCGATTTGCTGGGCTGCTTTGAATTGTGGTTATGAAGTGTCAGCTTTGGGGATGCATATATCTAATAGCTGCTCTTTGTTAAACTCCATGACGTTTATCTTGGAATCTCAGCAAGTCTTCGTGTCTGTTCAAAGTACAGACAACGTGCAGCTTTGCAATGGCTCCTTCACCTCCTGTGTTCATCCAGTGGTTCTAAGAATCATCTCTACGTCTACCCCTGTTCTCCCCCACCCCCCCCCCAAATTTTGTACAGCCCTTACCATCAAGGGTCTTTCAGTCTAGTGCTGAAGAGACATAGACCAGCATTTAAAACATAAATCCTACAAATAACAGCGTGGAGGAAGGTGCAGTAGGTGTGGGCCAACCCCAGAATGGGAGGTAGCCAGGAAAGACTTCCTAGAGGAGGCACCTATCTGTCCTCAGACCAGAAATGAAGAGACATCAGTCAGAGTATGTGAAGAGAAGATGGAACTTGTGGTTTTGAAATAACAGGCCCAAAGGCAAAGAGGCATAAAATAGATAAATACATGAAATGTACAGCTGGTTAGCTCCAAGTTGTTGCCTCTGGTTTGTAACCTTTCTCATCTCACTTTCATTTCCCTAGCTTTAGCATCAGCCTCTAGGAAATATTATTTTTAAAGCCCTTCATTATTCTCACCCCCTTCTAGGTACTTTTCTCATTCAAATTTTCTTCTGCACCTCTTTTAGCTTTCCTCTCTTTAAATTTCCTCTCTTAGCTTGTCTTCTTAGTGTCTTCGAATTAGTGGCACTCCTGGGTGACTCAATCGGTTAAGTGTCCAATTTCGATCTTGTGGCTCACAAGTTCGAGCCCTGCATTGGGCTCTGGGCTGTCAGCTCGGAGCCTGGAGTCTGCTTCAGATTCAGCCTCTCTCTCTCTCTCTCTCAGGAAAATAGATAAACGTTGAGTGTCTCTGAATTAGGGAAAAATCTGAAAAGGCTCACTATGGTACAGTGAGGTTAATGCTTCTTGAGCATCAATGTGGCTGTTACATATGCAGCTTCTGGGTTCCATATTCAAAAGTTCTGTGTCAGTAGTCCTGGGGGAGCTCCTACCTCCCCTTTCCCAGCTGCCAATTAATAATGATTTAAGTGATAGAAGAATTCTAGGTGCAGTAGTTAAGACTTTAGAACCAGACAGAATTGGGTTGAAGCTCCGGCTCTGCCATTTGCCTGCAGTTCCTTCCCTGTAAAATGGTAATAAAATATCCATTTATGAGGTTGTGATGCTTAAAAAGATACTACCTATAAAGTGCTTAGTACAATGCCTGGCACAAAGCAAATGCTCCATAAATGTTATTATGATCACAATAACCTCCTTATCTCCTTTTAAAGCCTTGTATAATCTGCTCTCATTCTTACAATCCACCTGTATCACCCACCACTAAAATAGCTTGTACTTTTTTAGGACTTCACAATTTATAAAATGCTATCACATACCATCTGCCACATGTCTCTTAATCTTTTTGTGAATCTGGTTGAGGTAGCTATTAAGATACCCATTTTGATGAGTAAACCGAGGGTCAGAGGATATGGTAGAGAGCCTCTGAAGATGACTGTAGTGACTCCTTCCCCACTCTGTACACATGCAACATACTTCTCTTCCTGACAAGACAGGGAGTTTGTTTCCCCTCCCCTTGAATCTGGACTGGCTTTTTGACTTGCTTTGGTGAGTAGAACATGGTGGAAGAAAATGTGCTGGTTTGGGACCCTGAGACACCTGGAAGTTTCTACTTATGCTCTCTTGTCAGCAAGTCCAGGCTCTCCGGCCCTGAAAGATGAGACAGCACGTGTAAAGAGAGGCCATGTGAGTGAGAACTGAGGCAGCAGGCAGTCAGCACCAGGCCCTGGAAGTGCGAGGGAGCCATTCTTGGCTCCTTCATCTGAGCCATCAGCTTTTTGAATGAAGTTGCATAAATGGCCGTGAAGCTGATACCACCATGTGAAGCCAGAAAGCTGCCTACTCTGTCTTGTGCATTTGGTGAGAAATAGTACATTTTTGAGAAATAATAAAATTTTGAGAAATAGTAAGTAAACCAATCTATTAAATTGTGTGTTTCCATTATGTCCACCTCTCGTAGACAGGATTTAAGATGGCTTACAGGATGACATCATAGCTACTAAATAGCAGAACCATGGTCAGAGGTCTGGCCTTTAGATTACCAGGTCGGTGTATTCCAATATAGCAAAGCCCAATCAGCTCGGGGGTCTTTCCACTGTGCCGTGACTGTGCTGGGCATATGTCTGCTTCTTCTCTTTGAACACTCCCTTCCTCATCCCTTCTGCCTATTTGGTTCAGTAAACTTTATTTATGTTGCATAATAAAGAATTTGGCTGATTTCTGTTCCTGATTCCTTGGAGATAAGCTCTAAATCTTTGGAATAGCTCAAGTGATAGCAATGTGTTTATTATTCATGGTGGCCTGAGTTTATGCTAACAAGGTGACTCTTGAGGGCCCTTAGATGGTTTCAGGATGGGGGTTCAAAGACCAACGTGTGATTAGAGGGTTGGGACTTTGAGCTATGTAATATCAGTCTGACCTCTGGGGAGAGGGGGACGGGTACAGGGGACAGAGTTCAATCACATGGCCAATGATTCAAGCATCCATGCCTAAGTAATGAAACCCAGATAAAACCTCCTGGACACAGAAGCCCCCAGTGAGCTTCCTACCTGGCAATCTCCCACTGATGTGCCTAGAGGGTGAGGCATACTGAGTATATAGCAGCTTCGTGTTTGGGACCCTCCCAGATCTCACTCCATGCATGTATTCCTTTGGCTGCTCCTGATTTGTATCCCTTCAATAGAACTAGAATCATAAGTACAGTATTTTCCTGAGTTCTAGAAACCATCCTAGGAATTGTTGAACCTGAGGGGATAGAGTGAGCACCTCCAAAATTGGAGACAGCTGGTCAGAAACGTGGGTCGCTTGGGAGCCTGGAGCTTGTGCTTGGTGTCTGAAATGAGGGCAGTCTTGTAGAGGGGGAGGTCCTTCACCGGTGGGGTCTGAGCTAACTCCCGTAGTCAGTGTCAGAATTGTATTGCAATTGAACAGACACCTACGTGGCAACCATGGTATCCCAGGTCATGTTGTAAGTGCTCTACACATACTAAGTCAATTAACCCTCATGTTGGTCCTTTGAAGTAGGTACTATTGTTACTATCCTCATCTTAAAGATGAGGAGGCTGAGGCACAGAGAGGTTAGATGACTGCCCAACGTGCATGTGGCAGAAACAACCTTGGTCCCTTTGCAGGCATTTTCATGGGTGAGGAGAGAGTGGGGAAGGGAGACTGGGAGGGAGGGGAGAGAGAAGCCTTTCGACCTCTAAAAAGCCAGATGGGCTGTAAACTTTTTTTTTTTAATTTCTTTAATGTTTTATTTATTTCTGAGAGAGAGAGAGACAGCATGAGCAGAGGAGGGTCAGAAAGAGAGGGAGATATAGAAACTGAAACAGTCTCCAGGCTCTGAGCTAGCTGTCAGCACAGAGCCTGACGTGGGGCTTGAACCCACGAACTGTGAGATCATAACCTGAGCCGAAGTCGGACGCTTAACCGACTGAGCCACCCAGGCACCCTGGGCTGTAAACCTTTTCATTCAGACACCTTTAACACGCATGTAGTGAGTACTTTCTCTGTACCGAGTGCAGTGTTAGGAGCAGAGACATACCAGTGAGCAAGACTGTTTAGCCTTTTCCTTCTCTCAGCGGGGGTACACTCTACCAGAGGGAACACTATTAAATCATTGTACAATTACTCTTCTGCAGTTCTGTTGCTTATAATCTGTAGATCCATGTTTCAGCTGTTTGTATAGTTCTACATACTACTGAGTTATGTCATTCTCTGGGATGGTTGGGTGCATAGCAGCGAGCCAGAGAAGAGTCACATTAGCAGTGCTGTTGCATCGGGAACCTTCAGCTAGGATTAGGGCTGCTTGGACTCCATTATCATCCTTCCAAAGGTCTGGTATTACCCTTGTTGTCTGCATTGATGGATTTTTCTGTATCCTTAAAAGAAACTTTGAGATAATTATGGATTCTCACACAGCTGTAAGAAATAATACAGAGAGATTCCTTGTACGCTTCACCTACTTTTTCCTCCAATGGTAAGATTTTGCAAATGTTAATATCACAAACAGGATATTGACATTGATTCAATTTACCAATCTTATTCAGGTTTCTCATTTTCTTATATTCATGGTGTGTGTGTGTGTGTGTGTGTGTGTGTGTGTGTGTGTGTGTGAGAGAGAGAGAGAGAGAGAGAGAGAGAGAGAGAGAGAATGTGTGTATGCATTTGGCTCTATACAATTTTTTAATGTTTTTATTTATTTTTGAGAGAAAGAGACAGAGTGTGAGTAGGAGAGGGGCAGAGAGAGAGAGAGGGGGAGACAGAGAATCCAAAGCAGGCTCTGGGCTCTGAGCTATCAGGATTGAACCTGATGTGGGGCTCGAACCCACAAACCATGAGATCATGACCTGAGCTGAAGTCAGACGCCCAACCAACCGAGTCATCCAGGTGCCCCTGGCTCTATACAATTTTATCACAGTCAAGATAATGAACAGTTTCAAAGCCATAAGGATCCCCCATGATGCCCTTTTGTAACCACAACTACCTTCCTCTCTGTCCCCATCCCAATCCCTGGCAATCCATAATATAGCCTCCATTTCTAAGATTTTGTCTTTTCAAAAAATACCACGTACAAGGCATCATACATTGAGTACTTCTGTGTTTCTAAGAATAGGTGTTCTCACCTTCATATTACACAATACAAGATCATTTTCCAGAGGCTCAATATCAGACAGTTTCAAACCATGTAATTACCAAGGGATTTTTCCAGTTATTGTGCTTCATGAGAGTTAAGACATCTAAATCATGGGAATAATGTTAATTTCATAGGAGTAAAGTTCTGACTTCAGGGTAATATTCGCTAAATCCATATTGGATACTATGAAAATTAGAAAATAGAAATAAAATGAGCATGTAATTATATACACATTGAGAACAAAATTGAAATCCATTCCTTGGGATAAGCCCATCCTTATAGGCATCGTTGGGGGAGGGGGCTTCCTAAATCTAGTTTGCTTTTTATCCTATCTATTTCATGAAATTTTCCTCTGGAATATTTTCTGTTGACATTACTGTTTATCCCCTTCTGCCTATATTTGAAGCAGATGAAAACAACTGAAAATGGAAGAAACTAATGAAAGCAAAGGACAAGGAAAGATTAGAGGGCCTTTTGGGGTAAGATGGTAAATATTACTGCATATTCATCTCGTGAAGTTTTGGGAACTCACCTGGCACACTAGGCTTGAGAGGCCATTTGGTGGACATAGCAGGCTGTTTTGATATTTGTCTTCTGGGGGGACAGCCACTGGATAGTTCTGTACTGAATCCTGCTTGTTGCCCCTACAGATGCTTCTAATGTAGCTACATTGCTTGAAGCGCATGTGGTGCTTTACTGCAGAGCCGCCACAAGAGGAACCATGCTCCTCTGATAGGGCCAACGGATCAGAACACAGAGTGCTCTAGCATGCTGGTCACACCTCCAGAAAATTCCACTCAGCTATGCAAAAGGACAAAAACACCCATTGTTGAGTGCTCTATGCCTATTGTCACCAATCTTTGGACAAGTGTAGTAGAGTGGCCCTTGGGGTAGGGTCAACACCTGACCCCCTGAACCACACAAACACAGATTGGGGCCCAGCAACTTGTACAGAAGTCCTAGGTGACTGACCACGCACGCTGAAGTCTGAGAACTACTGCTTTGGTGCGACGTCTATCATGCACTCCCCTTCTGACAAGGATAGTCAACTCTGCGATTCTTTTATCCAAGTGACAGGGCTCAAGTCAAATGCTGAAAACAATCAGAAACTGCTAAGTGGATGAGGCCAACCAGAGGGTTAAAAAAATCTCTTAAGGGACTTGAAGATAAGGGTGTGTGTGTTGTAGAAGGTCAGGAAAAATGAGCCAGTAGAGGAAAGACAGCCTATGTGACATGAACAGACTAGTTCACGGACCGCACCAAAGAAACACTGGAATTGGTAATCAGATGGCTGGGAGTTAGTGGTCTTGGTCAAAGCAAGCCTGTGGTTTTATTGTTCAGAGCTATGCCTTGTCGAATTAGTTGTGCGGCTACTGTATTTCAAGTTTAACTTGGACAGACAGGCCTGCCAGGCACAAATTTCTCAAGCAGATGATGTTACAGAGGACAAAAATTATCCACCGCAGGACTGTAAGGCAGACGACGGTCGGCAGGAATGGCAAGCCAAATCTGCAGAATCCATAATACAATTGGCTAGCCCTAGGGACCCAGTCTCTTTGAAGTGGAAGAGACAGCACGAAAGAGCCATTGCATTATCTCACCAGGCCAGAAGAGATGCAAAGCTTTCATTCTCCCCACAAAGAAATGAAAGTTTAAAAGATTCAAATATTCCTAAAGGAATCACGATAATGGAAGCAGAAATCTTTGAGACATGATAGCAAAAACTGTCAACATCTCAAAATGCTCCTGACTTCTGGTCTACCTTCTTTTGGCCTCTCTCATAAGTGAAAGATGAGTTTTGCTAGATTAGGTAGCAGTTGGAATTAGTTTTATTCACCAGCAGTACTGGGAATAAAGGCAGAGCCTGCAGGAATGCGGGCTCCAGCAACAAGTAATCATTATTGCAAAATCAAATTCCCCATCTCATCTCTGATAAGCCTGTATGTAACCCTAGAGCTGGGCTTCAAAGTGTTATAAATTCAGCATACAAGACATGGAGCAGTGGGATATAGAGCCCCTTGTGTATCTAAAAGCTGTGCCTAGCAAGAGAGATATATGATGGTAACTTTCTCCCCATTGCTTTTGCAATAAAATTCACCCAGAGCTCCAGGAAGTTAGAAATGTAATTCAGCGTCAATAAATCAAGACTAAAATTAAGATGGCCAGATATGTAGCAGCCTGCTCAGGTGTATGGAGAATTTGAAATTTAGTGCCCTGGTAATGGGTAGGAGCAGATTATCTAATTATGGAGAGAAAGAAGAAATACTGCTCTCTGGGGTAAAAAGCTAAATGCTCTAATCCATTAAACCACCACATCTCTGCCAAAGCTAGATTAATATCAAAGTTCAGGTAACATCTTTTTTTTTTTTTTTTAAGGAATGAAGTTAAACGAAAAAAATATATAAATGAAAAAGCTATACTACACAATAATTCTAATTTGACTACTTGTCAAATAGTTGTGTGTTTGATCTTACAGTGGAATGTACCTGTACCTGATTAGAATAGAGTTCTGTTCTTTCCCAACAATAGACCTGCTTAAATTTTTATCAACACGTCTTCAGGCTTTTCTGGAAGGACTTTCAGCAGGGCTCTCGTATGATGTCCTGGCAGGAGGTGATCTTCCCATGCATTCTGCTCCTACCTTCTTGCCTTCATCCTTGAAGGGGCCCTTAGGAGCTTATCACTGACTGTGGTTAACTATGGCTTCAGATTTAATTGGGTGGAGCCAATGGAGAACGTTCATTTAACAGGGAGTAAAAATGAGAATGCCCACATATTTGTTAAGAACCTCGGTATGAACCTCTGTTACATGTAATAATCTTATTGCTGAATTTGGGTGAGGAGGGAGTAGAGTTTCAACCAGCAAGTCAGGTATGGATAGGTGATTAGGTCATTCTTGAAGCTGTTACATTTTTCTACCATATTGTGACAGCAGCGACTTGAGATTTACACCCACAGAACCGCACGAAATAGTTCATAACATCTGGGATGTTTTGGATATAACTGTGCCTAAAGTCAAACGACCTTTTGAAATTGCCTCCAGTCCTATTATTTCTATTTGTTTTAAAACCAGTGTTCATTTTAATGAATGAAAAATTCATGGATTCTTGACTGAAGAACGATCCTTCACTATTTGAAATTTATCTGTTCTTGAAAGTTGCATGTGGAATACGGAGACATGGCCATGTATCCACACAGGGCAGTCCAATCAACCCGTGTAACAGACTATGGTGATAGACTATGTTCTCTGACTCTAAAATTGTACAATTCTTGCGCACTCCGGTGACAGTTTGAGGTGTTGGTTAGCATGCGGATTGGTCTATGCCCCATCCTAACTCCTTAATTAATGTGAGATAATTTGAATGTGCAGTGTCTAGTAAAGAGCCTGCGACATAATAGACATTCAGTATCTGATTGTTTTTATTTTCCAACTATGTTGAGTGATGATGGCCTCCCAAACTTTACATGCTTTCAGAAATTTGGTCATAGACCATTTGATTGTAAATGTGAGCACTAATTTCACTGTCATCCTCAGGAACTAGCAGTTTCTGATACATAGTAGGTGCTAAATAAATATTTGAGGGATTATTGAATGACCAGTGGTGGAGGCTTCTGCGAATCACAGAAAATGGTTGGAAAGGGGCATTCACTTTTCAGAAGAAATAACATGCCCAAAGATTGCCCTACTTTCTTTTAGAGGAGTCTCACTGATCTTTTAGAAAACAAAACAAAATGAATAGTATGGTTTCTGTTTTGAACAGCTTGAAAGATGTGAGGACCAGAGATTTTTAAATTGGTAAGTAATATGACAAATTCATGTCTTCCAAAATCACAAGATGCTCTGCCCAACTGTCTTATCTCAGATGGGCTTGTGTTGCACGGTGTTTCAGGGACAGCAGAAGGGAAAAGACTTAAGAATTAGATTAAGAATTTGACCTTATAAGATTGTAGGTTATGATTTTATAATTTTCCATAGCAGATTGTATTGATAGCTTTGTATGCTAGGCACTATACTATGTACTGTTTATACATTCTCATTGCAATTTAAACAATGAGATCAGAAATTTTTATCTATATTTCCTAAGAGGAATTTCATGTTCAGTGACTTATTCAAGGTCTTATATGGTGAGGCTAATGTGTAATTCCATTTTTTTTAAGTTTATATATTTAATTTTGAGAGAGAGAGGGAGACAAAGAATACCAAGCAGGTTCCACACTGTCAGTACAGAGCCTGATGTGGGGCTCAAACTCAAGAACCATGAGATCATGACCTGAGCCAAAATCAAGAGTCAGATGTTCAACCAACTGAACCAACCAGGCGTCCCCTGATTCCATTTCTAAAACAAACAAACAAAAAAAAATTTTACTGAGCCATAATTAACACATTACAAAGTTTACCCATTTTACACACTTAAAGGGTACAAATCTGTGGGCGTTAGCATATTCAGACTACCTCATTTATTCTTAAAATTATTCATTTTATCTAATGCTTAGGGCAGCTTTTTCCCTAAGGTTGGTAAAAACTGATTTCTCCAGTTGATTTAAGCAGAACCTTACTGGCACATGGGTAAAGTAGTTTACAGGTTAAGTTTGAGCCAAACTCTTGTCTGAATCCCAGCTCCTTGATATTGATTGTGTGATCTTGGGCAAGTTCCTTAACCAATCTGTGCCTCAGTTTCATTAACTGCACAAAAGAGGATAATCATTAAAGGAGTGAATTCACTTACAGCACTCAGAATGCTGCCTGATACATACTAAATGCTCAAAAACTGTTAGCTATTATTGTTATTAAAAGCTCATTAATAGATCCTCCTGGTTACTCTGGAGTATTGCTGAATTTTGAAATAGCTTCTGAACCATGGAAATTGCGGTCAGTGGAAAGTACTTACTGTATTTCAATTGTTTGCAAATTGATGACCATGGAATATAAACAACTTACTAATAAAAATTATTTTACAATTTGGCATTCAGAAGGTATTTCCCCAATTAAACACGACTTACTGTGACAGAGATACTAACTGCCTGCCCAGTCTCCTTTTCCCTTCTTCATTGTCAAAGCACCGATTTTATTCTGGATGATAATGTGTGGGAAAGAGAACTAGGTTTCCGGCCTTCCTCCCAGCTCGGATGGCCAGACATGTAAACAGGTAGTGCTGAAGAAGTGTCCAGGAAAGGTCCTTCAGTTGACTTAGTTGGGAGAAGAGTCTTTCTGCCCTTCCTTTCTTCCCTCTTCTTTGGTTCTTGATCATGAACCCTGATGCCTAGGGCTCTGGTAGCCAACTTGGACTGTAAATTGAACTTGAGAAAGGAAACTACCTGTTGAGTACTGAGAAGCAGAAAGACGGGAACTGGCTGATAGCAACTGTGTGGACTGTGTGCCTTCGTCCACATGAGAACAAACCACTTCATGAGGTTACTGGGTTTTTCTGCTACTTACAGCTGTACTTAATTGCAGCTCACTCTTACACTTTTCTTGGTCTGTGCAAAATGGACTTAAAATAGTATTATGTAACAACACATGCCAAGGTTGTTGTATGCCAGTTGTTATTTTGAGGGCTGGATATGCAAGGGAAGAGTCTCTGCTCTCATGGAATTAACAGTCGGGCAGAAGAGGGGGAGAATCATGATGGTACAAGAACATCAAGGGCCAGAATCAGGGGTCGGAGGAGTTGCGTAGCCAGGATACACCTTTCAGAACAAGACACAGTTGAATACTGAAGAGAGTATCAGATGAGAAGGGAAGGGCATCTCTGGCAGAGAAGAAATGACCGAGGAGGCACTGGGCAATATTTCTACATGGAAATGAACTGTTTCTATTTTAGAAGCTGAGGACACTCTCCGACCTTTGCTTCCTGGAGCCAGGTTTTTATGTTTCTGCCATCCCCTCATCCTCTAGATGCAAGTCAGTGACGGAAAGTCCTGGCTCCCAGCAGCACCGGGTAACACCTGTGGAAGCAATACCGTGCACTTGCATAAAAACCTGACTAGCAGACATAAGGGTGCCTAGGACTCACCAGGTAGATGTGGGAGGAGGGCACATTCAGCAAAGAGGTAGACAGGGATCCTCCTGCCCCTTCCTTACAGCTGACCTAACTCTGAAGGGAACGAGGGAAACATCCAGAACGGGAAAGCTGGGTGGCCCATCTCTCAGCTATCCAGTCTGGCCTGCTCACCTCCCCCAGCGGTCAGGGGCAGAAGAGAGAAAGAAGTGCTGGGGGACAGAGGAATTTGCGGCAGTGCCACACCACACGGACTGCCTGCGGCCCACCCGGCTGCGGGAGAGGTCTGGACGGAAGGTCGCAGCCTGGGTCTGCCTCTGTTGTACATACACTAACGCCCAAGTCGGACCTGAGCCCTCGAGTCTCAGTGTGCAAATACAAGCGTACAGTTTCTAATTTAAAGGCAGTATTATAAAATTAAAAATGCTCCTAAAGGCAATACATTTTGAGATTTAGTCCTATAAGAACTGTCCTGTTTTACAAAGTACTCACACAGTTGGCCTCTTAAATCTGACTTAGTAACAATAAAGGACAAACATGGAGGTGGGGGGAGTGTCTTACAAACAAAATTTTACTGATAGACATGGGCTCTATGTTAGGCTTTTCCACATATATTATCTCATTTAATCCTTGTAAGTTAGAGTGATCTTTATTTTTCTAGATAAGGAAATATGGTCAACTGATTTGCTTTGGGTCATAAAGCTAGTAAGTGATAAAAGCAGAACTAAAGCAAAGGGCTGCATATTTCCCAAATCTCTGTTTTCACTTGACCTTTGAACTGTATACTACTTAGATTCAGCATCACCACCAAAATATCAGAATTAAACAGTAAAGTGCTCCAAGGCTCTATATTTCTTATTATTTGGAAATATAAGTTCTTTAGCTCTCAATAACTGATTATTTACCCAGCGAGTAAGTTATAAAATGTACAGATCTGTTAATAATGTGCCTCTTTGTTCTTTACGGTGCTTCAACAGCAGCCTGAGTTGGCTTTTAGTTTAGAAAAATCTAGTAGGCTGTCAAGTCTAAAACTGGTGGGAGAGCAAGAATTTCCCATAGTGTCTTCAGCCTATTCCAACAAGCCCAACAACAAAAGAACCATTAACTCCACCGAATGTATCTCATCCCAGCGCCCTCCAGGGCATTTCAGTGGTTTGTTCCACCTCAATGAATACTGACTACAGGAAAGAAAGAAACAAACAAAAAAGATTTTTTCAACCACATTTACTGGCTCACATAAATATTTGAAAACAAATCCATCTGTCTTCCCTTTCTGTATCCTTGGCACAATTATAGTTTTTAGTAAACAAATTACTGTAAATATCTATAAGCGGAAAATGAATTCTAAAATACGAGGGAGAGGTCAATAAATAGCCAAATTTATTGACTGAAAGGACTATTTTTTCCCTTAAGAGTAAGCCACTGATTTGTAAGTTGTACTAAAATAAGTTTCATCTATAAAAACAAGGTAATGGATAACTTGATCTCAACTCAAAGTTTTCACAGTTGAATTTTTACGTAAAAAAGCTGCAAAATTTCAACTAAAGAAGACACAAAACATTCAGGTAAGTTTATTCTATCAACCCCAGCAAACAAAGAATGACTGCGTATCAGTTTACGTTAATCCTCTGGTCCAGAATATACTTTCCACTTAAAATGTTTGTAACCACGCTTCCGTATGTCCTGGATAGCTTCTAGTGGGAATTAGTATATAGTCTGTTCTTGATGAAGACAACAGCAGACAGATGCTGTCTGATCCCTGGGTGATGCTGAATGTGACAAAACCAGCGAGACACATTAAGATATTTTTCCTTTTCTTGAACTGTCAGGTCAACCTAAGTAGAGATTAAAAACACACACAACACAGACATTACATAAGAACAATTATCAGTATCATTTAGTAAAAGATAAAAACTGGGTGGGAGGGGGTGGGGGGGGGTGGGACAACCCAGTTCTCAAAAGCCAACATATTTAGATAGGAGTAAATGATTTTAGTCACTTACAAGAGCCATTTGTTTAATGCTTTTATGTTCAGTTTAACACCAGATATACTCTCTAGGGAACTCTCAAATTTTGAACAAACGCAAAATTTATATTAATCCACCATCTGGAGGCCCAGAGAGTTTGTTTTTTACTTTACAGGAAAGGAAGATAGGAGAAAGTTAGAGAATAGCTCCCAAAAGGTTAGACATTGGTTCTTCCTACTATATATATATATAAAATATATATATATATAAAAAAATATTTAAAAAAAAAAAAAAGAAAAATTATCTTATTCCTAACTGTCTCGTCTATACACAGGAGGCAAATAAACAACCGTTGTTTTTTTTTAAATGATTTTTTTTTTAATTTCTAGGAGAGAGAGAGAGAGAGACAGCGTGAGCAGGGGAGGGTCAGAGAGAGAGAGGGGGAAATACAGACTCTGAAATAGGCTCCAGGCTCTGAGCCGGCAGTCAGCACAGAGCCCAACACGGGGCTCGAACCCACGAACCGCGAGATCATGACCTAAGCGAAAGTCGGACGCTTAACCGACTAAGCCACCCAGGCGCCCCTAAACCGTTGTTGAATAAACGGAGCATTAGTTTATATTTCCAAAGGTAAAAAAAAAAAAACCCTTTTGTAAAACAGCTAATGTTTTCTTTTTCTAAATGTTTTCCATATGTGAACTTCACCACTGTCGTCAAAAAAATATAAGATTTAAAAGAAAATTTTTTACACAAACTTTATTTTAATATAGTTTTTAAATGTTTTTGAGAAAGAGAACACATGAGCAAGGGAGGGGCAGAAAAAGAGGGAGACAGAGAATCCCAAGCAGGCTCTGTGCTGTCAGTGTAGAGCCCGACGTGGTGCTCGATCCCACGAACTACAAGATCATGATGACCTGAGCCAAAATCAAGAGTCTGACGCTCAACCAACTGAGCCACCCAGGTGCCCCCAAAATTGAAGGTTTTTTAAAGGCTCAACCAATAGTAAACATAACTGCAAATCCAATAGGAAACGGGGGATGAATTTTCTTCATTAATTCATTTGCACATACATATACAAATTCAAAATCAACTTCAGCAAACGGAACAAGTTTTACTCCAACTTGATTTTGTGTTAGCTGCTGAAATATGATTCAAATCTGACCACTTCCTTACAATTTACTCTTCTGTTAAAAATTTCCACTTAAAAGTCTCTGCTCAGCCACTGTGTGAGATGTTATTTTTCAGAATGAATTAAAATACACTAAGAAAGCATTTCCAAACAAAGTGCTTGTTTGGTCTATGTTTAAATTATTTAATCAGATTCTGAAACACAGTCAAAAGGACAATGTCTGTTTACTATTCACATTTCAGAACAGCATTTGCTCTCACAGAGGACTGGTTAATGCTGCTACTTGGCCTATTATTTTAAATATTATTTTTTAAATTTAAAATAGTAACAACAGGGGTGCTTGAGTGGCTCAGTTGGTTAAGCGTCTGACTTAGGCTCAGGTCATGACCTCAGGATTTGTGGGTTTGAGCCCCTGTTGGGCTCTGTGCTGACAGCTCAGAGCCTGGAGTCTGCTTGGGATTCTGTGTCTCCCTCTCTCTCTCTGCCCTCCCCCACTCATGCTCTGTCTCTGTCTCTTAAAAATGAATAAATGTCAAAAGAGGTTTTTTTAATAACAAGATATAACACACAGCAAAAACAATACTCTTCAACTTAAAATTTTTACATTTAGAGTCTCCAGTCTAAAGATTAGGAGCAGACGGTACGAAATAATTTCTATTCCAAGAGCTTCTAAACATTCTTCTAATATTTCCAATCTACCCTAACAATTTTTAACTAGATGATCTATTTCAAAGAATGTGCATCTGTTCATTTTCCCTCAGAAGACTGTGCTGGTGGGGCACCTGGGTGGCTCAGTCAGTTCAGGGTCTGACTGCTGATTTCAGCTCAGATCATGATCCCAGGGTTGTGGGATCAAGCCTGTGCATCTGGCTCCACGCTGGGCGTGGAACCTGCTTAAGATTCTCTCTCCCTCTGCCCCTTGCCTGCCAAGAGCACACACTCTCTTTCTCTCTCTTTCTCAAAAACAAAAACTCCACAAGTGCCAGGAATACACAACAGCTTTTCCAAAAGGCTCAGGCTACCACTTACCCTCCTTTTAGTTTTAGTTTAAACTGTAGAGCATGCCCCTTGAATCTGAGAAAATTATAACTGATCGATTTGTTAGCTCTTCTACATTTTTGGTAGACTTTCTATTTCTGAATTCATTGTAAATAAACACAAAACAGACTCTTCCCCCACCCCCCAAAACACCTCACAGGTTTTTAGAATGTTTTAGATGGGACCCCCTGGACCATTTCACTCACAACATTGGTTTTCCAGCCTCCCTTTCTAGTCGGCTAGTTTCTTTTCCTTTCTTGCAACAGGAAACACAGTGCAACTTTCCAGTCTCCGTTTCCTGCTTCTCACTGGCCTACATGCGGCTGTCTACAGCAACGATGCTTGACTCTTTCTACCTAATCATCGTTTTTATTTATACTGGCTCTCTGTACCTGGTCTGAACTTTAAAGCCAAACAGATAATATTCTTAGACACTAATTTCCCATGAAGGCACGTGAGAAACACTCAAATGACCCATTCCAGATCAGGGTGAAAGGCTGGTTTGCTCTCTTTCCAACTGGCACGTGCAACTTCTGGGACGTTCTTTATGGCTAGTGTTCCTGGACAGCCCCACAGAGATCTCTTATGCTTTTCCTTCCCTTCCTAAAAGGACATACCTCCACTGACTTCAAAACAAATGTACTTTAGTTGATAACAATCTGATAGTCGGCAGCATACCAATGATACAAAGGATTTTAATAATCCTGAGCAACAGTCTGCTCACAGGGACTGCTATCTACGAGTGCAATCACTTTAGGAAAGCAATGAGTCACTGGTATCATAATAAACAGCTACTCTAACTGGCAGTTTAACAAAGGGAGAACAAAGTACTATTCCTCAACGGGAATTAAGATAGACCAGATCTTATAATTAGAGTAAGTTAGCCACATCTAAAGTCGGGCTTACCCTGAAGGGAAATTCTATGGGATTATCTGAGGACTTGGAAGGTTCCCTGACTGCTGTTTTGTGCACTGTGCTGATTACTCATGAAGTATTTAATAGCGTGAACAAATAGACAACGGAATGCACGACGACAAGGTAAGTATATGCCGCCAAAGCAATCGAAGCACAAGAAACTGTCTGATGAATACGAGCAAGTGGCCGATCTGAACTGCACGTTGATTCTGCCTGAATTAACACCCAGTAATCACCTTTTTGTCACCTGGATAGATTTACATCTAACTCAGCAGGGATGCCATTTAACACCACAGTGCAATCCACCACAGTAGAGGGTTTAGTCTGCAAGGGCCTCCTTGAGAAGGTGCTTACTCCTCTGACGTATGTACTCTCCCTACGCTTGGACCGGGGCGGGAGACATGCTTTGGTTACGGACTCATTTCATGAAGCCAAATGGAGTACTTGCTAGATGATTTACATGTTATTCCACTGACTTCCGTTTTGAAAAAGAGAAGTATAATATCCTTCATTATAATATCCTAAGTCGTTACATGTAAAGAGGATATACATTCCAAAATAAGAAATACAAATAGGCATGGATCACCAAATATTGTTAATGTAATCCTAGTTTTAACACACTGTGTTGAACAAAAACACTTCTAAATTGCATGAAACCCAACGCCCTTGGGAGCACCCAAATAACCTTGCGGTTCATGCTATGAATATTTTACATTATGTTGTTCACTCTGCTGGCAAAGAAATTCCATACAAGCTCCTTCTTTCTCAGAGTATTTTCTTTCCCTACCACATGACCTGATAAGCCAGTAAACACACACTCAGTGTGCAAGAGTTACACTTTATTACAGTTTTTTTAAAAATTATTATTAGATGGGAGAAACGGCTCTCCTCAGTGAGAGCTCGATGCAACAAAAAGTTCAACCGAGTGATGGCCCGGTGGGCCCTCAACAGCCGGTGGCTAGCACCACACATAGGGTTAGATGACATTTCTCCTAATTTTA
This sequence comes from Proteles cristata cristata, assembly GCA_017311185.1. Classification (NCBI taxonomy): domain Eukaryota; kingdom Metazoa; phylum Chordata; class Mammalia; order Carnivora; family Hyaenidae; genus Proteles; species Proteles cristata. The sequence continues at coordinate 193,934 of JAESUZ010004966.1, read as the reverse complement.
AGCTTTAAAATGAAATTGTGTCACACTTAAATGTTTTCATAATGTCAACAAAGGTGTTGTGGTTGTTAGACAGATGTTGTTCTTGTGCCCCTATGGGAAGCAGCCATCTTCTTAGCAGTGAACTCTCCCTCAGGTCCAGCCACAGACACCTTCTAGTCGAAAGACTGAGGTTTCACCGGGATAAAGACACGTAGATACCATAATAGCAAACTCTCTTCAACTTGAAGGCTTTTGCATTTTGAAATGAGGTAAACTGTGCCATGTCACCCTTCTACATTCAAACAGCTACTAAAATATTTTGAATCTAGAATGGAATAAAAGGAAGCTGGGGTGATCAAAGAATTTCAGCTCTATTTAAACTGTCTTCACACTCAAATAAGATAATTTTAGATTTAATCGCACTGAAGCATTAAACTAAAGATCACACTATAAAGATTTACGATCTAAAACAGGAAATACAAAGAGGAAGAGATTACTAAGTATTGCTGATCTCAATAAGCATCTAGTTGTACAATGCATTTGCTAAGAGCTGGGAGGTGGACATGACATCTTTCTTCCCCAGTTCCCTTATTTTGCTTGAAATGGAGTCTTATCTCTTCTGAGTGTAAGGAAACTTCTGTCCCACTTTATTCTTGTTGTATCAGTAACGATTAATAATTATTAATAACCCTCCTTTCACTGTCAAAAGTGTTGTTCTGGATGAGAAATCATAGAATCATTCTACTTAAATGCAATATTTATATTCAAATTTATCATAAGCTTTCTGAGACAATGAAAATTTCCTTAGATAGCTAAAGCCACCCAATCCTGCAGATGTTTTTCTGACAATTTCATCATCCTACATTTTACTTTATTCCATCTGCCTCTTTAATTGTTCACATAATATTCTGACCAGGAAGTAGCCCTTTGCTTTATTCAATAATTCTCTTCCTGTAAAATGGTCTTACTTCTTTGAAGAGAGCAACAGTTGCTTGAAAACAGAGTTTTAGATTTCTTTTAGGTCTCTTGAGAATAGTAAAATGGGCAGCATATAATAAACTCAGTTTAAGCATCGTAGTAACAGAGACTATTGGGCTGAGTGAAAGAATGTACTAGGTGGCTATGGTGACAATGCTATAGAGCCGAGCACAGTCCCGCAGTGATCTTAGAGGAACGATGCTTAATAAGTCGAGTGAATCCAACTGAGGAATTAGAGCTTGAGAAGGGGTGAAGAAAAACCATCGTACGAAACTACTATATCGTATCATGGTATTTGACGGTGTATGAGGGGCATCCCTAAGCATTGTGACATTTGTGGCAGAAGACAGACTCGGTCGTGGCGCTTCCAACACCCAGGCGGTCCCTGCACAAGCGCTCAAGTTTCCTAAGCAGTAATTTCCTTCTCTACAATAAGAGAGTAGTACCGCTAGTTCTGTCTCCTTTATATGAGGTACAAGGAGAAAATATACATAAAACTAAAAATAGAGAGAAGTATGTTAATTACGTTAGCCGATATTTACGGAGGGGAGTGCACACGGTATGCATGTGTGAGGCATGACGTTGACAGGAGTGTCACAGTCACGAACCGCCACAGTCTCTGACTCAAGCAGTTTACGATTTGAAAGACAGAGAACTTTCCAAGAAGAATTACAGTGAGAAGTGAAACAAGCCAGAGCCAAGGGAGCCTGGGAGGCATTAGGAGAAACTAAGGACCGAGCACTCGGCAGGCTTCAGGAGCCGAAGGGGACCCCCCCCCCAGGAAATCAGCGCTGTAGCTGAGTGACACCTGGTGGAGTGTGAACGAATTCGGGAGGAAGATAAGGGCTGGGGCAAAAGAGAAGAGCCGTGTGAGGGCCCTCGCTCAGGGAGCGCAGGGTGAGGGACCAGGGAGTATGTTATGGCCAAGAGAGAGGCGTGTGGGGAGAGTAACGATGATGAGGCTGGCAGGGTCGAGATGAAGAAGGGGCTCCCGTCCAGGCAGTGAGGAGCTACTTCATTATTTTGAGAGACACATTCTTGAGAAAAATCACTCGGGTGGGAATGAAGATGGACTGTATGAGAGGAGACTGGTGGCAGGAGGCCATTTCAACAGCCCTGACAGAAGATAATGAATTCTGGAACTAAGGTGCTGTCACTCGGGATCGCAGGAAGACATATGAGAGAGGCATCCAGGAGGTGGAAACAAAAGAACCTGATTAATTGAATGCACGAGGCACAGAATACAGAAAATGGGTTATTTTCTTCCACAGGGGAGGAGATGGGTGTTGGGAGGAAATTTCAGGTGGAGATAGATGTAAGGAAGTCCAGATTCTGAAGCCCAACTGTCACTAACTGTGTGATTTCACAGAAGACATCTGACCTCTCTATGCCTCTCTTACTTCATCTGTGAAATGGGGATGATAATAACAGTACCTACCTGATTGGGCTGTTATAAGGGTTATGGGAGTTAACGTTTACAAAGTATAGAGAACATAGCAAGTGCCACATAATTGCAAATATATTTAGGACAGGAATCAATTTAAAGAGACTGACCAGATAAAGGGGAAAATTGCGGTTGTGAGGAAGGAAGGATATAACATTTGACAAGATCCAGAAATAGGGTAGGAGGGGGAGTTTAAGTGAGAAGGCAGAAAAGTGAGACAAGAGGGAGTTCAAGTAAGAGGGGAGAAAAGGGAGACAGGAGGGATGTATGCATGGGGGGGGGAGGGCTGGAAGATGAGAGCATCCAAACGAATAGTCTCCATCTTACAGCTGAAAGAGGGAGGAAGGCTCCGAGATAATGTGAAGATAAAGTGGGAGGGAAACGGAGACATTAAGGAAAGTGCTAAGGGTCTGGACGTGTGCCTGGGAGGAATAAAGAGCTGATTAGGACGAGAGCCCAGCTGAAACTGAACAGTATAAATTTATAGTAGCACCAATCTGAAGCTTTCTTTCTGATTTCTCCAAAAGCCCTCAACCTGGACATGGGAGGGAAGCATTTATTAGAACTGCCCAAGAGGCAAAGATTTACAGGGAGAGGGTGGTGAGCATACGGTGGAGCAAAGAAGCTGTAGATAGTAGAGTATTTGAAGGTACACAAAAGGGAGTCCAGGTCGGATGGAGAAAAAGTATACAGGTTTGGAAAAAGGGAAGGGACCCAGTTGCTTTGGGTAATGATGGGATGAGTAAGAGATTAAGAGCTAAGGAGCAGGGGTTGTTCAGAGGACAGAGCACTGGAATTAAGAATTAGAAGGAGAGTGGGAGGGTGATGATGGGGGGCCAGTCCAGGCCATGATGACGGTGAAGTCCACAGAGAAGCAAGAGAAGTGGCTGTGAACAGGAGCAAAGAAAAGAAAGCTAACAGGTCAAGGAACAGGAAGTTACTGCACTTGATGGATTATGTGGAAGGAATATGTGCATGTGCATAAGGTACTTTGTATACAAATAATTCATTTTTATTTGAAAAGGTGAAAATGCAAGTTTGATTTCAAGGCATATAAAAAAAATCACTGTGAACATTACAGAGAAAAAAGCTAACAACTATTCAAATACTCACTACAAAGCGATGGAGTCCATAGTATAGCAGGATGTCTGCTAAGGTAAAGTTATATCCTGTAAGGTAGACTTTATCTTCAAGATATGAATTAAGATCCTAAGGAAAAGAAAAAAAAAGACATATATCTAAAAGGCAATAATAATTAAGTTAACTACCATAGCGCTGGATTTGGAACATTTAGAAAACTACTAGGAAACAAAACACTGACTTTTAATTTAATAAACTTCATTTCTGACATTAATAGATTCAGATTCATTCAAACGAATAGATCATAAAGCAATCGCCTCATTTTGAAAAATAGGGTAAATATTATTAGTCTTATTTTAAAGAAAAAAGAAAACATTAAAAAATGTTGTTCAAAATACCATCTATTACCATCTATCTCCCCAGGGTTGGGGAGACCATTTTGTAAATTATGCTCATGCTAGATTTATTTTTTCAATCAAAATATAAAAAAATCTCAACAATTTCTCTTAAGAGTAATATATAATTTAGTGGTTTGCTGTACTTTTTATATATGTATATTTAAAAAGTTTTAATTGCAATAGAACCATGTTACCATCTTAACCACTTTCAAGTGGATTATTCAGTAAATATCAGGGGTACTCACACTGTTATGTAACCAACCTTCAGAATTTTTTCATCTTACAAAACTGAACTCCCCATCTCTGCTGACCCCAGACCCTGGCAACCAGCATTCTGTTTCTAGGCACTGACTACTTTCAATGTGGCAAATAGGTGGAAACAGAGTTTGTCTTTTTGTGACTAGCTTATACTTAGTATAATACCCTCAAGGCTCAGCCATGTTGTTATATGAGTCAGAATTTTCTTCCTTTTGGAGCTTAATAATATTCCATTGTTTATATATAATGAATTTTGTTCATCTGTATATCCATCAATGGACACCTGGGTTGTTTCCACCTCTCCGCTATTGTCAATAATATTGCTATGGGCATGACTGTACTAATATCTCTTTAAGACACATTATGAATTATTTTGGGTATATGTTCTTAGAGTAGAATCCATATGGATGTTTAAGCTATAAAGACTCTCAAGGTTGTCATCTTTAAAGACTAAAAAACTACAGGGGCGCCTGGGTGGCTTAGTCGGTTAAGCGTCCGACTTTCGCTTGGGTCATGGTCTTGCGGTTCGTGGGTTCGAGCCCCGCGTCGGGCTCTGTGCTGACTGCCAGCTCAGAGCCTGGAGCCTGTTTCAGTCTGTGACTCCCTCTCTCTCTGACCCTCCCCTGCTCACGCTGTCTCTCTCTCTCTCCTAGAAATAAATAAAACATTAAAAAAAAAATAACATTAAAAAAAAAAGACTAAAAAACTACAATTAAATAATATTTTTGATTACTGATATAAATCAAACGGTCCCTACCATATTACAGAATTTCCCATATTCAGAATATTCACAGAACTAATGTTTGATGTTCATTTCCTTTGTTTCAAAGAAGTCTTTCCCATGGCACTGCCAAATATTGCCATGCCAGATATTTCCCCCTACAGAGTTCTGAGTTTTCTTTTTTCCTAAGTAGTTTTAAACTTCCTAATAATATTGAAAAAGTGGTATAATAAGCAGCTGTACATCCTCTTTCTAGATTCAACAAATGTTAGTGTTCTGCAATGTCTGCCATTTTGAAATTCTGTATTAGCTTAATTGTGAGCCATTTAAACTTAGAATCATGGTTTTATCCTGAAATGGAACTTTATATAGAGAGTAAGAAGTAAACCCTTTCGTAATATCCTCTTAGCGAAAGTTTTAAAAATAAGTAACACAAAGATAAACAACTTGGTATAAAACTGGGCAAAGAACACACATACAGGCAAATTTTTAAAGATCATTTAAATTCTGGTACAACTATATGATGCAATACTAACGTGTTATCAAAAAGGTAGTATAAATAACTATTTAGGGACATAAAAGATACAACTCACTGTCAGTGAACAACAAAAAAGCAAGTTATAGTATCCAATAGCTACCCACTTTTAAAATAAAATGCACACATGTATATACAGAAAGGAAAAGCATGGAAAGAACACAAAAGTTCAATAAATATTTGATGAGTAAACAGAAGTGTTAGTAGCAGTTCTTGAAATTTTTCCCCTTATTTATATTTCCTAAATTTCTTTAATATTTATTGCCTTTAAGATAAAAACAATCATGCAATAGCAAAAAGCAAAGCAAAACAGGAGATAACCCTTTCTCATTTATGCTCAAGTGGCCAAAAAAAAATCACATTGCAGTCCATTATACATACATCTGTCTCTCCCGCTGGTCTGAGCTCTGTAAGGACAGGGGCTGTGCCTGAGGGGTCATCGGATCATGAGCCCTTAAGAGCTGCATCTGGCACATCACTGCAGGTACAGATCAGGAAACTGTGGTAGGGCAAGGACAACCAAATCACCTGTCCACTTGTATATTTCAAAAATGGTAATATCTCTGGTCGGATTCTCTTGATTGGAATGTCAAACAACATTCATAGATCCCAGATACAACGTTTTGGTGGAATTACTTCCATGTTCCTGATACCAAAACTCTGAATACAACTTTGGACTTGTAAACCCAATTCAGTGAAATTCTGTTCATATCTTTCAGAATTAAGTACTATTACTATCCTTTCTTCTGGAAAATTACAATAGAGTGTTACATTTGCTTGAAATCTCATTCACTTAGAGGACAGACATGCTTGCTTCCCTCTAGAAACGCTGCTGAGCATGGCAGAGGCCAGCAGGAAGTGTCGGTGTGGATATTAAGCGTCAATAGTTGATCAGAAAGCACCTATAAAGAAACAGGGTCTGAAATTTACCAGTTCTCTTGATGATATCTATCAAGAATATAGCTTAAACCACTTCCACCAGAGTGATAAATGAAAAGCTTTTAGCACTATGAGACCTTCTTACACAACTTACACTACCAATTTATATAATAATGGGAATAAAATTAGAAAACAAAAAGGATTCCTGCACTGGTATGTGGTTGTCTGGATGATTTCTAAGATTCCTTCAAATTCTAAGCTTCTATAAATTTTTTTAATCTGCTTTATTTTTATGTAATAATAAAACATACAGTTTGGATTTTTAAACAATTTTTAATGTTTATTTATTTGTGAGAGTGGGGAGGAGCAGAGAGAGGGAGACACAGAATCCAAAACAGGCTCCAGGCACTGAGCTGTCAGCACAGAGCCCGACGCGGAGCTTAAACCCAGAGACCACGAGATCATGACCTGAGCCAAAGTCGGACATTTAATCAACTGAGCCACCCACATGCCCCAGAATGTTATTTATTGTTGGTGACTCTGGGGCCTTCTTTAAAAAGAAAATACAAATCTTAAAGCAGTAAGTCTCAAAGGGAAAAATGTGAGCTTTCTCAGATCAATCTAACAGTGTTTTTCACTAAGTCTCAAAGATTCTGATTCCCTTTTTGTCCCTTAGAAAGTACTTTACTGCTGAGTGGGGGGAAAAAAAAGTATTAAGACATTACATTAAGTAATCATACAAATAACTGTTGACTCTGATGAATGTTATGAGAAAAGGCATCAAGAACAAGGACCTACATCTGTTAGAGAGAGAAGTGGTTGAGAACATTTCTGAGGAAGGGGTACCTAGCTGAGATGTGAAGGGCGAGGGCTGGCGGACTCTTTCTAGCACAGGTAACAACAGGTACAAACTACCTTGAGGCACAAGGAAACAAGAAGGCCCTAACCTCAGCTACAGACTCTCGGGGAAGAGTTTCCTGCTACTAACAGTTCATGTGTTTATTGTAGCCTTTATAGCAAAGTCACAGTACCTTCAACAGAGTGCGGACATCATCTTTACTGGAGTGTCCGTCCACACAAGTTACCCGGTACTCCAACCACTGCTGAACGATCGCTTTTTCTTCCGCGGTGCTCCCAAGCAAATACTCTTTGTTGGCCTGCTTGACAAGATGGGCTGCTATCGTAGTCAGTCCTGTTAGACTCGGACCATTGTTTGTTTGAAGAACTGGAATCTTAAAAAGAAAAAATTCTTCAGATAAACTTAAAAAAACAAGTACCATCATGATTTTAAGTTCTAAGTATTCAAATCCCTGTTTTTTCAAGACACTCTAGGATTCTACTCTAAGGTACTAAAGTATATACAAATGAAACTCACCAAAACAGCAGTTATATTATTTACAATTTGATAGCAGATGCTTGGAGTGAAACTGGTCATAACACTGCAAACATTGGTATGCCTCTACATAATTTATAACTGTGCCTGTACCAGAGGAAAAAATGGAAATCTAATAACACTGCATTAATTTCAATCAAGTCCACCAATACTCTATTTTAGCAAGATGAACATACTTCAATAAATTGGACTTCTGTAATAACAAAAAGATACAATTAACGTAACACTGACTTAATGCTGATGTAGTCAGAACCACCAAAGGAGATCTAGGCTGCTTTCAGTGATATGTGATCAAATTTAATTAGCTATCTCATTAACTAGGTATGGGCTATGATGTGACTTGGTTGCCATGAATTGCATATCCATCAATTCTGGAATTATGTAGAGTAAGGTCACTATTGGCCAATATTTTATAATTTTAAAAATGTTCCAAAATATAAATGATTATAGTCTGGGCTTCAGGTAATCATCTGAAAAATAATCCCATTTTTGTTTCCCTTATTAGCACAAGTAATACAAAAGGTCAGCTTATAAGAAATTGCTCATTTATTTAAATGTTTTTGATGTACAACCAAGCAAAGACCTATGAGAAATTTAAAAGAAAATGGGAGGGGTGTCTGGGAAGCTCAGTCGGTTGAGCATCCAAATCTTGAGCCTACTTGGGATTCTCTCTCCCAGTTTCTCTGCTTCCCTCTCAAAAAGAAATAAACTTAAAAAAAAAAAAAAAAAGGAAAGAAAAGAAAATGGAAAGTATCACCTGATGGGGAGACTGACCAATTACAAAAAACAAGGGACACCTGGGGGCCTCAGTCAGTTAAGCGACCAAACCTTGATTTTAGGTCAGGTCATCTCAGGATTCCTGAGATCCAGCCCTGCGTCAGGCTCCTTGCCGACAGTGCAGAGCCTGCTTGGGATTCTCTCTCTGTCCCTCTCCGGCTCACATTCACACATGTGCGCGCACACACGCGCACACACTCGCTCTCTCTCTCTCTCAAAATAAATGTTTTTTAAAAAGCATACAATCTAAACGACCCAAGCAAACCAAAAAAGAGTATTTTCTTGAGAAATTGGCTGCTTTCTGCAGTCACTAAATAATATCTGTACTTGTAAAATAATTTACACTTTGGAGGGCACTTTCATGCTCACATTTAGATCAACAAGACCTTGTGAAATATATAGAGAGATTAACATTTTCAGATACAAGTTCAAAGGTTACCTCCTAAAAATTAAAGCAATAAAAGGTACTTTCTGGTTTTTCACTCCCTTACCTACTTCCCATTCACCACTTACTTAGCTCCTTGAAATTTCACTTTTGCCTTCATACTCGAATGAAGTCTCCACCTCTAAGATCACTGATAATACCTTTTAAAAATGCATGGAGGGGCGCTTGAGTGGCTCAGTCAATTAAGTGTTCGACTGGCTCAGGTTATGATCGCACATTTTTGAGTTTGAGTCCGGCACCGGGCTTTAGCTGTCAGCACCTATGGGAGTGTTGGTAATGTTCTATTCCTTGCCTGTGTTGTTACCCACCTGTGTTCACTTTGTGGTAACTCATCAAGATTTATTCACTTTTCTGAATGTATGTTATACTTAAAAAACAAAACATTAAAAGAACTTGCAAACAATGACGGTGTGTGGGGAAATGACATTTAATTCTAAAGAGGATTATTTGTAAAAATATATTATCCACAATCTTATCATCCACAACTCAAAAATTCCCAGTTACCTTCTCATTTAATCATACAGATTCTAAGTTGGTAAGTACTCTCATCATCATCTTACAAAGAACCAGATCACCTGCTTTGTAATGGCAGTCAGGGTTTGGATAAAGTAAGACTGACTCATAAAGTCCATTCTCTTTCCTTTATACAGCCTAAAGTACACAAATCTTGTGTAGGTGCAATCATGGAGCGCATGCTATTTTCATATTATTCTTCGAATGCCATGGTTTTCTAAGTAATCACCATCAGTGGGTATATAAGTAATATTCCAATGTGCTGATGAACCATAAATTAATGAACCATTCTCATATAGCTGGATCTTTGGATTGTTTTTGATTTTTTTAAAAAATTTCGTTAAATAATCTCTACACCTAATGTGGGGCTTGATCTCATAATCCTAAGAAATCAAGAATCATATCCTCTACTGACTGAGCCAGCCAAGTGCCCCTGGATTGTTGTCAATTAAAAAAAGTTTTTTAAATGTTTATTTCTGAGAGAGAGAGAGAGAGAGCGAGCGAGTGCACAGGTAGGGGCACGTGCGCTAGAGAGCAGGTGGGAAAGGGGCAGAGAGAGGGAGACACAGAATCTGAAGCAGGCCCTAGGCTCTGAGCTGTTAGCACCGAGCCTGATGTGGGGCTCAAACCCACAGACCACAAGATCAAGACCTGAGCTAGTCAGAAGCTTGACGGACTGAGCCACCCAGGCTCCCCTTCAATATTTAATTACATTAGTCCTCTCTGATCTGTAGGGAGTATGTTCCAAGACCCCCAGTGGATGCCTGAAATCACAGATATGCCTGAAATGACAAACCTATGCATACTATGTTTTTTCCTATATATAAACACCTATGATAGAGTTGAAGTTATAAATTACGCACAGAAAGAAATTAACAGCAATAACTAAAAATAAAGTACAACAACTATAACAATATAATGTAATAAAAGTTAGGTGAATGTGGTCTCTCTCTCTCAAAATATCCTACTACACTCACCCTTCTTGCAATGATGTGAGATGATCAAATGCCTACGTAATTAGATAAAGTGAGGTAGACGGCATCAGCATTGTGACATAGTGCTAGGCTACTCCTGACCTTCTGACATAGAATCTATTTCTGGACATTACTAACCAAAGGTATCTGAAACCGCAGACACTGAAACTATGGACGGGGAGGAGGTACAGACAGGTGACTAATGTGTAATTGGTAATGTTGCAGAGAATGCCTTCTTGCTTGATGTGGAGAACAAAGGCAAAAGAAAAAAATTAAACTTCTTACAACTTACAACCCATTAACAAGTCCTTGAGAAAGGCAGAGTGACCCTTCCTCTAGAAATCCAACTGGCTCAATGTTAATACTTTGCATTGGGGAAAAGGCAACCTAAGCTTAACATTAGCCCAGAACCTGCAAGTCTCATATAAAAATTCCTTTGGAAACTTCCTTTCTCTCTATTCCAACCCCCCTCCCCCCCGACCCCGGCCTGAGATATATGTTAGTAATCATCTTCCAAGCGTATGGCCCACTGATAACACATCTGAAGGGGCTCAGAAGGATTTACTAGACAGTAGTAAATGACCTTTTCCTAAAAACGGCTAGCCCCTCAAGGTCCTAAAAACCGTGACTCCAAGGGGCGCCTGGGTGGCTTAGTCGGTTGGGCGTCCGACTTTCTCTTGGGTCATGATCTCGCGGTTCGTGGGTTCGGGCCCTGCGTCGGGCTCTGTGCTGACTGCCAGCTCGGAGCCTGGAGCCTGGAGCCTGTTTCAGTCTGTGACTCCCTCCTATCTGACCCTCCCCTGCTCACGCTGTCTCTCTCTCTCTCTCATCAAAATAAATAAAAACATTAAAAAAATTAAAAAACAAAACAAAACAAAAAACGTGACTCCAAATCCCTTAGACACTTAGCCCCAGTGCAGCTCTCTGCCCAAGGGTCCTGTCCCCGTGCTTTAATAAAACCACCCTCTTTGTACCAAAGACATGTCAAAAATTCTTTCTTGACGGTCCGCTCTGGAACTCCAACTTTTCACATCATTGCTGGCTTACTGTTGTCAACTGTCTTCCTCCCAAAATGACTGAAATCCTTTCATATAATCCCATCCCTTTCTCCAAATATATAAACTGAAACTTTCAATAGCTACCCTCTGCTAAGACCAAAAAAAAAAAAAAAAAGTTTTAATTAAAATAAAATAAGAAACCACACTCTGAACTCCAAAGCCCTCACAATTGTCCTCAAACTGTAATTTTGGGCTTACTTTGCATTGCAGCACTTTTCATATTAGTCTACCGCTTGCCCCAAACTTCCCAATCTTTCCTAATTTTGGTCTAATACACTTTAAATAGCAACTTTTCTGTGAAGTTTACAAACCCGATCTCACAGTTAAAATTAACTTTCTCCTTCACATTCCTCAACAGTGTTTTCCTCCATTTAGTATATATTCTGTTCTGCCCTAAATTGCCAAAGACTGTTTCTCATACTAGATACGCCTCCAAGACTCAGGTCTTGGCGATGTTCTCTAAAAAACAGAAACCAAACTAGGGAATAGTGGGCGAAGGGAAGAGGTCAGTAAGAGGCCACAGGAAAAAGCAAAAGCAGGGCTTCTGTCTCCAATGTCTACCAATCTATGGGCTGATCTTACGCCAAGTCCCATCACTTTTCTAGGTTTCAGGTTAACTTCTGTACAGAAAGTACACTAGGACCGCTTTTTTACCATGGACCAAACTGAAGAAAAGGTAAGAAGAAAAATGTCACATGGAAAAAAAAATCTCAAAAGGACGAAAAAAGGATCTAAAGTTGTCTTCCTACAATCATTCTTTTCTAGTAACTTCCATCCACGTCACACAACGATGTTTATGAAACACCAAAATTCTTCAACGCCCTGAGAAATCTGAGTCCTTACGCATTCCCAGTTCTACGCAAGTTGCACACTTAACCTGAAAAACTCAGAAAAACCTTCTCTGAATCTCCCCGATTGGACTAAGGCCAATGAATTATGTGTTCTCTCGGACATCTACGCATCAGGGTAGCATTTTTCACTTATTGTAATTCAAACAGCAGCAATGTTTGTTCACCTACGTAAAAAACCAAGCTTCCGCTGGAGGAAAGAGTGTGTCCGTCTCAACCACTGCTGCATTCCCCCCCTCCAGCACAGTGCTGCTTGGCATCCTGTTAGCTCTCTGGAGTGGATGAACGACACTGAATGAAAGGTAGTGTTCTAGTAAATGCTGTCACTGAATGCAAACGCGGGGCCTCCAGCCTGGTCTCTCTAAGGGCTCTTTGAGGGCCCTCTTCGCCTTCCCAGAACGGGATGACAATTTCCCAGGAGAAAACGTTCAGGCCGAGCCCGACCCGGGGAGGTTCCCCTCCACCCTCTAGGAGCCAGGGCCGCAGGGGAAGGCCGAGGGACGCCAGCCCTTCCTGCGACGCAGACACGTGGGGAGAAGGAAAGCCGGATCCTCATTCTGTGCGCCTCTGCCGGCCAGCCCGTCCTAATTGTGCTCAGCCGACCCCGCTCCTGTCCACCTCTTCCCCTCCACGCCACCCCCGTTTCTCACCTGACGCTCGCCCTGAGCGCTGTATTTGTTCCCTTTACTCAGCCCCAGGGATTTCTCCAGCAGCTTCAACTCGGCGGCCGCCGCCATCTTCCGGCAGGAGCTGCGGGAAGGGGCGGGACCAGGACAGCAAGGATCTCCTGCATTGGCTAGAAGGGAACGTCCACTCCCACCAATGACACCAGCTATTGGCTGAACGCAAGGGGGCGTGGAAGGCTCGCTGAGCGCAGAGGCGGGGCCAAGGTAAGGGGCGGGGCAGAAGGATGGGTGTGAGACAGGTGGAGAGGTGATGGCAAACAGCTGTGTGAGTTCTTGGAGCTCCTGAGCGACCTGGCAGAGCGCGGCCTTGGTGTCGCAGTAGACGGAGTCTGCCAACTGCAAGACAGCAGGCTGTTGTCCTGGCTGCCAGAGTTAACTGGTTAGCTGATTTGGCACGCGAAGAGACTTTTTCTGCATAATCGGAACCAAGATTTAATTTAGTTTGGCTTAGGAATCTGAATTTGAGCAAATTGAATACCAAAGAGCACACAATCTATGGAGTTTCTAACATGGTGTTATTCATAGGAATGTTAATTGCGTTGTAATGTTGTATTGGAAAAATTAATTTTCCTTCTATCTACAGCGTAATAGTAACAGCAGAAAAATAAATTTAAAGATTATTTATAGAGCATTGGTATGTTAGATAGCGTCAGGTAATTCCTATGGCCCAAGAAAAGCAGCCATTAATAGCTTTAATGAGGGGCGACTGGCTGGCTCAGTCGGTTAAGCTTCCAACTTCGGTTCAGGTCATGATTCCATGGTTCATGAGTTCAAGCCCCACATCTGGCTCTGTGCTGCCAGCTCAGAGCCTGGAGCCTGCTTCTCTTCTCTCTCTCTCTCTCTCTCTCTCTCTCTCTCTCTGCCCTTCCACCCCCCATCTCTCTCAAAAATAAATAAAAAGTTTAAAAAATAGTTTTAATGAACTTTATTTGCAATGCCACAAAGATAAAGTAGTGATGTAATTTATGTAGTTTTTGGCATGTAAATAAGCGTGCACACATTTCCCCCTTGAGCCGCTATTATTCTTACATCTTCAAAACAGAAAATGGGTAGCATATGTTGAAGCCTTGAATTGCCAAAAGATTTCTGGAAAGGTTCCCCCCGCCCCAAACTGAAGAGTGAATAAACAAAAATGAGAAATGGAAAAGAATTATTACAAGATAGTTCATCACTAAGTCAGAAATATGGAAGTCTCGTGAGGAATGCTGCCCTGTGTGACACCTTCCTTATTCCAAAATACCTAATGAGTTTACACTGGCAGCAGGATTAAATGTAAAGAAAAGAGAATTTGGTCAAAGCAACATAAACAAAGTACAAAGGAAATTCCGGTATAAATGGATTGTGGCACATCTATTTTCTCTTTACTTTCCATATACAAAGGATTGAGTGACTATTTCACTATTGCTAAAAATGTCAGTACTCTAAGAAAATTCACATAATCTATTTTCAGTAATTAGGTTCAGTTTCTGCTTATAATAAAACATTTTCTTTCTTAAATGTCACAGTTAGGGTTGCCTGGGTGGCTCAATTGGTTAAGCATCCAACTCTTGATTTCTGCTCAAGTCATCATCTCACAGTTTGCGAGTTAAGGCCCAGCATTGTGCTGACAGCTCAGAGCCTGGAGCCTGCTTCAGATTTTGTGTCTCCCTCTCTCTCTGCCTTTCCTCTGCTCACACTCTGTCTCTGTCTCTCTCTCTCTCTCTCTCAAAAATAAATAAACATTAAAAAATAAGGCTTGATCTAAATAACCTGAACTGATGATTTGAGTTTCGAGATAAAGATAACTGAATAGATATTCCCCTAAATGATAGAAGTGATAGTTTTGGGAAGTGAGAGTGGATTAATGGGTAGAATATCACCTTTTATTTTATGCACTTTGACTTGAATTATTGCAGATAGATGTTGTAATTAAAAAGAAAATTTGTTTTAATATAAAAGGTTTCCCTTCAAGCCCTGATGGCTTTTAATACTGAATTTATTTTACTCTCTAGCAGTCTTACTTTTGTTGTGGATTTATGACTGGGGGAGAAAATTTAACTGCTGCAGTGCTGCTGAGATGAAAAGGAAGGGAGGTGGTGACACATAAAAAGAGGCAAATTTAAACCAGATTTCAGGAGGGGCACCTGGGTGGCTCAGTCGGTTAAGCGTCTGACTTCGGCTCAGGTCATGATCTCACGGTTTGTGGGTTCGAGCCCCGCATTGGGCTCTGTGCTGACAGCTAGCTCAGAGCCTGGAGCCTGTCTTCAGATTCTGCATCTCCCTCTCTCTCTGACCCTCCCCTGCTTGCGCTGTCTCTCTCTGACTCTCAAAAAAAAAAATAAAAGACATTAAAACATTTAAAAAAAAAACCAGATTTCAGGAGCCTGAGGTTCTGTTCTCTATTCAGCACTAACTGTGTTACTCTCTCTAGGCAGGCAGTTAGCCTCATTGAGACTCAATTTCCCTAAACACAAACCCAGTGGGCTTGAACTCTCTCTGGTTCCTTTTGGCATTGATATTCTGTCTTTCAGTGTTTAAGATGAATATGTATTTCACTTTTTGCCTTAAAGTGAAAATGTATTTTTGTCTGACTAAAGTAATTTTGTAATTGTAATTTTGAAATGTAACTGCACCAGTAAAGCAATTTTGTATGGTTGGCTGGAAAGCTTTTTGTTGTGGCCAACTGTGGTATAGAAATATCATGACTTGCTTGTTTTAAATAGAATTTAGGGGTAGAATTAGAGAGAGGGGCTTAGGTGTCCCTGAGATACTCTGTATTCTTTTTTTGTTTTTGTTTTTTAATTTTTTAATGTTTATTTGTTTTTGACAGAGAGAGACAGAGTGCAGGAGAAGGAGAGGCAGAAAGAGAGGGAGAAAGAATCTGAAGCAGGCTCCAGGCTCTAGAGCTGTCAACACAGAGCTCAACGTGGGGCTCAAACTCACAAACCACGGGATCATGACTTGAGCTGAGCTCGGACGCTTAATCGACTGAGCCACCCATGCTGCCCAGTACTCTCTAGTCTTAACACCAGTAGATGAGAAAGACAATCAGAACTGCTTCATGTGGACAGGGCAGGCTTCATGGGCATGCATACTTAGAAGGCCCATTTGCTTGGTTTAATGCTCTGCTATTGCTATCTTGAAAATCATTATAGTCTTCTTATTTAAAAAATTTTTTTTAAGTTTATTTATTATTTTAGGGGGAGGGGCAGAAAGAGAGAGGAAGAAAGAATCCCAAGCAGGCTTCATGCACTCAGCACAGAGCCCAACATGGGGCTCGAACTCACAGACCCGTAAGATTATGACCTGAGCTGAAATCAGGAGTCAGACACTTAACCGACTGAGCTACAGGAGCTCCTATAGTTTCTTTTTAAAGGGCACCCATATTTTTCCTCACATGTAAAGCATATTACCTTTGCTTTTTTAGTTTAAAGGACTAAGAAGATTCCAGGAAGTATTTGAGGTCTTGAAATTCCAAGTCCAGGGCTCAAATATGTCTTTATAAATGGAGATCTAGTTCAGAAACTTCAACATGATCTAATGGCTGCCTCTGCACCCATTATTTGCCTCCAGAGAGAAACAAATACTTGCTGAGCACTATTCTGTGTGTGTTCGGTACATTAGCATAACTTATGTCATTTAGTCTTCACAACAATAACAGGAGATGTGTGACCTCCAGGTATGATTCCAGTCAGGACTTTTGGATACAAACAACTGTATCTACTCTGTTTAAGCATACAAGGGAATAAATGAAGGGCTTTTAGTAAGTTCACAATAATGTTAGGCTAGAGGCTGGAGAAACAATCTCAAATCTAGGATTTTAAAACCAAGGTGGAGGATTGGCCTGTCAGGAAACTTGTATCCCCTACAACATGACCACAGAGTACAAACACCAGAAATTAAATCTTACTGCAGCTACTACTGCTACCAGCACCAATGCCACTTCTGCATGAGGAACATGGCCTTAAAATCATTGAGAAACTTCCCTTTCATCAGTGCCTGTGGAAGCTGGCTGCCTGGGCAACTAACTTTTCCAGTCTGCTGAGTGCATGGTGCCCTTCCTTGCTTCTGGATCAAAGTTCTGATTGGCAGAACTTAGTCACTTGCTTGTGTCCAGGTTGTAAGCTAATCTGAGAAATTGAGTTTTGACTTCAGTATTCAAGGGGAATTGATTTTACACTTATCTCTGATATCATATCTAAATGATTGAAATAATGGAGGTGATCAGCATACAATGCTTATCTGCTCTGCAATTTGGAACAATATAACTATAAAAAATGCAGGGGTGCCTGGGTGACTCAGTTGGTTGAGTGTCTGACTTTTGATTTTGGCTCAGGTCATGATTTCATGGTTTATGAGATCAAGCCCTGCGTGGAGCTCTGTGCTTGACAGTGTGGATCATGATTGGGATTCTTTCTCTCTCTCCCTCTGCCACTCTCCCCAACTTGCACAAGTGTTCTCTCTCTCTCTCTCTCAGATAAAAAAAATATATAACTATCAAAAACTACAACTATTTGTAAGACTATCAAAAATGGGAAGATAAGATGAAGAACATACAGAAATGAGAAGAGCTTGCTGACTGCCCTGTTGGTGTTAATTAGAAGAAAAAAGCTTTTACTTTAGGTGCTGAAGGAACAGGAGGGAAGGAGAAAGAAAAGATTTCCAGCTAATTCGAATATTGTTCATGATAGGTAACTGATAAGCAGTATCCCAAAGAAGAGATGATTTGATGAATATACAAAGGTATTATTCTAAAGGTAACCTTAGAACAAAAATATAAACTTGTCCTAAACACCAAAAGAAAGAGACAATGCAAATAAATGAAGTCTGTCTCGACCAATATGATAGAAATGAGGCCAAGTATACAGATTATACTAATAAATATGTAGGGTTAAATTCACCTATAAAAGGATTTTAGAATTGGCTGACGAGCAAAATTCACAGTATGTTGTTTATAAGAGCACATCCAAGAAACCACAAAGGGCACTTTATAATGCTAAAGGCTAAAGATGTATACCCCATATTATATACCTCAAAATGTGACAAAATTTTCACCAAAGCAGATACAACAGAAGTTGGTGGGAGAAATAGAAACTCAGGAATAGTAGGAGCCATTAGTATAAATATATTTCTCCCAACCTGAGCCAGAACAAGCGGGAAAAAAATCAGGAAGAATACAAAAAATCCAGGTAAGATAATCAGTAACATAAATCACATGCATAGGTACAAATCTCTGAAACCTGACAAACAGAGAAAACACCTTATGTGTTAGTTTTCCTATGACTGCTGTGGCAAATCTCTACCATTCTGGTGGATTAAAAGAACAGAAATTCATTTTGTCACATTCTGGAGGTTAGAAGTCCAAAATCAGTTTCATTGTGCCAAAATCAAGGTGTCAATCACCTGCCTCATTCCAATATTCAAGGCCAGCATCCTCAGATTTCTGTTCCATATGCACACAGCCCTTCTTGTATGTCAAATCTCCCTCTGCCCCTCCTTTTTTTTTTTTTTAACGTTTTTATTTATTTCTGATAGAGAGAGAGAGACACGTGAGCAGGGGAGGGTCAGAGAGAGAGATACATACACAGAGTCTGAAACAGGCTTTAAGCTCTGAGCTGGCAGTTAGCACAGAGCCCAATGTGGGGCTCAAACCCACGAACCGTGAGATCATGACCTGAGCTGAAGTTGGATGCTTAACCAACTGAGCCACCCAGGTGCCCCTGCCCCTCCTTTATTAAGTCACCTGTAGTTGGGTAATAGGGCTCAGGTGGATAATCCGGGATAATTTCTCCATCTACAAATTCTTAATTGTATCTGCAAAGACTTTTTAAATATTGCTATATAAAGTAATATATTTCATGTTCTAGAAATAAGACCTGATAATCTTGGGGGAAGTTGTTAGCCTACTATATCGTCATTTTGAGTGCACATGAACATTCATGAAAATTCATTGCATCTTAGGTCTCAAAGTAAAGAAATAAATTTGAAAAGTAATAAATTCTAAAGAATAAAAATAACAAAAATGAGATTTTTTTTGACCACAATGCAGTAGAGTCATAAACTAAGAATAAAATAAAAATTTAAAAAGACTCCTTTTAGAAATGTAAAAATGGGGGCTCAGTCGATTAAGCATCCGACTTCAGCTCAGGTCATGATCTCACAATCCAGTCTGTGAGTTTGAGCCCTGCATGAGGCTCTGTGCTGACAGCTTAGAGCCTGATGTCTGCTTGGGATTCTGTCTCTCTCCCTCTCTCCCGGCCCCTCACCCACTCGCATTCTGTCTCTTTGTCTCTCAAAAATGAATAAGTATTAAAAAAAAAAAAAACGTAAAAACATTATTAGCGACTCTTGGATCAAAGAGGAAACACAGGTTGAAATAGCAGAATATTGTGGATCTATGAATACAGTAGGAGAGGGAAATTTATACTATGAAATATTTATATTAATAAAAATAAAAAATAAATTAAAATTGAAACATAGAGAAGGAATTTAAAAACAAGCCAAGAGAAAGCTCAAGGAAAGAAGTGATAACTATTAAAAAATGTGTAAAGAAACAATAATAACAACAAAAGAGTAGAATTTATGAATAAGGTCAAATTGCAAAAGTTGAAAAATTCACAGAATTAAGAAACCAACAGCTACTGCATGTAGTGAAAGATATACAAGGGAGAAAGCATAAATACACGAAATTAGAAGTGAGAGGAATTTTTAAATCATAAGATATTTATTTTGTGTGAGTCTCTAAATGAATGTATACTTAGATGAAGCTTCCTAGAAAAAATTTTTTGAATTATTTTCTGGAAAAATGCGACTTCAGATTGACACAGTGAGAACAGAATCCTAAAGAGACTAATAGTTACTATGCAAGAAGTAAGAGTAGTGAAAGAGTTGCCCCGCGAAAAAGTACCAATTCCAGATGTGTTCACAGTGGTAGTCTACGAAAATTAAAGACCAAATCATCTCAGTGCTGGTGAAATTGTCCCAGAGCATAGAAGGAGAAAAACTTGGAAATTTGTTTTACAAGGAGACAAATGCATTGATCCCTAAACCTGTCAAAGGTTTTTCCTAACAAGAAAACTATGGAACAATCTGGTCTACATATATATGTAAAAATCATAAATAAAATATTAGCAAACAGAATCCAATTGCATATTAAGAAAATATATCATGAATAAGTAGATTTTATTCCACGAATGCTAGGGTGTTCCAACATTAGGAAATCTGTTAATATAATCCATCATATTAATATGGCTAAGGAGAAAAATCATAAAATCATTTTGTAGGCTCAGAAAAGTCATTTGACATTATTTAATACTCATTCACATTAAGAACACTCAACAAAATAGCAATTAGTATACATATATGTGTATGAGTGTGTGTGTATGCCAAAATCCCAAATGTAGCAGTCTATTTTTTATTTAAGGGAAAACATTAGAAGCTTTCTGATTAAAATCAGGAACAAGAGTGCACACTGTCTCCACTATTTCATAACATTGTGTGAGAGAGTTTTAGCTAATGCATTTAAGTAAGAAAAACTAATTAGAGGCATACAAATGGAAATTAGAGGTCAAATCTGTTTGCAGAGAATCTGATTTTATATCTCAAAAATTCAAGATAATGAGTGGAAAAACTACAAATAGTAAAAGAATTTATCAAAGCAGCAGATTATACTAGCAACATTAAAAAATCAATACTTATAAGTTATAATTAAAGAGATGATACCATTTGTATTAAATATTAAAAAGTGGAGACGTAAAAACATAAGCGTTTCTCATATGTAAAACAATATAAAAACTCAACACTGTGAAAGTACATTTGAACAAATGGGCAGGACATGCCATATGGATGTCGAGCCTCTGTAAATTAATTTATAAATTACTAAATTACAACTAAAATATAACAGGTAGTGTTTTCTATTATTATTCTGGAATAATAATAAAAAGCCATAAAAATTCTGTGGGTGAAAAAAAGCAATGTAGGATGGGGGCTAGGAGAGCCCTTTAACATATTAAAACTTTATTATAAATATAATCAAAACAGGGTGGTATTGACTTATGAAGAGACAGATCAGTGGAACAGAATAGGAAATCCTGATAAAGACCCAGTTTGTTAATATGTAATAATGTATTTGTTAATTTGCAATAAAATCAAATCAGTGGGGGAAAGATGAACTTTTTATTTTATTAATTTTTTAATCTTTATTTATTCTTGAGAAAGAGAGAGACAGAGAGACAGAGAGACAGAGCATGAGCAGGGGAGGGGCAGAGAGAGGGAGACACAGAATCTGAAGCAGGCTTTATCTAGCTTTGTTCACTTAAAAGTCTTAGAAACAGGAACAACTCCAGAACACTGAGAGCCAATCATACCCAGAATTTAGTTTCAAATACTATTTCCACTGAGAGTAATAATGGTTCTTTGGAGGATTGACTAATTCCAGATGTGGGACAAGATACATATAAGATGAGACTGGATCATGTTATCAGAGCAGAAAGCAAAAAAGTTATTAAAGAGTAACAAGGAAGTATGAAAGGATTGGATAGGATCATTTGAGTGTCACTAAGAATAACTGCAATGGATTAAACACTTTAAATATATTTGAATCTATGAGTTCATAATGATTCTAAAAAACAAAAAAGAACAAAATCAAATGACCCTCATTCATCATCTTTGGGTGATTCTACAGATCCAGTTCATTATCTTGAAAAATGATAAATAATGGGGGGAAAAAAGAAAACTTTTTTCCTTCAATTACGATATAGTTACTGCATTTCAGAGAAGCCAAATACCAATGAATGGTAAGTTTCTCTTTATGAAAGTGCTCAAGCTAATAAATGAAGTTAAAACAATAGACTATCATTGTTTTTGTATCCCCCAATGAAGTAATGGGTCTAGGCAATGATGATTAACAATTGCTCATATCACCAAAATAGAGATAAATAGGCATATAGTGCTTCAGAGAGAGGTACATTAGCAAGTAGTTGGGGTTCCTGGGTGGCTCAGTCGGTTAAGCATCCGACTTTGGCTCAGGTCATGATCTCACAGTTTGTGGGCTCGAGTCCTGTGTGGGGTTCTGTGCTGATGGCTCAGAGCCTGGAGCCTGCTTCAGATTCTATGTCTCCCTCTCTCTCTGCTCTTCCCCTCCTCGTGCTCTCAAAATAAATAAACATAAAAAAATAGAGGGTCTGAGATTTCAACTCAGCTTTCTGTTTTCAAGCTCACAGAGTTCTAACTTCCTGTTGTCTCCTTTCTCTGTGATTATGGTGAGCTGATGCCGGCTCTCCAGTCAACGTCAGGCATAGGAAAAAGGAGAAAGGTATTTTATTCAAAATAATCAATGACTGTATTTCTTAGATGAATCGCATATTTGATTGGAGATATCCTTGCCAAGACAATCTTAGTCACAATAAAGATAACTTGGGGACTTGATTTTGTCAGATGGAAGGCTTCTCTAATCTGCTGTTATTACAGTCACATTTTAAATCCACAGCACCTTAGGATACAAATTGAATGTCAAATGAAATTAATTTGGCAAGTGGAACATGAACTGGCTGACTTTCCTTTTTGGAGCGTGCCTGACAGCTTTCTGTATGTCATACTGGCATCTGTTAAAATGAGCTGCAGATGTCAGAAAGTGTTACCGTATCAGATTGCTCTTAGCAGTTTGGGAAAACATAACTTTCTATTTCAGAATATGTCGGGATTTTGAACCCATGTTTAAGTGACATCGATTAGGAGATGAATAGATGATGCCTGTACTCTGTGTACCTGTTTCTCTCTGTCACAGATACTTCACACATCTACAGGTGTCTCATGTGTTTGTTAAGACATTACTATGTGTCAGGCATTGAACCAAGCAGTAGGGACGTATTGAAGAGCAACCCCCACCCCCATTAGGTTTAGGGCATCTTGAGGGAAGAGACTAGAAAACAGATAGTTGGGTGCCTGTGGTAGGCAATGATTGGAAAGTAGTGAGAATGACGAGAACACACAGAGGGACATTTAACGTAGAACTGGGGGAGTTCAGGGAGGTTTCCAGGAGGTCCTGGTGCCGAACCCAACACCTGAGGCATGCATGGATTGGTCCGGAGAGAGGTGGGGTGTTGGGGTGCTGGGGGAGAGTTCCAGGTGGTAGGAATTGCATGTCCAAAGAATTGCAATGTAATGTGCGGAGAACACGATTCTTTGCGGGAACTGCTCAGGGTGAGTAATGAGAGGGTAGGCTGGCAGGTAAGCAGATGCTGGCTCAGAAGAGCCTTATTAGCTGCTTCAGAAGTCTTCACTCCAAAGTCTCTTAGGCACCTCAAAGGCGCATGTCTGCACTGAGCTCCCTGTACTCTCTCGCGCCCTTTCCCCAGGGCCATCCCTTCTCTCCTTGTCTCCATCTCACTGAATGACATTCAAACATTTGCCTGAGTCAGAAGTTAAGCACCATCCTTGACTCTTCCCACTCCTTCCTGTCCCACTGGAGGGCGACACAGGGTGGATTCAAGGCCCAAGACAGCATTCCATCTCCTGCCTCCCCAGCGTGGGCAGACTGGCTCAGAGTGTCTACACTGGATCTGGACTTGAGCCCAGAATGCTTTCTGGTCACTGTTAGCCCTTGAGAGCTGCTTTTTGTGTCTGCTGTTCCCCATCCTCACTGCTCATGCTTTGTAGATACCGTCATCGGCCGTGCGAAAGTTTTCACCTACCTGGGGTAGCTCCTACCTGGGGTCCTCACATCCACTTTGTCGTCTTCCCTTCTGTCCTCCACCCTGCAGTTTTAGGCATCTGTCTAAAGTGCCAGTCTATTTTGTCAGTCCCCTGCTGAGGACTGAGAATTTAGTCCAGATTCCTTAGTCTGTCAGTGAAGGTCCTTTATAACCTGACTGCCATTGACTTCTTCAGACTCACCTTTCAACACCCACTGCCTAGTGTCCTCTGCTCCAGCCCTGCAAGTCTCCTCACAGTCCCAAAAGCCCCATTTGCTCTCTTGCCTTTGGGCCTTTGCATCTGTTCCCACCAGGAATGTTCCCACCCTCGCTTAGGGCTGAGGCTCCAAGCTCTCTCTCGAGGCGGCTTTAGGAATGTTCCCTCCATAATGCAGAGGTAGCCAACAGCCTTGAAAATGCTTTCTTGTCTCTCTGTCCATCACCAGCAGGCTCCCTGAGGACAAAGACCGTGTCCTGTTTATTGCTGAGTCATCAGCACCTGCACAAGGCTCGGAACAGAGTGGGGACTCAATAAATTCATTTGTTGAATGAAAAAATGAATGCACAGAGATACCGAAGGATGTTGAAAGCGAGGCCCATGGGTCAAAGCAATGAACATGCAAACCATGAGGATATTGTAGAATTATGCCTTTAAATATTAAAACCCAAAAAGCAAAAAAAGTCCATGTGTGATAGGTAAGCCATTGGAAATAAAAACGATTCAGAAAACCACAAATCAGGAGTTGGCAAGCAGTTTCCTAAAGGAAAAATCATTTCCCTTCCGCAGCCCCCAGTCACTCCTTTATTGATTTCCTGAACTGCCTTCTTTAAGCTTTGAAAGTGGCCACTTACCACCTCATCACCTCCATCTTATTGTCATCATTGGACTATCAAACATTTATCACTCACTGTTGTGTACCGGACAGCGTGCTAGGCTCTTGTATTGACTTATGCATCCTCACAACAGCCTTTGAAGTGAATACTATTATTAACCCTATTTTACAGATGAGGACATTGAGGCTCAAATAAGGGTAAGAAAATGAATTTTCAGAGCATTCAGAGAGGGAAGTGCGTTAGAAGAAAGAAAGAATCTAATTCCCAGTAGGTTTTGAGACCTGCCCTTGCCGGACATGTTCCCGCAGCCTCATACCTCTCAGACTCAGTGGCAATTAGGCGAAGCTCCAAGCTCTTCTTGGGGACAGCAGTTTATCAGAACTCAGCTAGAACTCAGCCGGAGAGCCATCCAGGGGTCACTTGCTGTGCCGTGGCAGCTTGTACACCCGCCAGCAGCTGCTGCTGGTGCCAATATTGTTGCTGAGCTGAGAATGTGTTAGGGAAGAGCTGTTTGGCACAGCTTCAACCTCAGCCTCAGGGACAGTGGTGGGAGATAATCATAGGATTTGTAGCGTCAGGATACCTTCCCAGCCTCTCTGGAGGAAGGCCCAAAGGCGAAGCGTGTCCTCCGCGCTACCCTTAAAGTGAAGAGTTAGCATATACTTGACCCATCTCTTGGCACAGGCTAATTCTTTCTCATAAGAGGGGGGCAGACTGTTAGAGGGACATGTGTCCATATAGCTACTTCTTTTCAGCCTGCTCAGGGTCACCTGTTTTCTGAAGACTTTCCTAATCCATCCATATCCCTGCTCCTGACCAAGGCAGAGCTGGTCACTCCCCTTTTGGATCCCACTGAACCCCCTAGATCCTTCCAACAAAGCACTTGCTAAACTTGACATGTAGGCACTAAATCACTGGGAAGGTGACTGGCATAGAGTTACTATTCAATAGATGTTTCTAGAATGAACAAATGAAGATGAAATGAATCTTAGATCATGAATCTTCTAATCTTAGATGTGAACTCTTAAGGAGATGGAATAAGGTTAAAGAAAGAGGCTGGGCTTTACTGTGGTCCAAACTGTATACACATACAAGGACTAGCGGTCCACATGCTGGTGTTAAAGGGACCCACCTGTCCCTATTTATGGCAAATACTGTTGGATTCCTACCCAGAAGCTATTTTCTTTCCTTTTCTCCTAAACAATAGGGCACAGCTTCTATAATAGTGACAGCACAGGGACAAAACATAAGATGCTTTGATTGTTGATCACTTTGGCCCCAAGTAGGTAACCTCTTATTTCATGGTCCTTTCGTGCTAATATTTTTAGGATGGATTTTTAAAAGTTATTCTTAGAATCTTTTGCAAACTTCAGCTCATTTTAGTCATGCTCCCCCCCAAATATTCTTGTATGTATTGGTTACAGTTGTCTACATAATAAGGTATTCCATAATCTCAGAAGCTTAGTGCATACAAATTGGTTTCTCACTCATGTCAGTTTTGAGTGTGAGTCTGTGACAGACAAACCCAGGCTCAGCTAGTCTAATGGCTCCATGATCACTGAAGACCTCAAAATCCTCCTCTGGATACTTTCAATCTGAACTAGAGATGAGAGTGCAGACAGAACACTGAGGACCATGCCAAGTGCTATGGGCTAGGACTGAAAATGTGACACATCACTTCTGTCCACATGCTAGCATTCTGTCATGAAGCCTCACCTAACTGAAGAGAGACTAAGTAATGGTGTCTGTGTACCAGCTGGTTCTTCTGCCTTTGCCCCCTGGTTCCATTCTCCACTCTCTTTAGCTCTGCTCTGGGCCCTACAAGACTGACTTCACCCTATGAATGACATCACCCAAGATCTCTGAACCTCTGGCTTCCAGAAAGGTTCAGTGCGGGAAGCACAGGCAGGAGACTGGAGAGCTAGAGTTTGGAGTTTCTATATCTTGCTCCCTTCTTGCATTTGTTTGCTTGTCTGGTAGAGTCTGACTCCAGTTTTTATGTTTGATGGCTGACAGCTTTTAGGCTTCCACCTAACTCTTCCCCACCAGATTACATCTGGTACTTTACTTAAGGAAACTCTGCATACCTCCTTGAGGCCTTGACATTTGAACCTCATAGTCATAGTGTGGGTATGGAACTCTTCTCCATGCCCTAGGCATGGAGAACTCTCTGATGCCCTAGGCATGATGAAAGCCAAAGCCATTCTTTGCTCTTGGTTCTTGCCATTCTAGACTGCCTGGCACCTACCGTTCTCTCCCGTGAAGTCCCTTGGGTGTGCGTAATAGACTTCCTTTCAACTCTCTTGGTAATGAAGAAGCATCATCAGTCAAGATGGCCCATCTTGAGGAGGAGTCCATCCTGTGTGTGTGGAATGACCAGAATACAGGCCATGTCATCTGAGAGCAGCTGGCAACCCAGCAGTGTAATAGCTTTTTCTTCTTGCTAATCCCTGGGTGCCTCACCATCCCTTCTAGATTTTCCTTAATCATGCCCACACCTCTGTAAATAGTTCCTCCATTAAAGTTTCTTGAATCATCAGAGTTGGAGTCTGTTTGCTGGGGGAATCCTGATTTACCATGGAAGAGACAGCAGGCTTGCTGAGCATTTTGTTAGTTGCTGTTGCATGATGGTCAGTGTCAATCTCTAGGTTTTATCCTTGGCTTTCAACAGATTTGGATGTATGTGCATGCCAGTGTAAGTAGATGGGATTTGATCAGAACATTTAGTAGAGTAGGGTCTTTTCCACGTACTTGACACCAAAGTGTCTCTTTGTTCTAAAGCACTTTTGAGAGTAGGATGGCCTTGAGACATGTATTGGAATGAATACTACTCACCTGAGATGGACTCTGGCTAACACGGGACAAACATGTTTCATGTAATTTTTCATTGTAGGGCCAACTGATTCTTAGTAACAGAGCGCTGCTGTAAAGATCAGCCTGCAAACTAGACACACGTTTGCCTCCAGCTCATCCTGCTGAGATGAGCATAGATGTCGATGTCTTAGAATCAGCGGGTGCCGGAAACTGGTCCATGCAATTGAGGAAGGAGATGCTAAAGAAAATCAGGCGGACATGTATAACACATACAGTGTCCCACAGTGCTCTTGGAGTTCCATGGATGACCTGGCTCTTCTTACCTTTTCCTCAGTTGCTGCATTTAGGCTAGGCAACTGAAACTTATGTTTCTAGACTTCCCGTGATTTTTCAAATTCCCTTAAAGTTTGTGAACAAGAATCCCCAGGCAGGCTTTGCCATCTTTGCTCCTGATTTGTGTGCCCTCAGTAGCTTGCAGCTTTTTCCAGGCTCTCTGATGTTAAATTAATAACAAATGATGTGGAGTTGACAGGTGGGTGAAGATGAAAGAGTACCATGATATTAAAAAAAATCTCAATCTGTTATGTAGCACAATGTAAAACACTCTGTCAGGTTTTGCCTGTAGGTATCTTAATTGAACTTAAATATTTTGCTCACATCTTTTTAACCCAGAGGATAGAAACATGGCCCTTAGCGTCTCTCTAGCAGACTTTGTAGCATGTATTAGTGTGATATAGAATACAAAGCCTTGCCAGTTATTTGGGATTATATGAAAATGCACTGAACAAAGCAAAAGGGATAAATATAATTTCTTGATGGAGGAACTGTCTGGTTCTCATTTGAAGTTTTAAGGGGTCCTGTCTGGGATCAATATCAGCATTTTCTAACACACAGGGTGAACTCTGAGTGTCTCAAAATTTGTGTGCTCCTTGTCATGATAAGTATGTAGGCAATGGTAGATCATCTGCCAAGAATTCCTTGGAAATGGTTCTTAGCAAGTATGCTCAAATCTTGGAAGAATAATTTGGCAGTGCTCAAACTGCATGCATTCAGTTTGTCTTCTATATTAAATTTCAATGCTGTGTTTCTTTAAAATAGTTTTTATGGAAAATTTCAAACACACACCAAGTAGACTACTAGAATGAATCCCTACTACCAATCCCTCAGTTTCAACAATGATGACATTTCCTTTGAAGAAAGGTGCTGCCACAGGAAATGAATTTAGAAACTGCCAGATGGGGCGAGGTCTCAAGTTCCCATGATTCAATTTTCTAGGGAATGTAAGCTTTCCTGTCTTGAAGGGTCTTGGTATAAATTGAAAGAGAAGATTTTGATTTGTGCTCCTCCTGAGCTATTCTCTTGGTCGCTGGTCCTCTACATCTCTGCTCCCAGATTTCCCATGGACATCTACTCATTTCTCTGCTGGACAATTTTTTGATACATTTTGTTCCCTCTCTGTGCCTATGGGGGGGTGAAGATAGGCAGGCTTCACAACTGTTTGTGCTGTCTTCCTTTGTCTTCTTTCATACCACCTGATTTTACTGAGGAGTCGAGGCAACTACAGGGAATTATAACAAAAGGAAGAAGGCTAAAACTGAGTCCAAATTTGGCCCATTGGTTCAAGAACTGGCCCTATTCCAGAAGTGATACCCTTCCTGAGGAGGGTAAAGGATACTCTCCTGGGTATTCCCAGATCTTAATCTCATTTCTTCCATCCATAGATTTATATAAGTTCCCAAGGGGCTCTGGGGCTGTGACCTGGATTCCACTTATCAGCTCCAAGGGAGTCTGGGGTTGAGAGTTTCCAGCCTCTACCTTGAGAAGGTGGAACTCATAATTACGGAAATTACCAGGATGTAGGGAGGATGTTCAGAGATGCTAGTTGGCCACAGGGGATGAATACATACTATGTTACCTGTATTCTCTTTCACTGCAAGAGCCATCACCTCACTCTTGCCAAGATTATCTTAAAACAATGCTCAGTCGAGTACAGCTTAAGCATCAACTTGTGACTCCTTAGTGTTTAAAGAGCCATTCTAAAATTCCCTACTTTGGCAGGGGCTCATCATCGAGTAGCCCCCACCTCGCTCCCAGCTGCCTTTCCCACGTTCTCACCTCTACACTTGCTGTGGTCTCACAATGCTGAATTTCCTCCAGCTCCTCTGTGGGCCACACACTTTAATTCCTCCACGGCTGTGGCAGAGACGCATAGTATCTTCCAACATTTTGTTCTCTTCTTCCTTAGTTATGGAACCTTTGATTCTCACCTGGACACACGACTGTCCAGCATAAACACCACATTTCCCAGTCTCTTACGCATCTGAGGCCACGTTCTGGTTGGCGTGATTTAAGCTAAAGCACATGAAGGAGGTCCCCCTTCTTTGCTGGAGTCCAGATATGGCTCGTGTTGGAAGAGCCATCTTGGATCATGAGGAGGAAGACACCCATGGAGGACGTCAGATAAACAAGATAGAGGGAGCCTGATTCACTGATGGCCATAAAGATACCATACCGGGTGCTTCTTTGTGATAGTGAAATACAACTTTGTTTCATGAAGCCAGTTCTTTTTGTTTGTGTATGTATTTTCCTGCCACACACCTCATGATACCCAGTCTTAATTATTTCAGGGCCTTTATGTGAATGACTTTTGCCTACTTGGAAGATTTCTATTCATCCTTCAACATTTAATTCATATATAATCACTCTGAAACTAGATTTCTTTGTTTTGTTTTGTTTTGTTTTGTTTGGTCTTCTCCACGAAAGAATTATTGGCTGTCCTATTTTATGTCTAAAGCACTGTATGTGGGCATCTTTAATAGCTCTTCTCACCTTGTGTTATAATAACGGCTCACATTCTGTTCCCTCTGTCAGTGAATACCATGAGGGGATCGAGTCTCATTTCTCTGGGCACACCGAGGCTTACCACAGATCAGTGGTGGATGTCCAGTTCCGAGTTGCACTTATAGGTTTTTCTTTTGGCCTCTTTCACATTTCAAGTGATGATTGTAGGTTATTCTGGCTGGTTGAATTTTTCCCTCTCTTCTGATGGGGATTTGTGGGGAAACTTAAAGCATTGTGGGTTAGAAGAGGGATTCAGCTTTCATACAGATCAAGGACGCTTTGAAAAATTTACTTCTAAAATGACCAAGCCTTCAAAGTCTCTGAGTATCACTTTGATCCTAGTCTGTTAATCAACGATGCCCTGATTTAGGGGCAAGGGAAATAGACTCTGCTTCTTGAAGAGTAGCTGCAAAGTTCTGGAAGAGCACGTGGGACTAAAAGTATTATTGCAGCCATTTTTGGAAAATGCAATTTGCTAATGTCTCCCTTCTGGCCACAATAATTCAAGTCTGCCCTGCATGGAAACTACACTTGCCCCAAAGCCTCACCCCAGGTGCAAACTCCAACTCAATGTCCAGTATCCCATCATTTAAATCTTGTCCAGGTGAGGATAAGGCAGGCTTTTGAACATGACACCTCTGAAACGACTCCATGAGAACCCTTCCTTTTTTTTTTTTTTTTTTTTTTGAGACAGAGGGTACCAGTGAGTAAGAGGGAGGGGGAGGAGAGAGAGAGAGAGAGAGAGAGACAGAGAGAGAGAGAGAGAGAGAGAGAGAAAAGCAGAGTTCACCTGAAGTGGGGCTCGGGCTTACCCAACACAGGGTTTGTGCTCACCCAAAGCAGGGCTTGAACTCATGAACTGTGAGATCATGACCTGATCTAGTCTGATGCTTAACTGACTGAGCCACCCAGGCACCCATGAGAACTCTTCCTTTTGACTGAAACAGCTGTAAGTACAGTGATACAATATATGGACCCCATTTAACCCAATACACAATGATGGGATAGGCGTGGAATAACCATTGTAGACATTCCTATTCAGAGGAGGTGAAGGTATACGGCCCTTATGGGTTCCTAACAGTCCTGAAATCCAGCTGGGCAAGTGTTGCCAGTTCCACAATTAGGGCTTGGACTTAAAGATTGGACATGATTCACTGTGGCAGGTGGCTCCATCCTCTGAAATAGCTTTCCTCCTCCATCAAATGTGGCCCTTGTTTGAAGCTGAGCAATTCTTGTCTACTTACTAAGCATGGACATTTTAGCATTCCTTTTGCACTGTCTATCCCTCTCAATTCAAAGTAATATTATTCCTTTAAAAAATTCATAGGTTTTTTTGGGAATTGGTTTGGAATCCATCTCATTAGACCAAAGCAACACCCCAAGTCCCCTAAATAAACCCCTTTGCAACTTATATTCCATTTAATATGGTTGAGGGACAATGACATTTTTTCTATTTGAAAAGGGTACTGTCTTCTGAGATCTTAATAAAAGACTTCACAGTCCCACCCTTGGCTTCATCTTTAGACTGTTTTCCTGATTGTGCCTTGGATTTGATCTTTGTTCCGAAGGTTTTATTCATGTATTTATGTATTTATTTATTTAGAGTGTGAGTGAGCAGGGAGGGGGCAGAAAGAGAGAGGAAGACAGGGAATCCCAAGCAGGCTTCACGCTGTCAGCATGGAGCCTGATGTGGGGCTTGATCTTGAGAACCATGAGATCATGACCTGAGCCAAAATCAAGAGTCAGACGCTTAACCAACTGAGCCACCTAGGTGTCCCCAGAAGGTATTTTTTAATCTTAGCATCATTTGCTATCTGTAATGGCTGGGAATGAGAAAGAATTTAATTTTGAATGTAGCCATCCTGGATTCTTTATGTGTACTAGTTCCTTAGCTTATAGAATTTACTTTATTTCTCTTACTCTCATTTTACTGTACACAGCAAATAGAGGCAGGTGGTAATCTCAGCACTCTGCTTGGTATCCCCTGAGCTAGGTTATCCCTTCCAGAAACACATCTTTTACCTCCACCTTCCCACAGCAATAGTGTTGCTAAATATTCTGCTACTGCATTGCAAGGATCCCCATTCTTTAAGCTTCCTGGAACATATTCTTCATTTTCCTTTGAGTTCTTGGCAACCTTCCCTTTTGGGCTATCATCAAGATTCTGCTTAACAGCATCCCAAAGGTCTTCTGTACTTCTGCCAACCATTCAGTCCTGAAAACTTGCGTGTATTCTTGGATATTGTTAGGGAAGTACTGCACTTCTGGGTACAAAAATCAGGTTTTTTTAATTAAAAAAATGTTAAATGTTAATTTATTTTTGAGAGAGAGAGAGAGAGAGAGAGAGAGGGAGGGAGCATGAGAGCACACACAACTGGGGTGGGCGGTGGGGGGACAGAGAATCTGAAGCAGGCTCCAGGCTCTGAGCGGTCAGTACAGAGTTGGAGGCCAGGCTTGAACCAAAGAACTGTGAGATCATGGCCTGAGCCGAAGTCAGATGCTTACCTGAATGGGCTACCTAGGCACCCTTTAAAATTTTTTTTCAATTAGTTTTGAATATATCTAGGTCATCCACAGCACAGCACCTGGTAATAGATATTTGATGTGGAACCAAATTGTCACCTCTTTTTGTCTTTTTCACATTTTCAATGATGGAGCCTATCTTAAAATTTTATGCATGAGAAGAAAGTAGTAGTTTTTACAATGGATCAATGGCATTTTGAAAAACTTTCTTTTAAAATTACTTGAGCACGTGGAGCACCTGGGTGACTCAGTCAGTTAAGCACCTGATTCTTGATTGGGGCTCAGGTCATGATCTCATGGTTCGTGAGTTCGAGCCTCGTGTCAGGCTTCATGCTGACACTGCAGAGCCTGCTTGGGATCCTCTCTCCTCTCTCTCTCCTCCTCCCCTCCAACACTCTCTCTCAAAATAAAGAAATAATTTTTAAAATTACTTAAACATGCAACTTGAGGCACTGTAATTTGCTTTTACTCCATAGAGGCATTCATAGTACTCAGGTAATTGTTTATAAAATAAATGAAAAAATCAAAGTTATTTGACATTCAGACTGGTTTTCTGACTTTGGGGGGTAGGGGTTATTGTAAACGATAAACTTTCGAATCATTTTTACTTAAGCTTATTCTTGTGAGGAAGGGAAATTTAATCCACTTCGGCCACCATACCATTGACTGTACCTTATCTTTCTTCATTAAAGTAATCAATCAGTGGGCATGAGGTTTTCTTTTTTAAACATATTAAACAGTGCAAATGATGAGTTCATGAAAATGGGAACTTTCATTTCTTATCTTGCTCAGTTGTCTGCAATAGCATTATCCCACCTGTGAGTTTGACGCAGCCACTTGCTTTTTGAGTCATTTTGGGGGCATGTGCACCACTTGTATATATAAGTGGCTTCCCTGATGTCCCTACATAAATAGAGAGAGCAGGTGACAGTGATTCAAATTAGGGACACAGAAGAGAGCAGAAGCATGAACATTTGCACATTTTGGGGGGCAGATAGCGAACCCAGTCAATATGCTGACACACTCCTCTGCCGGTCCCGTGGTTCCTCACTCCCTTTGACTGCCGCGTACAAGTCTCTGTCGCCTGCCCTCAGTCATGGAGACTTGTCAGCAAAAATCCACTCACAGCCCTCGAATTGAATTTCAAGGTAGATGATAACTGAATACAGTCACATAACTATTATTTTTCTGTCATAAATAAATTACTGATGGGGATGGCTTTCTTTCATGTTTTTAAGATGGTCGCTATTTGTTAAAAGACTAACTTCACAACTTGTCTACGGAAAAGCGCACCAATGGTAAACATACGGCTCAATGAAGTCTCACCAGTAGAACACATGTGTGTGCCTTGAGTGTGCATCCAGATGGAGAAGCAAGATTTCCCGCACGCTTTTCAGTCACGACCCGTCCTGAGAAGAGCCACCATGGGTTAGCTTTGCCTGTTTTTGGATGTCATAGAAATATAACCATAAGGCAAGTAGTCCTTTAAGAGCATTGAAAAGCTTTATTGAGGCATAATTGACATAGTAAATGGCATATATTTGGAATGTACAATTTGCTGGGTTTGACGTAAGAATGCACTCATGAAACCACAATTAAGATAATGAAAGTATCCATCATCCACAGTTTCCTGATCTACTGTCTCCACTGCTACCTCTCTTCTCCCCAGGCCACCGCTTTCTGTCACCACAGATTAGTTTGCATTCTCTAGAGTTTTACATAAATGCAATCTTGCAGAATGCACTCTTCTTTTTTGTCTTTTACTCCCCATAATTAGTTTGAGACTCATCTGTGCCATTGTGTATCAAAAGATCATTCCTTTTAACCACTGAGTCATATTTCTTTGTATGGATATACCATAGTTTCTTTATCCATCCACCAGTTAGTAGGTACTTTTTGGCATCTGTTTTTTTGTTTGTTTTTTTTTTAGCGTTATGTTTATGAGATTCATTCCTAGTGAATCATTTGTGGTAGAAAAACAGAGTTATTCTGTAACGCTCCATGGGCTAAAACTCTACATCAGAGAAGATCAGAGAAGATGAATCTCTCTGCATTTGTGTGAGGTCACTGTCAACAGTAAGTCATTCACATCCTAATTCAAAGCATTTATTGACCGTCTCCTTTTTTTTTTTTTATAAGACATCGCGCTAGACAACAGTCTGTCGTTCTGTGGAATGATAGACTGTATTGTTTCTAATTGTTTCGGGCTCTCGCTACAAGAGCATTACATATTCCTGTTTGTAGCCGCATGGCTTGCAGTGTCTGTGTGGGGATTACACTTTCCTCCCTCACTGATGTCAGAGGTGGGTGTTGGACTTATTTTGGTCAATGAAATGTAAGCAGAAACTTGAAACGCCACCACGTGGTTTGGTCTTAGCTCTTTTCTCTACCACAAAAGGACTGTGTCCTCCACACGGGGCACTTCCGCAGCCTGGAATCTGAATGAGGAAGGAAGTAGAACAGAACAAGTGCACGCCTGTGGCTGAGACGGATCCTGAGCAGGAAATCTTGTTGTTGGAGGTGGTAGTTACCAATAAGAGCTCAGCGACTTCCTGCATGAGAAAATCGATTCAAATTATTGACTTATTGGTTGTGTTTTTATGATAATACAACATTCCGATATCTAAGTGTTAAGGCTTTTTCAGTGTTAAACAATCTCCTCATTCTTTCCTTACCAGTATAGTTCCTTTACTCTTAAAATGAGGTGGGTTTTTTTCTTTTGAATTAAGAAATAAATCATTTCCTGAGTGCCCAGCTTCTCTAACTTAATACTGGGTCATCTGATTTCTTTTCCTCAGCACATTTCAGGTTTGAGACAGTTTTTTTTTTTTCTCCAAACCATTCTCTGTGGATCCCAAGGATATTTCTTAAGTCTCTCCTCTGCTCCCTACTGTGAATTATAGGCATGGTGCTCTAGATTCTTCTTTCATACTTGCATTCTGGTTCTTCTTCAACCACAGAATCTCCTGTACTATTAAAAAAAAAAAAATGGAGGGGTGTCTGGGTGCCTTAGTCAGTTAAGCATCAGACACTTGATTTCAGCTCAGGTCATGATCTCACAGTTGGTGAGTTTGAGGCCTGCATTGGGCTCTGGACTGACAGCATGAAGCCTGGTTCACATTTTCTCTCTCTCCCTCTCTCTCTGCCCCTCCCCTGCTCATGCTCTCTCTCTCAAAGTTAAGTAAATAAACTTACAAAAATGGAAACAACAGGTTTAAGAAATTATCAGCACCGTGCCAAAATTCCTACCAAAGGCCTTCTACTGATATACCAATAAAAGAGGTCGAAGATAGGCTTGGCTATATTTTCTTTCTTTCTTTCTTTTAAAGATTTTTTTAATGTTTATTTATTGTTGAGAGAAAAAATGAGAGAGAAAGAGAGAGAGTGAGGGAGGGGGAGAGCAGGGGAGGGGCAGAGAGGGAGGGAGAGACGGAATCCCAAGCAGGTTCTGTACTGTCAGCACACAGTAATATGTGGGGCTCGAACCCACGAACTGTGAGATCATGACTGGAGCCTAGATCAAGAGTCTGGCGTCCAACCAGCTGAGCCACCCACTTGCCCCGCTGCCCTGCAGCTGTATTTTCTTATGACTTCCCCTCCCCCCCCCGAATCATTTATTTTCTTGTATTTTACACTGGGCCTGGGCTAAGGGGCAGAGGTGCCTATCTCTCCAAAAGGTGTCACTTTATGTCTTAATATCATCGGAAACTCTATCAGTTCAGCGTCAATTGGGATCCCACGCTGCGCTCACCTGTCACTCTAAATTCTCAAATTAAAATTCATTCCCAATCTATAAAATTCGGGTAGCTAACTTGGACTTATTATCATACTGTTGTCACTGGAAGGTTTTAAAGTCCCATTTCTAGAGCTTGCTTCTAACTTCGTACTTAACCACCAGCTGTAACATCCCAGGCGTGGCCAGGAGATACTGCAGTTCTGTCCCAGATCACCCAATAAAGCCAATATTGCAATAAAGCAAGTCAAATGACTCTCTCGGTTTCCCAAGAGAAAAGTGCATACAAAAGTTATGTTTACCCCCTGCTGTACTCTGTTAAGAGTGCAATGCCATTATGTCTAAAAGAACAATGTACAATGTATCTAAATTTAAAGATACTTTATTGCTGGGGTGCCTGGCTGGCTCAGTCCATTAAGTGGTTAAGGGTCAGACTTGAGCTCAGATCATGACCTCAAGGTTTGTGCCTTTGAGCCCTGCACTGGGCTCTGCCCTATCAGCATGGGGCCTGCTTTGAATCCTGTCTCCCTCCCTCCCTCTCTCTCTCTCTCTGCCCCTCCCCCATGCTCTCTCTCAAA
Source organism: Proteles cristata cristata (assembly GCA_017311185.1). Taxonomy (NCBI): domain Eukaryota; kingdom Metazoa; phylum Chordata; class Mammalia; order Carnivora; family Hyaenidae; genus Proteles; species Proteles cristata. The sequence continues at coordinate 156,975 of JAESUZ010004966.1, read as the reverse complement.
AATAAATAAACATTAAAAAATCATATAAAAAAGATTTAAAGAATACTTTATTGCTAAAAAAATGCTATCATCTGAGCTTTTAGTGAATCCCAATTACTGATCACAGATCATCATAACAAATATAATGATGATGAAAAAATTTAAACTACTGAGGCGCCTGGGTGGCTTAGTCGGTTAAGCGTCCGACTTTCGCTTAAGTCATGATCTCGGGGTTCGTGGGTTCGAGCCCCGCGTCGGGCTCTGTGCTGACTGCCTGCTCAGAGCCTGGAGCCTGTTTCGAGTCTGTATCTCCCTCTCTCTCTGACCCTCCCCTGCTCATGCTGTCTCTCTCTCTCCTAGAAATAAATAAAAATATAAAAAAAATTTTTTAAACTACTGTGAGAATTACTAAAATGTGACACAGAGACACAAAATGGGCAAATGCTGTTGGAAAAATCGCACTGATAGACTTGCTTGACACAGAGTTGCCACAAATCTTCAATTTATATATAAAAAAAGCAATATCTGCAAAACACACAAAAAAAGCGAAGTGTGATAACATGAAGTATGCCTGTATGTGTTTGGAGGAAATATGGAAATCTAGCTTATGTACCCGTGCTGAAAACACAGGTTTAACCAGTGATTCCTGGCTACAGTTGACTTTTAATCGTTTTCCTGAGCATTTCCTCCCCAACTAGGCTGTTGTTTGGAATCTGACCAGCGGGTGTCACTATGGGACCGTGAATGCAGGCGTATTTCAAGGTCCTTGGTTCAGAGAAACTTCGGATTGGTGTTTTAGCAGCCCCGGGAAAGATAACCTTCTTCCCACCCAGAGCCAGCCTCCGCCCGACCTTCTTTCTCCCTCTGCCTGCATAGTTTATAAAACTGAGAACTAGCTGACGGATTTAATTTTGATGGAGAATTACCTGTAGGCAAAAGGGCAATCAAACCCATACTGTTAAGGAGGGGGGGCGCTGAGATAATGAATCTATTATCTCTGTTTGGCAAATGGAGAGTGTCAGGCTAATAATCTGTCAGTTTCTTTTTTCTACGCTATAAGCTTTCATTTCCATCGTTAGGTACAACTAACTTAGAACTATCTCTAAAGGGGCTGATTAACTGGATGGTGTGTTTTCTAGACTTCTTACTTCCTGTTTCCTTTTCTTTGCCTGCCCTTGATCTATTTGTGCTATTTCAGAGTCCCAGGTGGACTTGGGACTTCAAATCAGTCTCTTGGCCACAGAGTTAATTAATTAATTAAATGTATGTATGTATGTTTATTTATTTTGAGGCAGAGAGAGAGAGAGAGGTTGAGGGAGACAGAGAATCCCAAACAGGCTCTGTGCTGTCAGTGCAGAACTGAACATGGTGCTTGATCTCACAAACTGATATGATCATGACCTGAGCTGAAGCCAAGAATTGGCCACTTAACTGAATGAGCCACCCAGGTGCTACCTCTCAGCCACAAATTTCTAGAAACCATGGAGATTTGGTATGGGAGAAGATTGAGAGGAAGAGCTAATGAGAGTTTTGGAATTACCTGTAGGTAGAAGGCATTTATGCCACTGTTTCCTATCAGCGCAATAAACCATGTACAGGTTCTCAGAGGCCACAGGGGATCACTCTATGTTTGAGTTTAAAGTTATTCTAATGGGACGCCTGGGTGGCTCAATCGGTTAATCGTCTGACTTCAGCTCAGGGCATGATCTCACAATTCGTGAGTTTGAGCCCCGCATCGGGCTCTGTGCTGACAGCTCAGAGCCTGGAGCCTGCTTCAGATTCTGTGTCTCCCTCTCCCTCTGCCCTTCCTCAGCCATGTTCTATCTCTATCAAAAAATAAATATTAAAAAAATGTTTTAAGTTGTACTGGAAGAAGAGTCCCACTGACTCAGGGTCACTAACTGCACACCCACTGAGTTTCTTTGCTAGGGTTGCCGTAACCAAGTATCATAGACTGGGTGCCTCCAGCAACACAAATTTATTTTGTCACAGTTTTGGAAGCCCAAGATCAAGGTGCTGGGAGGCTTGGTTCCTTTGAGGCTCCTCTCCTCAGTGTGTGTCCTCACATGGTCACCCCTCTGTGCAATTGAGCATCCTTGGGGCCTCTCTTGTATGTCCTAATTTCTTCCCTGTAGAAGGACATTAGTCAGATTGGATTGGAACCATCCTAACAACCTCATTTTAATTGAATCACCTCTTCAATTTTTTTAATGTTTATTTTTGAGAGAGAGAGAGAATGGGTGGGGAAGGGGCAGAGAGAGAGGGAGACATAGAATCTGAAGCAGGCTTTAGGTTCTGAGCTGCCATCACAGAGCCCAATGCAGGGCTTGAACTCAGGAATGGTGAGATCATGACCTAAGCCAAAGTCTGATGCTTAACCAACTGAGCCACCCAGGTGCCCTTTGAATCACCTCTTTAAGGGCCCTGTCTCCAAATACAGTCACATTCTGAGGTACTGGGAGTTAGGGCTTCAGCATATGAGTTTGAGGGAAGAAAATAGTTCAGCCCATAAGTCCCTTTCCACTCCCCTTACTGATCTTGATTGAAGTTGACTAGTCTGGGATGCTGATTATTCAATAGAAATAGCTTTCCCAATTTCCTTAGCTCTTTTTTTTAATGTTTTATTTATTTCTGAAAGAGAAAGAGAGAGAGAGCGTGAGCAGGAGAGGGTCAGAGAGAGAGGGAGATACAGAATCTGGAATAGACTCCAGGCTCTGAGCTGGCTGTCAGCACAGAGCCTGATGTGGGGCCTCAAACCCACAAACCAGGAGACTGTGACCTGAGCCGGGGTCTGGTGCTTAACCAACTGAGCCACCCAGGTGTCCCTCCTTAGCTCTTTATGTCTTTTTGAGTAGCATAGAATAGACTTGCCAACAGCTTGTGGTTCTCTTCTTCAGAACCACAGGATCGCAGAGAACTTCCAGAAGCCCAGGGATCCCTCCTGAGGATCACAGAAACTGGGAGAACAGGATCTGCTCAAGGCAGCAGGAACAAAGGCCCAAGGCTGGGGTTCCTAATCAGATTTTGACTAAACCCAAGGTACCTTAACTTGGTCTCCTTCCATTTATCCTCAGTCTATAGATATGCATTTTTAAGGAAGCCAATACCAAACTGGTCTAAACCTTAAAATATTGAAAACAGAATTAATGCAAAAATAATTGAATTGAGATCGTACTTTTGCTTTGTAGTAAAGATGGCCTTAGCCTTTTATTAAATAAAATTAAAGCAATGAGAGTTAAAATAATGGGCAGATGTTACACTTTTATTACAAAATAAGTAACATGATAAGGTCATGTTAGAAAATTTAGAAAGTATAGATAAATAAAAGGAAAAGTCAATTAGCTACAACTCTTAAAACATTAGGTTATTTACCATTTCTTTATTTCTCTCTGAAAATATCATGCTATAAATACTGGTTTCTAGCATAGAACAGACCCTAACTGAAAAGAAGGAAACTTCTCCTAAATTGGTAACTTAATAGAGTTTATGAATGAATTAATTTAATCATGTGTTCATCAAATGTTTATTGAGCACCAATGACACCTGGGACTGTTTTAGGGGCAGGAGACATTGCTATAAATAAATAGGAAAAATCCCTGATCCCGGATTCTATTGAAGAGACACAGAGTAAATAGGAAATCCATAAAAATGCATTTCATTGATTGCAAAAGCATAGAAGTTTTAAAACATCTTTGATACTGAGATGCATGTTACAGTCACCATTGGTCTGTACTGGTCACTGCTTAAAACTTCTGATACCAAAGACTTCACAATGAGTGTCAAGAGGTTGGAAGAAAATTCTAGAGACAATGAGCATCAGTCTTTTAACCTCTGTGGTTGGATGGTTATGGGTGGGGGTTGAGATAGTGAGAAAGCAGAACAATGTAGCAGCCTCCTGGAAGAGGAGCTCTGAAACCCACCCAACGCCACAAGACACAAAGCTGAGTAGGAGCCCAGCTCCAGCTCCAGTGAGTTTAAGGTCACTTATGGATTTATTTTAAGAAACTTTGCAAGATCAAAGATTTTTAAGGCACCAAAGAGGACATTGCATGTCAAAACATAAACATGCAATGAGTCTGGGTTTTATTTTTATTATTTACTTATTTATTTATTTATTTATAAAGTTTATTTATTGTGAGAGAAAGTGCAGGAGGGGCAGAGAGAGAAGGAGAGAGACAGAATCCCAAGCAGGCTCCACACTGACAGTGTGGTAACTCAAACCTACGAACCGCGAGATGATGACCTGAGCCTAAATCAAGAGTCAGTCGTTCAGCCTTCCTGATAGGGTGCCTGGGTATTAAATAAAAACTTTTAAAAAACCATGAAAATGTTTTAGGGATATCTTAATCAATTTATTTCTATCAATTACTTTCTATGAACTTATGTGCAAAAGAGATACCTGATAAAAATCTATGCCTAAATAGGTTTTTAAAAGTTCTCTTAATGAGCATAACATAATTTTCTGTGAGCTAAGGAGGCATTGTTTCCTAGTAGAAATGGAGGTAGTTTTTCTCTTAGTGGGATACATAAAATACTGGTGTGGGTCTCAATAGTGTTTTAGATTCTATGAAATATGGTGCTGTATCAAATTAGTAAGTGACTCAAATAAATTCAAGGTAAACTTGGAGTCTGTATTACTTAGCTCAAGCTGCTATAACAAAATACCACATACTAGGTGGCTTAAATAATAGACATTTTTTCTTACAGTCCTGGAGGCTGGAAGTCTAGATCAAGGTGCCTGCTGATTTGGTTCCTGATTAGGAGGTCCCTCTTCCTGGCTTGCAAAAGGTCCCTACTTTCTGTATCTGAAAAGAGAGAGAGACAGAGATAGAGACAGAGAGAGAGGGAATGTTCTGGTCATTAATTCCATCATGGAGACTACCCTCATGACCTCATCTAAACCTAATTATCTTCCAAAGTCCCCTCCTATAAATACCAGCACATTAGCACTTCAACATATGAACTTTGGGCAGAAGCAAACATTCAGTCCATTGAGAGTGGCACCCCGTTGGGTCGAACGGGTTTGCAAGAGAATTCAGGAGCACCTGTATTTTCTTTTTAATTTTTTAATGTTTTATTTATTTCTAGGAGAGAGAGAGACAGTGTGAGCAGGGGAGAGCCAAAGAGAGAGGGAGTCACAGACTGAAACAGGCTCCAGGCTCCGAGCTGGCAGCCAGCACAGAGCCCGATGTGGGGCTCGAACCCACGAACCGCGAGATCATGACCTAAGTGAAAGTCAGACGCTTAACCAACTAAGCCACCCAGGTGCCCCAAGAGCACCTGTATTTTTGTCCTGGGTGACTTTGAGGGAAATCTCTTAATGTCTTTCAGCCTCAGTTTCCTCATTGGCCAACTCATACCTGCCCTGCATGTTTTGAAGGGTTTAATGTTGGCCACCTAATATTTATTCATATGCTCAGTCACTGAGGACCATGCCCAGGGTCTGTGCTTGGGGTGGGATTATAGCACTGAGGAAGGCAGAGATGGTACCCTCCTTCAGAGGGCAACATTTGGTACTGATTCAGCCTTTTCCCATCTACCCAGGGAGCCGCCCTTTCCTGGTTCCTTCTGCCTCTTCTGCCCAATGGAAAACAAGCAACGTGCAATATGCCAGAAAGGGTGTGAACGGTTGCCATTATTTGTTTGAGCCATATTCAAAGGAAATAAATGGGCATTATAAATGGATTTTAGTTGCCTCTGGCTCAAGTTAGTCAGGGATGATTCAGTTCTTTCAGTATTTGGATTGAGCCTTGGCAAAAATGTTAAATAGGAGAAGTTGGCCTTCAGGAGGTCAGACATCATTTTGGGTAAATTTCCTTTTTGTGGGTAAGTGTTATAGATATCACCTTATAAGGATGTAGAACCTCTAACACCCCACTCCATCCTACCGCTGGCCCTACTTCCTCTACCCATTCTTGCTGTAAGAGATAACTTATACTAAGTGGTAAATGACTGATAAAAGCTTTAAGTATATCCCTTCCTAAATGCTTTGTATTTTAAGTACAATCAGTGCTTTGTAGCAAATAAGTAAAATTTTTTTTTTTACAATAGACTTTAGGTCATAATCATTAAATAAAAACTTGGTCTCTACCACGCATCCAGAGGCCATGTAGGAAAACTTAATTCATCACAGTGACAACCACTTACTTTTCCTTCTAGGAAGGTTGGTTCTATTTATGAGGAAACTTTCTTATTGTTGTTATTCTACTTGTTTCCTATTACAAATAATATATTATTTATCAAACATCCCTCAAACTCAAATGTGTGTTTAGAGAAAGGCTGCTCCTCAATTCTTAACAACAAAGGCCCTGTTTCTAACTCTAGAGAGTTCTATTTTATACTTTAAAAAAAATTTTTTTTAATGTTTTATTTATTTCTAGGAGAGAGAGAGGGAGAGACAGCGTGAGCAGGGGAGGGTCAGAGAGAGAGGGAGTCACATCTCTGAAACAGGCTCCAGGCTCTGAGCTGGCAGTCAGCACAGAGCCCGACGTGGGGCTCGAACCCACGAACCGTGAGATCATGACCCGAGCGAAAGTCGGACGCTTAACCGACTAAGCCACCAAGGCGCCCCTTATACTTTTAATTTTCATTTTTAAAATGCATATTAGATGGCAAGGGAAAATCTATGTGTGGGACTATGACTTGCATCTTGGAAAAAAAAAAAAAGCCTGAAAATGATAGATAGGAAATAACTTGACTTATATTCCTTCCTATCCTTGTGTCTGATTATTCATTTTATTTTTAAAAAATTGTGGTTTCTTGATTTAAACATGAGCAGCTTTTCTTTTTGAGTTTAAAAGACTTTCTTTGCTATTAACATCAGTTGATAGGATTATAGCCAACAGACAGTGCTTGCCCTCCTGAAGAATGTATACAGTGGGCCCTTGAACGACACCGGGATTGGGAGTACCAACCCTTCCTCCACCATGCAGTCAAAAATCTGCGTTCAACTTTTGACTTCCCCAAAACCTAACTACGTACCGTTGACCAGAAGCCTTACCGATCACATCAACAGTCAAGTAGTACATATTTTTGTATGTTATGTAAGTATTAAATACTGTAGTTTTACAATAAAATATGTTAGAGAAAAGAAAATGTTAGTAAGAAAAATCCTAAGGAAGGGGCGCCTGGGTGACTTAGTTGGTTAAGCATCAGACTTCAGCTCAGGTCATGATCTCGCGGTTCATGACTTTGAGCCCTGCATCCGAGCCCCTGGAGACTGCATCGGATTCTGTGTGTCCCATTCTCTCTTCCCCTCCCTTGCTCATGCTCTGTCTCTGTCTCTCTCTTAAAAATAAATAAATCATAAGGAAGAGAAAATGCATTTATAGTACTGACTGTATTTACTAAAAAAAAAAAAATCCACGTATAAGTGGACCACACAGTTCAAATGTATGCTGGCCAGGGGTCAACTGTGTTTGTTATAGTTCAGGTTTGGTTAATATCATCTTGGCAACCGTGTTTTTATCACCAGGTCAGCCTAACTTAATGTGAAGTTTCGGAAAAGTATGCTCTTAACAATGAACAATGACCGCATAAGATCCCTAGACTGTTAACCGAGGTTTAATCAACCAACATATCAGCATTAAATTTGCTGCACTTTTCTGTGCCGTGGTGAGGTTGTCCTCTCTGGCCCTGCATTCTGTTGCTCATGGAGCAGAAGTCCACAGTGAACAGCAGCAGTGCTAGAGGACGTAGAGGCATGTGTACAAGGGCTTTGTTTGTAGTTCATTTAGGGACATGTGGCCAAGCTATCCCCTCGCTCTATAAGCTTCAAGACCAGTGGTGGGGAGAGATAGCCCATCTTTGTTGATCCAGCAGCTAAAGAGGGATGTGAGAGAGGAGGAGGGCATCAAGAACTGTCCTTCCTGTGGAAACACCAACGAGGTCAACAACCTGAGCAATGCACCACATTCAGATGGAAGAAGCCACTAACAGATCATGATCTACCTCCATTCTCTTCAAAGAAAGTTCTTTTCCTCTGGACTCCGCCAGGGAAAGGAGGAGTTCAGTGGCAGTTTCATTTAATGTTTACTATATGTCAAGCCCTTCCTTTGATGTCAATATCATTCCTTTCATCTTACCACTGAGGAAACACTGGGCTCAAAATGGTTAAATCACTTGTCCAAGATGTCACACAGATATCAATAGAAGAGCCAAACATTTGATTCCTAAAATAGAAACTTCTGTATATTTTTTCTTTTATGAAAATCATGCTGTTTGTTTATGGAGCTGAGACTGCATACCTATAGAATTTCAAATCCTGTATTATAGATTAAAAAGTGTTTTTTAAAAAATATTTTAAAATTTATTTCTAGCTGAGAGAGAGACAGCATGAGCAGGGGAGGGTCAGAGAGAGCCTATGCGTGTTTTACTTTTTCCGAAAACTTGTAACAGTTTCTGTCATGAAGATGTGTAGTTAAAAACACTTTTTAGGGGCGCCTCGGTGGCTTAGTAGGTTGGGCGTCCGACTTTCGCTTAGGTCATGATCTCGCGGTTCGTGGGTTCGAGCCCCGCGTCGGGCTCTGTGCTGACTGCCAGCTCAGAGCCTGGAGCCTATTTCAGAGTCTGTGTCTCCCTCTCTCTCTGACCCTCCCTTGCTCACGCTGTCTCTCTCTATCCTAGAAATAAATAAAAATATTTAAAAAAAAAAGAGTTATTGAAGGAGGCAGACACTTAAGGAAGCAATTAGCATAGGGCATACTAAGCGCTGTGGTAGAGGCAGTACTGAGCATCGGGGGATGTGTACATCAGAGGTGCGGGACCCAGTCCCAGGTTTTCAGGAGAGGCTGCTGTGACAAGTTGCTCTCAAACTGCAACCTGAAGGATGTTCAGGAAGGAGTTGGCCAGGCCAAGTACAGAGATTTTGAGAGCTGGGGTGGGGAGGGAGAGTGCACATTCCAGACAGAGAGAAGCATGTGAGGAGCCAATGAGAGGCTGAAAGGTAGGGATAAGGTGTGCTTCGGTGGGGCTGGGAGCAGCCAAAGACAAGGCTGGAGAAGGAAGCAGGGACCACGTCAGATGCGCTGTGGCGACCGCAGGTGTCATGGTCACTAACAACACTGGAAAGCCACTGAAGGTGTATAAGCGGAGGGGTAACAGGGTCACATTGTCTCTGTGGGATGATGACTGGGCTCTACCACAAGGGACGGGTCAGGGGGTCTATTGCATTTGGTCTCAGTATTTGTTTGAAGAAAGATATGCTTATCTCAGCAAAATCTCCTTTTTATGGTACAGGTTAGCATCCCACATCATTAAACAGAATTGCTTCCCCCTTCCCCTGGAAAAATAGAAATCACTCACGCACATTAAAATTTTATCAGAAAAGTATGCTATTTTAACTTACTGGAAATTCTATATATACAGTTTCTTTCATACCCATGCACTGCTGAAAAATTAATTATAATACAAAAACCCTCAATGGATAATGGCTTAAAGATTAAAACATACATTTAAAATCTGGTGGGATCATAGTCTCCCCATTTTTAGGTGACATGTTATGGACAATTAAAATGATTAAAAGAGGGGTGCCTGGGTGGCTCAGTTGGTTAATCGGTGGACTTTGGCTCAGATCACAATCTAATGGTCTATGATTTCAAGCTCTGTGTAGGGCTCTGTGCTGACAGCTCAGAGCCTGGAACCTGCTTTGGATTCTGTGTTTCCCTCTTTCTCTGTTCCCACCCTGCTCATGCTCTGTCTTTCTTTCTCAAAAATAAATAAATGTTAAAAAATTTTTTAAAAATAAATAAAATGATCAAAAGAGACAGGTGACACTGCCAGTCACTGAGATTTGGGGTTTACTTGTTACCCCAGCCTAACCTGTTCTGATGACTATAACTCTATTACATCATAAAATAATATTGTATAAAATATGGAATTTTAAAATATCTCAATTTCCTATAGAAATGGAAAATTGAAAACAGTGATTAATTTGGTTTTGCTGGCACCCGAGTGACTTCTGCATGTAAATGGATCCTGCCCAGTCTTTCAGGTACGCCATCATAGGAAAACTAAGGGAGGTGCCTGGGTGGCTCAGTCGGTAAGTGTCTGACCTCGGCTCAGGTCATGATCTCACAGCTCGTGAATTCGAGCCCTGAGTCAGGCTCTATGCTGACAGCTTAGAGCCTAGAGCAGAAAGTTTAGTAAAAGCCTGCAAAACTCAAGCAAATAAAATGCATCCCTTTCCGGGGAGATAGTAAGGTGTCAATATTTTTGTCCTATTTAAGCAGTTGTAATATTAAATTTTTTTTAACATTTATTTAATTTTTGAGGGATAGAGAGTGAGCGGGAGAGGGACAGAGAGAGGGAGACACAGAATCTGAAGCAGGCTCCAGGCTCTGAGCTGTTATCACAGAGCCAGACATGGGGCTCGAACCATGAACTGCGAGATCATGACTTGAGCCGAAGTCAAACATTTAACAGGTGAAGCCACCCAGGCACCCCAAGGAGTTGTAACACTTAAATTCTGGTATTTAATTGATCAGTAGGTTTGGTTTCCTGTTTGTTAGGGTTCCCTGTGTGGTAATTTTTACATTCTATAGGTGAGGTGGTTCTTAGTAGCGATTACAGAATGTTTGTCATTATTTTGTGCGTTCCTTCCCATGCATCCACATGCTGTGTTGTTCATCTCTGGAATGCTAATGGAAAAGTTGAAGGAAGAAGCCGCTAACAATGGGCTCTGATCCTGTGGTGTGGGTCTCCTTCCTGTGATAGCAGCAGCTGTAAGTTCACGAAACACGGTCTGTACACCTGGTACTTTGACCCAAAAAGAGTGAGGGCGGGCACAAAAGAGGCCCAGACATTTGTTGCTGAGCGATTCAGAGAAGAAGATTGGGGATCGCGAATCTCTAAGCTGAAGAGTTGTCTTTTTGGCAAATGTCACTAGTCGCTGTTAGTAAAGTAGAAAATTAGAGGGAGAATTTACTGCTCCATGTTACGTATAATTACATAGATTTATAAGGGAGATTGGATGGCTTCCTTAAGTTCTTTGGAGGAAAGTCTCCAGTGAAGTTTATGAAATGGAAACATGGCATGCCAGGAGTCATTGTTCCCAAGTCACAGAGGGGCATGTTTTCTCTGAGGGATCTTGCTTTCCATTTATTTGTTTGTCACTCCAAACTATCTGAAGCAGTTCATCAATCTTTGGCCTATAGTTTAAAATTTTTTTTATGTGGTCATGGCATAAGAATTATAAGTGAAGGTCCAGGGACACCTGGGTGGTTCAATCAGTTAAGCGCCAGACTTTAGCTCAGGTCATGGTCTCACCGGCTGTGAGTTCAAGTCCTGCATCAGGCTTTGTGCTGACAAGCTCAGAGCTTGGAGCCTGCCTCAGATTCTCTGTCTCCCTCCTCTTTGCTCCTCTCCCTCCCTCTCTGTCTCTCTCAAAAATAAATAAAAACATTTTAAAAAGTTTTTAAATCCTAACTTTCCAGATTCTTGCCTGATCCACTCAGCTTTAGCCACTTAGTGTATATATGGAAGATACATGAATGTCTTTTTCAAACGTCAGTGGAATTTGTCTGCGGTTATGCATAGACAAATTAAACCAACTTCCACCTTCAAAAGGCAGAATAGTGGGGCGCCTGGATAGCTCAGTTGATTAATTGGTGGACTTCGGCTTAGGTCAGGATCTCAGGGTTTGTGAGTTCCAGGCCCATGTCGGGCTCTGTGCTGACAGCTCAGAGCCTGGAGTCTGTTTCAAATTCTGTGTCTCCCTCTCTCTCTGCCCCTCCCCTGTTCTTGTTCTGTCTCTCTCTCTTTTGCTTGCTCACTCTCTCAGAAATAAACATTACAATTTTTTTTTTAAAAAGAAGATACACTAGCTTGCAATCAATTAATCAGAATCTCAGTCGCCGTGGCTTACAAATTTGTGCCTCCTCCTTGTGATACAGGGTCAAAGTTGGAGAGCTGAGCACTGATTGGAGTAAAATTCCCATAAGGGGATTTATTTTGAGAGAGAGTGAGAGCGAGTGAAGAGAGAGAGAGAGTGAGAAAGAGAGATTGGGAAGGACAGAGAGAAAAGGAGAGAGAAAGAGAGAATCCCAAGCAGGTTCCGCACTGATAACAGAGCCCAATGTAGGGCTTGAACTCACAAACTGGGAGATCATGACCTGAGCTGAAACCAAGAGTTGGACACTTAACCAACTCTGCCACCCAGGTGCCCCATTTTTTTTTTAAAACCCGTTCTACCTCACTTCATTTAGCAACTTTCCTATTTTATTTCCTTGCCGTTTGGTACAGGGAAATGTTTATACCAGCTGGAGTTAGAATAGACACAGGGCAAATTCTCTCTCTCCTTTGAGACCCAATTTCTCAGCTGAAATAATATTAACCACCTCTTTTTTTTTAACTTAAAAAAAAATTTATTATTGAAATAGAGAGACAGAGCATGAGTATGAGAGGGGCAGACACAGAAGGAGACACAGAATCCAAAGCAGCATCCAGGCTCTGAATTGTCAGCATAGAACCCGAAGTGGGACTTGAACTCACAAGCTGTGAGATTATGACCTGAACCGAAGTCAGATGTTTTTCTGACTGAGCCACCCAGGCATCCCAGCCACCTCTCTTTTTGTGAATATTAAATGAGAAAGTGTATTAAAAAAAACCAGCATTCCATCAAACATGACAGTCACTCAGTAATTACCCATTCCCTTTCACTTCTCTGACAAACTCTTTCCTTAAGGAAAATCTTACATTAGCCTCATAATGAACAAGAAAAAAACGAATGAAGCCCTAGAGAAAGGAAGGGAGAAAGAGAAGAAAAAAGAGGAGAAAAAAAAAAAGATAAAGGAATGGTATTAACATAACGTAAAAATTAGAAACACAATGTTTGCTAAAATGATCATTTGGCATTGTGTTAACCCAAGTAATTGATTCAAGTTTTAAAGAAAAGTTGGTCGTGCCACATTTATTTGGCACCTACTAATTGCTAGGTGCTGGGATAGGCACTAGGGATTGAACGATGAGCGACTGGTTCCAGCCCTTTAGGAGCTCAAGTTCACGTGGGGAAACAGACACAAAAATAATGATCTCTAATAAGATCTGCTAAGTTCTATAAAATAACAATAGTCCGCACATTGGTGAATGGATGGGTAATGCTATCCTACAAGGTTTACTTAGGTGAAGCTTCATGAGCTCCAGTGGTCTGTAGCACATTACAGAGATTTTTAGGCAATGCTCTTCCCCCATGAAAATTCCTTGCCATTGGATGGACAGCTGGGGTAATTCGTTGCTCATATTCAGAATAAGTTATTTGGGCTTCTATAAAAATTATCTGAAGAGCAAGGCAAAAATGCTTGAGTATTAGGGAAAGCCACAGACACTTGATTTCCTCAAGGTTAAGAAGTTTTATCGTTTATGTTTTATTTAGTAGCAAAACAAACAAATGCACAGGAGACCAAGAAACAAGTGACGCATCTCACCACTTAGCCTTCTAAAATAAGTTGGCATTTCCGGTGCAAAGGTATAGGCTGGGAAGATGTCTCTGTCGCTCATAGCTTTAAGTAGATCTGACAGTTTCTTATTTAGAGAGAGTGCATTCCTTAGTTGACATGAAAAGTTTTGATGACACACCGTCCTAATTATCCTTACTCTCTGGAAGAGCCGAAGCCGCAACCCAATTCTGGGTGACATTTTTTGGCCCCTCTTGCTGTTATCAGTCTCACTGACCAGTCATCACATCAAGCCAGCCTGCAAATACAAACTCCTGAGTCCGTTAATGAGGCCCTTAGTATCTATGCCCAACTTTGAGGTCTCCAATGAACTTTTCGCATCCCCTCTTCCGATGAACATCAAGTAATGATTCCATTCAAATAAATGCATCTTTTGTTAGAGATGTCAGGTTTAGGGGCGTCTGGCCTCTGAAACTGGCTAAGCCATCACTCCTTTGCTAGGACAAGGTAGAGAGCTCACTGACGTGATTAGAGCAATTATTCCAAGCTACCTGTCACAGCAAATCGGCTCTGGCTCGCTGGATGGGGGGAGGGGGCCCCCTCCTGCTTCCTCAGACCAAGGACTGTTATCCAACGACATCTTTGCCTCTAGCTTCTCCTTCAACGGGCTCAAGTTTCAAACATTTATTGGCAAAGCTTAACTTTCCTGTGTTTATTTTCCTGTTCTATTTTAATAGTGCTCCTACTCAGAGAAGGTCATCTGAGGCTTGTTCTGATTTATTTTTCTCCTGCGATTTCTCCTTTATCCCACTTGACGTGTTTTACGGTAGAGTTCCCTTGTGGTGAAGCAAGCGTTCTTCTGAATTTCGGAACAGCTTCTTGTTTTTTCACCCCACCAACTCATCCTGAGGATGACTTTGTTCCCATTTTCATCCTGAAGAATGGGATGAAAGTTTTTGAGTGAAACTTGGAGTCACTGAGGAGGAAAGAAATTTGAAAGCCATAGAGACATGGCTTATATTGGATGCAGAGGTTATTGAAGGGCAAGAATTTATCAAAGATCGTTGTGAGCCTTGTGATTGTCGTCATCATCGTCATCATCATCATCCTCTTAACCAACTTCATCTTCACCAGCATTGTCCTTGTTTTCATTACCACTAGGTACTTGTGTGCATGTGAAGTAACCCTAGGAATGCTGTAAAAATGGAATCAAATGTACACAGTCCTCCCTTTCTGTCATGCCGTAAGGTGACTCACATCCATATTATATGCTGACAATAAGATATTCAATTTTGAATAAGGAATAAACAACAGCTTGGATTGCAGAAATAATTGAATCATTGTCTTTCATTTAACACCTTTTTTTTAAGTATGAGGAGAAAGAAAAACTATAACTGCTGCGTACTTCATCCAGAGCAGAGGGCAGTGTGTCGGAGAGAAATTTAGGGAAGAGGTGGAAGCTTATTTTAGGAATTATTTTAGAAAAGGGAAACATGTCTCGCTTGATGGGGTATTTAATCTGTACTAACAGCTTTATTAAAATTACCTTAATAATTTTTATGAAGATGGGATTATTTCCTTTGGCTGATCCTGGACAGCAGTATTAGTAAGTTGGGGACAGTCATCTATTTGGTGATGAAAAGATGCGCTTGGTACATGGCAAGGTATTTGCCTTGATCTGGGTGGGTGAAAATGTTCTCTCCTCCTGATTTCTTTTTTTTTTTTTAATGTTTTATTTATTTCTAGGAGAGAGAGAGAGACAGCGTGAGGAGGGGAGGGTCGGAGAGAGAGGGAGTCACAGACTCTGAAACAGGCTCCAGGCTCTGAGCTGGCAGTCAGCACAGAGCCCGATGCGGGGCTCAAACCCACGAACCGCGAGATGATGACCCAAGCGAAAGTCGGACGCTTAACCGACTAAGCCACCCAGGCGCCCCTCTCTCCTCCTGATTTCTATTTATCTTAAGTACCACCTCGTTTTAGAACTCAGTAGGCACTTCTCTTACTTATGGTTCAGAAATAGCATTTAATAGTTACTTAAGAAGTAACTTTTCTGAAATCAACATGGTTCCCAGTAGAACTGAAAGGGAGACCCTCTGCCAAGTGCAGACCTGGGAAAACGATAATTACTCGTTAGACCTTTCGCTCCTGCTGTTTTCCTTGCCATGAACGCCTTTCTGTATCACCATCACTTACTAAATGCCTTTTCATTCTGATCTGGCCCAGGCTGTCTTTTCCCTGCAAATATTTTTTCCAACTAAAGCTGTCCCTGGTGATATTTGGGGCTGGAAGGGTGGGGCGGTTCTTCTGGATTCTCATAGTGTTTACTGCCTTATAAAGCAGACGCTACTTTTTACTTTTTTTAAAATTTTTATATATATTTTTTATTTATTTCTAGGAGAGAGAGACAGTGTGAGCAGGGGAGGGTCAGAGAGAGAGGGAGTCACAGACTGAAACAGGCTCCAGGCTCTGAGCTGGCAGTCAGCACAGAGCCCGATGCGGGGCCCGAACCGACGAACTGCGAGATCATGACCTAAGCGAAAGTCAGCCGCTTAACCGACTAAGCCACACAGGTGCCTCTCAGATGCTACTTTTTATTGCTTTTTTTTGGTCTTTTTTTTCATGACTTCTAACCACATAGTCAGTCCCTTCAGAGAGATATAACCTGGTGGAAGAAATTTAATCTGACTGAGCCTTCAAGTTCCCATTTCTAGTATGGTAGATACTCATAGTATCTTCCCCATGTATCATAGTATCTTACCCCACAGGCCTTTTTGAAGCAAAGGATGAGATAACACAGGTTTGAATAAATAAGTGAAAATATCTTGAAGAGTATAAAACACCATGCAAATTCAAGTCCACAGGTGCACAGAATGACAGCTCTCTCAGATAGTACCTAGTCCAGTGATGTCTTTTAAGAGGGGAGGGACCTGAGGTCCTTGAAGGCAAAGTGGCAGACTTAGTGTGGCTGGGCTTGTGCTCAGGTTTCTGGATGGTCTGCTCTCCACTCTGCTGCTTCTCTTATTGGGCAGAACAGTGCACTTATTGAGCACCAAATAATTGTTCAGTCATTAGAGGCAACACAGCTTGGTTTCACACTGGGGTGTGAGGAATTGATAGTATATCCTTTCTTGAAAGTGGAAGCTGATAGAAAGTTGAAGGATCAGCAGAAAGGCAATGAGAGTCTTGATATCTGCAAGAGGGATGTGGAGAGACAGGGCTTTGGAGCGTGAATAGGAGCACAGAGGAGGGAGGCTGGGCCTGTAGAGATGAACTTTGCTGATGTTGCACATTTTCCAGGTTGGTATGATCTGCTTAAATGGGTGGAGAAAACTTGGGGTGGATTTATGTTTGGATGGGAAGCTCGCTTTCTATATTCCAATGGTTCACCGCCTTCTACTGTGTGACCACTCATATGCATCCAAAGGGTGACTCATTTCTAAAAGGAGCTACCTGCAAGCGTAGTACTCAGGTGGGGGAGGTGAGTCTAGACAGTCATTATCAGTCTTATCAGTTCATGATAGAGGGAGAGAAGAGATCAGAAGTCAAAAGGCTGGGGGGGTGGGTGTAGCAATTTTGAACATCAATCTCAGGACAGAGGGAAGGCACCAGAGGGGTGCCACAGGGGGCAAGTGGGTAGAAGTCTGTAACTTCCTGTTACAGAAGTCTGTTAACTGAAGTCTGTAACAGTCAAGATATGAGAGGCAGTTCTGGACCAAACCCGCATCAAAATTGGGAAACGGCCACCATTCCTTTTACAGAAGGCATGTTTGCTGCTGAACAGGGTTGGTGATGGAGTCAAACTGTTCTTCCCATATGAAGCCTGACCTGCCACTCAAAATTCTTAGGAAAAGAGAGGATGGGAATGCAGTTAAGATAAGCCTACTGGTACTTCTCAGGGTTAGTGCCATAGGAGGCTAAAGCTGTGTCTTCAGGTGAGCAGATCATTTCTCCTGTTCCCATCTCCTTGAGAATACAGCTGCTCCTTCCTTACCACTCCTTATAAAAAAGAAAATTTCTATTTGGTTAAGTAGAGGATTCAATTTCCTTTTGCACACTAGAAGTAACGGAAACAATGTTATTGTCTTTAAGAAAGACAAAAGAGATCTCTACCAGATTCCTTAAGTTAAAGGTGTAGGGCAAGCCCTCCCCATTATTATGTGTTTGAATGTTATACTCAGTGGCAGCCTTGCACACTACAAATGTTTGAAAACAAACACTTATGAGAGGAGAGTTGTTCACTTCTATCTTGGGTCCAGCTGTTTGCTAGGTCTTGAAAAGACAGAATTATTCTCTTCATGTTTTGACACATGGCATGAAAAAATCTGTTTGAATTAGCAGAGTGTGGTTCAGCTTTTGAAAAATGACATGTTTGTTCCTGTGTTGGAAAAAAAAATCTTTGTCAATGATAATCTCACTTCAACTCTATCACTTTGGGATGCTTAGATGCCCCTCGTTTCCCCTCATGGGCGATGAGCGAAGACACAGACACACAGCCTTCTTCAATGCCATCACTTGTAACAGAAGCAGAAAAATAACACTTGTAAATGATGGTATTGTACCAGCCCGGAGCGCATGAATTAAAGCTCTTCCTGGCTGGTCTCACTGCTTCAGCACATAGCAAGGCTTACCACTTACCACGCACAAGTAAGAGAACTTTGGGGCAAAAGTGGCCTCTCTCCCCTTGTATTTTAACACTCTGTGCCTGGAAGCATCCCCTTCACAGCTTGGTAAAGGAGAAGGATGTTTTGTTCATTAGAAGAGAGAAAATCCAAATCAAATGTGAGTGACTGAAGCAGTGGCAGTAATTCTGAAAGTAGTGCGATCACTCAGTGTGATATTTCAAAATCTCCTCTGTAGGCAAAAGAAGACAATTGGGTTGATCAATTTCACACTAAACATATACTAGGAGAATGACGTTCTCCTCATTGTAACACAGAGAGTTTTTATGTGTGATATTTACGTGGCAACCATTTTAGAACTATAATCTGAGAGCTCTAGTATGCAAGTTTTTGTATTTTTGCAAACTCTTTTGGGTATTGGGTTTCTACAATATTTGCCTGAGTTAAAGTTTTTTCTGAACGGAGAATTGGAAATTTAGAAAAAACAATGGTAAATTGTGTGAAATTGAAAGATGCCAAGGATATTGTAGCAAGGTTCTCCAGAGAAACACAATCAATGGGATGCATATATATGGAGAGAGAGATTTATTGTAAGGAATTGGCTCATGTGATTATAGAGGCTGATAAATCCCAAAGTCTACAGCCAACAAGCTGGAGACCCAGGAGGGTTAATAGGACAGAACCTGAAGGAAGAACTGATGCTTCAGTTCGAGTCTGAAGGCGGGAAAAAGCCAAAATCTTCATTCAAAGGCAGTCAGGCAGGAGGAATTCCCTGTGACTCAGGGGAGGGTCAGCCATTTTGGGCGAGCCAGACCTTCAATTGATTGGGCAAGGCCCACCCATGTTTGGGAAAACAATTTGCTTTCCTCAGTCTACCTATTCAACTGTTAGTCATATCCAAAGGCACACTTACAGACACACCCAGAATGGCATGGTTGATGCACAAAGTCAAACTGACACATAAACTTAACCATCAAAGACATCAATGGACAAAGTACTAAACTGAGAGGTAGGAGGTCTGTGAAGTTAGGTGTTTTTCACTAGGCTGATGAGGCAAACTCTTCTAACTCCCTGTTATCACTTAACCCTTCTTTCCCTTGACAGTGTAAGTAGGCGAGCCACAGGTTGTTCAGTTGATGGCTAATTGCTCAGCACTGTATACTGGTCATTTGATTATAGAGTTTCCTATCCTCATAAACAAAGTGAAGCTTACATTCTGTGTGTGTGTGTGTGTGTGTGTGTGTGTGTGTATTTTAGTAATTCCTTGACAATCATGTGCTGGCCTGGAATTGGGAGCCTTGGTTTTTAATTTGGGTTTGGCCACCAACTTCTTGTGTGTCCATGCAAATTACTTGAGCCTCATTGTTCTTATTTATAAAATAACCAAATCAGGCATAACTTGCATGATCTCAAAGGTCCCAGCCAAACTTCAAATATCATAATTAGCATATGAATTGGAAACTAATTAAACTAATAAGTAGGAATGGCTTGGACACTTATTGGTGTCTTAAGTATGTAGGATGTATGAGTTCTTTTAGCTTTGTAATATCTGGAGATGACAAGCTTCTAATTTCCACTTAGGAAAGAATTTTTTTTCTTCTACCTCAAACCTCTAGTATTTTCTTTTGTCCTCAGTCTAAAAAACACCATAAAGATTTTTGAAAATAAGCTTATTTCTTTCCACACAAATAAAAGTAAATTCCATGGAAACACTTGACACCCTATAGAATACTAATTGTTAGCTCATGACTTATAAATTCTAGATTTTGTAGCTCAAAGCTTGTTCTTTCCATTGATCAGTTTTGAATACAAGGACAATGGATACAAGGAAGACACTTAAGAATGTCAGGTCACATTTTTTTTTTTTTAAATAGGCTCCATGCCTAACATGGGACTTGAACTCATGACCCTGAGATCAAGAGTTGCATGCTTTACCGACTCTGCCAGCCAGGCACTTCAAGGTTGTCAGTTTGCATTTTGAGTCCTTTCTGACTAAACAAAACTTGAGCATGTATTATGGTTGGATTTATAGTACACGGGACAGAAGATACACTTCCTATTGCTGTTTTCTTTTGTAGAGAAGGCAAAAACCTACTGCTTTAGTGGTCAGACTGCCAACCTCCTAACTTCACACTTGAAACTCAGTCTCCATCTCTTTTAGTGCCATACTGTGTCAATGACAGAGATGCAGGCTATTGATCAAGATCCTTATAAATCCCCTCCCTCTCCCCCCCATTCTTCATAGAATCATGGCTGACAAAGTGACATGCTATATGTTTTCGCAATGACATGGAGATTGAAAATGGAAAAGTTAAATATAAATCTTCGTGGAAGTTTCAGTAATTTTTAATAATTTGTTCTTTTGTCGCATGCATATGTGAATGATATATTTGTCCTAGAGCAATACGAATTCATTTCCCCACATCTGTAATATCTGCAGTAAGCTAAATTAAAAATGCATTTGTACTTGTACAGTTAAATGATCATATTTAATGAAATGTCAGAGATGAATCTTAGCAAATAGTCAGGAAATTATTTTAGAGAGGGCAGCATTTCATTACTAGCAGTTGGGGAAAAGCAAAGTAATTAAACAAATGGTCTATGGCTCTTAGGTGGTGGCTGTCCAAGAAGAATAGAAAACCAGTGCATCAGGCTGATAGACAAATATTGCATTTCTAAGTCTTTGCTCTCTTTCTTTTCCTGCTCCCCACAAGCCCTCATGGAATCTTGAGTCTGATGGTGGCTCACATGAGGAGTTTGGGAGACTCCTCCCATGCAGGGAGCAAAATAAGCTATTAGAAAATAGATAGGATGCACGAGAATCATCTCACATGAGATCCACACAACCCAACTGTAGCAAAGTTGAGGCATACACATTGAGTAGGAGACTCAGGTCAATTGAACGAGAACAGGAAGCACCTGTGTGGAGAACAATGGGCTGTTTAGGGTACAGGCTCTTCACCTGTGGGGCCCTGGGACACAGAGTGGAACTGGAAAGTGGTAAGAGATTAGGGAGCTGTATTGAGGGTCAGAACAGAGTGAATAATGGTAGATGGTTACAGGTGGCAGGTTAGAGCAGAGAAGAAGAGGAAAAAGATCAGGAGGGGGCATGAAGGGAAGGTATTTGGTGATTGAAAGCACAGAGTGGGACCACCAGCTAGCCAATGAGACCTTCATGTGCCACCAACATACCGCCACATCCCACACAAATACCACACAAGCAACCTGATATGCTGGCAGGTTAAATATGTAGTTACATAAGAATTATCAACGGTTTTGATGGGTGTTATGTGCCAAATTGTGTCCTCCAAGGAGACTTGAAAGTCCTAACCCCCGGTTCCTCAGAATGTAACCTTATTTGGAAATTAGGTCATTGCAGATGTGATTAGTTAAGATGAGGTCATATTGGAGGAGGGTAGGACCTCCATCTAATACCTCCAATGTCCATGTGGTGATAGTGGTGAAAATGGAGAGATGTAGTGCAAACCAGGGAAAGCCAAAGATTTCCAGCCTCCACTTGAAGCCAGCAAGAGGCAAAGAGGGATTCTCTCTATAAAGTCTGTGAAGAAGCAAGGCCTTGGTGACACCGTAATTTCAGACTTTCAGCTTCCAGAACTGCAAGACAAAAAATTTATGTCATTTGAGGCCACTCAGTTTGTGGTGCTTTGTAATGGCAGCCCTAGGAAATGAATATAGTTGGTAAAACACAATACTGAATGGCAGAATCATTAAGTTATATTGCTCAGTCTTTTGCATTTTGTCTTAAGGAAATTCCATTACTATCCATGTGAGTTTTATGTACTGCTGTCTGGGACCAGAGTGAGGTCAGCAAGCCGTTCTCAGCTGCCTAAAATCTCAACAGTTAAGATAAATAACATTCTAAGGCAACATTGTTTTTTTTTTTAATTAAAATTAACACAAGAGATCCGTGATGAACAAAATATCTATATTTTATTTTATGTATGTATTTTAAAGTTTATTTATTTTTGAGAGAGGGAGAAAGAGACAGAATGTGAGCAGGGGAGGATCAGAGAGAGAAGGAGACATAGAATCCGAAGCAGGCTCCAGGCTCTGAGCTGTCAGCACAGAGCCCGACATGGGGCTCGAACTCACGAACTGTGAGATCATGACCTGAGCCAAAGTCGGGTGCTCAACCGACTGAGCCACATAGGCGCCTCTTGATTTACACTCTTATAAAAAGGAAATGTATCCTGGACATAAGCCATGTGGCTAGTAAGTCATTATTACCAAAGCTTATCTCTTATCTTTACCTTTGTAGATCCACCTAACTCTACAAGATGACTTTGGGCTGAATTCACTTTTCCTCCACGTGAGAACTCAGACAGTTGAAAAGACCAGATCAGCAATATCAGGTTAAGTATCTTTCAAGTATGAAATCTGCATAAAAAAGACAAGCTGCTATAATCCCAGTAGCGAAGGGAATTAGATTCTTTGGCCTTTACCACATGACAGTAAATGACAGCATAATAAATAAAACAAAAATGATTTCTTACTTCTACTTTTCACATCATACCCCGGAGGCGCTTTGCTATTGTTACAAGTATATTAAATGTAGGTCTGATTACATCCTAAGGAGAGCTGTTCCAGAGCATATTCTGGAACAGGGAGATTCCGGCCCGTATTTGGTGGTTAATATTTATTGGGTGCACACTTCTGAAGCTTCAGAGAGATCAAGGGTAGAACCAGGAGAGACCAAGAATGGAACGTCACAGCACATGCTTAATTTGGATTAACTTTCTTTCAGTTGCTTAAAGAGATCATGGAATGTTTGTTTCATACTCGAAGGTGGTTATTAGCTATTCTCTCTTATTCTCCACAAGTGTAGTCTTGTTGCCAGTGGTGATGGCTAGGATGTAGATTCTATGACTGAGACAAGATGCAAAAGACAGAAATGATTGAATTAAACACTGGGATCTACGCTGGTGAAAAACATTTTTACTTACTGCGAAGCGTAAGTAAATTGGTCTGTATACATATTTTAACACATGCAGAGATTCACGCAACCATAAGCACATGAGAAATAATTCCATAACCCTCCTAACCCCCACACGCTAACCTCTTTTAGTCACACTCCTTAAAACTTGATTCTGTCTTTTCTTTGTCAAATGGTCTGCTAATTTTTATTGTTTTAGGGCTTACTTTCCTGAATTCCCACGATTCCACTTACTAAAAATTCTGCAAACTCACACCAGTTATAATAATTCAAAGCTATCTAGCTCTTAAATGTAGAGTCTTTTACTCCAGGACAGGGTTTAATAAAAGATGTTTGAAAACAGAAGGAAAGGATGGAGATATGAAATGTAGATGTCTGACCATTGTTTGGACAGAGTGAGATACAGAACTACTGTCGGCCAGGAACGATACACACAATTGTGTGTAGAATAAGGTACATCCATTCATCTCTTAAGGAATTTTAATTTAACTAATTAATTTATTTATTTATTAAGTTTATTTATTTTGAGAGAGAGAGACAGTACAGGTGGGAGAGGGACAGAGAGAGAGAGGGAGAGAAAGATAATCCCAAGTAGGCTCTGCACTGTTAGCGCCAAGCCAAAGCGGGGCTTGAACCTATAAACCATAAGATCACGACCTGAGCTGAAATCAAGAGTCGGTGGCTCCACTGACTAAGCCACCCCAGTGCCCCAAGAAATTTTTAATATTTATAACAGAAAATTTTTTCAGCAGTACTATCACACATTTAGTATTTTTGATAATGTGATAAGGATTCAAATGTTTTTGATTAAATTTTCTTTCATAATTGTTTATTTATTTATTTCATTCATTTATTTATTTTTTAACATAAAAAGACATTTTATATTGTTTTGCTATATAACAGTGAATATACTCAATTGCATTTTCTCAAATGGCAAATAAGACACAAGATAACATCTCTTTGATTTGTTTTTGTTTTTTTTCATTTCTAGAAGAGAGAGAGAGAGAGACAGCGTGAGCAGAGGAGGGTCATAGAGAGAGGGAGTCACAGACTGAAACAGACTCCAGGCTCTGAGCTGGCAGTCAGCACAGAGCCCGACGCGGGGCTCGAACCCACGAACCGCGAGATCATGACCTAAGCGAAAGTCGGACGCTTAACCGACTAAGCCACCCAGGCGCCCCTCATTTATTTTTTTTTAATAGTTTATTGTCAAGTTGGTTTCCATATAACACCCAGTGCTCATCCCCACAAGTGCCCTCCTTCATAATTGTTTTTACTTTAACCATTTTCAAGCGTACAGTTCAATGGCTTACGTGGCATTTGCACTGTTGTGCAACATCGCCACCATCCACAGAACCTTTTCATTTTCCCGAACTGCATCTCTGCATCCATTTAACACTAACTGCCAGTACCTCTGACCCCCGCTCCCACCCAGCCCCCAGCCTCCAACGAAGAGCATTCAACTTCGTCTTGATGATTTGTACTCTTGGTTTCTCAAATGAGGGAACAGTATTTGTCCTTTTTTGTCTGATTATTTCACTCAGCATAATGTCTTCAAGGTTTATCCATGTCATAGCGTGTGTCACAAGCGCTAAAGATTTCTAAAAATTTAAGTAGCACAAAGCTTAAAGAATTTATAGATATGATTTTTCACGACCCTACATAGTTTAGTTGTGTTTCCTAAACAAATTAAAAGAGAACAATGTAATTAATATACTAGTGTATACAAAGGTGATATTTTGACATTTCCCACCATTGAATTAATGAAATGTGTGACTATTTTGATTTCTCTTACACAAAACTCTAAAGACATTAAATGATAGAAAGTAGTATAATTAAATTCATTTACTTTTTTCCCTCCAATTTTATTTATCCATCACTATATAAGTTTAAGGCTTCCAGCACGTTGGTTTGATTTATATATATAGTGAAATGATTTCTGCAGTAAGTTCAGCCAAAGTCTATCTTCCCATAGAGATATAATTAAAATAAAAGAAGAAGAAAATATAAAGGAAAAAATTCTCCTTGTGATGAAAACTCTTAGGACTTACTCTCTTAATAACTTGCATGTATATCATATAGCAGTGTTAGCTGTAATTATCACCTCGTACATTGCATCTCTGATACTTATTTATCTTATAACTCTAAGTTTGTGCCTTGTGACCAACTTCCTCTAATTCCTCATCCCCTCCGCCATTTAAATCTTTAATCAATTTTGAGTTAGTTTTTGTGGATGACATAAGATATGTGTATAGTTTCATTCTTTTACATGTGAATTAGTATCCCAGAGCTATTTATTGAGGAGATGGTTTCTTCTCCATTGATTATTCCTCGTTCCCTTATCAAATATTAGCTGACTGTATATGTATGAATTTATTTCTAGGCTTCAGCTCTGTTCCATTGATCTATTTATCTATTTTTATGCCAATACCATATTGCTCTGATTCTTTTTTCTTCTTTATCATGATTTGGGTGGGTTGTTTTTTTTTTGGCTATTTGGGGCTACTTGGGGTCTTTTGTTGTTTCACAAAAATTTTAGAGTTTTTTTTCTACTTCTGCAAAAAATGCTATTAGAATTAGGAGAGATTACACTGGATCTATAGATGCTTTTTGCTAGTGTTGACATTTTAACACTATTAATTCTAATCCAGGTACACAAGGTACCTTTTCATTTATTTGTATCTTTATTTCATCAGTGTCTTATATAGTTTTCAGAGTAGAGATCTTTTACCTCCTTAGCTAATTTTTATTACTAAATGTTTTATGGCTTTTGATGCCATTGTAAATGGGATTGGTTTCTTCCTTTTTCAGAAAATTTGTTGTTAGTGTATAGAAATACTGATTTTTGTGTACTAATCTTGTATCCTGCCACTTTACTGTATTGATTGATTAAATCCAATAGATTTTTTTTTGGTTGAGTCTTCAGGATTTTCTATATACAAAATCATGTCATCTGCAAATAGAGGCAAATATTCTCTTTTCTTTCCAATTCTGATATCTCTTGTTTCTTTTTCTTGCCTGGTTGCTCTAGATAGGATTTCTAATACTATGTTGAGTGGGAGTGGTGAGAGTGGACATTGTCTTGATCTTAGAGAAAATGCTTTCAACCATTCACCACTGAGTATAATGTAGCTGTGAGCTTGTCATAAATGGCCTATATTATGTTGAGATATGTTCCTTTGATGACAAATTTAAAAGTTTTTTTTTTAATCATGAGAGGATGTTGAATTTTGTCAACTGCTTATTCTGCACCTTTTGAGATGATCATATGATTCTTTCCTTTCATTCTATTAATGTGATGTATCACATTAATTGATTTGTGTGTGTTGAACCATTCTTGCATCCCCAGCATAACTTCCACTTGATCATGGTGACTGATAATATTATTATACTGCTGAATTCAACTTGCTAGTATTTTATTGGGAAAAATTGCATCCATATCATTCAGAAAGATTGGCCTGTAGTTTGTTTTTTGTGTTTTTTTTTTCCCCTAGTAGTGTTTTTGGTATCAGGATAATGCTGACATCATAAAATGAGTTTGGGAGTGTTCTTTCCTCTTCAATTTTTTAGAGGAGTTTGAGGATTAGTGTTAATTCTTAAAATGTTTTGTAAATTCATCAATAAAGACATCTGGTTCCGGAATTTTCTTCATTGGAAGATTTTTTATTCATAATTCACTCTCCTTAGCAATTATTGGTATATACAGATTTTTTAAAAAATATTTTTATTTATTTCTAGGAGAGAGAGAGAGAGAGAGACAGCGTGAGCAGGGGAGGGTCAGAGAGAGAGGGAGACACAGACTCTGAAACAGGCTCCAGGCTCTGAGCTGGCAGTCAGCACAGTGCCCGACGCGGGGGCTCGAACCCACGAACCGCGAGATCATGACCTAAGCGAAAGTCAGACTTAGCCACCCAGGCGCCCCGGTATATACAGATTTTTTATTTCTTCCTCATTTAGTCTTGGTAAATTGCATATTTCCAAATTTTTGTTTTTATTTCTTCTAGGTTGTCTAGTTTATTGAAATATCATTTTTCATAGTGGCCTATTACAATCATTTGAATTTCTGTGATACCAGTTGTAATGTCTCATTTTTCATTTATAATTTTGTTGATTTAGGTCCTTTCCCTTTTTTCTTGATTAGTCTAGCTAAAGCTTTGCCAATTTTGTTTATCTTTTTAAAGAACCAACTCTTAGTTTGGTTAATCTTTTCTATTATTTTTCTTTTCTCTATTTCACTTATTTCTGCTCTACTCTTTATTTATTTTCTTTTTTCTGATTACTTTGGACTCAATGTCTTCTTCTTTTTTTAGTTCCTTTAGGCTCAGAGTTAGGTTCTTTATTTGGAACCTTTCTTATTTCTTCATGTAGGTGTTAATTGCTATGAACTTCCCTCTTAGAGCT
Organism: Proteles cristata cristata; assembly: GCA_017311185.1. Classification (NCBI taxonomy): domain Eukaryota; kingdom Metazoa; phylum Chordata; class Mammalia; order Carnivora; family Hyaenidae; genus Proteles; species Proteles cristata. The sequence goes on along the minus strand of JAESUZ010004966.1, from coordinate 129,631 downwards.
ACTTTTGCTGCATCCTGCAAGTTCTGGTCTTTGTTAGTCTCAAGAAATGTTTTAATTCCCTCTTTAATTTATTCTTTGATGCATTGGTTGTTCAGGAGAGTGTTATGTAATTTCCATGTGTTCACAAATTGTTCAGTTTTCTTCTTGTTATTGATATGTAGTTTTATGCTATGGTGATCAGAGAGAAGATGCTATGATTTCCATCTTGAACTTGCTGACTTGTTTGTGGCCTAACATATGGTTTATTGTAGAAAATGTTCCATATGTACTTAAGAAGAATGTATATTCTGGTGTTGTTGGGTAAATGTCCTATATATATCTGTTAGGTTCATTAGGTCTATAGTGTTGTTCAAATCTATTGTTTCCTTACTGATTCTCAACTCTTATTATTCTCAACTATAATAATAATCTTCAACTATTATTGTATTGCTATTTATTTCTCCTTTGGGCTCTGTTAGTTTTTGCTTTATATATCTAGATGCTCTGTCATTGGGTGCATAAATATCAACAATTGTTATATCTTCTTGATGTATTGACATTTTTATCATTACATGGTGAATTTTTTTGTGTTCTTTTAACATTTTTAGTTTAAAGTACATTTTGTTGTTTACTATAATTATAGCTACCTACTCTCGCTTTTTTCTTGTTACCGTTTGTTTAGGGTGCCTTTTTCTATCCCTCATTCTCAGTTTAGGTGTATCCTCAAGGCTAGAATGAATCTTGTATAAGCAGCATGTTGTTGGATCTTGGCTTATTATTTATTTTTTAATCCATTCAGCCATTCTCTGTCTTTTGATTGGATAATTAAATATGTTTGCTTGTAAATTAATTTAAAAAAATTTTTAAATTATTTATTTTGAGAGAGAGAGAGAACCAGGGGGAGAGGGGCAGAGAGAGAGGGGGACAGAGGATCCAAAGTGGGCTCTGTGCTGACAGCAGAGAGCCCGATGTGGGGCCTGAAACCATGAACCATGAGATCATGACCTGAGTCGAAGTTGGAAGCTTAACCAACTGAGCCACCCAGGCTCCCCTAAATCTGTTTGCTTTTAATGTAGCTATTGATAGGTAAGGATTTACTGTTGCCATTTTGTTCATTGTTTTCTGTCTGCTTTGTAGATTCATGTTCCTTGTTTCTTATCCTGCTGCTTTTCTTGTATTTTGATGTCTTGTATTTTGAAGCCTCTCAGGATGCTTTGACTTCTCCCAGGAGTTTTCTCCAGCCCTTCTGGTCAGAGGGAGCAGAAGACAGTCTCCACACTCTCCACAGAGAGTGGGGCTGTGACTTTGCTCCTTGCCTGATCATGGGCAAACTAGGCTCTCCAGCCAGTAAACTCCAAATCAGGCAGATCTGCACCCCACTTCGCTGGCCAGAGCGCACCCCTGATTTGGATCTGCAGATGAGCAAAGTCGCTGGTGGGGACTTTGCCACTTGGGCACCGCAGGTATGAACTTGCTCTGCTACGACTCCTGAGCTGGTTGTTGCAAGTCTCTCTTACCTTCTCTAGAATAGCCAGATGCCCAGTGGTTGAGCCACGTAGATTCCTCTGCAACCCCTGTGGTGTGAGATCACCACAGAGGCTCCCGCAAGGTGACCCACAGTTCTGGGGTTCTGGTTGTCTCCCCTGGATTGTTTTTTCCCACTGGAGGAACGAGAGGCTCAGGAGAGACCTCTCTGCATGACGCCGCACTCTCCTGGGGGAGGGGCAGCGTGGTTGACGTGCAACTTCTCTTACTCTTCTGACAGTGACCGTCTTGGTCTCTGTGGTGCAGGGGACGCTTCAGGCTCACCCCTATGTTCCAGGGTTCTCTTGCTGACGTCTTGTTGAATAGCTGTTAGTTCTTCTTAGGAAGGGGAGTGAAGTTAGGAACAACTTATGTTGCCATCTTGGTGACATCTCTCCCCACTTGTTTCATACAGGAAACGGGAAGCCATAAAAATGAAATATTGAAAACAGGCACTGGAAATCTTCTTAAATGTGTTTGCAAGCACATGTAGTTTCCTTTATTTACACATACAACATACAATGAAAGACAGAGTCTTTGCTTTAGTGCAGATAGTTCATTTACATTTGTTTTTTAAAAACTTTTTTAATGTTTATTCATTTGAGAGAGAGAGGGAGGGAGAGAGAGACTGAGCACGAGCAGGAGAGGGGCAGAAAAAGAGGGAGATACAGAGTCTGAAGCAGGCTCCAGTCTCTGAGCTGTCAGCACAGAGCCGCTGCAGGACTCACTCCCACGAACCATGAGATCATGACCTGAGCTAAAGTCAGACGTTTAACAGACGATGCCATCCAGGCACTCTTTAAATTCGTTTGTTAATTCAGCATAGGTATTTCACATAAATTTTTTTAAAGGCAAATGATTTGTTACTGATTGATTCATTCAGCAAATATTTTTTGACATAGTGAAGTATGCCTGGTCAGTAAGAACGAAGATGCAGATGGATTCTGTGCCCTTAGGGAGTTTACTTTTCTGGGGAGATAAAACTTAGACTCGTGAGCATAAACACACCGTGATGGGTTCCAAGAGGAGCAAAGGCAATGGTCCAGGAAGGTCAGGGAGGCAGTTACATCTTCTGGGCAGAGACAAGACTTTGTTGGATAGATGAGGTTTAACTTGAGGTTTGAAGAATAGACAGGATTTGGATCCTTGGGGTGGGGTGGAGGGCAGCAGGCAAACCCAAGTCAAGGCCACACAGGCATTGAGGGGGAGCCCTTGGTCTGAATGGAATATGGGACGGAAGCATGGGAGATTTGGAATAGAACTGAAAAAGAATGAAAATATTAAATTTTACTTAGTCGTTACTTTGCACCAGGCATTGGCATATCTTTTTGAGGATGTTGTAATTTTTAATCTCTAGACCACCTGTCCCCAAATAAGCATTATTTTTCTTTTTGTACAGTTGTTAATGTTCCTTTTCCACAGGTGGGGAATCTGAGGCATGGAGAAGTGAGGGAACTCGGTATAGGTCACCTCTCACTGAGTGAGACTAGCATTGAAGCTCAGGTCTGATGGACTGTTGAGCACACATTTTTCCCTGTGTTTCTGTGCTGTCTTGAATGAAATTCTAATGAAATGGCAAGGGAGGAAACTCTGGGGACTTTTTGAGCAGAAAAGAGGCATCATTAGAGCTCTATGCGCGGGGAGCTGGTGGCAGTCTGTAGGATGGGCTGGATCAAATACCGTTTATCAGTTTATCCTCACAGAAGAAATATGCTAATTTGTGTCTGAAGTAAAGTTAATAATTACCTTTTCTTAGATGCTACTAGGCTAAGCGAACCTAGGAAAGCTAAGAACGAGGATGCATTTAAAACATGTAAAACTTCATTGAGTATAGTGTCAGTTATAGTGCTGAGCACATTACAGAGATCAGCTCAATGAATCCTTTTAACCGCCTGACATCTGGTGTTATGTTAAATACACGGAAAGAAAAACTAAGGCCCCCAGACACTGTTAATTCACCTGTTCAAGGTCAGAGTTAAATGGGGCAGGCAATCTTTTCTTCAAATCCAGCACTGTCTGTTTCTACAACTTTGCACTATCCTATGTCTTGCTATTTGCCTAAGAACCCAAGAGGATATTCATTAAAACAGTGTGTCCCCCCAATTCTGCCACCTGGGAGGGTGACCTCCTCCTGAACATGCCTGTCCCCACCAACTCTCCCAGCTCCTTGACTGTTACCAGCCGTCTCTGCTCTTCTCTGTCTCAGTTCACTCCTAAGGGCTTCTCGTGTCATCCCCTACAACCATTCGAATGTACACAAATCACCTTTACAGACAGAGTCGCGAGTATGAAGAGAGCAATTCATCAATACCGACGCGTCCTGGTGAAGGGTGGTTTGTCTTTGCCAGGCCCGAGAGTCTCTAGTGAATTTCATTTGACGTGGCTTATTGGGCATCGGAGGGGTTATGGTTGGTGAGCAGTTTGAACTTCAGCAGCTGACATGTTAATAGAGGAGGCCTATGCCTGTTCGAAAATGTTGTTTATCTTGATTTTTTTTTAGATGTAAGAGGGAAAGGGCATGCTGCTCAGAAACACAATGGGCTAGTTAATGGTTTTTTGCCATAATTCATCTTATATCCCCTTCTATTCCCCTCGCCCCACTTGATACTTATCCCTACCATGTAATTTTCACTAGATTCTCAAAGTATATAATTCAATTAGTTTATATTTATTTATTGAATGACTACTATGTGCAAAGCATCTACTAGGTTTTCTAAAACTAGTGCCATGAGTCACTACCTTAAGATGGAAAGATGGGGCTCCTGGGTGGCTCAGTTGGTTGAGCGTCTGACTTTGGCTCAGGTCATGATCTTGTGGTTCACAAGTTTGAGCCCCACACCGAGCTCTGTGCTGACAGCTCAGAGCCTGCAGCCTGTTTCAGATTCTGTATCTTCCTCCCCCCTGCTCATGCTCTGTCTCTGTCTCAAAAAAATAAATAAACATTAAAATTTTGGGGGGTGCCTGGGTCGCTCAGTCCATTAAGTGTTTGACTTCGGCTCAGGTCGTGATCTCACAGTTGTGAGTTCAAGCTCTGTATTGGACTGGGTGCTGGCAGGTCAGAGCCAGGTCCTGGCAGCTCAGAGCCTGGAACTTGCTTCAGATTCTATTTCCCTCTCTCTTTACCCCTCCCTCACTCGCACATCTCTCTCTCTCAAAAATAAATAAACATTAAAAACATTTTTTTGAAAAAGATGGAAAGATGGTGATAACTAAGTGAATCAATGAGATTTTGGCAGTCTTGCTTCCCTTTTCACATCGGTGCTGGTCTTGAAATGACATACACTGTAGTACTCGTAAAGCTGGAGAAAAGCCAAAGAAAGCTAGTAGCTTAAAACTACGATACGTACTTGGCAATTCATAGCACTAATTACTGTTGATACAAATTGTACAACAGATTAGTTAAAGCGCTTATAATTCTATTTTGTCATGTTCTAATTGGATATCTTACAGTTCCTAAGGCCTATGGGTAAGACCAGCAATGGATAGCATGCCCTGTGGTGATTGGTACGTGGACATTTCTAGAAACAACAGTCCTTTTGACCAATCTTGGAAAAAAATATAGGAATAACTGAAAATTGTATTGTTATTATAATAGCTGTCTTTCCTCATTCTTGCCAAGTTCCTTTTTTGATTTTTTTTCTGGCTGACTCTAGTAACTAGGGAGAAGTTTATAATAGTGATTTTTCTAATCCATTACTTCAATTTGAAAACTCATAGCTATTATTATAAATTTATATTAGGAAAATAAAAAAAATACCTACTGCACAGAAAGCTAATAAAATTTCTTTATCAGAAAGGAGTAGACTGAGGGTTGTCTTTAGCAGGTTTTTGTGAATGTTTAAGTTTCTTTTTCCCTCCCCAGGGGCTGTATTAGATTCTGGGCCTTGAATATCTGTTTCTCATAAAAGGCTGTGGTTTTAAAAAAAATATTGGTGAACTTTGGGGAACCAAAGACTGAATTTAATTCTTTGGATAAGTTTGTGGTTTCAGTACAGACTGGGCTGGGAAAAGGCTGGTTTTGGAGTATTTGAAAACACCCAGGATTTTGGATCTTTTAGATCAATGACTGTATTGGTTTCCCTGTGCCTGCTGTAACAAGATACTACGAACTGGATAGTGCAAAACAACAGAAATCTGTTCTATCACTGTTCTAGAGGTCAGAAGTCTGGAACAGTGTGTTGGCAGGGCCAGACTCCCTCCCGAGGCTCTGTAGAGACTCCATTCCTTCCTCTGCCGATGGCCCCAGTTGTGCATTGACTTAAGGTCTCATCATGCCAGCCTCGACCTCCATAGTCACATTGCTTCTTCCTCTGCATTCTGCCTTAAATCTCCCTTCTCCTTTCTCTCATAAGGACACTTGTCATTGGGGGCCGACCTACATAATCCAGGATGGTGTCCTCATCTTGAGAGCCTTAACTAATTACATCTGCAAAGACCCTTTATCCAAATAAAGAAACATTCACAGATTCTAGGGATTAGGTTGCAGACAGGTCTTTTCGGGAGCCTTGATTCAATCTACTATAATAGCTTTCAAACTTCTTTTGAGCCACAGAAAAAAATACCTCTTACGGCATAACTTAGCCTGCCTACAGGAAGTGAAAACGTTATACAGAACAGTACTTTCTCTTACCATGTGAGATGTACTGTTCCATTCCATTCTTTTTTTTTTTTAAATAATTTATTGTCAAGTTGGTTTCCATATAACACCCAATGGTCATCCCCACAAGTGCTCTGTTCCATTCCATTTTATGTCATTGCTTGCTACTCCAACAGAACCCTGTTTTCTGATCTACTAAATCAGTCACATGACCTGTTAATGGCATTGCCACCAAGAGTTCTAGATCTCAGAGGATCCTGGGCTATATCAGAATGTCTGGACTCTCTTGGCTGGAGAGCACTAGTTTGCCTTCGATTCCTCAGGGCTGATTATACTGAACAAGTTTTGAAGGATTGGGTAGGGAGGTTAAGGGTGTGATCAGAATATTACGTTACTTAATAACCTCTTCATCATATTAAATGCAAACGATCAATATTTACTGACATCTTTCTATGCATCAGGCATCGTTTTAGATATGAAAACCACAAAAATGAACTATGCAAACCAACCCCAGACATTCCCTAAATTCTTTTCCATATTGTACCATAGAGATTATTTTAAATATACATTCTTAATCACCAATTTCTCTGCCAAGGCCAATAGTTATTTAGAAATGGGCTGGCAGATCCACTTAATAACTTTTCACATATATTCTTAACTATTCAAACTGTGGTATCTCACTGAAGCACCTGAATCCATGCTTTATACATTGTTTTAAAAGAATCTGTGAGCAATTAAAGGGAAGCTATTTCAGAGAAGAGGCTCATCTAAATTTCTCATAGTTGTGTGGACATTTTAAGCACTTTGCAAGAGAGACTACAAAAGTAAAAGCAGTGACAGGGGCGCCTGGGTGGCTTAGTCGGTTAAGCGTCCGACTTTCGCTTAGGTCATGATCTCACGGTTCGTGGTTCGAGCCCCGCGTCGGGCTCTGTGCTGACTGCCAGCTCAGAGCCTGGAGCCTGTTTCAGACTCTGTGTCTCCCTCTCTCTCTGACCCTCCCCTGCTCATGCTGTCTCTCTCTCTCCTAGAAATAAATAAAAATATTTTTTAAAAAAAGTTCCTTTATAAAAAAAAAAAGTAAAAGCAGTGACAAAAAAAAAAAAGAAAGAAAGAAAAAGTCCTGCTTCCATTTCAAGCAGGTGACGTAAGAGAACTAAAATTCATGATTAAGAAAAATGAAATTGTATAAATTATAGCAGAAATGCCTGTCATCACCTGTATTAGCTGCTGAAATGCCTCCAGGGGGTTAGATTAGAAAAAGAAAATTACTTATCTGTAATTCTTATTCTCTTTAGGTAGCAATTATAATAGATATACACTCTTGGGTGTAAGTCATTGGTGTGAGAACCAGGAGTAGACGAGAAGTCAGCTAAAGAATTATAACCCTCAAGGAAGATGCACCCTGGGACATCAAGGGCATAATGTATATGGAATGTCATTGCCCTCGAATATCATTCCTATCTGACCATCAAAAAGAACTGGCAGATTTAGTCCCTTAGAAGAAAAGAAGGAATGAGTGGATCTATTATTATTATTATCATATATTAAATGTATAAAGGTCTAGCCCTAGGCAAAATTTGTGAATTGGGTCTACTCATTTTCTCTCTGCGCCTCTACCTACTTCAGGAATCCAATACCTACCTTCTTGCCATTTCTCTCCCCCTGCTCTGAGGAAATACCTCATTAAATTTATTTACACTGAAGCCAAGACTTTCGCAGCCTTGGGGAGGGAATAAGGGGCCACGGGGCTGATTCCGGCTTCGTTACCAGCTCGTCCTGGAGTTGACATCAGGTGAATCTTGTCACCTCTTAGAGCTCCAGCATCCTCATTTATACAATCAAAGGGTCGAACTAGGGACTGAGTGATATTTCTAGAACACTCTCATCTCCATGATTTTAGGTGGGAAAGACGGGCTAAACATCAGGCTAATTTTAGGCTAAAACGTTGGGCTACAAATGCTACGCTCGAATACGGCATTTATGCTGGAGCAGGACTGACTAAGCCTTAAGCGGTAGAGATGAAGCATCACTTGAGGCATCCACAGGGACACAAGGCAGTATCTGGGGGTTTGTGTTTGTTTGACCGGAACTGCTGAGATCATACCATGCGAATGGCTGCTACATAAACACCCAAGACTCGCTCTGCAAGCGTCTCGATGTAAGTTGCGTTGGGCCCTGCTCCGCAGGAGAGCCCCTGGTGAGGTAAGAGCCTTTTGGAGGCTGCACTTTTTCAGGGCAACGTTAGAGTAGAGAAGCCATCATTCATGGAGGGTTACTTCAGTGTCTGAAGGAGCTCAGGCCATTTCCAGAAATGGCAGCAGCTTCATGATTGAGGAGTGTTTCCTTTTTATTCCTTTTTGACATGCACAGGGACTAGCTGCCCATAAGCTGTTTCTTCATAGAGACAGAGAAAGGCATTTCTTTCCTTCTCTTTGCCTTATACCAATCCCTGCTTCCCTTTTCCTTAGAAGCCATTTCAGACCAGACTGAAGGATGCTGGGAGCCTATGGCCTGAGTCAGATGTCCAGACCCGTTCCTTCCACACAACTCTTTGGAGCAGTGACCCTTGACCCCTCACACTGTAACAGTGAGGCCATGGGAGGCAGTAGGCAGGGAGGAGCAATAAGAGATAGGACATTTATTTAGGTCCAGAATACACCAGAAGCCCATGTGGCATAATTAGGCTGTTCCACTTGCCTTTTTTCTTACCATTCTTTTTCACATTTCAAATAACCTGGGAATGAATGGCTTAATAGCAACTCTGATCCTCTGTTCCTTTTATACCTGGGGAGAAAATAATTAAGCAGCAGGACTTCTATCCATTCTGCCCCTTAACTATGGGCGTTAGGGGTTTGGGGACATGACGCCAGAAAGAAGAAAAGTGAGATAAGCGAGTCTTATTTCCTTTTAAACCTGGACATGACAGATTTTCCAGCCAACAACCAAATGGCATGTGCTAACAGGAGGGTCCTCATCCATGGAATGTTTTTAGCAAGATGTATCTGGTTGCCTAGAATTGCCTGTCATAAACTGACATGGAATGCATGCATTTATGGAGAATGGCTCTCTAAGAAACACCACATGAACTGTCTGAGTAAAAATGGATGTGTTGTAAAGGAGGCGGAATTCTTTAGTCAGTGATGTGAGCTATACACATTGCTTAGAGACACCACTGTTAATCTAAGCCAGAGAGCCTCTGATGCTCTGAGAAGAACCTGGAAAGCTACCATGAAGGTCCCAGACCTCTCTCTCTGCATCATCTGTGCCTCTTGATGACTTGATTCCTTGAAATGGCCAGTAAAGCTTGGTACTAAGTAGAATTTCTGGTTCATATGGTTCATATGGGACTGGGCTCACAATCTCACCCTTTGTGTCATCTCAGTGTGTGTATTACTTCTTGGTGGTAGCTACTTTTCTTGATTATTTTCAAGTTGCATTTGGTAAATTGTTCCATCCATCAATCTACTTGTCCACTCTTTCTCTCATGCAACATATATTTATTATATATCTACTGGGCTATAGGTACTCTTCTAAGTGGGAGGGAGCTGCAGCGAACAAAACAAACAAAACCCCCTGCCTTGGTGGGACCTACCTTCCAGTAGGTAACAGGAGGTAACAGGCAAAAAACATTAGTAGAAAAGTAAATTATACCCTATGGAAGAAGGTCATACGTACTATGGGAAATAAAGAAAAGCTGGACAAAAGAGTTGGGAAGTGCAGTCGTGGGTGGGAAGTAATAATTCCAAATGAGGGGGCTAGGGTCAGCTTCCATGAGAAGGTGACATTCAATCAAACGCCAGAGGGAGGCGAGGAAGTGGACTGGGTGAACATCAGTGAGGAGAGTTGGCAGTCTGTGGGAGAGGCTAAAGATGGGAGACTGCGTGGTCAGTCTGAGGCAAAGCTCAGGTACGTCCTATGTGTCAGCCGAGGGGTCTGAGGGGTGAGCTAATGCTGGCTCACAGATCACACTCAGCTTGGGAAAGACCTGGGGGGCTCTGGAGAGCTCTGGGATCAGAGGAGCGACATGACCCAACTTGTATTTGTACCTAGAGTTCAGTTTTAACCCAAGTTCATCTGCAAAACCTCGAGGGAAGAAAACTGGTTATTCAGGGACTTGGCCAAGGCCCGGAGGCATCTTCCCAGAGCCCTGTCCACCCCTCTCCCCCGGGGAAGGTTTATGTAAGACCTCTTTGGACAAAGAGGTTCAAAGAAGGTTTGCACCCCTTTTGGGTGCAAAATGTCTTTCTGCAAAAAATACAAATTTGTCCTGAACATCATTTTAAAAACCTTGGTGACATACAGTATATTTAGACAAGAAAGTGGACAAGTCATAAATGTAGAGCTTAGTGAATTATAATAAAGAAAACAATCATGGAGCCACCACTTAGATCAAGAATTGGAATGACCCCAGGGACTCCTGTATGTCCCTTTGTGATTACAACTTACCCCCAGTTTCCCAAAGGTGACCCCTCTCCAAACATTCGTGGTGATCGCTTCCCAGCTTACTTTACTCTTTCCCCATCCGGATATGTGGGGATACCCATAAACTCTATTTTTACTTATTTTATTTGGTAGGTGGCTTCCCTCCCTCAATGGTGTGTTTATGCAGCTTATCTAGATTGTTGTTTGTAGCTGTGGTGTTTTTTATTGTTACATATCCCGTGAAATAGATACCCTTCAATTTTGTACTCCTTCTACATTAGTTGTTATGAATATTCCTGGGCAGATTTCCTTGTGTCCAGATATAGGCATCTCTGTAGGGCATATATGTGGCACTAGAATTGCGGGGCTACAGGTATTTGGTGGTTCATCTTTAATAGATTGTGGCAAAGTACCTTTCAGAATGATTGCTTTAATTTCTCCTGTTCCAGCAGGTGTGGGGGTTACTATTGGTTCATCTTCTGGTCTACCCGTGGTCACGTTGCTTTTTGGAATTTTAGCTATTTCTGGCAGGTATATAGTGACATCTGAAAGTGGTTTTAATTTGCACTCCCCTGTTACAAATGAGTTGAATGAATACCTTTTCATGTTTATTGACTGTTCACATGGCCTCTTATGGAGCAAAGTCTCTTGCTCAGTTTCTTTTCTTTTTTTTTTTTTTTAAATATTTTTATTTATTTATTTCTAGACTAGAGAGAGAGAGACAGCGTGAGCAGGGGAGGGTCAGAGAGAGAGGGAGTCACAGACTGAAACAGGCTCCAGGCTCTGAGCTGGCAGTCAGCACAGAGCCCGACGCGGGGCTCGAACCCACGAACCGCGAGATCATGACCTAAGCGAAAGTCGGACGCTTAACCGACTAAGCCACCCAGGCGCCCCTCTTTTCTTTTTTTTAAAATAGTTATTTATTTTTGAAGGAGACAGAGAGACAGAGAGACAGCATGTTTGTGGGAGGGCAAAGAGAGGGAGCTCCAGGCTCTGAGCTGTCAGCACAGAGCCTGATGTGGGACCTGAACTCACAAACTGAAATCATGTCCTGGGCTGAAGTCGAACGCTTACCCGACTAAGCCACCCAGGGGCCCCTATCTTGGAAATATATTCAAGATAGGGGCAGGATATAATTGCAAATATTTTGTCTCACTCTCTTTTCATTTTTTTTACTGATATCTTTTGAAGATCAGATGTTCTTAATTTTCTTTTTTTTTCAGAGTTGTTCAGTATTCAGTATCACTCAAGAACAGCCCCTCCACAGCAGTTTACCTCCCCGTGGTTTTGGTCTCTTTGGTGGGAAATTATTAGAAATGAAACAAGGGGTAGAGAAGAAGGGGGCTTCCCAGAACTGCCCACATCCATGGTCGTTCACCCAGGAGACCCCAGCACCCAGGCTGCAGACAAGCTGCTCCTTCTAGAGCAAAATATATTTGGTAAAAACCAAAGAAGTCGCTTGAAAAGCTGACTTTCCAAGATGGCCCCATTTAAGGGTCTGGGGGTCCGGGGACTTAGGCCAGTTTGGCAATGGTATGGATTCTAAAATGCCTAGTGAGGTTGCAGTGGTGCCCAAAAGCTTTCCCACACTCGGCGCAGGCAAACGGTCTCTCCCCGGTGTGGCTAGATGTTCTTAATTTTAAATGGTTATATTTATCAATCATTTTCTTTAAGGTTTACGCTTTTTAGTCCTTTTTAAAAAAATCTTTCCCTACTCCCAATACTATCATATAAAATCTTTCCATTTTGGGAAGCTGGGTAGTTCAGTTGGTTGGGCATCCGACTTCAGCTCAGGTCATGATCTCACGGCTGATGGGTTCGAGCCCCACACTGGGCTCTGCATTGACAGCTTAGAGCCTGGAGCCTGCTTCAGATTTTCTGTCGCCATCTTTCTCTCCCCCTACCCTGCTTGTACTCTTTCTCTCAAAAATGAAATAAACATTTTTTTTTTAATTTAAAATATTTTCATTTTTGTTTTCACATTTAATCTACAATACTCTGTGATTAATTTATGGATTATTGTCTATGATATGAGGCAGAAACAGTTCCTTTCCCTTCCTTCCTTCTCTCTTTCTCTTCCTTCCTTCTCTCTCACTCTTACTATTTCCTCTCTGTTCTTTAGTGTGATTTTATCATAGATCAAGTGTCTCAAGTGTCCATAATACATGGGAGCATCATTCTTTTTTTTTTTTTAATGTTTTATTTATTTCTAGGAGAGAGAGAGAGACAGCGTGAGCAGGGGAGGGTCAGAGAGAGAGGGAGTGACAGACTGAAACAGGCTCCAGGCTCTGAGCTGGCAGTCAGCACAGAGCCCGACGTGGGGCTCAAACCCGCAAACCATGAGATCATGACCCAAGCGAAAGTCAGACGCTCAACCGACTAAGCCACCCAGGCGCCCTGGGAGCATCATTCTTCAATTCCATTTGAAACTTGCTCATTCCTTGGGGATAAAAGCCCTTACCTGGAAAGGCTTCTGATAAAGGTATAGAAGAGCATGGGTTCCGCTAGAGCAGGAAACGTGGGTTGTCTGTTTCTGTTTCTCCAGTGCCCAGAATGGTGCCCAATCAATGTTTATTTATTGAAGAGTTCATAGCTCACACTTTGATGGTAAGACAGAGTTTGATGAAAAGCTCAACCTGTATCTAATTAAAGAAGGGTCGGAACATACAACTAGCAATGATCTGTCCATCTCTCTTACAGTTTCTTTGGCTGAAAAACAAAAATCTGATTGTTGGCTGAAGTTTGAGGTTGCATGGGAAGTTTTAAAAATATAGGTGCCTATTACCATCCTCAAGAATTTTATTTAATTGGTCTGGGATGTGGTCTGGGCATCAAGAGTTTTCCTATTTCTCCAGGTAATTCTTACGGGCAGCCAAGGCTGAGAATCACCAGGAAAAGAAAGAGTAAGAGCACATTGTTACTATCATGATTGCTAGATAAAATACAAGACTCATAGTTTAATGTGATTTCAGACAGCCAACAATTTTTTTAGTATACTTCTGTCCCAAACATTGCTTGCTCTCATACTTATCCTAATAAATTACACGTTTATCTGAACTTCAAATTTAACTGAATGTCCTGTATTTTTATTTGCTAAATCTGGCAACCCTAATCACTAAAAAATGATTCCTCACATGCTAACCTGGTCAGAATCACTGTGTTCAAAAGATGTTCATTCCTTCCCGTGACATCCTGGTCCTGGGCAATGTTGCTCTCGCTCTGTTGGTTTGCCTTTGTCCCTCCAGCCAATCGTGCAGCTCTGACTGTTCCATGAAACAATATTCTCAAAACTGGAACACCTGGTGCCATTATAAAAAAAAAAGCCCACTCAATTTACTAGAGTGTCAGACATAAGCAGGCAAATTTAGGAGCAAGCCCTGGAAACACATTTTGGAGAGTTGCATGGGGAAATTGAATGGTTGAGAGATTAATTTCACAATGTCAACAGTTTATATATAGGAGCAATTACAACCAAGAGGGAGGAGAATAAGTACCTTGTTTCTCATTTTCTCCAATCAGACTAAATGAAATAACTTAATTAATTGGGTAATTCATGGTTAGGGCCACGTCAGAAATGACCAGGTTGTGAAAATAGAAGACCAAATCTTTCCCTTTTTCCCCAGGTCTGTGGGTGCACAGATGCTTCATTTTTTTTTCTTTTTTTAATTTTTTAAATTTTATTTTTATTTCTGAGAGAGAGAGAGAGAGAGAGACAGAGACAGAGACAGAGTGTGAGCGGGGGAGGATCAGACAGAGAGGGAGACACAGAATTCAGAGCAGCCTCTGGGCTCTGAGCTGTCAGCACAGACCCCAACACGGGGCTCAAACTCACAAACTGTGAGATCATGACCCAAGCCGAAGTTGGACACTTAACCAACTGAGCCACCCAGGTGCCCCCAGATGCTTCATTTTCTACCGTCACTGCATTTGTTCATCTTTCACTTCTCAGATGGACAAGTGTTGCTCTTGAGACCCTTGAAAGGTTCTAGAAGGCTAGGAGCGCTCATCTGCTTGCTTATACTGTCCTTGTTCCATGTTGATAAGATTTCGAGCTCCACACATCAGTAGCTTTGCTTCTGGGTTGTCACCCGCACTATGGGAAACCATTCCATTTGCAAATTTTGGGGGCATTCCTGATTACATCACTCAGCACTCGAAATGCCCATTTATATCCCACTTACAGGTTATGCTGTCTTGGGGTCAGAAGGAGGTGCATTTCTCAATACGTTGAACTATTTTGTTTGGGGCAGAGTTCATTATAGTAATGGCACTGTACCAGCAGATTGTCATTTTCTTAAAGCATTGCATTTGATCCTACCAATCATTCTGCTAGTTGGTAGGGCAGGCATTATTTTCCTTACACTACAGATTAAGGAAATTGAGTCAGCTTCGTTAAATGACTGTGTGAAGTTGTCCATCTAGTAAAGGAGATCACTGCCTCAGCTCACAGGATCCCAATACTCAGAGATCTTGTTAAAAAGTGTATGGATTCCTGAATTCCTGAGGCTGGGGCGGCACCCAGGAGTCTAAAGACAAGCCTTAGAGAGTTGGCAGAGACTACCATTTTTGAACAACATCACTGGAATTCTTGATTAAAGTTCTAGGAATTCAGGGCACCTGGGTGGCTCAGTCAGTTCAGTGTGAGACTCTTGACTTCAGCTCAGGTCATGATATCATGGTTGGTGTATTCAAGCCAACATTGATCTCTGTGCTGATAGCACGGAGTCTGCTTAGGATTCTCTCTTTTTCTCTCTCTCCCTCCTCCTGCCCTTCCCCTATGCTCTGTCTCTCTGTCTCTAAATAAATAAATAAATAAATAAATAAACATTAAAAAATTCTAGGAATCCAGCTGTTTTGTGGAGCAGTGCAAATAAATTCAAGTGAAAATATTTACTACCTGTTTTACAAAAGCTGCTGATATTTATAGTTAAACAATTGCATTGTCAGTCCTTAATAAGTACAACAAAAGTTGAAAGGTAGAAATATAAAAGTCAGTTAATTATTGACTTTTTCACTCCACCATCACTTTTGGGATTGACTGAGGAAGAGGCTCCCTCTTAGATTTTGTTTAATTTAGTCCATTTATACCACATACATTTCCTGAATATGTACAACATACCAGGCACAGCACTAAAAGCTAGAGGCCAAAAGTTGAATGAAGCATAATCCTTGTCTTTGAGAGGTTTCTTGTCTGTTGGGTAGACAGACATGCAAATCTATAGATTATTTTAAAAAATATGATCTATGATACAATTCAGGTATGGATTACATAGTTAGGGAGCACAGAAGAGAGAAAAGTCAGCTCTGTTCAGGTCAAGACAGACCTCAAGAGTTGATGCAGGGTCTTGCCCAAGGTTTCCTGAATGTTAGTGAGTCTCTGGGCTTTGCTTTGCGTTGCATGGACAACTTCAAGGGTCACTCCACTGTTTTCATGCAGTGTCTACTCAAAAGACCAGTATTGTTCAGAACTGAAGTCAAATGGTCTGTTGTTCCCCTTTCTCTTGGGTTTTCAACATACATTGCTTCCTAGGGAAAATCTGAAAATGAAGTCATTTAACACGAACCAGATGGGCTCTGAGCTTGAGGCTGCCCTCACTTCCTAGTTTGAGCTACTAAAGCAATCCTTAGGATGGAAGCTGATAGACTTCACACACATGTGTTCAGTGTTTGAAGAAGGCTGCTCACAGATTTGCAATTCTGCCCCGGGATGTGCGAATGTCAGAAGGGCTGATAGCAGCAGTCAGTGTCCTGCGGTCATGCATCCTGAGAACCCTCTGTCTCTCTACCTTGCTGAGCTAATTCCATGAACACGAGCCCCAAACAGAGAGTTTGGGAAGGACACCGGATGAACCTGGCCTGTTCAGGGCCAGTCTTGGGAGCCATTCATTGCCCTCACGTAAACAGCTCCCTAGTAGGGTTTCCCCCTCTCTGATTTAATGTGATTTTAATTCCTTTACGCTCAACTGTTACTGACCACCCCCTTCTCTTCCTCCTACTCTCCCTGTCTCCCACCCCTCAACCTGCCTAAACCATTTTTCACTCTTTGCTTTGACAGCGATCCCTATAAATAAAACCAGAGAGGCAGCAGGTATTCCAGGAGGGGGGGGTGAGGTCACAGAAGCTGCCCTCTGAGAGCATGGCTGGGCTCTCTGGAAGTCAGAGGGACAGCCTGTTTCATGCCCCAGCACCCCTTTGTGGCCTTCCTCACCTCAGGCAATATTTTTGTTTTTATTGTTTGTTGTTCAGCTCCCTGGAATGTGGAGTTCTTTTGGAGGCTTGTATCTGTCGAGCTGTGTCTGAGTAGCCTTCCTCCTGACGTGGAGAGGAGCAGGGGCGACAAGAAGAGAAGCTAAATCAAGTCCAGAGGGAGAAATGGGTTTCCAAGACAACAACACTGAGCACGCTCTCATCTCCGAGATGGGTGACCCTCTTTCATCGGTGATGGATTTGCTTGAAGTGTAACTTCCTGTTCTGGAGATGGCGAGCAAAAATATTAAAGCACTTAGAATTTGGGCTCCTTTTGAGAAAAAAATTATGCTGAACCCGTGTGACGGGGTGCCTGAAGCAACCAGGACTACCGGATTCTGATCTTGGATGCCTGAACGAAAAGGAGCAAATCAAAGTGGAGGAAGAAGTGAATATATATATGTACCTGAAATTTTACCCATTTGTCTCATTTCTTTGTACAAAAGGGCCCTCTGAGTCGGTGTCATCGTTCTCAGGTTACAGATGAAAGAAACGAGGGTTCAGGGAGTGTAGGAAGCAGGACCCAGAGCCAGAGGAGGGCAGAGGTGGGATTCCGACTACATCTGTCTGACCTGCTGCTGGGCTAGGAAGAAGGGTTGGTGTCTCACTGACTTCAGGGAGGCGTACATATTCTGTTCTGTTATGCACACTGTGATCTGACTGTGGCATCATTAGCGATGCCGGAACAAAGACAGCACCTGGGAAGAAAGAAGGGTTTATATAGAAAATGGAAACATGTGATAAAGGCTGGATGTGCTGAACAATTCTTAAAGTCCATCTTCCCCCATCCTCCTCTTCCTCCCTCCTGCCTTTCTCTTTCCCTCCTACCTCTGTCTCTCCCCTTTGCCTTCCCATGCTTGAGTCCCTCCTTCTCTCTCTTTCTCTTTCTTTTCCTTCCCTTCCCTTCCTTGCCTTTCCTTTCTTTTCTCCCTCCCTCCCCCTCTCCCTCCCTTCCTGCCTTCCCTCCCTCCCCCTATATATTTCTGTCCATGGAGAGATATGTTGGGCAGTGATCTAGTTCCTGTCCTTAAGGAATTTCAGGCCATCTGCGGAGATGGCCGTGTGAGCGAATTGCTAGGATGCCCTATGGCGAGCTGTGTTATAGAGGCTTACGTCCAGTTCTGCAGGTACAGATGAGGGAGCAAGTAATTTTGCCCGGGGAAATGTGGAGAGCAAGAGAGGAAGTGACATTTCATTTGTTCTCGAACATTGGGCATTTGCTTCCATTCCAGGAGAGATGAACGTGTCCTTTATACTTGAGACGTAGTAGGGCCAGATGGCTGGACTTCAAGGGCAGTGTGAGGCTGAAGCTGGGAGGGCAGTCCTGGCATTCAGCTTCCTCTTCCAGCAGAGCTTGGGGAGGTTTATTCTGGGGGAAATAGATGTTGACATGAGTCCTGGAGTCTCGGAGGATTTTGAATAGTCACCCCAGGCCAAGAATCCCAGTGCTGTAGAATCTATACTTTTATTCTCCTCTCTTGACCCCACCCATGGGACAATGTATCAAGTCACTCACTTCACATAGACCTTTGAGAAAATCCCAAAGAGACTTGGGAGTGATGTGTTTGTATTTGCAATGGATTCAAGAACATCTTTCCATAGGCTGAGTCTAGTCACTCAATAGAAGTGCCCTTGAAGAAATGCCTGAAGTCATTGGGAGAGAATTTCTTTTGCCCTGTGGAAATAAGGGAAGACCAAGAAGAAGGTGTAAAGGCTATTTATTATCCAGAGCTTGATATAATAAGGGAGCCAGCCACCATCACTTACTTGTGTTTTGGCAGACTCAAAGGCGGGCAGACTGGGAAAGCTTAGTAGTGAGAAAAAGGGAAGGCTTCACATATGCCCTGACTGCGGGCCATTGGCCCAGGGATGTTAGAGGTGGGCTAACTAGACATGGGGCATCCATGTGATTGGGTAGGGGTATATATTTGGCTTCCTTTTTTTTAGTGTTTATTTATTTTGAGAGAGAGAGAGAGAGAGAGAGGAGAAGGGAGGGAGGGAGAGGGAGGGGCAGAGAGAGAGGGAGACAGAAAATCCCAAGGATGCTGGAGACTGACATGGGGCTCGAGCCCATGAACTGTGAGATCCTGACCTGAGCAGAAGCCAAGAGTCGAATGCTTAACCGACCATGTACCCAGCATATTTGGTTGTCTATGGTTGGTCCTTAGTTGGAAGCAGGGACAAAAACTAGGGAAGCTGTCAATGAATTAACAGACTGTCTGGTGTCCTGAACTGTTACTACAGACAGAATTCTGAATTCTTCTAAGTCTGGTTTATTAGATAGAGAGCTGGCTTCCTGGGCTGGTTATTGTAGATAATGTGCTGGCTTCCTGGGCTGCTTCCTGCAGGTTGTGAGTCAGAGCTCTACTTTTATACATGGTCTTGCATTGTCCATATGTATATATGGGCTCTCAGTCGGTAGTCATGAAATAAGGACTGGCTTCTGGAGTTTTGGTTGGCAGTGAGAGTAGGGTCTGTTTGGTAAACATGCAAGTGTGAGGGATAGAAATGGTGTACGAGGGAGTGCATGTAGAGTGGAGATGTGCAAGGCCGAGGTGTGTCAGCTGCTCACAAAGGTGCTTGGCTGTAGGGGCTGGAGTGGAGCTCCGAGGGCCTGTAGGTCCCCTGGACACATTTTAAGGCTCAGGATATAGTTAGGACATCCCTGGAAGTGTCCTACATGGATTTGTGGCTTGTACATTCCTTTTGAGACACAGTCATTTGGAGTCCATCCCAGTAACATGCTTGGTCTCTCTCAGGTGAAACTGGGAGCTGGATCTAATAGCTGTTATTAGAAATAAGCTCTAGGGTGCCTGGGTGGCTCAGTTGGGTAAGCGTCTGACTCTTGGTTTTGGCTCAGGTCATGGTCTCATGGTGTCATGAGTTCAAGCCCTGCGTCGGGCTCTGTGCTGACAGTGTGGAGCCTGCTTGGGATTCTCCATCTCCCTCTCTCTCTACCCCTCCCCTACTTGTGCTGTCTCTGTCTCTCTCAAAATAAATAAATAAACCTTAAAAAGAAAAGAAAGAAGCTATGATGAGAAAAGAGACTTTGTTTCAACGAGCCATTATACAGACGTGCTGTCTACGCCTAGCTGCATATAACTAGAAAAGGGACTTTCCTCTTCTCTACCCTTCCCTGAATTCAAGAGGCTTGACTGGAAAGTGGAATCTGGGAGGGGGAATCTTTTTTTTTTCTTCCTCTTTAACTACCACCAGGTGTTCTACTCAGGTAGTTGGGTAAAATAGTCAAAATATTTTTATAGGGGCTATAAACGGTTTTACAATACACTTACTCTTTATGAGGAGGGCCAACATGTGAGTTTTGATGGCTGTGACAGACTCACAGCGGATCGGCCCACGTTTCTCATGGAGTTTTGTTAAAATGTGCTAATCCTAGTCACAAAGCCAAGTATAGCATTTTAGTGGCTCCTGGAACTGCCACCCTTTTTTAATGCTCCTTGTCTGAAGCTCTCTGGAAACCAATGGAACCTCACACAGCTACACATATTTGCTTCCATGAACCGTGCTCATGAAGCCATGTACAGTCACCAGCAGGGAGAAGGTGACAAGGGGATGATTGTAAATATCACCTTTTAAATGATTAGTGGAGTGAAATAAATCAATGTTCCTAATATTTTGGGAAGCTTTTTCATTTATGTTCAAGAGATTTCCACCCCCCCACCAACCAAATGGTATCTTTTGACACAGAAAAATTTAACAATTGAAAAATTTAGCGGAAGACACGGATGTCTAGCTTTTTTAAAAGGCAAGACTGAAGATATATTGAAATGGGACACAACATCAATTTTTTTTTTTTGCTGGATCAGGGAGTAAGTTTAAATTATCAGTATCCTCTTTAATAGCCCATAGCAAATAAAATAGTTTAATGACCTTAATGATATAAATTTTTGTGAATTAACATGCTAGAAAATTATAAAGAGGTTCTCATTAAATTGACAACCACAACCAATGATGAGAGATAATTACCATCCAGTAGAAGTTCTTTTATTTCTTTTATTTATTTATATGTCTTTATTTTTTAGCAGTTCTTTTAAAAGCAACTGTCAAGTATGGCTACCCTGGTTTTTTTCTCATTTAGGTTAATGTGAGTGAGTTAGTGCATAAGTCCTGAATGACGAAGGAACCGGTGGTGTGTTGAAAAGGAAAATTCAGCTCCTCACTCTATGTTCAGAGGAAAAGTGTTCCTGAAAGTTCACCTCTGAGCTTTTTTTTAATTATGACACCAAACAACAGAGATAGTGAGGGAGAAAAAGATGAATAAGAAAGCTTATCTGGTCCAAAAGGCAAGTGATATGAACTTTCGTTCGTTTTGCATTATTAAGTCACTTTTTTTCCCCTAAAACAGGATAGGAATGTCTTCATTGGATCTGAAGTTAGAAAAGGGAAAAATGCTTTAAAAATTCCTTGAATTGCGATGTTACTGTTTTGCGGTGCAGCCTTAGAATTCACATTCTTCCTGTGACATCATTCTTCTGTGCTTTTTCAGTTACATGGGGTAATCCACCTGCTTCCTCTCTGGTAAATTAGGGCATCCATTGAAAGTGAGTGCCTTGTCAGTCATTCACCCAAAGAAGTCTATTGAGCATCTATCATCACATGCCAGGGACTGTGCATGTTAGTGGAGGAACAGTAGAATACAGCCTTCATCCTTACATTGCTGACACATGGAGAAGTTCTAGAAGCAAGTCCAGAAGCAATCGTGACTCATTTTGCTTCAACTTCTATGATGGCAGCAATAGAGGCTGCAAGGGGAACTCAGGAAATTTACCCAAATGTAGAGTGGCTGTGGTCTGTCTCTCTCTCTCTCTCTTTTAAAGTTTTATTTATTTTTATCTTGAGAAAGAGATAGAGAGGGAATGCTTCCGAGGGAGGGGCAGAGAGAGACGAAAGAGAGAATCCCAAGCAGGCTCCATGTTGTCAGCGCAGAGCTGGATGTGGGGCTCAAATTCACCAACTGTGAGATCATGACCTGAGGTGAAATCAAGAATCAGATGCTTAACTGGCTGAACGACCCAGGTGCCCCATAGTCTTTCTCTTTAAAAATGTGCTTTGCATTATTGTTTAATTTTGAAATTACCAACAAAAATTTTATTTATTTATTTATTTTTAATATTTTTATCTATTTCTAGGAGAGAGAGAGACAGCGTGAGCAGGGGAGGGTCAGAGAGAGAGGAGCCTCTCTCTGAGAGGAGCCTCTGAAACAGGCTCCAGGCTCTGTGCTGGCAGTCAGCACAGAGCCCGACGCGGGGCTCGAACCCACGAACCGCGAGATCATGACCCAAGCAAAAGTCGGACGCTTAACCGACTAAGCCCCACCAACAAAAATTTTAAAGTATAAAACCTGTAAAGTTATATGAATGGGACAGCATCATACATATTCATGTTTTGTGATCTCATTTTTTTGCCTTTTTGTTTGATCCACAAATTCTGCTTCCTGTCTTTTTCTTTCATATCCTACCCCAACCAATGTTCATAACCTAGAACGTAGATTTTTCTCCATGTTCAAATAATTGTATACAAACATCTATTTACACATTTATAAATATCATATGTACACAGGTAGGGGGTTTGATCACTGGGTTGTACAGAGATAATCTATGGGAGCATAGGACATAGTATCATTTGACTTGACCTTAAAGTATGACCTAGAAAGTTTATTTTCAGGCCATACAGCATGGAATAACCTCTGGTAACTTACTTCATTCGTTCAAACAGAATAAATGAAATCATCCTCAAACTACTTTTAATTATTGCTGAAACTTATAATTCAAAAGAGAAGAGCTCACTTTCTTCCCTGGACTGGTATGCTGTTCTTTAGAATTTGGGCTGAATTTATTGATAGTGTTTGTATTCCCTAGAAATCACCTAAATAAGTATTCAGATACTCTTGCAGACAGTTGGGGGACAAACTATTCTACCCCTTAACAGAACACAGCAGAGTCTTTCTTGCTCAGGATTAATGATGTTCAGATTTGACTGTGTTATTAGTAGTGTGTTGTTCTTTGTATTGACTCCAATGGTAACTTGAAAGTCACTGGAGAGTGAATAGCTTGTTTGACCACTCCTTTAAGACCACTCTGTGACATTTTTAGTGGTGCCTGGGTAGCTCAGTCGGTTAAGCATCTGACTTTTGATGTTGGCTCAGGTCATGATCTCATGCTCATGGGATTGAGTCCTGCATGGGG
Organism: Proteles cristata cristata; assembly: GCA_017311185.1. Lineage (NCBI taxonomy): Eukaryota > Metazoa > Chordata > Mammalia > Carnivora > Hyaenidae > Proteles > Proteles cristata. Next base: position 106,657 of record JAESUZ010004966.1, on the reverse strand, counting down.
TTGTGTGGTGAGCTTCGTGCCTGCTTGGGATTCTCTCTCCCTTTCACTCTGCCCCTCCACTACTAGTATGTGCTCTCTCTCTCTCAAAATAAATACACATTTAAATAATAAATAAATAAAAAGATCACTCTGTAGCATTTCTAAATATTCATTCTCATCTACGTGTACACCAGTGCAATGAAGTCCTAACCCTGTCTTCCTTCTGATCCCAGTAACAGGGATGTGAGTGAGAAAAGCAAGCTTGAGAGAAAGCCCATCTCTGTCATTCAGGACAGTCTTGGGTACTGTGCAGATTTTCAGTAGAGCCCAACCTTTCAAGTACTGTTTATAAATTTGGCCTCCCATTTCTTGGTGCCTGATGACCAGTTACACAGCTAACAAACCAAGTATGATCTGAGATGGTTCATGAAAAGCACATTTTATTCACAGGCCATTGGTACCTCAACTGCAGTACAAATTTATGATAGAGTGCTAGTTGTCAGAGTATTTTGCCCTAAGTGCCAACTTCATCCAGTAAATTCTTGACAGATATTTGTCAGAAAGAAATATAAGTTATGCAAAAGTTTGGGTGTATGGTTTAGTGGGAGCGAGGAGAAGACTGGGAGAGAGAAGAGAGGAAGATCAAGGAAGCAGTGGAAGAAAGAGAAGAAGAGGAGATGAGTAGGATGAGGCCTGCCTAGAATTTCAGCTGCCTTTGGAGTAGAGAGAATCTCTCTCTGGATCCTGTAATTGTGGGGATCATAAGAGTCTTCAGTGTAGTTGTGAAGATGACATGAGTGAGGAGTGTGGACAGAAAGCAGAGCCAATGGGATGTTCCTGAGGAAGCTTTAAGACCTCAGAGAATGGTCTGATAGATGAGGGTGAAACATAATTATTAAGGCAAAGAACTACTTTGGGCCTCTTGTGTGGTGGCAGGGGAATCCTTGAGAAGCCTTAATCTGATGCTTTCCTGTTAGAGATCATTTGCCCCTCAAAAACTCATACATACCCTCTCCCCCACAATTATCTAGACTGTAATGCATATAAGTAATTATTACAAAATGGCCACTGATGTCTGTTAAGGTAGATGCTACAATAGATCATCTTGGAAGCTGGTTGTTTCCTTTGGAAGAGGCAGAAAGGTACTCAAGATGGAAAGTTTAAGGTTGGCATTTCCTTTTGCTTTAAGTTGGTTTTTCAAGACAAAATTAGAAGATGTAAAATTCTGGCATCCTTAAAAAGCATTTTTTAATAACTTTAACAGAGAGGGAGGCAAACCATAAAAGACTCTCAAATACAGAGAACGAACTGAGCATTGCTGGAGGAAGGGGGGGTGAAGGGATGGGCCAGAGGGGCAGAGGGCACTTGTTGGGATGAGCACTGGGTGTTACACATAACTGACTAATCAGCGGGTTCTACTGAAACCAATATCACACTGTATGCTAACTAACTTGAATTTAAATAAATAAATTTTTAAAATCATTTTTAATAACTTTATATGTAAAATGATTTGTATATTTCCCATCCACATATTTTATTCCTCTGGGCCCACTTTTATGGTCCTTTGAAGCCTAGAAAATAAACCTCTGAGTGACCGACCCCATCTTTTGCTTGGCGTTCTGATGATCTTTTCCTTAGCATGGCCTCAGGCTCCAACAGTGTAGCCATGATAAAGTAGTTGAAAAGAGATTAAGGTTTTATTTGATTACAAGGTGAGTGGCTACTTCAAGGGTGATGATCAGTTTTCCTGACCAGGGGAGGTGGTAAGTTGTTGGCCACTCTTTCCCATGTGGACTCCAGACAAATTGAGACGCAGGAGTGTGATTAGGACCTCTGTCAGCTTTATTGCTGGCAAAGCTGGAATGGAGGATCTAGGCTCATGTGGAAGGAAGAAACAGACCTCCATTTTGTGTTCTTCAACTGGCAGGTGCAGGCTACTTTGCACCCAGGGAAGAATGAGTGTGTGCAGTGGGCAGGGGAAACTGAGAAAGAGCCCAGGAAAGCCTCCATGAAAATGCTCCAGACTCTTCTCCCAATCTCACTGTGCAGGCAAGTCACTCCTCCCTTGGTAGGGAGATAGTGAAAGGTAGCTAATTTTCCCAAAGATTTCCAGCTCAAACTTTTTATGGCTTAGCAGGACCACTTGTGAAGGGATTACACCTGACCAGGTCGTGCAATGTACCAGTATGGGTGGAAGCTGGAAATGTCCATCACTCCAATTTGCTGTGGTCCATCTACATGAACATTGGGTTGATGATTGTTGTGTAGACACAGGTTCAGAAGGATTCTCCATACTCCAATAACAATACAGGGAAAAATTCTAAAGTTCGGGAAAGGAAATTCTAATCCATGTGGACAATGAATCAAACAGGCACAGCATGAATCATAATTTCAAGGTATTTTTTGCAACACTTACCAGAGCTCTTTTAATTAGGGTTGTCAGATTTAGTAAATATCTGATAAATATCAGTATTTTGGGGCTCCTGGGTGCCTCAGTAGGTTAAATGTATGACTTGTGATTTCAGCTCAGGTCATGATGTCATGGTTCGTGAATTCGAGCCCTGCATCAGGCTCTGCACTGACAGTGCGGAGCCTGCTTAAGATTCTCTCTCTCCCTTTCTCTCACTCCTCCCCTCCACCTCTCTTTAAAAAAAATAATCGGTATTTTATTTGGCAATCTTACCTTCATACCATTAGTAATATTAGCATTTCCACCTATATATATTATCTTTACTTTTTTTTTTTTTACAAATAGCTTATTGTCAAGTTGGTTTCCATATAATACCCAGTGCTCATCCCCACAAGTGCCCTCCTCCATGCCCATATCATCTTTACTTTTAAATAAAAACAGCTTTATTGTGTTATGACTCACATATGGTACAATTCACTCATTTTGAAGTATACAGTTTCATGACTTTTGTTATATTTAAGGGATTATGCATCCATGGCCACCATCAATTTTAGAGCATTTTTGTTAGCCTGAGAAGGTCTTCTGCACCCCTGAGCCATCACCTCCCAAATTCCCTATCCCTGGGCTCACGTAACCACTAATCTACTTTCTGTTACTGTAGATTTCCCTATTCCAGACATTTCGTGTAAATGGAATCATGCAATATTTGCTCTTTTGTGTCTGACTTCTTTCATGTTGCATAATGTTCTCAAAGGTTCAAGGTTGTGGCATGTGTCAGAAATTTCTGCCCTTTTAATGGTGAATAATGTTCTGTTGTGTGTTTGTACCATATGTTGTTTATCCATTCATCTGTCAGTGGACACTTGTGTTGTTTCTACATCTTGGGTATTGTGAATAATGCTTCCTGTTGTTTCTACATCTTGGGTATTGTGAATAATGGAACTGGTTGTACGACTATCTGTTTGAGTCCTAGTTTTCAATTCTCTTGGTAAGATACTCAGAGTGGGTATATACTGGCAGGCCATGTGGTAAATCCATGCTTATTTGAAGATCTGCTACGTTTACTTTTAAACAATGTATTTAAAATTTTTTTTCTTTTTAATGTTTATTCTTGAGAGAGAAGAGAGAGAGACAAAGTGCGAGCTTGGGAGGGCAGAGAGAGAGGGAGACATAACTCTGAAGCAGGCTCCAGGCTCCAAACTGTCAGCACAGAGCCTGACACAGGGCTCAAACCACAAATTGTCAGATCAGGACCTGAGCCAAAGTTGGACGTTTAACCGACTGAGCCACCCAGGTGCCCCTTAAGAAATGTATTTTTCTCTATGATTTTAATTTGGAAAAAAGTAATAAGTGGAGGAATCTTTCAAATCCCTCTCTTGGTTTTCTAATTGAGTACCGTTCACATAGTGCTGTGAAAAGCTTCCTTATTATCTGCTCTCCTCCCCTAATAAAAAGGAGGAAAAACAACATTGAAATTATTATGATGTACAATAAAAAAGCAAAACAGAGAGGGGCATTCCTTTGCAAAACCACATTACCAAGGGATAGTGTATTTTTGTGGAATCCTAAAGATCCCTCAAGTCCAGGAATATTTATGACTTATCAAGGTTTTACTTGCTCCTTGATACCAAAACACAGAGAAAGCACTTTCAATTGTTTTTGAAACAAAAACCCCAGAATCCTTCGTGGAAATCTCAACATTAAACCAGTCTTTCCCTATCTTGCCCCTTGAATCATTTATTTAAGCGGCAATAATAAAAGGTGTCAGCAATTCAGTTCTGAGCTCTGGAAGATTTCTGTGCGCATTGACCTTTAAACGTTTGAGCCTTGACAGGTGAGCTGTTCTTAAAGTTTCCTGTGAGATATGGTGTGGCCAAGGGGTCAGGCATGCTAATGATAAAATTACCATTTACCTTTTACCTCAGCAGGCTCGGTGCCTGACATTATAAATGTAGGTAACCTTTCACCTGAAGCTCTCTTTCTTTTGCTTCTGCTTGAGATTCTGTCAGGATGAACGAGCTTATGGTGGCAGAAGGCAGTGGAGAAAAGAATGGAATTTAGTGCGTTTTTCCCCCTTTGGATTTCTTCTGGGGGCTACCTTTTCTCTCTTACTCAAGTCTGGATAAAACATTATCTGTTCTTGGGGGTTAGGCCTGGGGAGATGGAAGGAGGCTCCCTTTGTCATCCGGTATTCTTGACATTTTTGAAGCATGGCCATAGCTCGCCTTCTTTCTCTAAAGGTGCAGGTATTAATGAGGTTTTATTGGTGGGTTGCTTTCATCTGTAACAGCAGGTCCCCTTCCTGCTGATTCCAGGAGAATGACATTTCAGTGCTACTGAGTACCGGATACGGTTAAGTAATTAGGGGACTTGGTGGCAAGGTACAGAGATGCATGCTTCAAGTAGGTCCGGAAGAAAAATAAAACATGAGTGTCATTGGTAATAGAAGGGTCTGAGGAGGCAGATGGCAGTTTGGCCGAGTCATGGAAAGTTCATGAAAAATGATGTCAGTGACGACTTCTTGAGCTCGCAATTTGCAGTGGTTATGAGATGTATTTTTTATATATTTATTGAGTGGTCTTTGAGGTGTTGTGGGACGATCAAATTCTTTATACGTAACACTTAGGCTAAATACGTAGAGATTCTGGACTGCGCAAAAATTAAAATCAGAAGGTTTTCATCACAAGGTATTAAGTTGTGTTACTGAACGTGTATTTTCTCTGGTGTGTTGAGAGTGAAGAACACAATTGGGGTGGGAGAAGTGAGGGGAAGAAAAAAGGAAGAGAGAGAGAGGCAGAGAGGGAGAAAAAAGGAAAGAAGGAAAGAAAGAAGGAAGGAAGGAAGGACGGACAGACAGACAGGGAGAAATGGAGAATAGAATGAAGGAAGACAGTGAAGAAGGAGGGAGGGAGGGAGAAAGGAAGGAAAGACTCATTTCCCAACCTCAGTCACATTTCATTTCCCACCCTGTCCAGAGCAGGAAACTCATGTCACTGCACCCTGATAAGAGAGAGCAAGTGATTCCTTGGCCCTGTGAAGTGGCTTGTCTCCACCTTGGAGAAGTGGATGGCTACTAAGGAGCCAGGAACCCACGATCCCTGGCCTCTTCAGATCCTCAGATCCTCTCCCTAACACCCCACATAGGACTCGAACGACATTTGCCTGATGGTTGCGAGAATACTTTATAAATAATGATAATCAGGGACCCACCAAGTACTGTCTGGTTGCTTAATGTGTTCGTTTAGCTCAAAATGTGATACCTTGTAATTGTATGGAGTAAATCTTCAGCCACACGAAAACTCATTATGGATGTGTTTCGCTAAGGACATACACATTTTTTTTTTTGGAGCATTTGTAGCATATTCAAATGAAAGCTGGTGCTAATGAAATTATTCTCATGTAATTAGATATATTAAATAGTGTCCCAGGTTGGTTCTATGACATGGCTGGACTGCTAATTTTTCTTCTTTTCAGGCACAGAGAGCATTCTCTCTGAAGATTTGTGACACAAATAGCCTGAGAAGCGTGCTGATTTCGGAAGCATGGCTGTGCAGAAGGTGGAGCTCTGGGCTCCTCTTTAAGAAAATTTAGTCTTCCTATTCTTCCTCTCTGAGCTGGTGACCCCAGACTGAGCACACAGGAAAAGCCTTTTTCTTGCAACTCTTGAGCTCAAATCTGATGTGTTGACAAGGTCCCGGCAGAGACCTCATTCGGGCTGAGTGAATTGGCAGAGTCATTTCTCGGCTTATCAGATCACGTTCCCCTTGTCTTGCTTTATTTTTTGAATCAGCCCCAACTCAGGAGACCAGAATTACAACAAGAATCCCATTTCCACCAGACAAAGGGTTCAGCCGTGCATTCAGTCATCCATTTTTCCTCATCCTTCCCCAGGTCTGGACTGACATGGAGCAAGACAGGGATTCTGTGTCAGATATTACTCAAGGCTGGACCTTCTAGTCACACTCCTGGGCACTGAGGAGTGTGATTGAGCAGGTGCTGGGGTAGGGAGACATGGGAGCCAAGAGCCCTTGACATTTGTGGTGAATTCCCCTTTTCCTTTTATACCTTTAAACCTCACCTCCAAATTATTGTATTCATTTTACTTAGAAAGGAGCCCTAGCTTCAAAAAGAATCAGAAGTCACTGCTTCGTCTTCATGTCAATTTCATGTAATGGCACCAAAGAAGAGATGATTCCAAAGAATCTCTTATATCTTCTACATCTACTGCTTTGTTAGTTTTGTTCTCTTTCCTGGTCTTTTGCCTGTTGGACACAGTTGTGTTTATATACAGTGAGATCATATCTTTCCCCCGCTGAAGAGGCAGGAGAGTCAAATTAAATGGCCTCAATAGGGAAGAGAATTTTTCTCAGTCTAAGTGAATAATGTATGCTGGGACAGGCTGTGTTTCTAAACATTTGAAGATGATGCTGTTTCTTCCAGGGAATCCTAAATGGTGTGTGTGTGTGTGTGTGTGTGTGTGTGTGTGTGTGTGTGTAAGAGAGAGAGAGAGAGACAGACAGACAGACAGACAGAGACAGAGAGAGACAGAGACAGAGAAAAGATGAGAGATTTCTCTCAGTTTTGTTCTTTTAAGACAATACCACAATATCAACAGCATTAACTTGGATGGTTCAGGATGTGTGTAAACCTGTGTGGATGCAGCTATTCTGTGCAGCCACCAGGGACACTATTTGGTGTACTCCTCATCTTAAGACTTTCATAGTGAAAAGGATAAACAATCTGAACAAAATTCCTAATTCTCATCAACCAGCCAAGCCTGCCTCTTCCATTCCAAAGGGTAGTGCATTTTGTAGATTGAATGGGACTCTAAACAGGCAACCCTCTTTGGGGATGTAGAGATCTCTGCTTCAGAAAATGTTTATTGATTCTTCAGGGTTCTCAGAAACACTAATCATGCAAAAAGGCAAAGGTATGAGCCTCCGAATTCTGGTGGCAGGAGACAGGGGAGCTGATTTTCATTTTACAGTAAGACTTATGTCAACGCATTTCTGAAAATGAATCAATAGTCAAATAACTCAAGTGACAGATTGATCATTCTGGCAGAGACCAAGGTCTATAAGATGCTATCCAATTAAAACAGAAACAACACATACAGTATTTTATTTGACATTACTCAAACTTCTACTAATCTCACAATTTATTCATCTTTTTTTCCATCAGCCTCTGGATATAGGGAGATAAAAAATTACAGTAAAGTGAAATTTAGCCATTAGGTTAGAAATATAAATTTGAAGAGTACTTACCATTATTTCAACTCCAACTTAACAACAAAAAATAAGGCCTAAGTTTTATATTAGCTAAGATAGACTGTATAATGTGTCATGTTTATAAGGTCCTTTATAGATAATAGAGCACTCTTTTTAAATATCATTTCAACTATAATGTGATTTTCTTTTAGGTGTTTTTACTTTAAAATATTTTTAAAATAATATTTTAGTCATGATTTTACTCTTGTAAAATGGGCTGTTTTCCTACTTGCTTAGCAATACAATGTTTCTTTTTCTCATTCTTGAGTTCTTTACATGTTAAATGTTGCTATGGGAATTCATGAGTCTTTTATGAAAGAGCTTGGGGGTAAACAGGTCAGGGTTCACATTCCTGTCTCTGCCTTTTATTGGCTGCGTGACCTGGGTGGGCTTCCTGGTCCCTTGAAATCTCCATTCAAAGGTAAAAGGGATCATAGTCTCTGTGTTAGGATATCTGTGTGGAGAAACTGAGTCATATATTCAGCATGTAGTTGGTGTTCTTACTACTACTTAATGCTGCTGTGTTTATTATTATTATTACCCCTATATAAAAGCTTTCTGTTAATATTTTTCATCTGTATATCTTTACACACACACACACACACATTTTTTAGTAGGCTTCATGTCCAGCATGGAGTCAAACGTGGGCCTGAACCCTTAACGCTAAGATCAAGTCCTGAGCTGAGAACAGGGGTCCGATGCCCAAAGAACTGAGCCACTCAGTCACCTCTTACCTGTACATCTTTATCACAGAAAAATGATGAATGACGTTTAAAGCCATGATCACAGGCATTGGAAAATTCTGAATTATCTTGAATTATCAAAGAAAATTTATATTTTGGGCAGTGTAGCTTGAATAATATGTATATTGCAGTCTATTCTGATTCCCAAAAATTGCTTATATGTTATGTACAATAGCCTTTGGTCAACTGGAATATTTATCTATTTATTCATTCGTTCATTTATTTTTCTAAAGTTTATTTATTTTGAGAGAGAAAGAGCACATGTGTGCAAGAAAGGGAGGAGCAGAGAGAGAAGGAGAAAGAATCCCAAGCAGGCTCTGCACTGTCAATATGGAGCCTGATGTGGGGCTTGAACTCACGAACCATGAGATCATGACCTGAGCCAAAATTAAGAATCAGGTGCTTAACCAAACTGAGCCACCCAGGCTCAATCAAATACTAGACTAGACTGAATAATTTTAAGTTTCTTGTATTCTGTGTGTCATCAGGCAAACTGACAATGGAGAGAAGCGGATTCAATTCTTTTCTATTTTAATTTTTATTTATTTTGCCTTTTTTATAAGGAAATGTTGGAGAGTCACATCATTACTAATATAGAAGTATTAAGTGTAAAAACATACAATTTGCTAAAATAAACTAAATTCCGGATTCATCTGTGGGTTTTTCTCCCCTCCTTTCTTTCCACATCACTTTTGATATCAAGCAAGTGGCTTCCTTTTTTGAGATATTTACATAAAGAAAAAAAAGCAAATGAAGCCCGACTACCTAACCCTTTCTCATTTGTATTTGTTTTCGTATTATGAAGTTGTGTTAAATAGTACTAGCTTTCTACTTGAGAAATACTGATTTCCAGTTATCATTTATCCTCCCTGTGTCACTTGACATTTTAATTGTCTTAAACTTTTTGGTGTACACCTTCTGGCCCCTTGAGCACTGCCAGAAGCAAAAGATGTTTGTTTCCTTCATTCCACTTGCGTTGTCTCCTGGGATCCCAGCTGCAGCCTAGAGTGTGGCTGGAAATGGACTTGAGAAGATCGGCTTGAAAGTAGATCCATAATCATGTGTGGATCCCATCATGAACTCATTGGAATTTGTGTTGCATGTAAGGCAATCTTTCCTGTTGTAAATCTTCCTTTTTTAAGTACATATATTTTGAAAAATATGAATAAACATGAAATTTTAAAGCTGCTAAAAAAAAATTACTGATTTCCTTTCTTTCTAGCTCTTTCTTCACTCATTCCCATTATTTCTTAGGATCACCTTCCAAATAAATTACTTGCTCTCAAAGTCAGCTTTTTGGGGAACCTAACCTAAAATATTTGCCTATAGCACAGTGGTGCCTGGGGCCAGCCCATCTATGATGATTATGTTTTAAAATGTGTCATGAGTGAAAAGATATTTACTTGTTGTCTTTGTGGACAAAAGAGTCAGTCCTGTTTTTGAATCTTTAATTTTAGATTACAAGTGATCATCACTAGGAAGGAAATTGAAACTCTGGACAAAATTATCATGCAGGGCAGTGTTGGTCTTTGGTGCTCTCTGCTTTGATTCTTGCTCTTCTGCCTCCTACGTCCATTTTCTCCATGTCTCCCAGGACACTCACACTGCCCAAACTCCCTCTGTTGCATAGAAAGGAATTGGATTACTGTTTCATAGGAGAATATTATTGACTGATAGATCCTCTCTCAGTTAAGTTAAAAACATTTATTGGAAACTTACCATGTGCTGGGTGATTAGTTAGGGTTGAGAAATCCAAGATAGGTAATACATACTTGTGCCTTGGAGGTGGGTCAAATCTAGTTCCCAAAACTGTTTACACACTGAAATCACTTTGGGAATTCAAAAAGTAGTTTTTCAGACTGCATCCTGGGGGAGAAAATAAGGTTGGGAAGCAATCATTTATGAAAGCTTTCTGCATTGTTCTGATGTGTTATTGATTGTACAAACCCTGAAGAATACTTTACTCAAAGAAACTCATCTCTAATGGGAAAAATTCAGGGAGAAGGACACGCCAGTGGAGGAGATAATTTGGGGCTCAAAGCAGCCATCTTAGTACCCTAAAAATGACAACATTCAAGGTCAGCATTATCATCTATACCAGGATTCTCTTTAATGTGTTTGATGCTGGTGACAACAGAGTATGATCCGGAACAAAAAACTGAACTGAAATTGGCCAAGGATCCCATTATTTTATGGTGTTATTTGAACCAGACCTGGCTCATTCCAATGAATCATTCAGGGGACATGATACGGCTACTGCCCTGGGAGTGTCTTCAGGCATACACTTTCCAAGGTTTAGGTAATGGACAAAGTGAAAAATGCAGACGTGGCACTACATCAGGGCACAATGTTCTGATTCAAATAAGCCTTTGGAATTAAAGGTTCGGGTCCTTAGTATGTCCCCCAACTCCTCAGAGACTGGTTTGATTGGCTTTTTCTCAATAAAACTCTCTGGGAATACAAGTGTTGTGTTCCTTGGGTAACAAAGACACTGGCCACTAGGGAAGCTAAGCTGAGGCAACGGGAGGTCTGGGCCACTGTGACTGAGTTTGTCACCCAAGCGGTTTCCAGGGCGAAAATCTCTCCTTAGCTGAATCCACAAGGGCAGTGCCCCAGTGAGTGTGAGATATGCAGAGCTCCAACTGGCAACACAGAGAAATGTTAACGTAGAAGAAAATCCTCAGGACTCCATACAGTACCCTTTAAGTACCGAGCTGCTTAAAATATCATTCCGTTTATTGTAATTTGAAGTGTGAAATTCCGGCAGGCATTTACAATTCAGATCCCATTCCTAAGGGATTCCCATGTACGGCCTGCTCCTTTGATTTATTCCAAGCCTGTCTTCACTTCTGGACACTTGAGACCGTTAGGTAAAATGCACATATATGCTCAGAGACAAATGTTTATCATCATTACCTCAATGAATCATTTACCAGCCCTGACATGTTCTAATGTCCCTCACACGTCGGCGCATCCCCTCCCTCCTGCCTCTCTTCTGCCCATGGTGCTCCCTGCCCTCTCCCCTCCACCCCCCCATCTCAAAATTTCAAAGTATTGCCCCCATCAATCATAGGAATTTAGCTGGCAGCCGGGCAGTGGGGGAGGAGGTTGGATAGACAGGGGAATCATTATCCAAATACCTCTTTCAGAAAAACAAAAAGATAATGGCCTCTTTGTTCTGAGGGGGAAGGCTGATGAGAAGGGAGGAGAAGGAGCCTCCCTGAGACATCAAACTCAAGCTGTTTTCAAGATGTTGATGGTGTTCAGTGACAGCTCACACCCTGGGTACAGCCCCCTTTGCTAAGAAGAGAAATCCCTCTGTTTTTATGGCTGGACCTCCACACGCGCGGGGGCTGGCTCCAGAGCTATGGCCCAAAAGGGCACACATTTCTGCTTCATTCAAGGTGATAGTTGAGTTAGGAACCCTTATTCTGGCCTGGTTGGGCCTCATTTTTCTCACTGCTGGGCCAAGTGAGGGTGTGATTCTCATCATTAATTACATGCTCTATTTTTAGCTCTTTCAGTTGATTTATAGTACGACCTTGAGTAAGAACATTGACCTCTCTGTGTCCCCCCCCACCCCAACTCCTTTTCTCTTCATCTGGCCAGAGCACAGTTTGTTTGTTTGTTTACTTGTTGGGGCTACTGTTGTTTATTTGACATGACCACACTGTAAAAAAAATTGTAAGCTAGACAAAAAAATATATTCTCACAAATAGAACAGAATCCTTGTTCATATTTTGCTGTGTTTCTTTCCATTCTTTCTTTTACACTTTAAAAATAATAGTCATAATCATAGTGAATATCCAACTTTGTAGTTTGCTTTTGTGCCTTTTCATGTGTTGTTAATTATCTTCAGAAACCATGATTTTTAATGACTTTCTAATATCAAGATGTATTTTGTATTCCATTCTATTTACTCCACCTAGAAAAGATACTAAAATTGAGATATAGTTTTTCCACTGAAAAATACCTCCTGGATTCACTCTTGTTAGTTGCTCTTAAAATATAGGTGGCTTCTTTTTTTAGAATAGGAAACTAGCCCCGTGCCTTGGAGATTAAATGTTCGGATGAAACCAAAACCCAAAAATGAGTTCATCCTTTTTTAGAGGTAGTCTGCCCATAAACTCCAAGCAAGACATTTGATTCCTCCATCTCTTGGATTAATATATTCCAGGGAGCATTTTTTAAAGTTTTATTCTGAGAATTGCTGGTAAATTCTTCTGGATGTTAAGTCTCCTCAAAGCCTACAAGAAATCTTGCTGGGACACAGAGACCAGAACATCAAAGCTGTTTAGAGCTGCCTGATGCAAGGAACTACCAGCATCTGACCATGCCAGGGAAGAGAACTTGCTAAGATCTACAACTGGGGTATGATTGAATTAGATGTGTGGCTTTTTCTGTCCCCAGATTAGCAGGGGAGACAACGTGAAGCACTTCTCTCCAGATCATAGAGTAACAGGTAATGCCAAATATCCTGTTTGTTGGCTTCCCTGTGAAAGACCAGCCACCTAAGAAGGCTTTACATTCACTGGAGTGCTATTGCACTGCATCACAACAGAAATATTCATATTTTGGAAAAAATAAACCTTTCAAACAGAGAAAGCAAACCCATAAAAGACTCTTAAATACAGAAAACAAACTGAGGGTTGATGGGGGACAGGGGAGAGGAGAAAATGGGTGATGGGCACTGAGGAGGGCACTCTTCAGATGAGCACTGGGTGTTGTATGTAAGCAATGAATCATGGGAATCTATCCCCGAAACCAAGAACACCCTGTACACACTGTATTTAGCTAACATGACAATAAATTATATTTTAAAAATCCAAACAACAATTTCAGAAAGTGATTATTTTTGAACATTTTCCTTTTTCTTTGATAACTCATGGTTTCTGGGTGAATTTGTCATGGCGTTATGACACCAAATCCATGGGCTGCTTCCCCTCACACCGTGTTATTCCAAATTATATAATTGGGAGTCACCTTAGATTTGTCTTTCGGTTCTCACATCTGACATTGACATGATCTTATTAATTCTACCACATATGGTTTACTTCTCTGCCCTCCTATCCACAGTGCACTACCTCAGTTCATGTTCTCATTGCTGGCTGACCAGGTTTCCGGGTTACCACCATAGCCAACCTCATCCAGTGACTTCTGTCCCACCATGCTCGATTCCACAACCACTCAATTTATTCTGTTCACTTGCACTGGTGTCAGAGCCCTCTTTCTCAAATGTCCATCTGACTATGGGACCCACATGTTCATGAGCCATCTTACTTCTCTACAGTAAAGTCCAGGGTTCCTGGTATGCCATGCTCTCCATCAACTGCTGCCTGCTTCTCTTCTCAGTATGATCCTTACTCCAGATTTTGTGGAATCAAAATATCAACTGGTGGACACCAGAAAGATATTTTTAAAAGTGACTCTAGGTAATTCTAATGCCTCAGAGGCAGTCAGTCGTTTGGAAACTACTCTTCCATTCAATAAAATACTATTTGTACATCGATTTTTCAGTACTCAAGTCTTAGGAAAGAATGTATCATAACGTATTTCAGTTACTGAGCCACCTTGGTTCGGGTTCAGTGGGATCCTTGTATGATTTAATTCTGCATACAAAGGATTACCCTGCAGGTTACTAATGTTGCTCATGCCTAAAAAGATTGTATGTTGTAAGCCGGCCCAGGCTCCAGCTCAGTTACATTATTCCCTAGTCTCATTTGTTTCCGGGGCAGATGCTTCCTATGCCCGGGTCAAGTCTTAATTTAAAAGAAAGAGAAAGAAACATGGAAATAATAGGGTGATAAATAAGAACAAAAGAAGACTCTGCCTCACAAGAATATATGGCAAAATGGGAAACATGGGTTCCCGAAATTCTAGGAAATGATTGTCATGCACACTTTCATATGCTATTGTTTGGCCGTATCAAACACGTAGCTTTAAAAAGAAATTTTTTTAACGTTTATTTATTTTTGAGAGACAGAGAATGAGCAGAAGAGGGGCAGAGAGGGAGGGAGACACAGAATCAGAAGCAGGCTCTAGGCTCTGAGCTGTCAGCACAGAGCCCGATGCGGGACTCAAACCCACGAACCATGCGATCATGACCTGAGCTGAAGTCGGACACTTAATTGACTGAGCCACCCAGGCGCCCCAAACATGCAACTTTTAACATGAGTTAAATTATATGGAAACTTATGAATGAGGACTATTATTATTTTAATAATATGGAAAACGTTAAAGAAATATGTCAAGATGCAAACTTACTTTAGTAATATAATCTCTGTGGTGTACAAATATATACCGAAAAAGAAACCGTAGAATAATATCAAGTTAATATTGGTTCTTTCAGGTGCTGAGATTATTGATTTTTTTAAAAAATTCTTTATTTCTCCCTCTGATACTTTCCAAATTTCCAAGTGGGCAGATGCTACTTGGAAAACATAACCTTACTTTTATGACTGTCCGTGTTAGGACTTGAACAGAAAGGGGTGCAAAGGTGGTAGAGAAGCTGGTAATGGGGGGGGGGAGAGGAAGCGAGAGGGGGGAGAAGAGGAAGAAAAAAGAAAGACAGAATGTGAACAGGAAAAGCATAGGGCAATAAGACAAGGGTGCATTTTGTTTTGAGGCCTGAGGAAGCGCACATTATTTTAAGACTTTATCTTCAAGTCTTGGGACTTCTGATTTTCTAAGCAGCCTTCTGCTGTGATCAGAACACGCTCTTAAAAGACAGCTCTTGTATGACACACTGGTATTCTTCACAGGGACACGTGGAAACAGTTTCTTTTTACCATCAGTATTGAAAACAGCAACCAGCTTCTGGACGGTACTTTAAATCATTTGCATCTTGACGAATGAGTCACAGGTTAGCAAAGCTCCAGTGTTTTAGGATAATATTTCCTCATGCTCTTTCTGCTGTTTTCTACCATCCAGGATCCTCTCAAGTCTATCAAAGAGGATATGAAGCCCTGACACTGAGCATCTGTATGTCCCCTTGTTCCCAGGATGATTCCAGGACCTGGCCGTTGCTGTAAGGGTCCTGACCCAGTCCCCGTAAGATTGGCAGATGGATTGGGCCATGAATATGCAGAAATCAGGATGAAGGGAATGACTACCCAATGTATAATGACTGAATTACAATTTTAAAATGGAATGAGTTAGATAGTTATTATCAGTGTAATTATTCATAAATGTGCCTAATTATTCATAATTATTCAGAAGCATATTACTTCCCTGATTGCCATAAGTGATCTCTGAGGCCAATTACAATTTGATTCTGGTCACAGGACTCAGTGAGTGTTATTACCCCTTCCGTCTCGGTGAATCCTGAGCTCGGTCTCTGGCCTGACAGCGCTGGGAGCCCTTTATGTCATCTGGCCCTTTAAATACACACAACAACCCCGTTGCTTTACACCCAGCTGACTTCAAAGCCCCCATTGTCTTCTCGCCTCCCTTTCCAGCCCCAAGCTCCTCTTGTTTGGGTTTAGGCTGTTCCTTCGAGGGCCTTCGCTGCTCCTGTTTAATTAGGGCTCTCTTGTTGTCATTTCTGCATTTGATATCTTAATAGCATTGGAGGGCACACGTAGGGTAATAGGGCAAGATTATGTGCACAGAAAGGTTATGTGGAGAAGCCGGGAGCCTGGAGGCCATGGCCATCCTTCAGAAGATGAAGTGTTAGGGCAGGGGTTTCAGAGTTTCTTGCAAATCAAGAGGCCCTCCCCGGTGGGGGACTACAGCCATTTTTAACTCATCTACGATAGGCTACAGCTCACCGCCCCCCGGTACACATCGTGCTACCCTACAAAATAGTGTAGCCTAGGAGAATATTTCCAGTTTTTCCAGAGTGATTTCACTTGACCTTAGTGTGCAAACCCACCGATATGAGCTCTGGCTTTATAACTTGCTCTTTGTGTAGAGGTTCTCATGAATGCACAGAATTCAGAGATGGAGCCACGGCTCAATTTCTACTTTTTTTTTCTCTCCCTAGAAAACATTACAGCAATTACCATATTATGGGACGGCATTATCAAGTGCAAATTAGCATATAGATTAGTTCTGGGGGGCAGGGAGAACGAGAGGTGGGTTAAGATCTTTAAAATCATGTATAGTTATGCTACACAAAGAGTGGCTTGCAGAAATCTTCCAGGTCCTGGTTTACCTAACCCTGTGTACACAGTAACTGATCTGATAGGTGGCAGCTGGTAATTTCTAAGGGAACAGATGCAACTTGGCTCTGATCGTGGCTAAGATAGGACTAGGAACTGGGCAGTGTAAGAAGTTGCAGATCTGTTGGGTGGATTTCAAGACTCTTACCAGCTTTCAGGTTCTGGATGGAGACTCCCTGATTTGGTTAGTGAGAACAACCAAATTGGAATATAATTAATCGGACTCACCAAGTTTAGGTTTTAGATTTGGTGGAGGAAATGAAAACGGTAACATTTTTGCTGGTGGGGAAAAAAGAGGGACAGAGAAAAGAAGAGAGTATAATTTGGGACAGAGACCCTTCAAGAAAGCGTGCCAGAGGGTAGTGTGCAAAAATGAGATAGGTTAAATTACTACCTTCTAACGTAAGAATAAAAAATAGATTTATTGAAATATATACATTGGTAAGGCCCAGTTTTTCTTTTAGGTCCTCTAGCAGTACGGGAGACTGATTGGCTTACAGCCAGTCAGTCATTCGGTCAAGTGTTTATTGAGAACTCACAGTGTGAGCACAGCACTGTGAATGGTACCAGACATAGCACATGGCACCAGCCATCGCAGGTCCTGAATATGATCCTTTGAAGAGATGACTGTTATGGAAGGGAATTTATAGGAGAGGGAGAAACGAGCAGACTGAGTGGTCAAGAAACACTAATAGGATTCGAGGATTGACCTGGACATATAGGATAAGTGGGGTATGAATAAGCATATTTGAGGACTTTCCAAGCCAGGATGCTGGACCCCAAGACACAGGGGTTGAGGAGCCATGTGCAAGGAGACTGGTCTAACAAGACAGAAGGTCTATGTTGGGGTGGTGGGAGGTAAATGTAAAATGCGATAATGATCGAAGTCAAATATCAGCCTCCTTCATTCACTCTTTGTCATCTGCTTAAATGGATCTAGCCGTAACTACCATGAAAAAATATGGTGGAATAAAAAAAAAATTAGTTCTTTTTCTTGATGCATTCATGGCACATAGTAGGCAGGCAGGAGTTGCTTCATTATATTCATGGATTAGTTAAATTAAATTAAATTAGAAACCACTCAGAGCCAGCTCAGAGCCCAATGTTAAGCGTGCACCTTTCCCTGTTGCAATTATCATCACTGAGAAACAAAGAATATAAAACATAGTTTATCTAATAAACATAGTTCCTTTTAAAAATGGCACCCTCACATCCTTTCTGGGATCACTTCGCCTCAGCTGTTCTGGTTGGGAGTAGGCTTCAACTGAAATGTGGAAGAAACCATCCCAGCAAAGCAGAAAAATAAAGGATGTGCGTGTGGTCAGGTGAACTGGGAAGACAGACAAGCCAGAAGTTGTCTACACAGGGTTTTCTTTTCCCTCGGCAACTTAAAAAGACAAAAACCGGAAGAATATGGCCCTGGAGCTTGACAAGTCAATATGGCTACAAAGCCGAGGGTCCACAGGGCCTCTTTGATTGCTGGAGCCAACACCACACATTTCACGGTACATTAGGTAGATTTTAAAACCTAATCTCATCCCATGAATGTTTTATCAGTAGCTTTATCAAGGTACAGATTTCTTGACAAGAGAGGAATGAGGTAGGGACATGAAAGAGACCTCTGGCCATGTTGAATTTGTCATGATGTCCTGGGTCTCAACCCCAGCACTGTTCACTGTCCATTGAAAGCCCCCATCAACTCTGTACCCCATGGATCCCAAAAAGGCACCTGTGTGTAATTTTTTAGTATCTCTCCTACCCGGAGTCTCCAAATGCTGTGAGAACCTGGGTAAGAAAAGTACAAAGTCTTTGACTTTGGAGAAAAGTCCCTGACACATAGTAGGTGCTGCATAAATATTTGTGGACAAATATCCGTTGAAAGTACCTTCCCTCTTGTTCAGTCTGAATCACCAGGTCCTGTAGCTTTTATTGCCTGTATTGTCTTTCATGATCTGTTTTCTAACATTTAATACTGGTATTAGAGTTATTTTTTCATTTTGTTCACAAAAAGGATATGTCTTATTCTTCCAATTTGATTTCAAGCTGTTGCAGGACAGGGACCTTTTGTTCTTTTCTGTTCCATGGCACCCAGTATAATGCTTTGCTCAATACACGTATGTGTTGATTAGTGACTGTGGAGGGCAGCTGTCTCCTGGCGGAACAGACACTGGATTGGAAATCATAAAATTAGGTTTCTCTGGGCTCTGACAGGCAACCTGAGAATGAGTAAGCTATAAGCTCTTTGAGCCTCAGTTTGATCATATGTAAAATATGGATAATTCATGTCCTCCTTGTATAATAGGATCAAACAAATTGGATTTGTAAGGATCAAAGAAGTTACTATTTGCTAAACTGGGCCAGTAAGGACTTCTTGAATTTAGCTGTGATGATACAGTACATACATGATTATTTCCGAATTGAGGCATTCTTATTCTAAGGACAGATTCCCAGAAGTCTTAATGGAATAGAGATAAGCTAATAGTACTGTTATTTTTTTTTACTTGGTTGCAACTGGATTCAGGCCAGTCCAAAGCCAGCATGTCTTGTCTTTTCTTCTGACACCATGTGATAATGGACACAAAACTGGTGGTTTGGCAACAAACATCTTGAGCATAAGAAGCACCTTCATCCAAATAGGAGTTTTAAGCTGAGGACAGAAAATGAAAGACTATCTCATCTGAGGTTCAACAAACAAAACCAACAAGCTAATCCCATCAAGCCCAGGTCTATAGGGCACGAGATTCCTTGAAAGAAAGTTAGAAAAGTCTTTGGTAGAGAGTATCTTAGAGTTGTTGGTAACAAATAGTATGATGGGGAGGGTGAATCTTCCCATGTCTGTTAGGATAGCTTGGTCCTAGAGATTTTTACCATGTCTTTATTTCTCTCATCTGCCTGTGGTACCAGTGGATTCCCAAGCTATCATTGATCACGGATCCACCATTGGCCAACTGGTCAACCATGAGAGCTCGGCACATTACTTCCTTTTGTTCTATTTGACATTGAACGTACCATGACTTCCATTATAATTTAATCTCTCCACGGCAAGCATTTCTCTACTTAGCATGGATATGTGAGGTTATCCAAACAGGATAGTAATCTTGGTGGGTTATCCTAACAAGTGTTGAAGACATTTTCTCACCTTATGCCTTAGCTGTGTTCCTGAGTAGCAGGCTTGTAACCCTCAATTAAATAATTTAGAGAATATGATTAATTGATTAATCAACTTGATTAATCTTGACCTGGTTAGAGCCAGTGAGTATTTTCAAATGCTTCCTAAATGATTATAATTATAGTTACAGGTTTGTTATATAAACAGTTTGTTACATAAATAGAAGTTGTGGAGCCACATTATTGTTATTCACTGATATTTAAAGAAAATAGTACAATGACTGCTTTGTGATGCAAATAACCAGTATTCCCACCATCTTAATTTTCCAGCCTGACTATGTCTATATAATTGTGTGTGTGTGTGCGTGTGTGCGTGCACGTGAATAATTTATGATGACAGAACCCCACAGACCTTATTATACAAGAGAGCTCCTTTAGTGCACAGAGAAGGCATCTTATTCTTGTGTTTACATTGTTTCCATTTACATGGTCAATTGATCCATAATCCTGCAGAAGTTATCACATAATATTTATTTGTATTTACATGTAATACATAAAATGAGAAACATCTACAGATTCTGTGAATTTCAAAAAGCCTTATTTTCCCAACATAGTACTTTGGGTGGCATTTTTTTTTTTTAACTTTTTATTCTGGACACTTTAACATATATGCTGAAATAGAATTGATTGACTCGGCGCTCCCTTACTAATCATCCAACGTCAACAACTATCCATGTTTTGTCCATCTGGTATCTTATCTTCATCCTTTACCTTCTAAGCCTTGATCTCTGATCGAGACTATCTTAGCTTTATCATTCTTATACTTCCTGTTAAAAATCTTAATAATTGTTTAATATTACATTGCCAATAAGCCTCCCTCATCCCTGATTGAAGAGGCAGAGGCTGTAATTCCGTCTCTGGTTTGCAAGGTTTCCTGCTAAACCTAAAACCCTTAAGCTATGTTCTTGCAGACTGGGACATTAGCAAGATCTCTCGATTGAATTACAGAATTGCATTCCACCAAGGATTCGGTTTTGTAGAGTACTTAACATTGAACTACATGAGGAGGCACAGGAGTAATGGGTCTTTTCAGTAATATCATCTTTTTTCCTTCCATAAATCAAAGGCGGTATTGCAAGACCTTTTCGTTTTGAGGCATGAATGGAGTTAAAAGTATACAGGGGCTGGAAATAGCCCCCAAATTAAAGCAGTTCTGTCATCTCCCGAAGGTTTATTCTTTTACCTATAGTTATTAATGTGAATCATTGAAGAATCTGAGATCTTTTCCATGATTTGAAGCTTTTTGGGGGGTATAGATTCAATAGTTTCCATTGATCTACAAGCTGAAACAGAATAAATGACCTAACTCCGCCTTCTGCCAGTGGTCTATTTTGGGTCTCTCCCCATGCGGAGGGTGCTTTACCCTCCAGCCCAGAGGATCAGCACTGAAAGTTTGCTGCAGGCTGTGAGGCAGCCCACACCCTATTCTGGAATGACCCTGACAATACGAGAAAGAGAACATTGCGGAGAATCTCCCATCCTCAGGAAGATCCATGGGCAACACCTTCCAGAGAGGAAAGACTAAATGGAGTCCCATCTGAGAGCTCAGACCAAGAAGATGTGTTTGCTCCAGCCAGGATTCAATGACTTCCATCATTTTATCACAGTGGTTCTGAACCTCAAAATTTCAACCCTCTAGGGCCTCTTGATACTTCAAGGAGTTTGTGAATTTTCTGGAAAATTTGTCAAAACAGTACTTAATTTCACTTCACTTTTATTTAAAAAAAAAAAACCTCTTGTAATGTTGCCTGCAAATCTGGGAGCAAAGGGAGAAATAAAGATAAAGCTATGGAAATTTGGAAGCCAAAATCCTGTAAGTCTTTCTTTTGCAGGGAGAGGGGTGGCGGAACTGTTCTGTGTTCCGATTGTGGTGGGATTTAAACAAATCTATACATGTGTTAAAACTTAAAGACCTGTATACCAAAAGAATAAAGTCAGTTTTACTATGTTATAGTTTTAAACATGAAATAAATTGTTAATCAGGGGGGAAAAGTAAGCCTGTTAGTGCTTTTCAAGGTTGAAAGTACCGAGAGGCCAGTGAATGAATATTGAACATTCTGGAAAGCAAAGGGAAGTGGCACGTTGAGATTGCCAATTATTTTAGAAGTTGTTTATTTGTTTTAAATTTTACAAAATTGTCAGTTGTTACACAAATAATATTGTAATAACCATACTGTAAATGAGATTTTAAAAAGGTACCAAGAATCTGCATTAATAAAAAATCTTAAAGGACTTAGTTAAGCTCTGCTCTTCCTTCCTTCTACTGGACAAAAGCTACACAGCTCAAAGCTTCTTGGAAAGAGTCCTCACTACTTCCCCTGAGGTCTGAGGACCACCAACCTCTGCTCCAGTCCAGACCTGCTGAATCAGAAGCTGGCTTTTAGCAAGATGTCCTTCAATGACTCATATTCACATTAAACGTTGAGATGGGTTGGAGACTTCTGGTTGCCATGTTGATTGCTGCAGAGTCCTCAAGTAAGACCTTCCTCTGAGGTGACCATCAGCACACAAACTTCCACTGATCCTGACATTTGAGAGTCAGGGCTCTTTCCCAGAATTCCTTCCAGCAACATGAGACCAGAGTATATCAGACTTGCCCAAAGAAGCTTATCGCAATTCCATTTCAAACATCACAGGTGGTATTTGAGGATTACTTTCCCCTAAGCTATTTACATTTGTTCTAAAACATCTGCTTTTTCTCTTAAATTAAGAAAACATTATTTGAGTAGAGTCGACACACAATGTTACATTAGTTTCAGGTGTATAGCATAGTGATTCAACTTCTCTGTACCCTATGCTATACTCCTCACTAGTGTAGCTACCATCTGTCACATACAAATCTATCACAACATCATTGACTATATTCCCTGTGCTGTACCTTTTATTCATCCCATAACTGGAAGCCTGTATCTCCTTCTCCCCTTCACTCATTTTGCCAATCTCCCCTCTCCCCACCCCCAACTCCTCCAACCAGTTTGCTGTTTTAATTATCTCCTTGCCAGGTTGAGGGCAGCAGGCTGAGGTATGGGGAAGTGGGTAGAATCTGGGAGAAACGTGATATTTAACTGCAAGCTATGGAAAGTGCTAGTTAGCAATGATAGGTGTCTGGGGCATAGGGAGTTCTCTTGTGTCCCATTGCTTCTTGGGGATCGAATTGCTCCATGAATAACTGCTGTGTTCATACACATGTTTATGGGTGGCTCTGCTGTGAATGCTTTGTCCTGAGCATGCTTTCTGACTAAGTACAAATGAGATTTACTCTAGGTTCTGATATTGGTGCCAAGAAGCTCCAGCGCTTGCTCTCAGTGGGTGAGCTGCAAGATCAATCGGTCTTTCCCTACTGGTGACACAACCAGGTCCATCTGCCTTAGCTTTATGCAGAAAAAAAATCCAGGTGAAAAAAATGAGAGCACCAACCAAGATTGCTTCCATCATATATTTTTCTTTTTAATTAATATTTCATGACCAGTTAACCAGCAGTCTGTTATCCTTCTAATAAAGTAAAAGGTATTATAACCAATAAAATATATTTATTGCCCTCATTTTAAAGTCTTAATTAAGGACCTATCTCTTGTGAACGTCTTCTTTAAAATACCATCAGAAGCGCACAATAGATAAAGAAGCCTTTTTATGCTAAGAAAGAAACACACCTTCTTACGTTTAGCCCATTAAATGTATTTCTTGGGCGTATTTCTAAATCCATGTGGTAATCAGTTTATTATGGAAGGGGTAGAATTATGCCTTTTAAGTAAAACTATAGCTATGTTGTTTGCTCAGCATAAATTTTGTATATAGCACGTGCATACTATAGAATCATTCTCAAATTTGAGGAATTCAGAGATTTTTATTTTGCTTTTGTAAACTAAATGTGAAGAGATAATACAGCTCTAAATTATGGGAGTCAATCAAGCACACATTGTATGAAAAGGGGTTTAGTGCCTATAGGATCATCTTAAATGGGCATAATACATATATCTAAAGCCATGACTATTTTTCTTGTCGGATGCTTAAGTTGTGGTTTCCAGGAATTGAAATCTGTTAAGTAATCCTGCACTGCTGAAAATTCTGTAACAAGGCAGAGCAAGAGCCTAATGAATTCTTTTCTTAAATATCAATTAGAGTGGAGTAAGTAAGCACACTCTAAATCTAAGTGTTTCTTCTTTCCTGGTGCATCTCTTGATTCCACTCATTGGAGAAGATGGAGAAGACGAGAGGCAGTCTGCATGCTCTTGTTTCTATTAGGGTTGTTTGTTGCATTTAGAATTTTCCCTAGCTTTTCCTATTTTTCCCAATTCCTTTGCAATGCCTTCTTATGCTTTAGATTCAAATATAGACAAAAACAATAGTTTTATAAGTGAAGTGGAACGTTAGAAATATTTACTATATTGAATTTTTCATTTGAGGAAAAAAAGGTATAAAAACTTTAAATAATTTTGTCTAGGTGGCAGAGCTGATTGGTGGCTTTCCATGCTATCCTGTGGTCATGTTAGAACCAAAGGAAGCAAAATTCTCATTTTGTGTAGCCCATTTGGTCAGTGGCCATTAAATTGGTGTAAAGTGCTATTTAATGTACTACTTGATAGTTCGTAGTCAACTGGGGTAAATACAAACTGTGTTTGATATACCCCAGTACAAGAAGAGTCACCTTTTTCAGAAAATTAAAATTAGACACATCGTTACTTTAGGGAGGAAAGACTGTTTCAAAAGCATTATGACAATCTCTATCCACGAATCTGAATTAGCATAAATGAGGAATTCTGTTGGAATATTTTAAGAAATTGGGGTGACTTTGATTCATTATCTTGGCAAAAAAGTCATTTAAAAATGTTGGAAAAATCTACCCATATCCTTGCAATGTTCAGGATTCTAACTAGATGGAATATATTTCTTTTATTTGATCAAACTCACTTTTGCAATTACTTATAAATCTGTAGTAATATGCTTTATAAATATGAAGTGCAAGTATAGAATATTAAATACCAGCAACCGTTGCTTGAGTATCCGGAAAGGTAAAGTTATTTCTCTGTTTGTTTCTGTTTCCATGTAAAGAATCATCAGTGGACTTGTTTTTACTGGTATTTCTGTTCATCACTGTGTTTATTGGCTCAAAGCTTAATGAAAACGCAAAGCAAAATAACTTCCACTGATAGCAGTAAAAACCTTAAAGCTGAGAAAGAATCACTAGTAGATTCATATTTTTATGACTCTAAGTTGTTTTTGGTGAGTATTCAGCATAAAAAAACAGCAAACAAAAAACGAAACCATTCTGCCAATGGTATTTTCTTTCCACTGTGGAGGGTGGAAAGAAGGCACTAGTGTGCCACCTGGTGATTGAATATGGATTGGCATGGTAGACTCCCATTTTTTTTAAATTCCCAATTTAACCCAATTGAAGGCATACCAACATTTTCTTAACTATCAATTTTTTCCTCTTAAGACATGTTTATTTATTTTTTTACCTAAAGAATACTTATACAATTCTATTGTTCTGTCTAAAGATCAAAAATAAGTTTTAAAATTAAAGTAAGTAATCACCTCGACTGTGTTTCCATAAACTATACAAATCTGTGGCCACTTACTATTTGAGTTTTACCATTCAATGATATTTAATTATTTTGGGTACCTCTAAGGACTGTATATAAAAATTATGCCATGCCACCCTCCTACACTGTTGGTGGGAATGTAAACTGGTACAGCCCCTCTGGAAAACAGTGTGGAGGTCCCTAAGGAAACTAACAATACAACTCCCCTATGACCCAGCAATAGCACTGCTAGGAATTTACCCAAGGGATACAGAAATGCTGATGCATAGGAGCACATGTACCCCAATGTTCATAGCAGCACTCTCCACAATAGCTAAACCATGGAAAGAGCCTAAGTGTCCATCAACAGATGAATGGATCAAGAAGATGTGGTTTATCTATACCGTGGAATACTACATGGCAATGAGAAACAATGAAATCTGGCCATGTGTAGCAACATGGATGGACCTTGAGGGTGTTATGCTGAGCGAAATAAGTCAGGCAGAGAAGGACAAATATCATATGTTTGCACGTATAGGAGGATTAGGAGGAACTTAACGGAGGAACAAGGGGGAGAAGAAGGGGGGAAATGGTGGGGGAAAGGGAGAGAGGCAAACCATGAGAGACTCTTGACTGCTGACAAAAACTGAGGACTGATGGATGTGGGCGGGAGGAGGGACGGGCATGGAGGAGGGCACTTGTGGGGATGAGTACTGGGTGTTATGTGGAAACTAATTTGACAATAAACTATTTGTGGGAAAAAAATTATGCCATGCCAACTACATAATCGTAAGGAATTATATATTACGATATTAGAAATAATTTCATCTCTGTGGACTACCAGTTCATTTTTCAAGTAAACTGATTTCTGTAGCTTAATGTTTAATCGGATGGTCTGTGCTCAGTCTCTTCAGTGGACATGTTGCCTGTTTGGTAGAGTAATCAACAGTGGTCACAGAACATTACTTCCGATAGTTAACCTTGCCTTTCTCAAGTCTGGATATGTTTTATACTGTAGACTATGGCGATGGGCAGTACACGGGCATAGCAGTTCCATTGTACAACTCAAGCACCCCAAATCTATTGTGCATTGTCTCTGAGCTAGGTATTGGAATTTAAGTTTTTTATTCCATCTTGTATTATGCTTCGTATATCTGAAACCATGGCTAAAATTCCATGAGGTGAGGGTTTGGAGCTATTCAAATCAGGATTACTGAAGAAAAAAATTCAGAAATGGTAATTTCCTTACGACCACAGTCCTGGATGTGGTCTTTTGGTCTTTTGTCTTTTTGCAAAGACTGCTTTTAAAATCAGAGCCTAAAGAACTTTAGACAGTGCAACTAAATCAACCTGATGATGGAGTGTTCAAAGGTTTGCCTTATGAGATTGAACTTGAAATGACATATTTTCTTACTGCCAACAAAATCCTAATTTTGTTCTGTTGGGAACTTGTAGGCTTTTTTAAAAAAGGTTAAATTATATCTTTTTTTTCTATACCTTTGCACAGGGCTTTTGCTAAAAACAATACACTTTTATTTAACCTGTTTTACCACTTATGATCCTTGAGGTTATGGAGGCTTTTAAATAGGTTTCAATCCCAGAAGTTACTGTACGCATTTACATTCTATGTAAGTAGAAAATGAAACAAGAAGACATTGTTAGATGAAGAGAAAAATGCATTAACCTGATTGCTTAAAAATATTAATTGTGAATAATGATTCTCTTTTGGGTAGAACATAAAATAGAAATTATGATTCATTTCTGGTTTTGAAACTTTGATGTTCTTTATTCTGAGATCACTTCAGCATCTTCAAAGATGATATTTTGTTAACAAAAGACAATATTTTGTTAATCTATCTCTATTTTTAACATAATGGCATTAGTGAAATGTCATATCAAGCGCATAATGTCATATTGTAATAGATCCTTCTTTTCATCTTTTTTTTTTTTTGAGAGAGAGGGGGCACAAGTGAGTAAGGGGCAGAGAGAGAATCCCAGGCAGAGTGAGAGGAAGAGAGAGACAGAGGGAGAGGGAGAGGGAGAGGAAGAGGGAGAGAGAGAGAGAGAGAGAGAGAGAGAAGCAGGGCTCACCCGAAGTGGAACTTGAACTCATGAACCCTGAGATCATGACCTGAGCCAAAGTCAGATGCTTAATGACTGAGCCACCCAGGTACCCTCATCTTTTTTTGTCTAAAGCCAGATGACTAAACATTGCTAGTGAGTGGCACCAGTTTTTGGTGCAATCTTTGAAGCAAACTTTGCAAATCATTCAAGGATATGGAAGTCACTGTCCAAAGTCCTTACTGATCAGAGAAACCATCTTCATTTGGTTCTAGGTAAATAATTCCTGCATTTTTTTGGTTGACTTTTCAGGAAATAGTAGTAGGCAGCATGGTGGACAGGAAAAAACCTTCAGTTTGGAGTCTTGCTTGGCCAGAAGAGGTTTATTTCTGACCAGTTTCCTATATGTTAAGCTAGTTCTGCAATGAACTATCCGTAAGACATTGAGCAAATCACTTGACATACCTGGGCCTCATATGGAACCTAAAGTAACTTGGGACATAAAGTAACTAAGCAGTCATTGCCACTACCTGATGCGGTGGCATCTTTGCAGCTCAGACGTTAAGCAGGAAGCCAGTCATCTCGACAAGAGGGCTTTTGTACCCCTTGCATCGCCAGTGCACTCCGCCAAGCTGGTGGGGTCAGAGGGCACAAGGCCACATACAGAATGAAAGCTTAGACGGGGGAGGCAGAGGTAGAGGCTTGTGTAGTCTTCTCTCTTGGTAAGTGAAGCAAACAACTGGCCTTTGGAAGACTCAGACTGAAATGGAATCCTGCTCCCCAAGGATCACAGTACCTAAAAGCAAAGTTTAAGAACATCTCCACGCTTGCTAATCAGTAGGAAGAAGGGCACATTCAGAGAAGGACAATGAGAGATAGAAGAGCATCCAGGTTAGTGTTGAAATATTTCCCATCAAGACAGATGGAGCATTATCACTGACGATGAGCAAGGAAACAGTCATTGATTACTCTCAGAGCTGTCTTGTGTGCCTTTAATAGATTATTGTACTTGAAAGTTTGTATTTCATTGTAGTTTCAATGTAGTTTTCATTAGGACGTGCTGTGGGTTGCATAGTATCCCCTCAAATTAACGTAACGAAGTCTTTACCCCGCTACTTCAGAATGTAACTTTATTTGGAGATAGGGTCATTACAGGCATAATTCAAGTTAAAATGATGTCATCAGGGTGGACCTGATCTGGGAGGACTGGTGTCCTTAGGCAAAGGGACAATCTGGGTACAGACATACTCAGAGGGAAAACTCCATGGGAACATGAAGGCAGAAACTAGGATTCTGTATTGCCAAAGGTTGGCAGTCATCTACCAGAATCCAGGGGAGGGGCCTGGGGCAGAGCCCTCGGAAGGAACCAGCCCTATCAACACCTGATCTCAGACTTGAGCCCCCAGAACTGGAGGACAATAAATTTCTGTTGCTTAAAGTGGCCCAGTCGACAGTACTCTGTTATGACAGCCCTACCCTGTCCCTAACACAATGTCATAGGTAGAGCTCTTCTCATGCCACCTTCTTTTTCTTCTTCTTCTTCTTCTTCTTCTTCTTCTTCTTCTTCTTCTTCTTCTAGGTAGAGCTCTTCTCATGCCGCCTTCTTCTGCTGCTTCTTCTTCTTCTTCTTCCTTTTTTTTTTTTTGTTTAATGTTTTATTTATTTCTGAGAGAGAGAGACACCATGAGCAAGGGAGGATCAGAGAGAGAGGGAGATACAGAATCTGAAGCAGGCTCCAGGCTCTGAGCTAGCTGTCAGCACAGGTCCGACATGGGGCTCAAACCCACGAACCATGAGATCAAGACCTGAGCCGAAGTCGGACGCTTAACCAACTGAGCCACCCAGGCGCCCCGTCATGCCTTCTTGTTATCATCTTCTAGAGGACTTGAATGAGACTTGTCTGATAATACATAAGATGCTCAGGTCAATGTCAATTTCAGATGAAAACAACTATTCTTTTTAGGATGTCTCAAATATCGCTCGAGACATGCTGATGCTAAAGAGTTATTTGTTGTTCTTTGAAATGCAAGTTTGCTTGGGTACCCTTGTTTTCAGTTGCTGAATCTAATGAGCCTTTCTTGAATACCTTTGTCATGGTCAAGCTCATGTACTTGAACTGAGCAGGTTCGCTCTGGTGCCTTGTAGAGGAGGCCAAAGCAGAGAAGTGCCCATGCTTTTAGGCTTCTGTCTCAATGAAGTCTCCTTTCTGACTATATTTACATGTTAAACTTCTGCAACTAACTAGCTATAAGACATTGCACACATCATTTGATGTGTCTGGGCCTCAGTGTTTTCATTTGTTAGATGAGGGAGCAGAACTATATGCTTTCAAAGGTCCCTTCCAGCTCTGAATTAGTCTATCATTCTAGGAAATGCTTCTTAAAGGCATATTTTAAAAAGCTTAGCTTATCAAAGCATTAGAAAGTGCTTAGCTATTTTTATGGTTTGAATCAAAAATAGAAGCTGTCACTTCTATGGAAGCTTTATTACCTTCACTCCTTAGCAAAGGCTGAAGTTTAATATCATTATGGTACCCCTTAATGAGGATTCCCTAATTTAGGAGGGCGTTCATGATAATGATCACTTAAAAAGATCACTGGTTTGAGAAATGGTTCAAGTCTTAATGGGTGCTGGAATGAAGGCTGAGTGATTACTTCTTTACTGGGCTGGTGGTGTTGATGTTTGCTCTGCTAATTGTACTTAATATACTGTGAAGTTTTTTCAGGGCTCCTGTTGCTCTGAGCGATGGTGCTACACTGGGTGAGACATTGAACTTGGAGCCTGTATTCATGGACTATCACACAAGCTTAATGGTGAAGTTATCCTGGATTTAATTTTTGGGTAACTTATCAGAAGGAGTGCCCTGGGCTTGGCTCAAGAATTCTTCGAGGCTCCTTAGGCATGTAAATAATTTTACCCATCAGTTTATGAAAGCCCAGGAGTTGGGAAGGTTGCCACTGGTGCTTACAAAAGAGACCAGATCACTGTTACTCAAAGATGGTTTTCAAGTTTCCTTTGTGAGAGCCAATAGGCATCTGATACGGGGACTCACTGGGAAGTTGCAATGGAGGGAATGTGCAGGTTAAGCACGAAAGGAAAAAAAATAGTCTTGAGAAAAGGTATGAGGAATTCTTGGCTTTTTTGTTTTTGTTATGGTAGTATTTTCTTTCTTTTTTTAAATGTCTATTTACTTATTTTTGAGAGAGAGAGCCCATGAGCACACATTTGAGTGGGGGAGAGGGAGAGAGAGAGAGGAAGACACAGAATCTGAAGCAGGCTCCAGGCTCTGAGCTGTCACCACAGAGCCCCCTATGCAGGCTGTGAGATCATGACCTGAGACGAGGTCAGACACTTAACTGCTTAACCGACTGAGCCACCCAGGCACCTGGAGTCTTTGTTTTCCTAGAGAGCTTGTCAGAGCACTGGCTTCACCTCAGGGCCTTGCTCTGGGGCTCCAGTAAGAGGCCTGGCCTTGGACTCCTTTGTGAGGGTTACAAACAAGCTATTGCAATGACCCAGATAAAGCTCTTCCTCCAATAACCAGAAGAATCATATCTTGAACCATTCACCAACCCAATAAACCCTGGTCCTTATCATAAAGAGATCTAGAAGGTTCTGCATATCCTGGGTGAGTCAATTTGTCCTGTCTTATATATGATTTTATTAAAAAAATTAAAAAACATTTTTTAATGTTTTTATTTATTTCTGAGAGAGAGAGAGAGACAGCGCCAGCAGGGGAGGGTCAGAGAGACAGGGAGATACGGAATCTGAAACAGGCTCCAGGCCCTGAGCTAGCTGTCAGCACAGAGCCCGATGTGGAGCTCAAACCCACAAACTGCGAGATGATTCCCTGAGCCAAAGTCAGACACTTAACCGACTGAGCCACCCAGGCGCCCCAGTATTTAAAAATTTTAATGTTTATTTATTTTTGAGAGACAGAGTGCATGTGGAGGAGGGGCAGGGAGAGGGAGAGACACAGAATCCGAAGCAGGCTCCAGGCTCCAGCTGTCAGCACAGAGCCTGATGAGGGTCTTGAACCCACAAACCGTGAGATCATGATCTGAGCTGAAGTCAGATGCTCAGCAAGCTGAGCCCCAGGCCCCCCTGATATATAATTTTATAAAGAAGTGTTAGTTACCTCAAAATGGAGAGTGTGGGCACGCCTTGTTAGTTACCTACCTGATGTCCACCCTTACCCCCTTCTCTCTTGCTAATGGAATCCTGATTTTGCTTGGGCTGCAATGTGTCCAGTTCCTGGGATCATGATTGGTCCCAGCAATTATAATAATCTTGCCCTCCTATTTCCAAGCTCCGTGGCAGCTTGGAGGTGCTGTGGGTCCTAATTCTGGACAAGGAGATAAGCTCAAGTCTGTTGTAGGGGCTCCTGAAAAAGCAGGCAACAGTGACAGGTGGAATGAACGCCTTCCCGTTTCGCCTTCCCTGCATCTTGCTGCCTCTGACTGAAATAGGAAGAAGCCACGTGAGGTGTGAAGTCACCGGGATGACAGGGAGGAAATACCGAAGGAGCCTAGGTATGTCTTTCACTTTATTTCGCCCACAAATTACTCCAAACCTCTGACCTCTGGACATTTTTGTTGTATGAGGTCCTGTTCTTGACTTTGGGCTGCACCTTTAAGAGGACATGTTTATGCTCCTGCAGTTAATCGCCTTATTGAAGCAGAAAGGGGCTGACTTGCAGCCAGAGAGAAAGTGATATCACCTGGGAACAGTGTCACTCCTGGAATCAAACGATTATCTGCTGTTCTATGTTTTCATGGCTAAATGTATTTCTTCTTATTTTTAATTTTTTAACTTTTTTTTTTTAATCGAGGGATAGAGACAGAGCATGAGCATGGGAGGGGCAGAGAGAAGGGAAGACACAGACTCTGAAGCAGGGTCCAGGCTCTGAGCGGTCAGCACAGAGCCCAACTCGGGGCTCAAACTCACAAACCGTGAGATCATGCCCTGAGCCAATGTCAGACACTTAACCGACTGAACCACCCAGGTGCCCCGAATTGTGTTTCTTGACGAGAGTAATGCAGGTCTGTACTCTGTAGACTTCTTCTATTTATTTCCTATGTACAGCATGGGGGTACGTAAAGAATCCTGCACAGTAAACTCTATCAGATATTATAAATAATGGGAGTGTTTCCATATACGCACTGTATTCACAATAGCAATAGCTGGCTGTGCTTTGTAAGGCCCCATCACCTTCAATCGTCTAAGGAAAAAACGATGCTACAAACCAATGGCTGGTTACATCATTTAGGTTGTGCTTTTCCTCCAAAGATTGTATACCAATTGAGAAACCAGACAATTAATTTAACCAGGTCTGATCTGAAAACCAGGTGTCTGGTTTTTCCACTAAGATTCATTGCCCTGTATGTCAGCCAGCCCAGGCAGAGCATTCCTGGGTAATTAGGAGTCATTTCATTGGCAGGTGGGCACTGACCTCACCTTGCAAAGCTCTCTAAAGTGTGTGAGCCAGAACCCACCCCTTTTTCCAGCATACCTTTGCAGCAATATTCTGGCAGATACTTTATGACATGCTGCCATTGACATAAAGCTTGCATGAACTGCATTACATTGCCCCGAGCCCCAGGCTACTGGGGAAAAATGGTAAGTGTTCGAAGTTTAAGCTAAATAAATGCTTTTAATGAGATCATGTGCGTTGCAGATCAAAAGCATCACCGAAAGGTAAAAAGTTCAAAAAGGCCGCCGCATATACAGTGAGTTTTGACCAAAGCAGTTTTCATGATCTTTCTGATAGAATTTTTAAAAAGTTTTTAAGTTTCTGATCCCAAATGTTACATTTCAGTGAGTTTCTCTCTTACCTTTTATCACACAGACATGGGAGTGATTTGGTGGTAGTCGGTTTATTTGCCGAGAAATAATGCTTTGCAGTTTGGGATGCTGAACTTCAGAGGGTCTGGAAGCATTTGGGATGTTACCTGAGTGGTTAGGCAATCCGATGGGGTATCATCTCTTCAAAACGTTGGGGAAAAGCACACAAGCAACATAGATTAGATTTTTTTTTTTTTTTTTTTTGCTTAAACCCCATCCAGTGCGCGAGACTCTCCTAGAAATCTTCTTAGAATCAGAAAAAGGGGGAAGAAAGAAATTAACAATTTGCTGAATGCCTGTTACAGTAAATAACAGGGACGCTTTGGGGTCTTTTAGATGCTTTATTTCGTTTAATCCTGAGAGTATCCTTGTGGGGTGGTTATTAAAAATTTTTCTTTCCCTGAATTTAATTTTTTTAACCACACAGATAGCATTTACTATAATCTTCCTTGTACAACCTTTTGTTAATATCAGTCTTTACCATTAGACTGTGAGCGGTTAGAGAACAGAGCCTGTGCCGTTTGCTGCTAGCGTCAATGGCCCATTGTGTGCTGGCCACAGAAACAAGTTCCCTCATGTGTATCATCTCCTTGAAGTCTATAAACACTCTGGGAGCTCAGCTTTGTTTTGCTCATTTACAGATAGAGACATGGTCTGGGAGACTATGTAACCTGCTTCATTCAACTCATTGAGCCAGTCCATGGCAGAGCTGGACTCCGAACTCCGGTCTATGAGTGTAAAGGGCATGTTTCTCCATTAGACTCTGCTGCCTCAAGTCTTTGAGTTGCCCTTAGAATCTAGTGCCTCAGCGTTTGTTCAGCTGAATGCTTGCACTGCGTGTCATCTGTTTTCCAACAAGAAGCCCTGCCTGCCAGGCTCTGATCATGGTATTGCAGACGACTTGAACACATTCGGCCAGCACCCCTCTCCACATTCTCCCAAGGACGAGCAGTATCGGCATCTCCTGGGAATGCTCTAGAAAAGCACATTCTTGGGGCCTTCCTTAGACTTTTTCAGTCTGGGCTGGGACGCAGGAATGTGGTTTTAGTCAAGCTTTCTAGGCATGCAGGAGCTCAGAAGGCACTGTCTTAACTGGTTTCTGCATTTAGCATCAATTATTCGATCTATCTTTTAGAAAGCTGCTAGTGCTTTTCTGAAACACACTTAGCATCGTGTCCTGGATAGCTACACTGAACCCTATTTGTGCTTCTGTTCGGGGAAACTACAATATTTTATTTGAGAGCTTTGCTGGCTTGATTGTTTCTCTCAGTGATGGCGAGCATTTTATTTATTTTTAAATATTTATTTATTTTTGAGAGAGAGAGGGAGAGAGAGAGAGAGCAGGGGAGGGGCAGACAGAGAGGGAAACACAGAATCCGAAGCAAGCTCCGGGTTCTGAGCTGTCAGCACAGAGCCTGAAAGCCCTACGTGGGGCTCGAGCTGATGAACCCTGAGATCATGACCGAAGCCAAAGTTGGACATTTAACGGACTGAGCCACCCAGGCACCCCACCCTGAAAACTATTGAACACATTTAAGTGAACAGCTAAGTCACATGTTATTCTCTTGTGGCAAGAGACAAACTCTATTAATAGACTGATAAATTTAAAAGGATGGCTCCAATTCCTTTTTCTAAGTTTTTTGATGTTAGGTTTTCACCCAATTAAAAAAAATAGCCAGGAATTGGGGGCTGTAATTCCATAAGTAAAGGCCGTTGTTGAAAGCAATCAAGAGACATAACCATTACTTTAGTGAAAGAACCCATATGATAGTATATGTGGATTGTCCAAGCAGCGACCACTTTGCAAGGAATCAATTCTCCATTCATTGGTAAAGTGGCTTTTTTGCAAATAGGAAAGATTAAAAGGAGGGGGCTCCTGGGTGGCTCAGTTGGTTAAGCATCTGATTCTCGATTTTGGCTCAGGTCATGATCTCGCGGTTGGTGAGTTTGAGCCCCACATTTGGCTTTGTGCTTGGGATTCTCTTTGTCTCCCTCTTTCTGTTCCTCCTCCCCTTGTGCTCTCTTCCTCTGTCTCTCAAAATAAATAAATAATTTTTTTAAAAAAAAAGAACGATTAAAAGGGGAATGTTCCCTCTGGTCACACTCCCCAAATTTTTATTGGGAGCCCCAAACTTAAAATTTTGTCACTAACAGGTGCATCACCATTTCTTCTCTCTTTCTTATAGAATCCAGACTTAGACATTGCTTTTCAAGTAGATAGGGCAGGTGACTGACAAGAGTCAATTTTAAATCTGCTGAAGATTACATTTTATAGATTAAACACGCTGAGGGGCACCTGGGTGGCTCAGTTGGTTAACCATCAGACTTCCGCTCAGGTCATGATCTTGTGGTTCATGGGTTCGAGGCCCGCATCGGATTCTGTGCTGACTGACACCTCAGAGCCTGGAGCCTGTTTCAGATTCTATGTCTCCCTCTCCTCTGCCTCTCCCTTGTTTGCACTCTGTGTGTGTCTCTCTCTCAAAAATAAATAAATAAATAAATAAACAAACAAACAAACATTTAAAAATTTTAAAAAATAAACACACTGAAGCTTATCAGGTTTCAATAACATATCAAAAGTCCCACTGGTGGTAAGAAGTGAGACAGGGACTGAACTCAGATCTGCTTCCACTTTTTTTCCCTGTAACACTGACTTCCCAAGGCAGAGATTCCCAACGGCCTGAACCTCAGGTCAAATGAAGAACTTAAAAAAAAATACACATTTGGAAGTACTACCCTAGCCCTAATAAATTAGAATCTTGAAGGTGAATTCCAGAGAATGTTTATTTTTAAAATATATTTGAGGAGGGGAGGGGGGGATGGGCATGGAGGAGGACACTTGTGGGGATGAGCACTGAGTGTTATGTGGAAACTAATTTAACAATAAACTATTTGTAAAAAAATAAATAAAATAAAATAAAATAAATATATATATTTGAGTGTTTGTCAAAATTAGATGCTCAGT
This sequence comes from Proteles cristata cristata, assembly GCA_017311185.1. NCBI lineage: Eukaryota > Metazoa > Chordata > Mammalia > Carnivora > Hyaenidae > Proteles > Proteles cristata. Next base: position 70,536 of record JAESUZ010004966.1, on the reverse strand, counting down.
CATGTTTGAGAAATATGGAAATGAACAGACCTCATATTCAGGAGGATCTGAACCTGCCTCAGGCAGAGAGTGGGTATCTACCCCTGATTTTGTAGTTCTCAAAGGGATTCCCAGGTGGCAGTACCTGGGGAACTCGTTAAAAGATGCCTAAACCAGGGCCCTGTCCATAACCACCTACTGAGAATCTCGATTAGTACCTAGAAATCTGTGTTTGTAATGGTCTTCCAGGTGATTCTGTTGTTGGCTAAGATTTGAGAAACACTAATCTAATCGATTTCTGTAAAAATGTACACATTCCAGAGAAGGACAGGTTTCTAAGTTATTCTCAGTAATTTGTAGCTTAGCAAAGTGAAGATTTTAAGTGTGTGCTCTGGCCACCTCCCCGCTCCCTGCCAGGTGGGGAGGCAGCATCTGGGAGTGCTGGGGAAGGGTCTAAATCTGTGAAGTTAGGAGAGAGGCAAGTCAACCAAGAAGAATCTCTCTGACTTCCCAGTTTTGCCTCAGGCCAGCCCTGCCTCTGTTAGTTCTTGCCTTTCTTCTAAGAAGTAAATGTCAAAAGTAGTTTTCTTTGAAGGCGACACAGGTATTTAACACCTCAAACAGCTAGAATCCTACCAGACAGTTTTATGATGTGATAATTTACCTCCTATGAGTAAGTGCATTCTGCCAGGTAGAATTTAACTAGTGAAATTTGGGTTTCAAAAAGGAATTCTGCTGAAGGAATTTTTCTTGCTTTTTGAAGGCAAATCTGATTGACTTATTTTTAATTGGAAAAGTAAGTTCCTTTGGGCTCATTGCATCATTAAAAGGATGGTCCAATGATTGGTCCATAAAACAATATGGCCAGGGATTCCTGTGGTTTAAAAACATGAAAGGAAACCCCCAGTCTTACTTTTGCACAGTATAAAATGAACATGTTAATTCTTTCAGCATTTAAAAATACTGAAGTAAAATGTTCCTTACCCTTCGTCTAAATATATTCAAGTAACAGTCATTGTGTGCTAATCATGCGTTGGCACTGTATTAGATCTTGGGGCTACAGTGATGAACATCACGAGATCTTGATGTCCAAGTAGCTTTAGCCCAGTGAGAAGCTTATAGTTGTAATTAACATGTACTATATTCTCCATCAGAGATCTTTCCATCCAAGCTATGCTTGAATATTAGTTATGTAGGTGTAAGAATAGCAAGCACATAGATCAAGTCAAGAGAGTAACTGTCTCTTTGGGCATATCAAATAGAGGGAATTTAACTAGGGGATTGGTTTACATAGGCTCTAGAAGAGCCTAGGGGACTGGTCAGTGGGAGCACTCAGAGGTTACCAACAGGAGGAGGGGCTCTAGGGACTATGGAAAGGTGGTGTTACCAGATCCAGATGTTCACTTCTTTGGGTAGTTCTAGAACCATAATGGGGACCTCCTGGTAGGAGCCAGAATCTTTTTTTTTTTTTTTATGTTTATTTATTTTTAAAAGAGAGAGAGAGAGAGAATGAGAATGAGTCGGGGAGGAGCAGAGAGAGAAGGAGACACAGAATCTAAATCAGGCCCCAGACTCTGAGCTGTAAGCACAGAACCCGAGGTGGGTCTCCAACCCACGAACCGGGAGATCATGCCCTGAGCCAAAGTCGGATGCTCAGCTGACTGAGCCACCCAGGTGCCCCAGGAGCTGGAATCTTGATCAGATGCAGCTGCTACTGAGAGACGCCTGTTGAAGGAGAGCGAGAAGGAAAGAAGTCCTGGTTTCCTTATTGACTATTATGTTGGAAAGTGCACTTTAGCTCCATTGAATGGAAGGGGCTGAGGCAGGGATAACAGATGTAGGGACACTCTGAAGGATGCTATTGCAGTAATGCAAATGAGAGATATGGCTTTTAGTGATGGCTGGAGGAATGTCCCCTTTTAGGAAGAATTCAAAGAAAAGGCACGTATTAGAAGATAATTACTTGCCTCATCCATTGAGGATTTTATTTATTTTTGTAAGTTTTTATTTGAGAAAGAGAGAGGGCACAAGTGGGGGAGGGGCAGAAAGAAAGGGGAGTGGGGAGAGAAAGGCAGAACCCCAAGCAGGCTCTGTGCTGACAGCTTGAACTCATGAACTGTGAGATCATGACTTGAGCGGAGACTGAGAGTCGGACTCTTAACTGAGTGAGGCACCCAGGTGTCCCAAGATTTTACTTTTCAATGTTTGTGCTTTATTGCTGACCTGCCCTTTGGCAATGGGTAACTCTTTGGAAGCCTCCGTTCTTCTCTGTCTCTTCAGTGATGCCCCATCCTCATGGTCAATGGTCTGCACTGCCGGGCTGGCCCTGGGTCTGGTGGGACCCTCTCTCTTTGCTGAGACGACAGCAGACATGTATGTGTTTATGATATCTTCCACTTGTTATTCAACCCTTCAGAATTATCATTGGCTCTCTTTCTAGGCTGCACACGTGCCTCTTTCTCTAGTACTCGCAATAGGGTTGAGGAATGTTGACCATGTTGCCTGTCTAGACTCCTTTGGCTGGGCCATGATGAGCTGTCTCCTGGAGGTGTTGTCTGTGGTTCTGCTGAGAACTGTGCGGAGTGAGCAGTCTCCATCCCGGGAGTAGCTTCTAGAAGCACACTGCAGTCTCCTATCAGGATCCCTCCTTTACCCCCCATTGAACAAACCGAAGGAAAACCAAGAGGGCAAGAGAATCTGAAAACCACCGTTCCTGTGATACTGACCAGGGGAAAGTAGAGAATGGACCTGGGAACAAACAGTCCAATAGGGGCAAATTCAGCTGTCCTCTGACAGGATTTCTCAGCAGCTGGATCAGGATAAGAAAGTTTTGAGAAGGTCAGAATCACTCTCTGCTGGGTGTGAGGTGGGGGAGGACCACGGAGAGATGCACTTCATGGAGAGCAGCAGAGAATTGGAGGTCAGAGCGGTGCAGGTGGCACGGTTCCATTAAGACCTATTTCAGAACCAAGACTCTTGGATTCTCCACTAAGCCCTTCTCTCAACACCAGACAAACAAGCAAACAAAATAAAAACTGTTTCCTCTTGCAACAGAGCTCAAAAATCTGCCTTCTGTTCTCAGAGGAGATCACTTTGACAGTGACTCCATACAGGTATCAATGTGTCTACATTGATTGGACCCTCAGAGACTCGGAGAAAGAATCCTTAGCTCCAAGGACCAAATTGCAAACATCATGCAAAAATAAACACATTTTGGTCAACAGGATCCTGCTGGGCTCCTGCCTCTGTCATTGGAACGAGGTCTGCCCGGAGGTTTGATTCATCAGTTGTACAGGACCCTTGCAAGTTGAGTGTAAGGACTTCAGCTTAGGACAATATTCCTTGAGGATCGGTTCTTTTTCTTCCCCAATTTATTATGGACCCATAATTCATAAAATACAATCTATTTTTAGAAGTTTATTAGAAAAAGACAGACAAAGCAGTGATTCAAACATTTTTATTAGATTCAACAAGCATAAAATGAGTTCATTCAATGGCACTGAAAGTTCCTCAACACTTAGTCCCCATTTTGCATTTGTGGCAGACAAGCCAAATGTTTTCCTGACACCTTCTGGCCCACGTTTGCTCAGAATTTGCTGACTGAGATTGTCTTTGATTTCAGGAGGCTGTTCTGGAGAAAGCTTATTGTTCCCACTCTTGCTTTCTGACTCTTGAGTTTCTGGAAGTTACCATCAAGATTTAACAAAAAGCAGGATCTGTGAATCGGAAGAATCTGGTCAAAATCGCTCTGAGGAGGCCACTGAGCGATAGCTGAGAAGAATCTTAGGCATTCGGTTGGGCATATGTATGCATTCTGACTCAGTGGAATGAGGTGTCTACCATTTTCCCAGCTACTTCATTTTATGTTCTTTCAGGGCTGACAACTTGGAAAAGGCAGCAGACATATCTAAAAATGACAGTTATCTTCAGGGAAAGGAAAGTGGCAAATATTAGACAAAAAAAGTATGAAGTAAATTTTTCACCCTGAAGGGCCGAAGAAATCATTAGAGTTGTCTGACAGCCTCAGTCTCCAGGCACGTGACCTGCCTCCTGGCTATCTCATTCCTATTTATATGAGTCAGGGTTCTGTCTTGTGGCCGGGGTTGAAATCAGGTGGGATCTATAGGAACTTAGATATGGCCCAGAGTGAAAGAAACCAGCAAACCCTCCTATCTGTCTCTAAATTCTGGATTCTAAATTATTCACCTTTAGTTTATAATTAGTTACTCTTCTCCCAACACACACACACACACACACACACACACACACACACACACACTTTTTTGTTCTTCCCTCTCCCAAAACATCACATTAAGCAAAAATAAAACTTCAGGAGTTAATTACCATGCATCTTCCATAAGATATTACTATACTTACAGAGTGGGTATTGAAATGAAGTCAAATAAAAATAGCTGCTCTTTGCCTTGGGTAAGATATTCAAATAAATTATGACATGGAAAGTTCAAAATCCTTCCCTTGCTTATTCTTGACACTTACTTAAATCTACCAAATTTCCTGTTAAAAAAGTTGCCATTATTGAAATGGTATTAGGGTAATATAACTCAAGTTAAATACATACCCATGGAATATATAGTCAAATGCAATTATACAGGAATGGAGTGTTTTTTCCGGTCGAGAAATAGGTTCCCTTTCATGGCCTTTATTAAAGTTTAAAGAAAGTGTTGACTTGGCAGTTGAGGAAGGGGTAGGGAAAGAGCTTTCTTGCAGCTGACCTTTACGAACTGTGTGCCTCCAGCACTGTCATTAAGCATGGCAAGATGTGGTAATGTTTGTGAAAAAACGTCAAAAAATAAACAGAAGCAGAATACCCCCTCACTTCCAAATCAGCCCCCGAAATCCATCCCCTGAGATCACTCTGGTTTTTTTTGGCATGTCTGCATGTGTCAGCATGTTTTGGGAGTGAGTTTCACCACTGCTCTACCGGCAGCTAAAACCCTAAGCCATATGTCAGCGTGTGTATCAAAGAGAAGCTTGACTGGATTCTCTTACATATTGTTTCAGCCATAGAGTCTAATCGCCGGAACTTAAAAATCTGTTCCCACTATCTTTTGACAAGTTAAAGTTTCTCCATTTCAGCCTTTAGCATGATAAAAAAAAAAAAAAAAAAGAATCAAAACCTCTGTACCCACTGAAATTCTTATGGCTGCCAAGCATCTGCTTTCTCTCCGAAGATCACATCATCTTTTTGACTAGGTTGTGCATTTAAGACCTGGAAACTGACCCCTGTTGCCTAGCAACTGAGAAACTCGGGCCTCAGCCCTGGTGGGTAAGATGAAAAGAGGTCAATTAATGTGGCAGGCCTGTCCTTATCAATATGCTCCTGTGGCAGCTACTTTTATTTCTTTATAGTAATAGATCATAATAAGTTTTGTAGGTTTTTATACTGTGGTTCTCCCCTTTGAATAAAAGCATAACTAAGACTTGAGGGGATGTCTGATATAACAGAAAATGTAACCATAAAAAAAAAAAAACCCAGAATAGAAATCATCTGACTGCTGAGTACCCTGCCAGGCTGCCTGAGGCAGTTACACATTTCCATTGAGTTATTTTATGATCAGGCCAGTATGTTATTGAAATATTATCTCTTTAGCCTTTCTCATTCTGATAAGAAATGACAGGCTCTCAGAACAGTAATACATACAGAGTACCAAATAGGGAGCTGGGGACAAAATTCAGCTGGGGTAAAGAACGTTGGCTTTGGAGAATTGTCATTGGAACTGATCATCTGGGGTTGCTGTCTTTCAATTTTTAAAAAATTAAAAAAATTTTCAAATCAGGCACAGAGCACATCCTAATGTCCACTTACATTGTGCGGAGAATTTGGAGCCTCTGTGGATGATTACGTTCAGACCAGGTACTGAACAGCATGAAAGAAAAAGTCTATGTTGTTGTTAGCAACCTCATTTGAGATGCAATGTCTTCAGTAGTAGTGAGAAGCTGTAATATTTGGGATGTACAGGTAACAGTTACAATCCGGCTTTGAAGGGTCATTTGTGAAAGCAGTGAGGAGACATACGTAAGGATATAAAATTTCAAGTTAAATATTGGGAGGGGGAGTCTGGTTTTGAAAGCTTTGTTACCCTGTTCATAAAGCTTTCACAAGAGGAAACATGATCTTATCACTGTTTTCTTATTGATCCTTTATTGTTGTCTAACATGAAGGTTGTTTCATATATACACGATCGATATGTACGTATTTATAGATATGTAAGGCAGAACGTGGTCTCTTGTCTGGGTGTCAGGAGACCGGAGTTTTATTCTCCACTGTGAATTGATTAGCTCTGTGATCTTGCACAATCTGGGAACTCTCAGGGTCTCAGCGTTGACCATGCATAGAATGAAGAAATTGAACTATATAGTCTTCTCCTGTGACTCTTCCTTCCTCCATCAGCTACGTTTTCCCTCTAGTCTCTCTCCTGCTATCTATATGATACACATACTCACATTTTTGTTCTGCAAAGTATGATATATTTGTGATTTTTCATAATCACCACTTTGTGTATTTTAGGACTTTTTGAACTTCTGACAAATGACATTCAAGAGGACATAACTTTAGCTGTTCCCAATTATGAGCATCACTTTAGGGTTGTTTGCATTGACCTTCTGCAAATCTGAGGTTAGCATTTTTCTCTGTTCAGACCAGTGTCAGTGAACCCATGGGATTCATGCCTGTTTTTCTTGTCTTGTCCTTTCTTTTCTTTTCTTTCTTTCCTTTTTTTTAGAGCATTAGTGTAGAAGCAGATGTTGTCTTTCTCGTCACAAATGCTACACAGTGAATCATCTTAGCCTCTCTGTAAAATTTTAACTTAATGGAGTCCTGGCATTTCTGATGAGATGAGGAACTTAATTTTATAGAACAACCTATTGAACAAGCTGTTCTTGGACATTCCCATCCCAACTAAATGTTAAAAGTATTAAAATTCACATTAGCACAAGAGGAAATTTTGCATGGGTAATCCTTTAATACAGTGTTTTATGGCTCTATTAGCTGCACAGCAGCTGGTGACATGATGAATTTAATCCATTAAAAAATTCAGTAAGAGGTTTAAAAGTCAGCTTTTTAAAACATTATCTTGCTGCAGGGAAAGAGAACTTCTCCTCGGGGCCAGAACAAGGGTGGCCTCACACTGTGGCAGGTATAGGAAATGCACGTGCATGACAGGCTCTTGTATGCTCAGAGATTTGCACCCAGAGAGGGTTGGGGTGCCGAGTGGGAACCAGCATGGGGCTGTGGAACGTCTCTACCTCACGTCTTCCACTCGTGCAGGGATTTTTCGAGGAAGTTTCACATTAACGGTCAACGATGGTGTTGTTTTTAAATGGGTTAAGTATATTTGTGCAGATGTATGTATTTATGTAAAATCAGAAATTTCCCGAGCCTTTAGTGATATCATTATTTCCCTTATGAGGACATTACTAAGAAAAGGTTTCTTTCTTTTTCTTTTTAAGTTTGTTTATTTCTTTTCAGAGATGGGAGGGGCAGAGAGAGAGGGAGAGAGAATCCTAAACAGGGTCCGTGCTGTCAGCACAGAGCCCAGCATGGGGCTTGAACCAACAAAACCACGAGATCATGATCTGAGCTGAAATCAAGAGTGGGATGCCTAATCCACTGAGCCACCCAGGCACCCCATAGATTTGTATTTTTGAGCAGAGATGGTAACTGGTCACCTTGGATCAGGTTGTCTGGCATCTGTAAATCAGTTTGTTATTATGTTCAACTCTCGTGACTTGAAAAATAGGTAGCTTAACTTAGGAGTGGTTTTTGTCTACACAACTCATTTATATAATTCCCATGTTAATGTAAACTCCCTCATTTTATCTCCTCACTTAGCAGAACTTGATGTAGGAGGGAAATTGCTATTTGTCGTGGTATAGCCTTAACGGATGGTAAGAGCAAAACCCAAATCTACTTCGTTGGCTTTGCAGGAGATCGCTAACAGTCCCTACAGTTGAAACAAACCACCAGGTTGAAAATGGAAACAGCTATTGTATTCTCTAGTATAAAAATTGGTTTATTTTTCTTCCAACATGAAAGGCTTCATGTTTCTCAAAGTGCACTGGTTACTTGGGTATGAAATGCCCTGCCTTTTGTTCCCTGGAAGGAGACATGGAACATTTTAACATGGTTATTTTACATACCGCCCTCCCCCCAAAGGCTGCCAGGAGTCTACCTTTTAATGGGAAGTTCAACGTATTTAGGCAACAGTTGAACTTGAGAGTTGATTGCTGTTAGCTTGAGTGAAATCTGTTTTGATAATATCTCATCCTGGGTTTGAGGCTGATTGATCTAGATGCACCCCACCCCTCCCACCAATGCTTTCACAAAGACGCCTTTCATGGGCATGTAGTAATGTGTTTCTTTTTCCAATCTATATGGTTCCTGGTGACTGAGCCTGTTGTGGAAAGGGTTATGCAGTCTGAGAGCTCAACTAATGATACTGCCTCTTTTTTTTTAAATAAAACACAAACTCCACTAAAATGATTTCCTTATTGAAAAAAATGCATATCTGAAATGTAGTCGGTAGCATCGTTGTAAACCAGCCATGTTTTCACGTATAGACCATTGTCCTAAGCAAGAGAAATTCTGGTTGACATTTCACATTTTATAGTCAAGGATCAAGCAGAGTAATCAGATCTTCTTAACCAAGGTAAGTATTATGATAGGATTTAGTATGTCACTACCATTTCCAAAGGATTTCAAAATGAGAGCGATTTGTGTTTCTTGATGGTTTGATCGACTCCAGTGATTCTTGAATGGCTGACGCAGGATGGACCAGGTTGGGCCACACTGGGTTACCCAGTGTGTAATTAGTTAATCCTAGTCTCTGGGAAAAAGTTTTCAGCCTCTTCTACTTTTCTCTACTTCCCTGCTAGCCATGCTTCTCCCCTGGCATAGGAGGGGGCCACAGATGACTTGCGTGATTGTCTTCTACAATGTTTCTCACTTCACTATTAGCTCAAAAGCTCACCCGTGCCAAACTCAAAATTTTACACACTGATTATTTAAAAAATAGCCTTTGATCTGTAGAGACCCAGTGAAACCTCATCGAATAGCTATTACTATTCGATGTGGGTTGAGAGGAGGAGGAGCCAGAAGGGTATGGAGGTTTAAAAGAGGCTGCCAGAGCTTACACAACCTTGACTATGTTGTGACAAGTGACCACTGGTTCCCCCTACTACAATGGCTGTCAGAGGGAACTCCCATATGCCTAAGACCCAGGCTTGTCCTCAGGAAGCTTCAGGCTCTCTGGGAGGACAGTATAGTTACACCTAAAAGAGAACAGAGTGGTGGCTACTCCTGACTTGTGTTCCCATAATTCACATGTCAACTTCTTTCTTGGCCTCCTTTCTGCTGTCATTCAATCATTCATCTTTGGGTTCTGTGAATGTCAATCCCTCTTATACAACTGGTAGTGTTGCGGGCATGGGGGATACAGCTGAGAGTGAAGCAAAGATAGGACTTAGGTTATGATGCAAGGGATATTTCAACCAGATGGGAAAGGATGCTAAGAGAAAGCTCACTTTTTCAAGCTCTAGTAGATTGCAGGGAGGGAAGCAGAGAGTCAGGACAGCAGCAGAGGGGGGTGGAGGCAAGGATTCTTTTTACCATTTTCTGGCCTGAGATCGTGCATTGGGGCTCCTGTAGAACCATTAAGTTCTCTTGGGAGAAGTCTGAGAGACAGGGTCTAGTGGCTCACTCCTTTTGGCATGGGGTGGGGGAGGCTACAGCTGCCTCAGATGAATTCCTAGTAACCTCAGGAGGTGCTTACAGTAGAAACAGGGCTCTTTGGATAACATTGAAAAATACAGCCCAGCACACAGTCCTTCAACACAATACTTCTCAACCTTTCTGTGTACAGATCACTGGGGGATCCTGTTAACACACAGATGCTGACTCAGTGGGCCTGTATGGGGCTGTGATTCTGCTCTTCTGGCCAGTGCCCTAGTTATGTGATGCTGCTGGTCCATGAACCATATTTTGAGTAACACAATTCATGAGATTCTTTCTACCTTGTAGCCTTTTAAAAGTGCTACGAAATCCTCCACTGATTTTGTCCTGTTTTATTACCTGAACATGGTCAGTTACAAAGCTATCTAGCTCCCAAACAGCTATGGGAGCTTTTGGAACACAGTTTAGGAGACATTTCACTGTTAGCCACATGGTGCTTCACTGCACTATCAATCAAGAATTTCACTTATCGTGTGTGAGCCTGTGTTCATTGGAGTATGTAAGTGTGCCCCATAAGTCCGTGTGGTGGATTGTAGTTTTTGCACAAATATCTACAATGTTTTTTCCCAAGGGAATGTCTGACAACCTCGCCAGGTCCTTATGAAAAGATGAAGTCTATGCTTCCTCCCCTCCAACAGAGTGCGTGCCTATGTGACAGTCTCAATGAGCAGAGCACAGCGGGTGTGTGATTTCCAGGGTCAGAAAAAGTGGAGCAATTTCCATTGGCCCTGTCTTAGGACACTTGCTCTGAGCCCTTAGTCACCACTGAGAAGTCTGGTCACCCTGAGGTTGATCTGTGCAAAGACTGCACAGAGAAGTAAGAGAGAGAGGAAGAGGTGGTGGAGAGTTGCTCAGTTCTTCCAGCACCAAGTTGCTTGGATCTCCCCAGCCCCGACACTAACCGTGAGTCAAAGGCTTTCAAAGGGGACTTCAGTCAGATCTCAGCTCCCACTCTGGATTGATTCCAACTGATTCAAAACTTGAGATAAGAATCGCCTACTGAGCCCAGTAAGCCCCCAGATTTGTAAGCAAAACAAGTGATTGTTATTGTTTTAAGCCACTATTTTGGAGTGGTTTTATGCAGCAATCGATGTCTGAGAGAGTCCAAATCATAAAACACTGACCACACTGAAAACTTGCTTTTTTATATTCACTGAGAGCCAAAGGAAGACGTGGTACCATCTTTGTTTGAGCTGAGAAAAAAAACAAAACAAAACAAATCTCAGTCTTAGAATTTTCCCATGAACAGAGTTCTCATTGTCTGTGATTAGTATCCAAAGCTTAGGCATACCCTAAGCTTTTCCTCATACCCGTCCAAGGAGAGGGGTGTATTCCATAATGCCAGATGACACATCTGATAAACAAGCAGACACCCATTAAAATGAATGACTGTCAAATTTTTTTCATGCTTATTTGTTATTAACGACAGAGACTGTGTAGGTGCAATTCAAACAGTTTATTATTGTTATATGTTTGTAGCAATATATTACAGTTTACGCCTTGGCTTGGAAGTTGATTACAAGTTTTATGAGACTGAGTGCCTGTTATTGGCAATCTTGATGTTTTCCTTCTCCCTGTAACATGTCACAGGCAATTGATTTATATGTAGTCAACGATTTTTTTTATATTATATCATTTCAATAAAAAAATTAAAGAAGAAAGTGTGTGGCAAGAAGTAGAGAGAGGATAATGAAGGTTACATCAGTCATATGGGAAGATTTTAAAGTGTATTAATAATATGTGTGTTCTCTGTGGAACCCATTCTAAGAACATTTTATATTCTTTGCAAGAGACAAAACAAGTCATCAGAGACTTTTTATAAACACAGGTGGTGCTTATTAACTGAGAAATAAAAATTTTACACTCCTGATGATTAGCCTAGACAAGTTTTCATGTGCTCTTGCACTTTTGGAAAATGCTTATTTCTTTTCCTAGTTTTCCTCTCGATTCTGATTACTTTCATTCTATATGAGCAGCTTGAGTTAGTGGTGGAGGGACATCTAAACTATCTTTGACAGATTTGGCAGGGGGGGAGGTATTAGGAATCTATTTTATAATGATCATTATAATAAGACATGGCCCTACCCAGGTAGTAACCTCACTACAAATAAACAAAGACTTCATATGTGAATAGAGAATGAGGAGTTATAGCTACAAAAATTGTCCAAAAAAAAGAGATCCAGTTTTGCCTCTTTTATCTGTCATTGCCATGCATTGCTTATATGATTTTTCTTAAGATTGCCTGAATTGGCTGTTTATTTTGTTACTGTTTCAATACATTTGGAGGACAGACTCAAAAAAAGTACAAAAGCAAAATTAAGAAGATTCTGTGACATAATGAGGACAAAGTAGAAACATGAAAAAGGAGACCATAGGGCAAGTTTTTGAAAGAAGAGGCAATGGATCTTAGAAAACTTGAAAAAGAAATATCCAGGGGCGTCTGGGTGGCTCATCTGACTCTTGGTTTTGGCTCAGGTCATGAGTTCACGGTTTGCCAGTTCGAGCCCTGCATCAGACTCTGCACCTTCAGTGCTTGGGATCCTTTCCTTCCCCCCCTCTCTGCCCCTTCTCCACTCATTCTCTCTCTCTCTCTTTCAAAATAAATACATAAATAAACATAACAAAAAAGAAAAATCTGTAATTTAAAAAATTTTGAATTTAAGCTTCTGGAAGGCAAGAAAGGTGAGAAATTGTATGGACACTTGAAGCAGTTAGAAGGAATGTGGCCCGGAGAGCTGTGTGACATTAGAAGTCCTGGAGCAGGAGATGAGCAAAGAAATTGACTTTAATGGATGTTGTAGAGATAACAATATAACAATAAAAGCAATAAAAACATTATATGTGAACACAGATTGGAAAGTATTAGGTGAACGGGTATATTTAACTAAAAATATTTAACTAAAAATATTTCTTTAGTTAAGTAGATCTCTCTCTCTCTCTCTCTCTCAATCATGTATCTAATCTATCTATAACTCAACATTATAAGTGACTTAAAATGGTAGCACAGAAGAAGGTACTCTAAAACTGTTAATTATTTGGGAGATGAGATATTAGCTAGAGAAAAGTGAATCATATAGAAAAGTAAATGTATGGGTGCTCTTGGCTCAGTTGGAGGAGCATGTGAATCTTGATCTCTGGGTTGTGAGTTAGAGCTCCACATTGGGTGTAGAGATTACTTAAAAAATTAAAAAAAAACATGTATGCATCAAAACATAGTGCAAGTAAATGAGAGGCATAAGTCTTGATTATTGGTCCTCAATGCTGAAGGACATCTGAGAGGCTGGGGAGCCTCACAGGCAGATGAGAAGACAGGGACATCCACTCACTGCAAAGAATTCAACAACTGACACCAAAGAATGGGTTTCTGGGAAGTGATCACTTCCTGCACTATGTTTGTAAATAATAGAATGAACTTTCTCAGACAAAGGCTTCAAAACACAGCACAAGCAGAGCGTCTGGGTGACTCAGTTGCTTAAGCATCTGACTTTGGCTCAGGTCATGAGCTCACAGTTTGTGAGTTTGAGCCGTGCATCAGACTGCTGACAGCTCAGAGCCTGGATCCTGCTTCAGATTCTGGGTCTCCCTCTCTCTCTGCCCCTGCCCCACTCATTCTCTCTCTCTCTCTCTCTTAAAAATAAATAAACATCAAAACACAGCACAAGTGACTTCAGGTTGGAACAGATCTCAGATATCTTTCACCTCTGAATTCCTTGAGGAGCATTCCTACTCTCTGCTTATCTGCCCACTTGCCTGGGAAGCTGGTTAGCCTTTCTTGGCTGACTCTAAATAAGCCAGGAACTGGGGAAGAATAAAGGGAGGAAAATTAAATGCCTTCTGAGGAAGCCCTGAACTTTTTTTTTTGTTTTTAATTTATCAACTATATCTAGGATTTAAATATTGACTAGGAGAAAAGTTAAGGTAACTTAATTTAGGCTTTGAGATTTAGACCCAAGGCAAGTAGAATGCTTAAATAAGACAATTTTGGTTCTTAGCAATGGAGTTTAATGGGTGAAGTTATGACCCAAGAAAATAAACTTACAGAAGTGAAATGATGGATGAGATTCGTTCATTTACCTGATTACTTATTGAGCACATAGTTCATATCTGGCATCTGTTAGTCTTACTTTGGGAATGAAGAAGAATGCAAATGTTACTCTGAAGGAAGAAGCAGCAGTAGTTGATTACATTTCCTATATACTAGACTAGAGGACATGGAGGAGTAAATATTGGTATAAAGCACCTCAAAATGATCACTTAGGATTTATTTTATTTTATTTTTTGAGAACAAAGATTGAAATACTTGTCTATTTGAGATGAGATTAAACAGGAACTATAAAGAGGAAAAACAAAGAGTAGAAGGTGATAAGAAAAAAGAAACTTTAAAAAGGTATGTCATTATACAAATAGATGGGTGAGTGTCTCAAAGTGTCCTCTGCAGACTTCTGATAATTGCTGGTGGTTTACAAATGCCCACAGGCAAAGTTGCAGTTTCAAGCAAAAGTGATTAAATTATTTTATTCATATACATTGCCCAAATTTGAAAGGCTTTCATAATAACATAAATCCCATTGCATTCTAAATAATTGCAACATTATTAAAATCAGCATATGCTCTACAAGGGTTGTGTCTGTCATATCTTGGCTAATATTCATGTAAAAGGATACAGTTTTCTTTGGGATATATATATATATATATATATATATATATATATATATGCATATATATATGTGTACAGATAGACATATATACATATATTTATAGGGATATATATATATATTGGGATATATAAATATATATATTTAAGTTTATTTGTTATTTTGAGAGAGAGAGAGAGACCACGCACATGTATGAGAGAGAGAGAGAGTGGGAGAAGGGCAGGAAGGGAGGGAGAGAGAGGATCCCAAGCAGGTTCCGTACTGTCAGTGCAGAGCCTGATGTGGGGCTTGAACTCATGAACTGTGAGTTCATGACCTGAGCCGAAATCAAAAGTTGGACGCTCAATTGACTGAACTACCCATGTGCTCCTGAGCTATATATTTTTATATATCTTGGGTCCTTGTCTTAAGTTTGCAAAATGCCCACTTTCATTGTGACTAATGAGTTGCATAATATCTCCAATTTATAAAAATTATACACACACAAATGCTCAAAAATGATTAATTGGGTAACGGTAGAGTGGCTCCTATCAGATCATATCTCCCATAAATAATGACTATAATCTTGGGATATTATATATATATATATGTATATATATATATATGTATATGTAATGAATATATATTGAAGGCACTGGAGAGCAAATAAAAGCAAGCAGATACTTACAGAAACATTAAAAGCTAGGCCAAGGGAATAGAACTAAGTGTGTCTCACATTTTTAGACTTTAGCCTAGGGGCAAGTCCCAGTTGGTGCCATATGGGGTTACTAAAACATGAAGAGAAACTCATCATATTACTGGTTTAAAGAATCATAGGACAGAATTTCAGGTCTACAACACCTGGAAATCGAAGCAGGAAATCTTTGAAAGGACAGAACAAGAGAAGAAGCCCCAAAATGAGAGTAAAAACTCTGTCCAAATCTCTAGATAACCCTCAAGCAATATATCTAAAGGGTAGACTTCAAGCAACCCAATTAAAGCTAAAATAACCAACTTGAGGTTTCAGTTTGGTGTTTGAGTTCAGTTGAGCAAAATATCTGCTTAAAATAAAATGCATTTTATTTTATTATTATTACTTTTTTTAATGTTTATTTTGAGAGAGAGAGAGACGGAGAGAGCTCACACAAGTGATGGAGGAACAGAGAGAAGGAGAGAGAGAATCCCAAGCAGACTCTACACTGTCAGAGCTGAGCCTGACATGGGGCTTCAACCCATGAAGCATGAGCTCATGACCTGAGCTGAAATCAAAAGTCGGACACTTACCTGACTGAACCACTCAGGCACCCCAAAAGAAAATACATTTTAGAGAAATGAACAGAATCTATAGTTTCTATAACATGGCACTCCTAATATTCAGGATATAATCTAATAGTACCAGATACATAAAGAAAAATGAAAATAGGATTCATACACAAGCAAAAAAGGAATCAGTGGAGAGTGATTTCAAAATGATCCAGATGTTGACATTAGCAGAAAAGGATTTCAAAACAGCTATTATATTTCTATTCAAAGGTATATAGTAAATGTGGCCAAAATGAATGAAAAATATAGGAAATCTCAGCATAGAATTACAAACTATAAAAAAGAGAACAAAATGGAAATTCTATAACTGAAAAATATAATGTCTAAAATTTGAAAATTACTATATGTGCTTAACATCATACTGGATATGACAGAGAAAAGAGTTCATGACTTTGAAGATTGATCAACAGAAATTATCCAGTTTCTAGGCAAAGAGATAACAATTTAAACAAAAGTGAATGGAACCACATGAAACTACAGAAAAGATCAAAATGTCTAATAGACATGCCATTTGAGTCCCAGAAGGAAAAGAGAGGGAGAATTGGCAGAAAAAGTATGTGCAGTCAGCACAATATAAAATGAAAATATCTAAACCAGCCAAAGAAAAATGACACTTCACATACAAGGGAACAACATTCTGGATAATCACTGATTTTTCATCAGAAATTCTGGAGGCCAGAGGGAATGGAATAACTTCTTTAAAGTGCTGGAAGAAAAGCAAAAACTGTCAACTCAAAATTCTATATTCACAGAAAATATCTTTTTAAATGAAGGCAAAGAAAAAACACTTTCAAATGAAAAACAATCAAGGGGATTTGTCAGCAGCAGACCTGCACTAGAAATGCTAATGAAGTTCTTCTGACTGAAAGGAAATAATGCCAGATGGAAACTCATATTTTCAGGAAGGCATGGAAAGCATTAGAGATGATGACTGTCTGGATAAATCTAGGTAATATAAATGGATTCTTCTCATTATTTTCTTTTAAACCATGTAGGTCTGTTTAAAGCAATTATTGTAAAATTTTCTTGTGGGGTGTATATTGTATGTAGATGTAATATATATGCCAACTGTAGCATAAATAATGGAAAGAAGTACAATGTCAATTGAAAAAGATTTTGAAAAACCAAGATATATATTTTAATCCTTATATCATGGACTAAAAAGTAATGCAGAGAAGTAAATCTAAAAAGAGTTTTTAAAATATTCCAAAAATCCATAATAAGGCAAGAGGAAATGGGGACCAAAAAATCATAGAGGACAAACATAAAATAAATAATAAAATACTAGACCCAATTCCAATCATATTAATAAGTACACTAAATATTAATGGACTAAAGACGTAATTAAAAGACAGAGATGATCAGACTGGATAATAATCAAAATTTAACTATGGGCAATCTACAGGGAATGTGCTTTAAATATAAAGACATAGACAGAAATGGACAGAAAAATATACACATGCAAATAGTAATCATACAAAGAGTGGAGTGGAATTTGTGGCAAATAAAGCAGAATTCAAGACAGAGATAATTATCAGTGATAAAGACATTTTATAATGATAAAGGAACCTGTTAGGAAGTGATAACAGTCATAAAGGTGTATAAGCCTAATAACAAAGTTTTAAAATATATATATTAAAAATTAATAGAAATAAGGGGAGAGTCAATTCCATAATTATAATTTGAGGTTTTAACATGCCTTACTTAGAAATTGATAAAACAAATAGGCAATAAATATCCATAAAGACATAAGTATCAGAATAGCACTATCAACCATCTTGACCTAATTGATAGAACACTACACCCAACAAATGCAGAATATATATTATTCTTAAGAGTACATGGTATGTTCACCAATATTACCTCAAGGTCAGCATATGCTGTGCAGTATAATCTCAGTAAATTTAAAAAGATTGTAACAGGACAGAGTACATTCTCTGATCACTGAATAAAATTACATTAAAGTGTATTTTAATCACATTAAAAATTAAAAAACAATAAGCTATCTATGAAAACATGAATTAATTAACTTACTTGTAAATAATCCAAAGGTCAAAGATGAAATTACAAAACAATTAGAGACTATTTTGAATAATAACTAAAGTAGAACATTTCTAAGCATGCTTAGAGGGAAATTTACAGCTTTAAATACTTACACTGAAATTTCTATAAAAATCAAAGAAAGCAAAAGCCAAAATAATTTTAATAATTAACAAAAGTGGAAGACTTATGCTTTATGACTTTAAGAAAACATAAAGTTATAATAATCAAGACAACATGATATTCATAAAAGAGTAGACAAATAAGTCAACAGAATAGAATGGAGCCCAGAAATATATCCGTGCATCTGGATTGAGTTGGTGGAGAAGTTCTCTGTAGTATTCCTTCCATTTTTTTCAAGTCTGAAATTATGCCAAAATAAAATATTTATTAAAGATAAGAAAATAATAACATTAAACTATTTGAACAATAATGAACTTGAATAGGTACTTATTGAATGGATGGAAGAAATCTATAAGACAGCTACGCTAAAAAATGTGTTTACTGTTCTAAAAGTTAAAGTTTCCTAAAGATTAATCTGTAATTCTTTCATTTAAAGAAAATCTTACATATTCTGAGAATAATATTTTTTTGTGGCATGAGTATTTGTATTAACATCTAAATGTACATGAATACACATTTAAAAAGTTGAGACCCAACAAACCACTTGGAAAAAAATTCCTTTCTTTATGTTTATTTTTGAGAGAGAGAGAGAGAGAATGAGCTGGAGGGGGACAGAGAGAGAAGGGGCAGAGGATCCAAAGCAAGCTCTGCACTGACAGACTGATGAGGGGCTCGACTCACAAACTGTGAGATCATGATCTGAGCTAAAGTCAGATGCTTAGCTGACTGAACCACCCAGACGCCCCTGGAAAAAAATTCCTAAGTGAAAATAAAAGTAAATCTGTAAGTATATATCATGGCAGGTGCTGCTAATGCACACCCCTGGCTCCTCAGCCTAGCCTAGGTTCACCTGTAGCTGAGATGTACATTATCCAGGAATAGTGATAGTTTCCTACTTTTATGAACTTTTATGGCTTTATATTTTTCTAGTTGAAAGAGTTCTCCAGTGTGCTTAGCTCACATTCATGGTAGCCTGGAATTACTGAGGATTTAATAGTCCTAGGAGTTCCTGTGGATACATACCCCAGCTTTCTCTTTCCTCAGTGGGACATTTCCAAGACATGTTCTCAGAGGTGGAGCTCCAGTGCTTGTAGCATTAAGCCACTTATTAATCTGCCTTCTATTGTTTTTTTTTCCTGTCCAATTTTACTATCCTCACTTCCTCATTTATGCTTCCAAGAATCACATCACATCATTTCTATAACCAAGCATTTGTTCAGAGTCTGCTGTCTGGAAAACCCAAACTACAACACCCATTATCTTAAAATAACATAAAGAAGATCATCACATCACAAAAACTTAGAGGATGTGACTAATACACCATGAATAAAATTTGTAGCACCATACATTTTTATTATTAACAAAGAAAAATATATGAAGACAAATAAGTCAATATTTAATTTATTAAAATGTTAGAAACTAACAAGCAAAACTAAAAATGTAAGGATACAAAAATTATACAGATAAACATGCATGCAAAATAAAGGTTAGAAAGCAAATAAAAAATAAAATTAGTTCATTTGTCCAGGAGCATACTCCCTGGAAACAGCTAAAAACCAGCAAATGTTTGGTAATTCTGGTAAACAGTCACAAGAACAAAGCAAAAATGAGAGAAGACAATAAAGCAAAATAAGATTATGACATCAGGTATTGAGGAAATAAAATGAAGAGAAAGGTGTGCATGTTTATGCTAATAATTTGAAAACATTGGCAAAATGAGAAACTTTTTAAGGAAAATATGAATGGTCATAATTAACTCAAGAAATAGATTGCTGAATATAATCATGGAAGAAATTTAAAATGTGAAAAATTATTTTTAAAATGCTCTATGATTGGATAATTATTTTAAACTTTCAAATCATACCTTATTCCTATGCTACACCAGCCATTTCTAAGCATAGATGAGAAACTTTCTGGTTTCTTTTATAAAAATATTACAAAGTTGATGCCAAAACTTGAAAGAGATAAATAAAAAATGAGAAAAACCATTGAAAAATTTTTCTCCTGAATATGCTTAAGATAATGACAAATATCTACAATCAAAAGGCAATCGTTTACTAGGCAGTAAAAAGCTAGAGGCACTGCCATTAAAATCAAGAACAAAACATGGATGTATGCTATCGCCACTATCAAATTACGTTGTTCTGAAACTTACAGCTATTAAAAAGAAGACAAAAAATATGCAGGAGGCAATGTGTTTATTACTGAGAAAAAAACCAACAACAAAACTCCAATTATTTGTAGATGGCATGGTTGTCTTTCTAGAAATTGCAAGAGATCAATTGAAAACTGTTAACAATGATGAGGTCAGTTAGTTGATTAATTAGATTAATGGCTTTTGTAACAGAGAGACTTCAAACATAATGAATTAAATATGATAGAAAATTTCTTTCATCTTTTACAACAGTCCAGAGATCAGTGGTCAAAAGTAGCAGAACTGTTGAGCTCCGCTCCGAACGGTAATTAAGAGATTAAGGTTCCTTCTATCCCGCAGTACAACAATCAGTCCTTTAGAACAGAGATTGGCAAATATTTTCTATAAGGGGCCAGAAAGTAAATATTCTAGGCTTTGATTGCACATGCAGTCTGTCACATTCTTCTCTTTTCTTTCCCCTCCCTTCTTTCCTCCCCCTCCCCCCTTCCCTCTTTCTTTCTTTCACAGACACCTAAAAATTTAAAACCATTCTTAGCTCATGGTCCATACAAATATCAGGCCACTGTTAAGATTTGTTCCACAGGCCATAGTTTGCTACTTCTTGATTTATTGTTGTTCACTGCTTCATGATAAAAGATAATTTATCTCAAGTCTGTGTTCCTGGAGAAGACACAAAGATTTTTTTGGAGATGGCTTGGAAGTTGTACGTAAAATTTCCATTCACATCCCACTGGCCGAACATAGTAATCTGCCAAATTATAGCTGCAAAGGAGGTTGGGAAGTCTACAAGGGTAGCAATGTGACCAAGAAAAAGGGAAGAGTATCTGTGGATGGGACAACTATAAATCTGACTTACTGGTTAAAATAAGTTCTTAAAAATATCAGTGTCTTCCTGAATATCAGTAATTATTGATTAGAAAATATAATAGAAAATGGATCTTTTACAATAGCAAAATATCCTTAATAATAACCACTTACAAAATTTTGAACCAAAAATGTTTAGGAGCTACCTATAGATGATAAAAAATACTTATACTGAAGACAGTAAAATTCGAGAAATTAAAGAAAAGACAAACAAAATTGTCTGCTGGAAGGACTGAAGTATTTAGAATATTTATGTCAATTTTCTCAAATCAATTGATAGGTTTAATGTGATACTAACAAAAATTCCAATAAGATTAACTCTGTGTTTGACAGGATGGTTCTGAAATGTATGATGATTCAGAAAAATAAATGGAAGAGGATTCCCAGGAAAACATATTTGTCAATAAATGAAATGAGAGGAACTTGATCTACCAGATAGTTAATTATTGCAGGTGTTTTCAGTAGAAGAGGAGGAAGGTTCAGAAGAGATAGTGTAGTTAGAACAGTGCCAGCCCATTACCCCTTCTGGGTATTTGTAGGTCATGAGATTTGGGGAAAATTAAGGGTCCCAATTTAACCACTTTCTTTATGACTCTGGGCAAGTGTTTTAATCAATCTGAATGTCAATTTTTATCAGAAAGTCAGGACAATAATAACACTTTTAGGGGTTTATTAAGGATTCAAATTTATTCTGTACTACTTCTCTACTGTTCTATGAATTCTTACGTTAAAATATTTCATTTAACTAAAATTATGTTAAATCCAGTGTTCCTAGTATAGCTGCGTCACCAAGAATTGCAAGACATGATGCCTATGGTCACTGACGATGATGTTGAGAAAGAGGAGAATTGACAAATTGGCATTTCCTTCCCTTGCTGTGCTACAGCATTTCCCATGGCAGGTTAATAGTCATCATTTTGGGTAAAGAAAGCTGTTCTGAATTTTAGTTCTCTCTATTTCTAGTTACGTAATACTGGGAACATTACTTAATTTCTCTTTGCCTTTTTTTCCTTATCAGTAATAAGTTAGATAATAATGGTGATAATTATGATATAATAACATAAGCAATTTACTGATCATTCATTCCGTCCCAGGCACAAGGTGCTCATGATTCATTAACGCATTTGATTCTTCACACAGATCCTAACAGGCAGGTACTGTCATCTTCATCATTATCAGCAGCAGCAGCATTATGATTATTATTTACATTTTGCAGTTGAGGAAGCAGAGATAAAAACATTTCTATAACTTACCAAAAGTCAAGTTGCTTGATTGGACATCAAGACCAGCACATGGGCAACTCTTCCCCATCAGGGAATTGCAACGTGAATAACAGTAAGCACTTGGTAATCAACTGTTGCATTTGGATTAGAACACATGAGTAGAAATATGATTGCTGACATTGCAGAAGTAGTTAATAAAAGTTGGATGTTGGAATCTCACTGTATGTCTTGTTTTATAACTTTTATTTAAACAAAGGGTGATTTAAAGGCTCAGTTTACTCTTAAGGTCAAGGACTGTGTCTTGTTTGTAAAGCACATAGGACAGTTTGTGGCATATAGTAAACATGCAATGAATGTAGCTATCAGTGTGGTCATTCACCTTTGTAACTAAGGGGTCTAACAGAGTGCTTAATTCTTCATCATCCACTCAATAAATATTTATTAATTGAATTCATGCTTTAATAACATCCCTGATCTTCCAAAGTCCTTGACATTCCTGGGTCTTCCTTAACTTATGATTTTGAGACAGTGAAAGATGCACTACAGTGAAAAGGTTTGTAGACAACATTACTTATTTTAATCCTCTGCAAATTTTGGCTTCAAACTGCTTTATGATTAGAATGGTTACCAAGTAGAAATGTCTAAGAAAAATATTATTTTATTAAGGTAAAGTGAATGGTTTGCTGGGCAAAAGTAAAACCATTGAGGACAACAGATACATTGAAAAATTGTTCTTTATTATAGAGTCTGGTTTGCTAGTATAGAGGGTGCCCACATTTCAGTACTATTTTCCAGTACTTTGTTGTGCTATTTTAGATTCTCTCATCTGTAGCTGTATATAGATTACTAATCATTTGGAAATGAGGTATCCATGTAAGAGAGCAGCCACTCTACTTTATCAACTCTTGGAGAGATGAACCCCTAAAGGTGAGAGAAATAATAGTGGGGAGAGAACAGAGGCTGGGAAAATAATCTTGCACTTTCTACATTAGCTTCCAAATATCATCCCCAAATAGCTCCTTGAGACCTCAATTTATGGAACCTAATGGATATGAGAGATGGAATGGTGAGACTGATAATGATTATAATGTGCAGCTTCATGAGGTCATGGGCTTGGTTAATTCCCTTCCAAAGGGACAGAAGGAAGAAGGATAGGAGAAGGGTGAGTGCAGCCATTCAGCCCCTCACTTTTAAGCTAACTGGGAACTGTTTCTAATGAATGTCCCTGCCTCCATCAAGGGCATTTCTTCCATTTAACGAGCACGCGGGAAGCAGACATTGCTCAAGTACAAGGGTTCAGTTTGCAGTGAGCCACAAATCACATTTCATTTATCAGGCCCTACAGATGACAGGATATCATCGAGTCCCTGGAGAGCCATATTCATTAAAAAGAAATCTTAAGTAATTACAACAATTAATTGACTTGAAACAGTTTCTGGTGGATAAGGTTTACATAATTCATTTGCCAGACAAAACAAGCCTGATCAAGTCCAGGAACATGCTATTTTGGAGCATCCCTCTATCTGACACCGTGCAGTCCCAGAAAGGGCTTTTCAACTAGGGCCCTCCCTCCCCCCTTTTTTTGGGGAAAGGAAATGGAAATTTCTAACCTGAGAAGTGGGAACCTGAGAGGATCTGACAGACTCTATTTTATGTCCATAAGATGGTTCTGTAGCCTTTCTTTACTTACTATTATTACTAAAACTGGTTGGTAAAAAATGAAAATGGGTTGTACCAATCCAGAATTCTCTTAGTTTAGACCTCAAGACCTCAAATGGTCTTGAGGAGGTATGGATGGACCCTAGGCAAGGCCTTCTGAAAAACTAAGCAATCATTTAGAACAAGGGTCAAAGCCCAGTCCAAGAACTCCATTACCACCAAAGTTAACTTGCATGAACTACTACCCTGATCATATGAATACTTCATCAGTATTTTCAATGGTTATTCATAAATTCTTGAGCACTAAGTATTTTTTTAATAGTTTATTGTCAAGTTGGTTTTCATATAACACCTAGTGCTTATCCCCACAAGGAGCACTAACTTTTTAAAATGTGGGGCTTATAATTAAATTTGAAGAGGGAGATCATTTGGAGAGCTAAGACAAATAATTTCTTTGATGTGCTGTGAAATATGATTTTCTAACCATGTGGTAATACTTGCAAATAATGTAACCGTATTATCAGGCTCTGTTATATTAGCACCTAGTTTTGGAGACATGATTTAGAGAACACAACAACTATCTTCTAATACATTTCCAAAGTACTTTATTGGGCTGGTAGCAGAATGGATGATGGTAATTCTTGGGGAAAGAAGGAAAAAAGCGTTTGCTACAGAATTTTCAAGATGTTATATTTCATGACCCCAGAGAAAGTTACTAGGCTGTTAGGACTCACAAAGATGGTGTCACTCAAAGGTCCACAAATTGTGCAGTCTCTTAACCCAGGTGTGATAGTCTCCAAAGTTTGATTTTCCCAGGTCAAGCCACAGACAGGCTGCTTCACTATCATTGGGAAGCTTGTTGAACATATAAATGCAGAGTCCAGGGCTCATGCCCTGGACCACTGGATCAGGATCTTTAGGGTTGAGTTCTGGGCCTCTATTGTTTTAGCAGGCATCCCAAAACACAATGACCATTAATGAGATTCCAAATCTATGAAAAGCTTGCAGCATGAATTTCAGTTTACTGGTGTTTTTTGAAATTATTCTTTCTTCTAAATTGGTCAGTGTTTTCTAGAGAAACAGAAACAATATGATATATATTTGTATTGACATAGATATATTTATTTATTATGAAGAATTAGTATCTGTGATTATGGAGGCTGAGAAGTCTTACTATCTGCTGTCTGTAAAAGCAGGTAGGTGTAATTCAGTCCAAGTCTGAAGGTTTGAGAACCAGAGGAGGTATTGGTATAAATAATAGTTCAAGGACAGTAGAATACGAGATGAGATGTCCCAATTCAAGTAATGATGAAAAAATGGGATGAACTCCTTTCTTCACCCTTTGTTCTATTGAGACCCTCAAAGGATTAGATGTTGCCCACCCATGGATCAGGATCAGACACACCCCATAATAGTGTTTAATCTGGACATCCATGGCCAGTCAAGCTGATACATAAGATTAACCATCATCTTCTCCAAGATTTCCCTTATCCTTACTTATGCCACTTGCTGGATATTGCACATTTCTGGACCCTAGAATTCTGGAAAGAAATTGTGATGTTATGTGTTTTATCCATCCAATAAATCTTATTGAACACCTGATACTGCTTAAAGACTATGCCCAGACCTAGAGCTACAAAATGAGTAATCTTTCCAAAATTTGTTTTGAATTTTCTTGGATTTTTTCATGGGTAGAGATATTTTTATTTCATTATTCCCTTTTTAGATCTATAATTTCCATTTCATTAAAAATAGCTTCTATTTCTTTATTGAGATTTTCTAATTCTTTAATTCATTTTAAGAAAATCTCTAATTGGGGGCGCCTGGGTGGCTTAGTCGGTTAAGCGTCCGACTTTCGCTTAGGTCATGATCTCGCGGTTCATGGGTTGGAGCCCCGCGTCGGGCTCTGTGCTGACTGCCAGCTCAGAGCCTGGAGCCTGTTTCAGTCTGTGACTCCCTCTCTCTGACCCTCCCTTGCTCATACTCTCTCTCTCTCTCTCTCCTAGAAATAAAATAAAAATATTAAAAAAAAAAAAAAAAGAAAATCTCTAATTGATCACTGAAGTGTTTTTATGATGACTGGTTTATAACCCTTGTCAGAATATTCCAACATTGGATTCATCTGGTGTTGGTATTGATTGGTTGCCCTTTTTCATTCAAGTTGTGATTTTCTTGGTATGATGCATAATTTTCTATTGTCTCTTGGACATTTTGGCTCTTATGATAAGGGATCCTGGGTCTCATTGAAATCTTTTACTTAGCAGGCAGTTGTACTGCATAAGTTAGGTCCCAAGTCCTGACCTAATTTGGTGGGCTGTGGTTTCAATGGCAGCTTAATTTTCTGAGCCTTCATGGTGTTCTTTCTTTTTGCTTGGTTTATCATGTGCTGTGTGTGTGTGTGGGGGGGGGGGGAGACTCTCACTGATTCCTGTTGGTGTTGCCTGAGGGGCTGAAGGTGTTTCCCAAGGTAAGCCTCATCTCCACTGCCCACCTTGGTGGGGAAGAAGAGTCTCTTGGGGTGTGGAGTGATGTTTCCCTGTTGTGGGCATCTCTGCTGGGGAGAAGATTTTCCAGCCCTGCCTAGAAATTGAACATCTCGTAGCAGCTTAGCCTCCTTGCAGACAGTGCCAGTGTGCCTCCTTATTTTGGAGGGAAGGAATGAGCCAACCTGGGCTGCCGTCTTTTACTAGGTTGGATTGGAAATGATGGCCCTTAGTCACCTTCTTCTGTTGTTTTGGGGGATATAAGCCACCCTGCCCCATACTGTTCCTTTAGTCCTTGGGTCTCAAAGCAGATGACTTTCATCTTACCCCTCCCAAAGTTCTCCTTTGCCTGCTTTTTCTTCTTTTACTAGGATTTATAGTTGTACTTGGCCAGGAGGAACAGAAATAAATGGGTCTACATGATGGATAGGTTTTAAAAAAATAATTTCCCATGGAAAATCTAATGGGTAGACTTTTTAAAATAATTTCAAACCAAAATATTTTGTTAAGGCTGCAAAGCGATTTTAGATAATTTTTCTGTATGGCCATTTAAATGAGATATAATGTATTGATAAATGTTTACCTAATTATATTTCTATTTGAAATTGTACATCAAAAATACCACAGGGTTTGAAATCTTTTATAAGCTGGGGAGAGGAAGCAAAAAAATATTCTGTTTCCAGTTTCAGGTTATATATCAAACAAAATTCATTCTTTTATTTAGCGCCTTTTTCCCCTTTGTTATCCTTTAATGAATAATTATTTGAGACAGAGGCAGTTTCCAGAGTTCAATGTCAAAAGTTTTTCAGAAGGTCTAGGCCAGTGGTACAATTGAAGCTGGCTGATCAGCAAAATTGCCTAGAGAGCTTTAAAAGCCCCATCTTCCCGGGTCCCACGTCTTTAAAATTCAGAGTCACTGAGTAAAGGTCCCTGGGTGTATATATTTTCCTAAAGTTCTCCATGCAGCCATAGGTGATTGGTCATATTGGTTACTATATCTAGCCAAGAAGTTGGTACATTTCCAAAATGGAATAGAATGTAGAAATGATACCCTTTACCCAGGGTAACATTTTATGCAGGGTGAGCCATAGGGAAAATTGAAATATTAACCTTGCAATGGTTTTGGTCAGCATATTTTAAAAGGGAGAATGAAAAATCAGAAATTACTTTGGGGGACTTGGGGAGCTCAGTCAGTTATGTTCAGGTCATAATCTTGTGGTTCGTGAGTTCTAGCCCAGTGTCAGGCTCTGTGCTGACAGCTCAGAACCTGGAGCTTGCTTCTAATTCTGTGTCTACCTCTCTCTCTGCCTCTCCTGCATTTACACACAGCCTCTCTCTCTCTCTCTCTCAAAAAAAAAAAAACATTAAAAATGATAAAAAAGAAATTACTAAGGAACATGACAAAGGTTATGTAAGGCATGAGGTACCTAGTATATGAGAAAAACAACTGATCTAATTGGAATAATTGACTTGTTGGAGAAGAGCCTTGGAGGACGTGATTATTGTCTTCAAATATTTAAACATCTGTTTGAGGCAGACTTAGACTCATACTTGTTTGGACTGGGAACCTGCATTTTCCACAAATTTCCTGGGTGATTCTGGGGCAAACGTTTGAGGCGAGAAGGATGGCTGGAGTACTCCTGGTTATGGGAAGGATTCCCCCAGGCTTTAATAAAATGGTTTGGGTGCTTGAAAATGAAGAGCTGATGGAAAGAATTAAAGAGGAAGCCAACCAAGATGGAAAGGGAAGGAAGAGAGGAAGGAAGGAAGGAAGGAAGGAAGGAAGGAAGGAAGGAAGGAAGGAAGGAAGGAAAAAAGGAAGGAGAGGGGAGGGGAGGGAAAGGAGAGGGAAGGGAAGGAAGAAAAGGAGGGAAGATGGAAGGAAAGAAGGGAAGAAGGAAGGGAGGAGGGAAGGAAGGAAAGAAAGAAGGAAGGAAGAAGAGAGGCAGGAATGCTTTGGGTTTGAAGGTTACACTTCTGATTAAATTCTGGTTGTATGAATTTCTGCAATAAAGCCTACCAATTTGGAAACAAAGCAGAGAAAATAAATTACATTAACTTGAAAATGGAAAAGGGAATGGCAGATAGAGTCAAATCAAGGGGCAAAGAAGATTGTGGCTGCAGGTAAGAACAGGTTAAAATGCAGGACCTTGGCAGGGGCACCTGGGTGGCTCAGTCAGTTAAGTGTCTGACTTCAGCTCAGGTCATGATCTCATGGTTCGTGAATTCGAGCCCCGCATTGGGACTCTGTGCTGACAGCTCAGAGCCTGGAGCCTGCTTCAGATTCTGTGTCTCCCTCTCTCTGTCCCTCCCCTGCTCACTCTCTGTCCCCCTTTCTCTCTCCAAAGCAAATAAACATTACATTTTTTTTTCTTAAATGCAGGATCTTGGCAAAGTGAAGGCACGTGAACAAAGGAGACCAGCAGACCTGGGAAAGCGAGTAAGGCTAGAGGTCACCATACATGAGGGTAAAGGCTCAGAAAGTGAGGAAATGGAGAAGATTCTAGATTTGGAGTAATTGCCACTGTTCATGGTCTGTGAGTTGAGGAGAGAGCAGCACCCACTATTGGAGTTAGCTGTGGAGCAAGTGCTTTGCCTTAAGGCAATGGTTCTCAAATAGAAGCATGTGTCTGAATTGCCAGGAGAGGCAGTGAGAACACAGGATGCTCGACTCCACCCCAGAGACCCTAAGTCTGTAGCTCTGGGTGGGGCCCCAGCGTTTGTTTCTCTGAGGAGCTCCTAAGTGATGCTAATATTCTGGTCTGGGGACCAGAATGTGTATTCTAACACTACTAGCATAGTGAAACAAGACCAGAGTTGAATGAGGCTTACCCAACAGTGTTCTTGCACCAAGGTGAGTATGAAACACTTAACTGATGCTTTCATGCATGTGTTTTCAAAGAGTCCCAAGTAGTGAAACAACCTTTGAATGCTGCATTCCGCATAGTGTGGTTTTTCAGACTGAGCACAGTGCACTTCCCACATTGGTCTCCACAACTGTATTCTAACACTACGAACACAGTGAATCATGACGTTAGTTGAATGAGGCCTGCCCCACAGATTTCCTTCACAGTGTTGAGTAGCTTAACACGTAGATTATTCTTCCAGTCATGAGTTTTCAAACATCCCTGACTTAGTGAAACAATTGGGTAACTGAATGGTGCCTTCCGCACAGTGTTGTTTCACAGAGATGAGCCTTCTGCCTTCTCTCATTGGTCTCCGCATGTGTATTCTAACGTTACTACCAGAGTGAAACAAGACCTTAGTTGAGTGAGGCGTTCCCCACAGTGTTCGCGCATCGAGTTGAGTATGTAACACTTATCTGAAGCTTCCATGTTGGTGTTTTCAAATAGTACCAACGTGGTGAAACGACCTGGTAATTGAATGCTGCATGCCAAATAGGGTGACCTCTCAAATTGAGCAAAGTGCGCTTCTGACATTGGTCTCCACAACGGTATTCTAACACTACGAACACAGTGAATCATGACGTTAGTTGAATGAAATCTGCCCCACAGTGTTCCTTCACAGAGCTGAGTATATAACACATTTCCTAGGAACAGTATTCTAGGAAAAAGTAGGCTTCCATTAAAATAACACCCTTGGGGAGGACGAGAACATAAGAAACTCACCCACTATAGATGGTTCCAAAAAGCAGAGTACACATAGCTGCAGCGGTGATTGGGAGCCTTCGTTAAGACAAGTTCTACCAGGGCAAGATTTGGGACAGTCTTCTATGGCTGAGGGTAAGCTGGATGGATTCCAGGGTGCTTTCAATTAGTTATAAATGTCTATACAAGCAGTTCAGACTTACCCATCACTAGTTACTTAAAATTGGATCCTTTTTGTGAATGTCTAGCTTTGTTGATGCCAGGGGCAGATTATTTGAATATACCTGAAAGGGGTTTTGGTTGATATCCAGTATGGAGTATAACTGGCCCCCTTACAAAGAAAGAACGGTTTGGCAGCAGAAGGGTTTTCATGTAAACTGATAGCATGAGAACTTTATTTACAGGTTTTCTTAAAGCCTTTCGATGACTTCCCATAGCCCTTGGGATATAACCTAGAATCCAAAATATCATGTCCAAGACTTTTCCCAATCTGGCTTCTTAGCATCTTCCCCATGACACAATCTCTCCCTCCTCTCTAGACTTTTGTCACAGGAGATGTGTCCTATGTCTTGCATGCACTATGCTTTCTCCAGCATCAAGGCCTTCACACATGCTCCTGGGTTCTCTTGGAATGTTTTTCACTTGTTTTCTTAGCTAACTCCCAGGGATTCCACTAATATCAGCTTAAGTGTCTTCTTGGGAAGACTATCCTAATCATCAAACTAAAGCAACTTTCTCCTCCTTGCCTATAGCATACCCCTCAGTTGTAATTCTGTAATCACTATCGGTTTTCCATTTTTTACCTGTTGCTCTAGAATGTCAGAGGTGTTACTCACCCTTCCAGGTTGCTGTGGGACTTGTATGGTTTTACAAGTTCAAATCTCATGTCTTGGGAACTACATAGCCCTAGGTAAACCAGGAGGGTTGGTCATTCCAGCCTTGTCCACACCGTACCCCCAGATCTAGCACTGTGACTGGCATAAATGACATACTCAAAATATTTGCGTTAAGCATAATTGAGTAGTGCTTAATGTGGGTCAAAGGGGAATCATCCCTCACTCTCAGTGCCCTTATGACCTCAATAAACATTACTTGAGATGTAAAAGATGGCTAAATGTTATAATCCAAAATGGTTTTGGGGCTCTGATTCCAAAATTTCACTTTGAAAGTCAGTGATGGCTTTAAAACTGTAGACATATGGTAAGATAATGTTTAAGGCTAGTCTGCTGAATAAAGGAGTATTCATTTATTCATTCAGCAAACATTAATTTTTTTACAGTTATCCCCCAAATGCCCCCACCTCTCCTCCAGGTTCACTAGTAAATTATATTCACTTTCTTGAGAATTTTCAGAAATTACCTACTGAAATGCAAATACCCTGGTTGGAGATTGCCTTAAGCTCTGTTAGCTACAATCCTAAAGTGGGGCATGGAGCTCCAGGACACATTGCTGCAGACACAAGGACTTCAGGGGTGTCTGGGGTCAGGCTGTGAGGACACCCTATTTATGTTTCCATGTGCTTCCTTCCTCCACAATCCTGAGGTCTCTAAGGATTACATGAGTGCCTCTAAGTAAATGTGTCCTCTGTTCTCCTGAAGAAATGAAGTGGTTTACAAGGAACAGAATGTCCTGAGTTATGGCTTGAGTAGATGAACTTGGTAATTCATCTGTAAAGTCTTTTGTAATTTTTAACAAACTCTCCAGTGCTTTGAATGGTTGAGGAGTATTTATTAGCATGGCATGCTTAAGAACCAGCGTCAAGGATTTCAGTCTTCCAAACAAGAAAATTAGAAAGCGTGTCTTGCTTCCACTGAGACAGAGTAAGGGCAAAGGCTATTAGGACAACTCATCTCCTAGAATATTAAAAACACCCGAACAGGCTTCTCCAGGTCAGAAAAGAGACCCACTGGAGCTTGGAGTGAAGAGCAGCTGCGTGACAGCAGTTCTCCGACAGGTATGTGGTGAGCTTGTTGCTGCTCATCGGGGCAGGGATTGAAATGAGGAAAAACAGAAACGGAAATGCTTCTATTCAGTCCCAACATTTCTACTTTACTCTCAGAGTGTGCCTCTACTTTAGACTCAGAGAAGATGGAGAAAAGAAGAAGGTGGAAGGAGACTGAAGAGGAAATGGGAAAAGATGCTCTGGTCACTAATTCCTCTAATAGAACGGATGCACCATTTCCCTTTACTTCCCTCATCTCAGTGATGAGAGATGAAACTGGAGTAATCCTCAAGGTGTCCTTGATCCTGGTAGCTATCTCAAAGATATGTGCTTCTGACACAAGATGTATCTATGAGAGGAGTGTGGAATCCATCAACCCAAATCCATCAACACTTGTTCCAGCTTACCTGTTGCCAGGTAATAAATTACCCTAAGACTTAAAACAACCACCCTTTTCTTATACCTCATGATTTTGCCAAGAATTGCACCAGGGTTCATTTGGATAATGGCATCAACTGTGGTCACTTGGTGATGCATTCAGTTGCCAGGTGGGTTGGTCTGGAGGATCCAGAACCGGTTCACTCACAGGTCTGGTGAATTGGTGGGTATGGTGGGCTGAATAACAGCCCCCAAGGATGCCCAGGTCCTAATCCTTGGAGCCTGCAAATGGAACTTATATGGCAAAGGCAATTGTAGATGTGATCCATCTACAGGATGGAGAGATCATCCTGAGTTATCCAGGTGGGCTCTAAATATAATCAGAGGTATCCTTATAAGACAGGCAGAGATTTGATTGCAGAAGAACAAGACTCTGTAACAGCTAAAGCAAGGAACTGCATTTCTGGTTTTCTAGCTGGAGGAAGGGGGTCCAAGAATCGAGGAATGCACTGAATGTGGCCCTAGATGCCAGGAAAGGCAAGGAAACAGATTCTCCTCTAGAGGCTCTGGAGGGAGTAAGACCCTGCTGAGACCTTGATTTTGGCCCCATGAAACTGATTTTGAACTTCTGACTGTACAAGTATAAGAAAATAAATGTGTGTTGCTTTAAGATACCAACTTAATGCTTTAAGCACTCATAGGAAACTAACAGCTGGCAGACTGGATTGAACTGGGACTGAGCAGAGTGCCTAGTGTCATCCCTTCAGCCTGGGACCTGCTCACAGAACTTCTTACATGCTAGCTCAAAAGAGTGTTCTAGGGGCGCCTGGGTGGCTCAGTCGGTTAAGCATCCGACATAGGCTCAGGTCATGATTTCACCATTCGTGGGTTTGAGCCCCTCATTGGGCTCTGTGCTGACAGCTATCTTAGAGCCTGGGGGCTGCTTCACATTCTGTGTCTCCCTCTCTCTCTGATGATCCCCTGCTCATGCTGTCTCTCTCTCAGAAATAAATAAAACATTTAAAAATTTAAACAAAAAGTGTTCTAAGAGATGGCAGTGGAAACTTTCAGTTTCTGAAGGCTTGGGCAAAGCTGAGGTATAGACTCACCTCCCCCTGAGAGGAATACCAAAGACTTTGTGGCTATCTTTTTACTTCAGGAAAGAATATTTTGAAGACTCATATCCTGCTTATTTTGAATCCACAGTATCATGTTTCTATGCTTATTCAATCTGGTGACAATTAAATTTCGTGATGGATAAAATCATTTATCAGTCTGACATAAAAAACCAGAGAGATCCCTTATGGAATCTAAAATCACGTTGACTAATCATGCTAAAAGAGGTCAAGAAAATGAGCAGAGATTTTAGGTAGCATTCCTTCATTCTTTCATTTTTAATTTTTCTGCATAATTTGCCAGAAGACAGACGTTATGTCAGTAACCAGGACCAGTAATGTAGCACTGTGGCAAAACTGAGATCTTCATTGAAAAACTGACTTCAAAGAGGGGAGCTCTGATTTCTCTCTTCTTTGGTCTGAGTATATTGACTAGAAAGAACTATATAGAATATATTGCAGCTTCTTAGAAAACACTACTGTCACCTCTACTTTCAAACTAAGTCGTTGTATGGATGGATGTTCAGAGAGCCTCGGGTACTTTCCCACACATTGTTTCTTTTGATCCTCATAACATCCTATCTCTCAGATGATTATTTTGAATGACAAGAAACTGAGACTGAGAAAGGTTACCTAGCTAAGTAACTGATCCAGCCAAGACTCTGCACTGGACCTCCTCTTTCTTGCAGCTGAGAGAAGGTTCCTGGGGATGGATACATGCTACAAGTGTGCAGAGAGATGGATTCCCCAGACATTCCTTATACCCTTTTTCCTGGGATCACAGAAGCATGCTGATTTCAAACACCTGGCGGGCTTGCCAGGTGTTCATGTGTTTGAACACCTGGAATACCGACGGATCTGAGATGCGGTCTTTGCTTCAGCTTCATGGAATGCACACAGGCTGATGTGTTGAGGTTCCCTGGAAGGCATGTTTGTATTTGTTGCTACAGGAGGGAATAATTCAGTCAGTACCATAGGCACCTGTACATTGGCCATGACAATAAGATGGCTGGACTCCCCACAGTTGGAGCTCAGTTGCCTTCCAGCCCTCCAAGGGATGCTTGGGTGTGTATAGCAGCCCAGAAAAGTGCTACCATCAGCACCTCTCTTGAGGCTTTTAAGAAATATCATAACAGGGGCGTCTGGGTGGCTTAGTCGGTTAAACGTCCGACTTTTGCTTAGGTCATGATCTCGCGGTTTGTGCGTTCGAGCCCCCCGTCGGGCTCTGTGCTGACTGCCAGCTCAGAGCCTGGAGCCTGTTTCAGTCTGTGACTCCCTCTTTCTCTGACCCTCCCCTGCTCACGGTGTCTCTCTCTCTCTCTCCTAGAAATAAATAAAACATTAAAAAAAAAAGAAATATCATAACAATGAAAGCAATAATAAAGGTGAAACTCCTCATGTAACAACTGAGAACTTTGGGGGTAAAGAATTATTCTGCAGTTATCAACTTGTGAGACTACTTTTCTCATATGGGAATGATGGCCGGACATCCAAAGCTGTTGGCTGAGTCTGAGGTCACTTTGTGGTGGGAAGGGTTTCCAGGGTCCTTACTGGTTGTAATCACCATCCACTTCTTGTCTTCATTAGTGCTGACTATATGCCAGAAACCATACTCTTTTATAGTATTTCTTTAGTCTTAAAAGATATATTTCCCCCTGAGCACCTGGGTGGCTCAGTCGGTTCAGCGTCCACCTTTGGCTCAGGTCACGATCTCACGGTTCATGAGTCCAGGCTCCGTGCCGGGCTCTGTGCTGACAGCTAGAAGCCTGGAGCCTGCTTTGGATTCTGTGTCTCCATGTTCCTCTGTCCCTCCCAACTCCACTCATGCTCTGTCTCTCTCTGTTTCTCAAAAATGAATAAATGTAAAAAAAATTAAAAAGGTATATTTCCTCCACTATTCCTTCCAAGGAAAATATCTAAAAATTCTCCTGTGTCTAGTGACCTGCATTACAGAGGACTACTGAGCACCAATAACATCGTCATGAGAGAAATTTTGTAAAACTGAGGTGGATTTTGAGTTATCATAATATTTTAAAATCAGTTTTATTTCTATAACTGAAGATTGCGGAGCAGCAAAGGCATTGGTAAAGTTCAAACTTCAATATTGCAGCTTTATAAAGAAACATGGCATATGGACTCCAGAGTTTTCTTGCCACCGACAAAGGAAATAGAAAAGAAGAAATAAGTTGAAAACTATGAGGTGTAGAAAACCCTGCCTCCGAAGAAAACTGGAAAAAACACGTGTCGAGAGCAAGATTCAGTTCAGTTGCAGAACACCCAAAATGTTGCAGAACATGATAAACATCCAAAATGATGGTGTTTTATTCAAGATAGTTATTTACCTTTTTCTCTCCATCGAAGGAGTCCTGGGGTGGATGGTACACTTTGGTACGGTAGAAAAGAAAGCAAGTTTCCATTCCCAAGGAAGACAGAGAAAAACAGTAGTGGATAGAACGCTGGTAGTTGGGGTACATACTATGTCCGGAAGAAACAGTAAAAACAATGGGGATCAATAAAACGAATGACCTAGTTTCTAAATGGATTTCAGGGTATGATACAAACATATTGAAATTAACAGTTCATGCCTCCCTCCTTCCAGAATCACGTTAAAATCAATTTCAATACATATATAGTGAAAACTCCTTTTCTTTTCTTTCCACTAAAATCTTTTTCTAGTAAAATTGGGATGTATCTTCTGTTCATTCATGTCCTTTATTCAGGCAAAGATGGTAAATGTCTCATTGACTTTACGACCTCAAATTTATGAGGTAGATAATATTGTCCTCATGATTCAGAAGTGTCATTCAAGCTCAGAGACAGATCTGAAGTCCAGATATGTGGGGCTTCAAAATTCATGTTCTTGCTGTTCCATAGTATTTTGTGCTTCCTCAGAACATATGAAAACTTTTGGACTTCAGGAAGGAAATAACCTTGATGTGAGGGGGTCTATCCTGTTTCTCCTGTACTAGGACAGTGCTTGGTGGTATATGGAGGTCATTTAACATGGAGCAAGTGGTGTTTCTGTAACATAAAGAAAAATTGTGGTGAAATACTTGCGCAGTCTGTCCCCATTATAGAACGTGGTGGGACTATAACAGAGTGGCAACCAGGGCTCTGCATTGTGTTGTTTTTAAAATAGGGGCGCCTGGGTGGCTCAGTCGTTTGAGCTTCATGATCTCACGGTTCGTGGGTTCAAGCCCCATGTCGGGCTCTGTGTTAACAGCTCAGAGCCTGGAGCCCGTCTTCAGATTCTGTGTCTCCTCTTTCTCTGACCCTCCCCTGCGCTCTCTCTCTCACTCTCTCAAAAATAAATAAAATATTCAAAAACTCTTAAAAAATAGTTGCATAGTATGTCCCAGTGGAATTTGTATTACTGCCTTGTGGGCAGCTAGTGTAAACAACACAAACTGGATTTCCAGGCATCCGAATACTACAGCAGATTCTTGTGTACAGAACGGATGTGAGAAATAAACTTGGACCATTTATATCTGTCGTAAATTGAAGACGGAAAACATCCCCATGTAGGACCAGCTTGGTTTGGTGTTAGAAGAATGTAATTTTTAAAGATGATACTCGAGGAAACGTGAATACCAAAACGTTATTGGTTGTTGGTTAAGTACCGTGTTGGAATCTGAATGTCTCCTAGGAGACAAGTCCTTTATCAGCATCCCACTTTAATCAGATATTCACATGGTTGAGTCTTAAATTCAGGGAACGCCTGAAGTTTGCTTCAGATTTCAGATTTCATCTCAAGAGTAGACTTGAGTAATGTCGTGACACATATATATGTATATACACCGTCTTTCAGGCCAGAGGTTTCCCCGCTTTTCTTTCCCGGTATGACCTAACAATTTGGAAGGACTTTTGAATGAAGAATGTCTATATGGCTTTGATAGAAATTGAAGGACCATCTGCAAAGAGACAGCTCATTCTTCTGGAGCTGTCTTCCAGACATCTGAGTAACTCTCTGGCCCACAGCCAGCTCCACCATTATAGTCAGAGGGTCCAAAACAAGGGGCGCCCGGGTGGCTCAGTCGGTTAAGCATCCGACTTTGGCTCAGGTCATGATCTCACAGTTCATGGGTTCAAGCCCCGTGTCAGGCTCTGTGCTGACAGCTAGTTCAGAGCCTGGAGCCTGTTTTGGATTCTGTGCTTCTCCCTCTCTCTGACCCTCCCCTGTTCATGCTGTCTCTCTCTCTCTCT
Organism: Proteles cristata cristata; assembly: GCA_017311185.1. Taxonomy (NCBI): domain Eukaryota; kingdom Metazoa; phylum Chordata; class Mammalia; order Carnivora; family Hyaenidae; genus Proteles; species Proteles cristata. The sequence goes on along the minus strand of JAESUZ010004966.1, from coordinate 33,056 downwards.
CTCTCTCTCTCTCTCAATCAGAAATAAATAAAACATAAAAAAATAAAAAACAAAACCAAAAAAAAAAACCCCAAAACAAAACAAAAAAGTAAAACCCCAAATCCCAGGTCTGAGCTGAAAACAGCTGAAAAATATCAGGCTCTATAATGTTATGGCCTGGGCACAGGAATTGTCAAAACCAAATGCTACCTTCTACTTCAGGGGAAAAGGAAATTAGCTGGATCTGGGCATATTGTTGGAAACCTGGTAAACCTGGAATCTGAACACTGAAATTAACCTCAGAATTCCATAAGGTCTTAAAGAAATCATCTATCCCTAAACCAATGACTTGTTCTCATGAGTTCTACAAGACTTACTGTCAGGACAAGCCTTAACCTCAGGACATAGAAAATACACCTGCTGCATACACATATTATTAAGTTCACCTCTAAAATAGATTTCAACAATAGTTTCTGAAATACTACCAGTTAAACATTTAGTGCTTCTTCTTCTTCTTTTTTTTTTTTTTAAGATTTTTAATGTTTATTTATTTTTGAGAGAGAGAGAGAGAGATGGAGAGAGAGTGGGGGAGGGGCAGAAAGAGAGGGAGACACAGAATCCCAATCAGGTTCTGTAGGACTGTCAGCACAGAGCCTGACATGGGGCTAGAACTCATGAACCATGAGATCATGACCTGAGCTGAAGTCAGACAGGTAACCAACTGAGCCACCCAGGTGCCCCTTCTTTCTTGTTTCTTAAGTTATGATATTGATGATTTATCATTGAGGAAGGATACTGAATATTTAAGAGGCATTTTCCCACCTTTATTAGGAAGACAAATGATATAAATTGATAGACAAATAAATTGATAGACAAATAAAATCTGTATATATACATTTAAAGTATACAATGTGATGTGTTGGTATACGTATACATTGTGAAGTGATTGCCTCCATCAAGCTAATTAACACATGCTGCATCCCACGTGGTAATCAGTTTGTTTTATTTTTTGTGGTGAGAGCACTTGAGATCTAATAGCTAATTTCAAGTATGGATCTATTATTATTATTATTATTGTTATTTTGTGTGTAGGCCATACTTATTTATTTATTTATTTATTTATTTATTTTTACAAATAGTTTATTGTCAAGTTAGTTTCCATATAACACCCAGTGCTCATCCCCACAAGTGCCCCCCTCCATGCCCATCTCCCTCCTCCCTCCCCACATCCATCAGTCCTCAGTTTGTTCTCAGCATTCAAGAGTCTCTCATGGTTTGTCTCTCTCCATCTCCCCCACCATTTCCCCCCTTCTTATCTCCTGCGGTTCTCTGTTAAGTTCCTCCTAATCCTCCTATACGTGCAAACATATGGTATTTGTCCTTCTCTGCCTGACTTATTTCACTCAGCATAACACCCTCGAGTTCCATCCATGTTGCTACACATGGCCAGATTTCATTCTTTCCCATTGCCATGTAGTATTCCATCGTATAGATAAACCACATCTTCTTGACCCATTCGTCCATTGATGGACACTTAGGCTCTTTCCATGTTTTGGCTATTGTTGAGAGCTCTGCTATGAACATTGGGATACATGTGCTCCTATACATCAGCACTCCTATATCCCTTGGGTAAATTCCTAGCAGTGCTATTGCTGGGTCATAGGGGAGTTCTATTGTTAATTTTTTGAGGAACCTCCACACTGTTTTCCAGAGGGGCTGTACCAGTTTGCATTCCTACCAACAGTGTAGGAGGGTGCCCATTTCTTCACATCCTTGTCAGCATCTAGAGTCCTCTGATTTGCTCATTTTAGCCACTCTGACTGGTGTGAGGTGGTATCTCAGTGTGGTTTTTATTTGTATTTCCCTGATGAGGAAGGATGCTGAGCATCGTTTCATGTGTCTGTTGGCCATCTGGATGTCCTCTTTGGAGAACTGTCTGTTCATATCTTCTACCCATTTCTTCACTGGGTTGTTTGTTTTTCGGGTGTGGAGTTTGGTGAGTTCCTTATAGATTCTGGATATTAACCCTTTATCTGATATGTCATTTGCAACTATCTTTTCCCATTCCGTTGGTTGCCTAATAGTTTTATGGATGTTTCCTTTGTCGTGCAGAAGCTTTTAACCTTGATGAGGTCCCAATAGTTTATTTTTGCTCTTGATTCTTTTGCTTTTGGGGATGTGTCAAGTAAGAAATTGCTGTGGTGGAGGTCAAGGAGGTTGTTTCCTGCTTTTTCCTCTAGGGTTTTGATGGTTTCCTGTCTCACATTCAGGTCCTTCATACATTTTGAGTTTATTTTTGTGTCTGGTGTGAGAAAATGATGTAGTTTCATTCTTCTGCATGTTGCTGTCCAGTTCTCCCAGCACCATCTGTTAAAGAGTATGTCTTTGCACAAAAACAGACACATAGACCAGTGGCATAGAATTGAGAACTTAGAATTGGACCCAAAAGTATACAGCCAACTAATCTTTACAAAGCAGGAAAGAGTATCCAATGGTGGAAAAAAGACAGCCTCTTTAATGAATATATTATTATTAATTATGGTAACTGTACAAGTTAGGGTTCTTTAGAGAAACAGAACCAACAGATTCCATATATAAATATATATGAGGGGAGATTTATTATAGGAATTGGCTTATATACAGTCAAGGAGGCTGAGGAGTACCATCATCTGTCATCTGCAACCTGGAGAACCAGGAAAGCAGGTGTTATAATTCAGTCTGAGTCTGAAGGCCTCTGGACCTCTACACCAAGCTGATGGTGTAACTCCCATCCCTATATCAAAGGCCTGAGAGTCAGGGGGCTATTGGGGTAAGTCCCAGAATCCAAAGGCCCAAGAACCAGAGAGTCTGATGGGTAAGGGCAGGAAAAGGTGGACTTCTCATCAAAAGAAGAGAGAATGAATTTACTCTATCTTTAGCTTTTGTTCCATTTGGGCCTTCAAAAGATTGGGTGATGCCTACCCACATTGGTGAGGGTGTATCTCTTCACTTAGTCTACTGAATCAAATGCTAATTTCATCCAGAAATACTCAAATGGGCACACCCAGAAATAATGTCTTACCTTCTATGTGGGCATCCCTGTGGCCAGCCAAATTGACAAATAAAATTAACCATCATGGTAGGGGCACCTGGGTGATGCAGTAAGTTAAGCATCTGGCTTTGGCTCAGGTCATGATCTCACAGTTTGTGCGTTTGAGGCCCGCATTGAACTCTGCTGTCAGCACAAAGGCCGCTCCAGATCCTCTGTCACCCCCTCTCTCTGCCCCTCCCCCACTCATGTTCTCTCTCTCTCTCTCTGTCTCAAAAATTAATAAACATTAAAAAATTAAAAAAATAACCGTAATGGTAACCATACTATACATTGGGTTTCCAGAATGTATTCATCTTATAACTGAAAGTTCGTGCCATATGGCCAACATCTCTCCATTTCTCCTGCTCTCTCAATCCCTGGGAACCAGCATTCTCTTCTCTGCTTCTTCGAGTTAGACTTTTTTAGACTCCACAGATAAGTGAGATAGTACAGTATTTGTCTTTTTATATCTAGCTTATTTTACTTAGCACAATGTCATCCAGGTTCATCCATATTGTCACAAATGGCAAGATTGCCTCCTTTTTTTGAAGCTGAATCATATTCCATATATACCACATTTTTTATTCATCCGTCTGTCAATAAACACTTTGGTTGTTTCAATATTTCTGCTATCTTGAATAATACTGCAAAAAAACATGACAGTGTAGATATCTCCTTGGAATAGTGATTTCATTTCCTTTGCATATGGTCAGACATGGGACTGCTGTTCATATGCAAGTACTATTTTTAATATTTTGAGGAAAGTCCATACTGTTTTCCATAATGCCTATACCAATTTACACTTTCACCAATAGTGTAAGAGGGCTCATAAGGGGAATTTTTAAACTACAGAATGGAAGAAATAGTTGCATGTGATCTTCATGGCTGGAGAGACAGAAACTTCCCTAGAAGGGTTCTTTCTGGATTTATTCAAGTTTGGAAGTATCAAGGCTCTCTATTAAAAGAATGTCAGCCTCATTTATTCCTTATTTTGTGCTTTCTTTTCTTTTTTTTTCCCATTCAGCATCTTTTACAATGCTTCTATGGGCAGCGACTGTGCTGGTCATTAGAATTACAAAGAGAGAAATATTATAGACACCCTGCTGCTTAGGGGGTGGATGCTTCGTATTTGCCATGAACCAATGGATTGAAACGCTGTGAGTTGGCTTCTAAAGAGTTGTTAATATCATCCGGGAGGGAGAGTTGACAAGAAGGTGTTTGGCAGAGGGTGGCAGAGGATTTCCTGAGGAGTAGAATTTGAATGGAGAGTTGAAGGAAGAGCAGGAAGGAGGGAGAAGAAAAGGGAAGGAGTATAATGAGGAGACGGGGTATGTGATTGGAAGAGGAACCAAGAATTCCAGGAATGAAAGAAGAGTGGTGTGGTAGAGCAGAGGAGAGGGTTGTGGGGAGAGGACTGGCATTTCTCTGTTCCTGCCCTTCACATTTCCCACAGCTGGGCCATCTTCAGGGTCATAGATAAATCCAAATGCAAAGTAGGAAGCCAGAGCCTACCCATCTGATGGAATTTTTTTCTTATTTTTGACTACATTTTTACTTTTTTGCATATTGCTTTAAGGAGCTTATGAACATTAAGAAGTTTATAATTAATTCCAGTAGTCATGAAAGAAATATCCTTACCCCACCTTTAACTTTTACCTGCTCCCACATTCCCCATTCCTGAGCAATTAACCACATTTAAATCTTTCTGCTGTTTCTTTGTGTCTTAGTTCCACATTTCTAAATATGCTTATATTGTTATTCATTCACCTATCAGTTTGAGACCTATCCATTTATATAGATGAGGGCTTAGCCTCCTCACACTGTCTTTCACCCCTCGCTTTCCCCATCTCCCCTATATCGTTATAATCACCATTTTTTACATCATTCACGATCATGAACCTTGTGAATAATGTTCACTGCTGGACCTGCTGTATACTGTGACTATGCTTTTTTTCTTGCCGTTTTTGGTTTTGCTTAAGTGAACACTGCATCATTTCTTTATTGGCTTCACTCTATCCCTATTATTTTCCATTCAATCTAAAGAAAAAACAAAAAACCAAAACCAAAATTCGTGCACTGAGAGCATATATTTGTATGGCCACCAGCATTTTAGGAGCAGTGTGAGGCAAGGGAGCTGGGGAGCCCATCACTCAGTCCATAAATTTTCCATTATCTTCCTGCTTTTAGGATGGTGTCACCCACCCTCCACTATGAGCAGCAATCGGAGCCTCTCTAGGTGACTCTATTCAGACACTAGCTCTGTATCTCCTCTTCTGCTGTGGGGAAGCATTGTGGGTGTTCTTGCAAAGCAGATTCCTCCATTCTGCTAAGTAAGTTACCACCCTCCTTCTATCTTCCTCCCAATTGGTGGAACTCGCTCATCTTATGATGTTTCCTCTCCTGTCTTCTTTGTTCCAATGGGCTTGTGTCTATTCTATTTCTTTTCTCCCATACTAGTAGCATTTCAGAGAAGAGCAGGGATAGACCATGGGGCCAGCCTGCCATGTTACCCACAAGCCCCTGCGGTTTCACGGTCGTTTTTCCCTGTGCCAGTGGTCATGCCCCCATTCAGATGTGAGACCAGTGGGGATCTCACTAGGGCTGTCATGTCCCTGGGACTTCCGGTCCGCCTTTCTGCCGTGCCTTATTGTGCCACACACCAAAATCTGGAGATGTGTCAGGAAGGATCGCATAGAAGATTCTTACCCACGTGCGGTTTCATGGGTTTGCATGCTCTGTGGCTCAGGAATGGGAATGGAATCAAAAGATAGAAATGCTTTTTTGTTGTCTCTTTAAACTTTAATAATAGAAGCCTCCCTTTACCCCTGCCTCATTCTGTGTGTGTCTTCATTGAAGCTGGGCATCTGGATTTTTTATAGATGTTTACTGAAAAACTCAAAGTATCCGGTGGTTTCTCCTGCCTCCTGGGCAATTCCACCCATTATTTCTACAGGGAACAACTCTGTCTTCTACTATCTCAGCCCCTCATCACCCTGTGGAGGAAGAGCTGCTGAGGGTGGGGAAGGGTCCCGGGAAACACAAATGCTTTTGCATGCCAAAATGAATGGAAACAGAAAGAAAACATATTGGAAATGTCTATCTAGGAAAGGTCAATGAGGGAAGAATCAGAACCAAGTATAAAATGATGGGGATGTGCCTGGCTTCTTCGGCAGGTGAGAGCAAGCTTCAGGGACACAGGGGCATCCACGTTCCTCTGGGTTACTCGGCAACGGAAGGCTGTGAATAATAAAACGGAATTACATCCATCTTTTCAGAGGCTGTGCTCCTGGGTTAGGGTCTGCCATGCCACATAGCAGCTGGGAGTGAATCTCTACAGCAGAAAATAGGGATTTGTAATGGAAATGCTGACAGACCCTTAACCATGGCAGTGCTAGCAAGAGCTGTGATAATACAGTAAATAAGGTGTATGGGCTCGGCTTATCTCATTTCACAGCTGAGCTGTGTATTGCCAGATAAATCAAATCAGGGTAAACGGCTTCATCTAATAAACTGGGTCAACATATAATGTATTTGTTCAGGTTCGCACTTTCATTGATTCTCATTTGATTTAAGAAGAGATATTTCAGCTCATGTTTGAATGTTTTTAGTATTCATCCCTCCTTCCGTAAGGAGAGGCTGAGAGGCAGGGACACACAGCTGGGATTTTTTTTTCCTTTTAAATAAATTAAGTTCTCTGATTCTTGGAAATTCTTTTGCTTTCCATCTTTATGCATCAAAGCGGGGGAAGGGCTTTGGTAGGACCGCTTGGGGAGAAAGCCAAGAAGAGGCAGGGAAAAGAACTCCATCTCTCCATCTGCATTTCCCAATAATGTTTTAGTGATGTTTGCTAATGTATCATTCATTAACCATCAGCCACTATGAAAAACATAATCTATCTCACAAAGTGGACATTATTATCGCATTAAATCATTTCACAATATACCTGAACGGTTCCACATGAGAGGCCTGGCCTGGCCAAGCTCAGATGCCTCCGGGGAAACTCTTCAGCAGTAATGAGATACGAGGTCTCTCTGTGATGAATACGATATTACTCGTGTCAGTGGTTGTGGACGGCACCCAGGATATTTCTTCTTACAGGTTTTTTTTTCTTTCCTTCCATAGCAAAGGAACTCAGGCAAAGCACTATTAACCCAGTAAATGAAGCTCTAAAGATCACAGAGTGTGTCCATTAGGAGACAAGACGGTGACTAATCCAATTTTTCTTGCAGGGAGAAATCCTGATGCTTTGGTAACATCTGGGGACAGCGGGCCCTGCATTACAGATGAGGCTCTGCGTTCTGCCCTCTCTGCTGCGCTTCTTTCTCTGCCTTTGTCTAAGAATGATTATTGCATTGTGTCCTCCTCTCTCTCAAACTCGTCTTGCCAAAAACCACTTCGAGGGGGATTAAAATAGTGTCGGTGGCTGGTGGAAGAATCGAAAAGGGTAATGGCGGGGGGTGGGGGAGGGAGAGGCAGAGAGAGAGAGCAAAATAGTAAGTTTTCCCAGTTCTCATTTATGAGACTCTTTCCAGAGGCTTCAAGAAGTCCTTGTGGTAGACAGGCTGGGATCTGCAAAAGGGCGAGAGGAGGGGTACCGGGCGCCATTCACTCTCTGCTCCTGTGAAAAGCACATTACAGGGTCTTACTTCTTGGGAAATAATCCACACTTTCATCTCTCATAAGGCCATTTGCTTGTTTCCTTTATTCTTTGAAACAGTGTTTGTGGGCATCTGTTTAAAATGTTGATGGCTGAAAACAAGATTCCCATTTGCCCCTTAGCCTGGACAGCCAGCGGAAAGCTATGGGATGACTGTCTTGAGGAGCTCGGTAAAAATATAAACAAAGCGGTGATTCTTTCCTGAACCTTATTTGAAATATTAACCCCCTTCCTTTTCTTCAACACTATTTGTCACATGTCTACTTTATGCTGTGCTTGTGCAGGCCACAGTTCATATCATCACTCCCGCTAACAATTATAAAACAAATAAGAAGCCACACCCACCCACCTTTAGAATAACCACAAAGCAACTGCACTGATGCCCCAATTAAAATTGGGTTACAGTCTGGCAACTGGCAACTGTAACTAAATGTGGTGTTTGATTTTTTTAAATGATAACCTTGCATCATTCCATCTCAAGAGAATATTGAAAATACATTCCCCCAAAGAGGTAGCCTAGAGAGTCAGAAAATATATCCTGTCCCCAATAGGTTTGTTTTCTGCAGTTGATCAATTCAGAAGGATTGGCTTAATTTTCCACTCTGGAAAATACAGGTTGAAACACCCCTTTGAAAGTCAAATTTATAATAGTTCACATTACTCTGGTATATCAGCTTAGGTGATGTGGAAAATGTACTTTTGAAAACATTTTGGCTTACTTGTGGTCTTTTGAAAGGACAGCATATTAGGAGTCAGGATTTTTGTATCTAAATGGCTGTACTCTCCACTTTCCTTCCCATACTGAAATGACTATAGATTTTATTAGTTCCAGTGAACTTTATTTACATTGAATGAATGAATCAAGCTCTCTAAATCCCTGACACTTTGTCCCTCTTCTTCTACTTCTTCTTCTTCTTCTTTTTTTTTTTTTTTCCTCATTGACTAGAAACCAGTTGATGTGTCATTTTACTGACAAGGACCATATTAGTCATACCACGATAAGAAACATATTTGTTGCTACTTTTTTCCAGAAAGTGTATCTAGGTTCTTTGTGTTTATTTAACTTTTCTTTCATTTATAAGGCTTACGATGAGTATATTCTCAATGTTGTGCAACCACAACCACCATGATCTCTAGAACTTTTTTATCTTCCCCATTGAAACTGTGCCCATGAAATATTAACTCTTCATTCCTCCCTCCATTTAGCCTGTAGCAACTGCTATGAATTTGAAAGAATAATGCAGGATCTGTCCTTTGGTGGCGGGCTTCTTTTGTGTAGCATCGTGTCTTCACAGTTCTTTTGTGTTGTGGCTCATACCTGTTTTCAACAACATGTTTATTTTCAGATGTGATCACTAACTAGAGACCAATGATCTGTTAGACAGTATTTTGCTAGAATTGCTTACCGAATTTAGATAAATGGAATTGAATGATGTTAAAAGTGACCAGCCTGTATGTTTTCTGAAATACATTATTTCCCTAATTAGAAAAGGAGTACTTTTGTTGGTCTCTGACTCTTTGGATATTTGTTCCATTTATCATGACTGTCCGCAAATTATCTATAATAGTTTTGAAAATTGGCTGTTGATTTCTTTCAGCAGTATTTAACATCTTTTGCTGGTCTTGGAGTCCTGTGTCTGCTCTTAATTTAAATTTCCTTTCATCTCTCTAAGTTTGACAGACATGGTCTGGCCTTGTCCCCATTTGATTGGGGCCTTGAGACTTTCAGTTTTATTTTTTAATTTTTTAGATTTTTTAAATATTTATTTTTGAGAGAGAGAGAGAAAGCTCAAGCAGGGAAGGGGCACAGAGAGAGGGAGACACAGAATCTGAAGTAGGTTCTAGGCTCCTGAGCTGTCAGCCCAGAGCCCGATGCAGGGCTCAAACCCACGAACCATGAGATCATGGCCTGAGCCAAAGTTGGATGCTTAACTGACTGAGCCACCCATGTGACCTGAGACTTTTAGTTTTAAAACAGAGACAGTCCTGGGGAAATTGGGATGAGTTGGTCATCCTGCTGGCAGGTCTTGCTCTTACTGACACCAGACTGTTCTGACGGTGCCACCATAGCACAGTGAGAAAGGTCTTGTACAGGCATACCTTAGAGATACTAGGGTTCCCTTCCAGACCACTACCATAGGTGAACATGGCAAAAAAGTAAGTCAAATCAATTTCTGTTTCCCAGTGCATATAAAAGTTATATTTTACACCATATTGTAGTTTAGTAAGAGCACAATAGTATTATGTCTGAAAAATGTACATGCCTTTAATTAAACATTACCTTATTGCCAAAAAATGCTGAGCTCTAAGCTTTCAGTGAGTTGTAATACCTGAACAAATACACAGTAAAGCCTTGGGTTGTGAGTAACTTGTTCTGTGAGTGTTCTGCAGGACAAGGAAACATTTCTAATAAATTTTTACTTGATGAATGAGCAATGTCTTGCCATATGAGTAGTAGATGTCACCAAATGTCACATGACCATAACTGAGCGGATGGTTCTTGAAATTCGCTTTGGTAAACAAGTGCTTTGGATTACAAGCATTTTTTTCCAGAACAAATTATGCTCACAAACCAAGTTTTGCTATAATAATAATGAAAAAGTTTGAAATATTTCAAGGATTATCAAAATATAACAGAGACATGGAATGAATAAAAGTTGTTGGAAAAGTGGTGCCTATAGACTGTGTGAAGTAGGGCTGCCACAAACCTGCAATTTGGAAAAACAAAACCAATTTTCTGTGAAACGCAATAAAATGAAATCTGTAAGTCTGTATTCTTAACTAGCCCAAGTGATCATTTATGAATTTTAGGGTGAAATTATTTAATTTGCCATTTGGTTTATTTTAAATTATGTATAGCATTCATCTTAATTTTCATAACACCAAAGGTTCCCATTTGTGAGAAATTTGGTTATTAAATTTCTTTTTTTTTCACAAACTAGTTTAAACATTCAAAGACTGAGGAAATTTCTGCTTCCTTTTCTTTTTGAATTTACATTAAAAGTTTATTACAAAATGTAAAATGTTAGTTTCTCACTGTCAGTGATTCAAGAAAACAAGGCCAGGAGGCATTGAGTACAGCTGGGGCCAGGGCAGGGATCTGTGGACTGAGGACCAAAGCCAGGCTCAGGAGCCTGCTGTCAGCCTCTCCTCCACAACCTCAGGCAGGAGTGGTCTCCAGGGCTGCCCAGACACTGCATTCTCCCAGGCATGGGTCCTCCTTGAAATGCTGAGGAAGGGAACACAGAAGCTGACCTTGATGGACAGGCAAAACGAGGTGGCCATGTTGCAGTGCAGAATGGTGGGAGTGAAGGCCATGGCCACTGTGCTCCAGGGTCCCTCACCTGAACTTGGACCTGCTCTACTTGACTCAGTTCCTTAGCAGATGCTTGGAGTCACTGATGGAACCCATCAGACCAAAGATCTTATTGGTAGATGTTCTATGCCAGACCTGCTCATCTGTCCTCCTCAGTCGCAGTCTTGGGCTGAGTGCAGGTGGGTGGTGAGGTGATGGGGTGGGTGAGGGGGTGACCAGGAGGCCATCGACTCTTGATGTTGTCCATTGGGTGTGCTTGCATTTCCTTCACTTTCCTAAAAATAAACAATTAGATGAAATGTTTATTGTTCCTGAGACAGTGGGGGTATAATTGCCATTTTCGCTTTTCTTTTGTTTGTGTCAGTGAGAACTGGGAGTCAACTATTTCCTTTTTAGTCTTTGCTCTTCTGTTTGGAGACTGTACCATAAAAAAGGAGTTTTGTGGATAACATTTAATATGGTGACTGTGGTTTTATTTATTTTTAATGTTTTTATTTATTTCTGAGAAATAGAGAGACACACACAGCATGAGCAGGGGAGGGTCAGAGAGAGAGGGAGACACAGAATCCGAAACAGGCTCCAGGCTCTGAGCTGGCAGTCAGCACAGAGCCTGACATGGGGCTCCAACCTCCAAACCATGAGATCATGACCTGAGCCAAAGTCGGATGCTCAACCAACTGAGCGACCCAGGCACCCCAGGTGACTGTGGCTTTATACCAGGTCAACATGATTATTCAGCACTGTGTCTTGAGTATTTGCTGCAGCTAATTTTCACTTTGGAGGGCCTCCTAGGATTTAGTAGGAGCAGCAAGAGATCTTTGGAGAATGGTAATACCTAATCCAAAAGTTAGATGGTCTTTTCTTGCTGCCATTGTATCTTGACAGTGACTTCTACTATCATTGGAAATTCAGTGGTTTGCTCTGGAGGAATTATATGAAAAATACGTTGTGAAAAATAACTAGAATATTACATGATCATTGAGGACTACTTCCTCAAAGCCTTTCTAACTTCCTTTGTTTCTGTTTGACTTATTTATTCCCTGCTCCCATTATGTGAATTAGCTCCTGACCAATCAGAGGCAATGAGTGATCCCATGTCTCATGCCATCTGTTGGCTTAAGGATGGATGTGGGACCCAGCTCAGGCCAGTGGGTTGTGTGAGGATGATGTACTGGTCTCCTATGTGTATATCTAGAAAAGAATTCTTTTTAGAAAAAGCAAAAGGGAAACACAGCTTCTTCTGTAGTTGTGATTTCTGGATGTCAGATGTAATATCTGGCACTGTGCAGCCATCTGGCAACTGTGAGGGGAACCAGCTCAGGAGAAAGCCAGCAGGCCACACATGGCCCAGTTAAAAAATGGAAGAAACCTAGGTCCTTGAAGACGTTGTGGAATTATAGCATATACCAATCTTGAAGCTCTTTTAACTCTTTTTTCTAATTTTCTGAAGTAGAAACTTGCAGATTCCTGCAATGCTGGCCAACCATTTGCATTTATTTTGAAGAATTTGTCTGAGAGTGTCCCAGGAACAACCTGTACTAGAATCTCCTGTAATGGGGTTTTAGAATAGGTTCCTGGAATGGGTTCTGCGGATGGGACCTAGAAATTGCCAGTTTTGAATAATTTTACCATTTATTCCATGTTCACTAAAAATTCAGAATCTATATTTTCAAAAGAAGAAAAGACATCTACTGGAAAGAGCTCAGTCTATCACCTTAGAGTACAACCTTATGATATATTGTATTTTCTTACATTGACTGAAAATTCTTATATGGCGTCTCAAAATCTGAAAATCACTCCAATGAGCCATGGGTACCAAGCCCAGGAATAGGAAACAGATCAGAAGTGACATAAAGATCAGTAACACTTACTAGGGCAATTAGAAGAAAAAGAAATGTGTAATCCAAGAGGATTAAAATAATTCAGTGAGCAAATGGGTTTCCTCAAACATATATTCAGTAGGCAGATGGTAAAGTGGAAAGTTGGCCCATTAAGAAATAATTATAGGAGGTGATTGGGGACTGGGGAAAAAGAAGTAAGAGATTTATTAAATAGCTTCTACTCATTTATGCAGAAAGGTGGCTAATCTTTGGATTATATGTGCCTGTGAATGTGTATCGGTGAAAGCAAGCGAGCCTTGGAAAAAGGCAGCAGAGTTTAAAGACTGCCCATGAAGTGTAAGCATGAATTAAAAGGTCCTCTTATGATCTGAAAGATAAGCCCTCACTCTCAGTATCTCAAAAGCCATCAAGGGAATGTGACTCCTATGTTCTTAAATGTCAGTTGTAAAAATGATAGCTCTGTAATGTCTGGTAATTAAAATTCTGTGGGGTTTTTTTTTTTTTTTGACCAGCAAAGGCTAGATTTATTTGTTGAAATACACACATACACACGTGTGCATGCAACCCCGCCCCCTCACTTCAACCACTTAAACGCCTTTATATCTAGTTTGGGACTTCATTCCCATGGCCCTAGAATGAAGATATGACTGTTTTCATATACCTCATGGGTGTTTTTTTTCTCTCTTAAATATTGAAGGCTGGAAAGCCTATCTATAATACACTGTTAGGAAAAGAATTCTTGCCATTTCACATATGAATATTTCACCAACTTCCTACTCTCGAACAGGTGAATCTACCTACATCTGCATTGATTACATCCTCCTATCGACATCTCCCACCAGCGTAGTACATTTATTTTTTTAAATATAATTTATTGTCAAGTTAGTTTCCATATAACACCCAGTGCTCATCCCAACAAGTGCCCTCCCACATGCCCATCACCCATTCCCCCCTCCCCCAGGTACATTTATAATCAATGAATTTACAAAAATGGCACATCATCATCCCAAAGCCTCTGCTTTAAATTTGGGTCCACTCTTGCTGTTGCATGTGTTTTGGCAAATGTATAGTAATACAGATATATCATTATAGTGTCACACAAAATAGTTTCACTGCCTTGAAAACCTGTTCTCTGGATAAATATCCAGTAGAAGAATTACGGGATCATGTGGTAATTCTATTTTTACTTTTTTGAGGAGCTGGTATACTGTTTTCCACAGTGACTGTGTTCTCACCAACAGTGCATGAGCTTTCCTTTTTCTCCACATCCTCACCAACCTTTGTGTTTTTGATCCTAGCCATTCAGACAGGTGTGAAGTGATATCTCACTGTGATTTTGATTTGCATTTCCTCACAATATATGATATTGAGCATTGTTTTCATGTGTCTGTTGGTCGTCTGTAGGTCTTCTTTGGGGAAATATTCATTCATATCTTTTGCCCATTTTAAATTGGATTATTTGATTTTTTGATTTTGAGTTTTAGACATCTTTATATATTTTAGATACTAAGCCTTTATTGGATATGTCATTTGCACATATCTTCTCCCACTCCATAAATTGTCTTTTAGTTTTGTTGGTTGTTTTCTTTGCTGTGCAGAAACTTTTTATTTTGAGGAAGTCCCAATAATTTATTTTTGCTTTTGTTTTCTTTGCCTCAGGAGACCTATCTAGAAAAATCTTGTTTATGGTCCATGTCAGAGAAATTACTGCCTGTGTTCTCTTCTAGGAATTTTATGGTTTCAGGTCTCACATTTAAATCCTTAATCCATTTTGAACTTATTTTTCTATATGGTATAAGAAAGTGTTCTAGTTTCTTTTCTTTTCTTTCTTTCTTTCTTTCTTTCTTTCTTTCTTTTTTCTTTTCTTTTTTTTTTTTTTTTTTGCATGTAACTGTGTAGTTTTCTCAGCACCATTTGTTGAAGAGACTGCCTTTTACTCATTGCATGTTCTTGCCTTCTTTGCTGAAGATTAATTGACCATATAATTGTGGGTATTTTTCTGGGGTCTCTATTTTGTTCCACTGAACAAAATGGCTGTTTGTGCCAGTTCCCTACTGTTTTGATCACTACAGCTTTGTAGTACATCTCGAAATCAAGGCTTATAATACCTCTAGATTTGTTCTTTTTCAAGGTTGCTTTGGCTACTTGGGATCTTTTGTGGTTCTGGACAAATTTTAAGAGTGTTTGTTCTAGTTCTGTGAAAAATACTCTTGGTATTTTGATAGAGATTGCATAAAATCTGTAGCCTGCTTTGGTTAGCATGGACATTTTTATTTTATTTTATTTTTTAAAAATATTTTTATTTATTTCTTGGAGAGAGAGAGAGATCTTTCTAGGAGAGAGAGAGAGAGAGAGAGAGTGAGAGAGAGAGAGAGACAGCGTGAGCAGGGGAGGGTCAGAGAGAGAGGAAGTCACAGGCTGAAACAGGCTCCAGGCTCCGAGCTGGCAGTCAGCCCATAGCCCGAGCGGGGCTCGAACCCACGAACCGCGAGATCATGACCTGAGCGAAAGTCGGATGCTTAACCGACTAAGCCACCCAGGCGCCCCTAGCATGGACATTTTTAACAGTATTGGTTCTACCAACCCATGAACAGGGAATACGTTTCCATTTGTGTTGTCTTCAATTTTGTTCATCAGTGTTTTATAGTTTTCAGATTACAGGTCTGTCACCTCCTTAGTTAAATTTATTCTTAGGTATTTTACTATTTTGTGTGCAATTGTAAATGGGATTTTTTCCTTAAATTCTCTTTCTGCTACTTCATTATTAACATATAGAAATGCAATAGATTTCTGTATATTGATTTTGTATCCTGCAACATTTCTGAATTCACTTATCAGTTACAGTAGTTTTTGGTGGAATCTGTAGGGATTTCTACAGTATCATGTCATCTGTAAATAGTGAAAGTTTTATTTCTTCTCTACCAAGTTGGATGACTTTTATTTCTTTTTCTTGTCTGATTGCTGTAGTTAGGACATCTAGTACTATGTTGAATAAAAGTGGTGAGAGGGGACATCCTTGCCTTGTTCCTGATCTTAGGGGCAAGCCTCTCAATTTTTCACCATTTAGTATGATGTTAGCCATGTGTTTTTCATGGATGGCCTTTATTATGTTGATGTAGGCTCCCTCTAAACCTATGTTGTTGAGAGTTTTTTTTTTTTATCACTAATGGATGTTGTATATTGTTAAATGACTTTTTCTCCATCTATTGAAACAATCATATGGTTTTTATCCTTTCTCTTGTTGATGTGATGTATTCACATTGATTGATTTGTGAATATAGAACCACCCTGGCAACCCAGGTATAAATCACACTTGATTGTGATGAATGATTTTTTAAATGTATTGTTGGGTTTGGTTTGCTAATATTTTGTTGAAGAGTTTTGCATCTATGTTCATCAGAGATATTGACCTGTAGTTCTTTCTTTTTTTTTTTTTTTGTCTTTATCCAGTTTTCTTTTTTAATGTTTTATTTATTTCTGAGAGAGAGAGAGAGAGACAGAGGGAGCAGTGGAGGGTCTGAGAGAGAGGGAGATACAGAATCTGAAGCAGGCTCCAGGCTCTGAGCTGTCAGCACAGAGCCTGACACGGGGCCTGAACCCATGAACCATGAGATCATGATCTAAGCTGAAGTCAGATGCTCAACCAACTGAGCCACCCAGGTGTCCCTATCCGGTTTTGGTATCAGGGTAATGCTGGCCTCATATAATCAATTTGGAAGCTTTCCTTTCTCTTTTATTTTTTGGAATAGTTTGTGAAGAATAAATATTAACTCTTTTTTAAGTGTTTGGTAGAATTCATCTGTGAAATCATCTGGTCCTGTACTTTTGTGTTTTGGGAGTTTTTCAATGACTGATTCAATTTCATTGCTGATAATTGGTATGTTCAAATTTTCTATTTCTTTCTGATTCAGTATTGGGAGGTGATGTTTGTAGAAATTTATCCATTTCTTCTAGGTTGTACTGTTTTTTGGTATATAGTTTTTCATAATATTCTCTTGTAAACCTTTGTATTTCTGTGGTGCTCATTGCAATTTTTCCTCTTTCATTTATAATTTTGTTTAAGTCCTCTCTCTCTTTCTCCCCCACCCCCCCCACCATAAGTCTGGCTAAAGGTTTATCAATTTTGTTAATCTTTGCAAAGAACCACCTCTTGGTTTCGTTGATCTATTCTATTGTTTTGTTGTTGTTTGTTTCTATTCTGTTTATGTCTGCTCTAATCATTATGATTTCCTTCTTTCTACTGGTTTGGAGTTTGTTTGTTCTTCTTTTTCTAATTCCTTTAGGTGTAAGGATAGGTTATTTATTTGAGATCTTTCTTGCTTCTTGAGATAGGCCTGTATTGCTATAAACATCTGTCTTAAAACAGCTTTTGCTGAATACCCAAGATTTTGGCCTATTCTGTTTTCACACAAGTAAGGCTGTGAACCAACAGTTGGTGAGCCAGCCAGGGTATCAAAGAAATTGGTTTCAGGAAAGAGGCATCTTCAGGGGAAATCCCAATTTGCCTATGACCTCTATGTTGAGAAAGGTGGTCCTTATGTTAGATTCTTGTGGACCTCTGTGTGAGTAAATAGGTGGGCAGGCATCCTGGAAATACTGGCTGCTTTAACTTATTATTATTATTTTATTTTTCTGAGAAATTGTGGATAGAATCCTTGGGAAAGTGATGCAAGTGAAGAGGAGGATGTTAAGGTGATTGAGCATGAAATAGATGAAACACCCCATGGTCACTGACCCCTTATACCAATGAAAGCAAAAACACAACAGCAGCAACCTTAGCCAGTGGGGCAGTCCCCAGTTGAGGAAATGTACCTGATGAGAGAATACACTCCCACTGAACTTATTGACATAGCTGCCAAGTTCCAGCAAAAGGCCAGAGAGAGTATCCAGGTTTGTAGCTATGGAATACAGGAAGTGATAGTTTTTCTCTTGCCAAGAGGCAGAGAAGATGAGCAACATCACCTCACAACTTGCCTCTGGCAGCACCTGCATGGCACTTGCGGGCTTCATGATACTTGTTCCCTCATAAATTGGAACATTCTATCTTGCAAAGAGCTTTGGCACAATGAAGGGGACCTCCCTGTGCATGTGGGACCCTGGAAATCTAAAGGAAGTACAACAGATTCTTACGGAGTTGGGAATGAGAGGCAATCTGTGCCTCTGTCTTTGAAGGTGCTGATAGGGCCACATCCACTGCAGGAATCAAAGCTAAGATTCTCCAATCCTCCTCAGCATCTGATATGGGATTTTGATATCTATGCTAAGCCTAATTGTGAGATAAGATATTTGCGATGGTGGACAATCCATTGAAGATCTGCAAAAAGCTGACAAATCTGGGATATGGGACGTGCAAAAGGCTCATGATAGAGGCATGATAGAGGGGGAGCTTGGAAAGCCAAAAGACTAATTCAATTGGCTTTACAGTGCCCAGAAAAGTAACCTGAAAGCAGATGTGGTTTGACTTCATTGCTGCTGGGACCCCACCTGAAGAGGTAGACTGACAAACTAAAATGTTGGTCAACATGTGGAAAGCCTTAAAACTTGTGCAATAGTTCAGACCTGCCCCATCTGCCCCTAACATCCCTGTTACGCCTCCTGATTTGGCAGAGGCCTCAAGGACACAGTCCTGTTAGGGTGGGTGTGAGCCCTAATGCCCAGAGACAGAATGAAGGCCAAGAGTGCTTCCAGGTGAGGGCCATTGGAGGTGATTGGGAGTCTCATGGCAGGCTCATTATGCATTGGTCCTCCAGAAATAAACAAGGGGTGATGGCTCTGGTGGATACTGGAGCCAAATGTACTCTAATACATGGTGAACCTTTTAAATTTTCTGGCCTCCCCAGCACCATCAATGGTTATGGAGAGCAAACAGTTGTGTTCAGGAAGGTCCTATGACAATGCAAATTGGGTCTTTTCTTCCCAACTCCAAGAATATGAGGGTTTTTTTTTTAAGTTTATTTATTTTTATTTTAGAGAGAGAATAAGAACACAAGCAGGGGAGAGGGGTAGAGGGAGGGGGAGATAAAAATCCTTGTGGAGTTTGATTCCCATGACCCTGAGATCATGACCTGAGCTGAAATCAAGAGTCAGAGGCTCAACCAACTGAACTACCAAGGGGTCCCAAGAATATGAGGTTTTTAACTCTCAAATACCAGAGAACATACTGGACATTGATATTCCACAAGGTCAAATTCTACAAACCTCTTATTGGTGAAGTCTGCCTCTGGGTTAGAATAATCAAACCAATGAAGTAGGGAAGTGCCAACAGGGAATCTGTAAACCTGCTATCCAGGGAATAATAGGAATGGTCAAACTCATATAAATGGCCAAGGGGCATAAGGGAATAGCAGAAACTATCCAAGAACTACACCAGGTGGGTATTGTACACCTGCCCCTGGTAGTTTCAACAGTCGGGATGGCCAGGGATCAGGCCAGATGGCCCATGGTGGATGACAGTGGGACTGAGGAATTAAACAGAGTAGGGCCCCATCCATGCAGCTGTGCCCAACATTGCCACCATCTTAGATACTTTGGCCATGATCCTAGGAGTGCCCTGTGCTGTGCTGGCTTTAGCAAAAGATTTTTTTCAGAATATCCCTGGTCACTGAGTCAGAAGGGCAATCTGTCTTCATGTTAAAGGGACAATAATGGACTTTTCAAGTGATTCCCCAAGGTTACCTGCATAGCCCCACCATCTGTCATGGGATGGTAGCTTGTGACCTGTCCTGATTTTTCCCCACACTAGTAAAATGGGCCCAATACATTGATGATATACTGTGAACATGTGACTACTTGCCTTTGCTGCAGGAGACTCTGCAGAGTTTGCTCAAACATCTGCAAGGGGAGGATGGACAGTGAAAATTACAGGAAATTCAAGATCCAGTAACCACTGTGAGGTTTCAGATGGTGTCTGGTAAGGTAAGAAGCTCACTGCCCCAGAAGCTGTGATTGATGAGGTACAAGCCTCTCCAAATCCTAAGAACATGAAGGTGGTGCTAGACTTTATAGTTATTTGGAGGTTTGGGAAGACTTTTATTCCCCACTTGACACAGTGTCTCTGACCCTTATACTGTCTAGTAAGAAAAGGGAAAGTGTGGGACTGACAATCAGAGCAATAAGCTGCCTTTGAGAAGGAAAAAATACTAATTAAACAGATTAACGCTGTGGATATCTCCTGAGCAGGGCTACTGTTTGAGTTACATGTGTCTGTGAGTCAGGAAGGTATGGGTCAGACACTGTGACAGAGACAGCAGGAGAGAGTGCCCCCAGGATATTGGCCCCAGCTCTGGAAGGGAGCAGAATCCCAACAGTTTCTGCAGTGTGCAAAGTGCTTCTCCAGGTGGGACCTCAGAAGAAGGGATAAACCTTGGCAGCCAATGGGCTGGACTCAGAGTGGAGTTTAGTTGGCTGGTAATCACACGAGTCCTGGCCATTAACCCTTTGCACTGACAGCTGGGCTGTCATGTGAGCCAAGATATTAACTCCGTGGCTCAGATGATGGCAAGCCAAGGGGTTGGATGGTCACCAATAAGCTCTTGAAAGATCAGAATCTATGGAAAGACATCTGGGTCTACCTCTAAGAACCTAAGCCAGTCTCCATTGTTTTTCTTGTCCTGGCTCATGAGGCACTGACACCCCCTGGAATTCCAGAAGCTGGTGCTCTAGCTAGGTATGGGCTTTAGCAACTTACCCTCCAGTACATACAGCAGATTGGGTGCACAGAAAGGACAGCCACCATTTAGACCAGATGGGATGGGAGGTTGCCATAGATGCCAGATTGCTCTTGAAGCACAGTGAGCACAGTGACTTGGTCAGATAACAATAGCATGTCCTGTGTTTTCTAAATAACACCCAAGGTAAATGCCAAAGGAGTCTGGGTGCATCCACCAGAGTTCCTAGCCAGTGAGTGATTGGTTAATTGATTGTATTGCCCCTGTCTCTCCAGGTGAGGTTTCTTAATATGCCCTGGTTTGTGTAGACACCAGAGTGTGGCCGAACTTATTTTTCTCTGTCACTGGACAAATGAGCTGCAACCATTAGGGGATTAGAAAAGCCAAGTACCTTGTATAGATACCCTCATAAACAAGACAAGTGATGGGGAGACACATTTCAAAGGTCATGATGTACAAAACTGGACAAAAGAACCTGACATTGAATAAAGGTTCTATCTCCCCTATAACCTGTTAGTAGCAGGGTTGGTAGAAAGAATAAGTGACATATTAAAGCAGCAATTAAATTACTAATAAGTAAAAGTGCCTTGGCTGGGTGAACTACAGTAATGTTCCCGGCTTTAATACATTTGACTGGTCAACCAGTAGGGTCTGTACCCTTATATGTCAGACACCCATACAATAATGGTATGCAAGTCTCAGGAAACAGTCGTTCAAATTCTCATTGTGGTCAGTGTACTATGCTGCTGAGAACACCAACCCCATGACCAACTGGGAAGGGAGTTATATATTAGAATTTTCTTTCTTTCTTTCTTTTTTTTTTTTTTACAAATAGTTTATTGTCAAATTAGTTTCCACATAACACCCATAACACCCAGTGCTCATCCCCACAAGTGTCCTCCTCTATGCCCATCCCTCCTCCCCCCCACATCCATCAGTCCTCAGTTTTTGTCAGCATTCAAGAGTCTCTCACGGTTTGCCTCTCTCCCTTTCCCCCACCATTTCCCCCCTTCTTCTCCCCCTTGGTCCTCCATTAAGTTCCTCCTAATCCTCCTATACGTGCACACATATGATATTATATTAGAATTTTCAGTGGGATATCTGCCTGGGTGTGTGAGTTACTTCACACCCCTGAGTGAAGTGCAAGTCTTCAGTCTCCCCTGAGATCTTGCCCTGCTGCATGCTGACCTGTTGATACAGCCTGTATCTGAAATGAAACATGAATCATTGGAAAAGGGGAGAAAATGAGGGTTCTGGTCTGGCATATCTTGCCCGCAGTCCATCTTCTTATACCTTTTCCAGATAACATGTATGGTATGCACACCCGGGTCAAGTTCCTAAAACAGCCAATCTCCCTATTCTCAAGGCCAGGTGGAGATGTTCTGTTTTCCACTGGTAGGGTCATTTGGCTGCTCTCTCTCTTCCTTCCACAGAGCTCGAGGATGTTATAGCACACATAGGAGCCCTTACTAAATCATCCCACAAGCCTTCAAGGGTAGCCAACAATGCCTATCCTTGCTGAATGCTAAAATGTTTCTAATGAGATGTGGTTTATCTATACCATGGAATACTACATGGCAATGAGAAAGAATGAAATCTGGCCATGTGTAGCAACATGGATGGACCTTGAGGGTGTTATGCTGAGCGAAATAAGCCAGGCAGAGAAGGACAAATATCATATGTTTGCACGTATAGGAGGATTAGGAGGAACTTGATGGAGGAACAAGAGGGAGAAGAAGGGCGGAAATGGTGGGGGAAAGGGAGAGAGGCAAACCATGAGAGACTCTTGAATGCTGACAAAAACTGAGGACTGATGGATGTGAGGGGAGGGGAGGATGGGCATGGAGGAGGGCACTTGTGGGGATGAGCACTGAGTGTTATGTGGAAACTAATTTGACAATAAACTATTTGTAAAAAATAAATAAATAAATAAAAAAATAAAGTATCATCAATGTTAAAAAAAATAATAAAAAAATAAAATGTTTCTAATGAGAAAAGCTGTTCTCCAAAATAGAATGGCCTGGACATCATTACTGCCTTGCAAGGAGGCATCTATGCCATTACCTAAACTGAATGTTTTCTGTTTATACCTGATAAGTTTGTTAATGTACCATCTTTATTAAGTCACATGAGGACACACATGAACACCCTGAGTCATCCTGACTTGTTGCCTAGGGGACTTAATAAATCAATGGTCCGGATCGTTGGCCTTTTGGTAGAGAAAGTTGTCTCTGATTTTGGGAATCATTGTCTTTTTTTTTTTTTTTTTTTTTACAAATAGTTTATTGTCAAATTAGTTTCCACATAACACTCAGTGCTCATCCCCACAAGTGTCCTCCTCCATGCCCTCCCCCCCACACCCCACATCCATCAGTCCTCAGTTTTTGTCAGCATTCAAGAGTCTCTCATGGTTTGCCTCTCTCCCTTTCCCCCACCATTTCCCCCCTTCTTCTCCCCCTTGTTCCTCCGTTAAGTTCCTCCTAATCCTCCTATACCTGCAAACATATGGTATCTGTCCTTCTCTGCCTGACCCATTTCGCTCAGCATAACACCCTCAAGGCCCATCCATGTTGCTACACATGGCCAGATTTCATTGTTTCCATTGCCGTGTAGTATTCCACGGTATAGATAAACTACATCTTCTTGATCCAGGGAATCATTGTCTTAATCTGTATTTTGTCTTGTAAGTGCTTGTACTTTTACTGTGGCGTCTGCCTTTACTGAAGCCCGCTACCAACAAAGGAGCCACTTCTGTGCTAATCACCCCCCTTGCTATTTGCTCAGGGCACATGGTGAAAGGGGGGGGCACGTGAGATTGTAAGACCAGGTCATGGGGGTGGGGTGCTGGGGAGGTCATTGAGAGAAGTACCTACCTGTGGACCCGCCAGCTGGGCCCCAACTAGCAGAGGCTCTTCACTGCTTCCACTGCTCTTGGAATGTGCACTTAGCTTGCCTTCCCTCCTTCCGGAAGGCTAACCCCTAAGGGCACAGCTTTGAGACAGTGATGGGGTGTTGAGATCATCTGGACGGTGGACATGACCAAACCTAGTTAACCCTCTATGTGAGCTTTTAAAATTCTGGCAGGTGAGCGTGGAGATCTACTCCTCTTGCAGCTACCCAAGATAAGCCTTGCAGGTAAGTTTCCTTGTTTATAAAACCTACTACCCACCAGTCTAGAGTACCTGCCTCTCTCTTTGGTCTCCATTCCTTGCCCTTCAAGAATGGGTGCTGGTTTCAGATCATACCTGGAAAGCTCCCAAGGAATGAGCAACTAACCAGGTGGCAATCCTTTGTAGCTTCACCAGTTTATGATGACCTATCCAGTCATTTACTTAGTTTCCTCCTTATGCTGTAAGTGTTAGGAGACCCAGGGCTAGGTCTATTTTTGGCCTGCAATGTCAGTCAATATCCTTGAAGGAAGGGTCATGAGGGGAAACTTGGCAATCATACGGTCTGTTCAGTAGTGCTTCTGAAGTGTCCTCTAGATAGGATAGTCATTTAGATCATATTTATTTTGTTCTCACCTCTCTGCAGAAAATGCACTTGCCAAACTGATCAGGTGTTTGTTCCCTGTCAAATTTCTTAGCTTCTTTGCTCTTGTCTTTCTGAGATTTAATTAAGTGGACTAAATACATTCTCCCCTTGGTTGCCTTTCTCTTCCTATCCCTCTCTTCTAAATGCAGATTGTTGTCTGTTTGAAACATAATCTTTCTTTGTTAAAAAATTCTTTGTATTGGTTTCTTTTCTCTTCTCTCCTCAATAACTCAAGTAAGAATTCAGAGCAACTTGGTTTTCTCTGTCAAAATACAACCCACAGAATTTAGATAGCACTACATTTTATGCTGAAATCAACCACCACCTGATATTCACATCATTGAAAAGTAATTTCCAATGTGGATCTTTCATCCTTTGCAGTATATTTTTTGGTACTTTGCATGAACTTAGCCTTATTCTGATCTAAATCTAAATACTACTATAATAAATATATAAATACAATAAAACAAAAGATGTGTCTATGTGGATTTGTTGTTTCCTTTCCAACTTTCCTCCATGCTCCCCTGGCTCCCAGTCCTCAAGCTTGGCACCAGTCTCTTCTTTCTGTCCTTCTGTCTTTTCTGTCTGTCCTGACCTGGCTAGCAGGTGAGGCTGCCCTTATACCAAGTAAGCACACAGTAAAAACCATTGCTAACACCCTCTTCTGAACCGACATCTCAACATTTGATCTTTTGTGACCTTTTTTTAGGTCTTAGACTCTGGACCACTGGTCTTAGTTTTGTTTGTTTATTTGTTTTAGTTTATTTATTTTATTTTTTTATGTTTTTATTTATTTCTGAGAGAGAGAGAGACAGAGTGAGCAGGGGAGGGTCAGGGTCAGAGAGAGACGGAGACACAGAATCCGAAACAGGCTCCAGGCTCTGAGCTGGCCGTCAGCACAGAGCCCGACGTGGGGCTCAAACCCACGAACCATGAGATCATGACCTGAGCCGAAGTCGGGTGCTTAACCGACTGAGCCACCCAGGTGACCCTGTTTGTTTGTTTTAGATAATAGTGTTATTAACATATAATTGACACAATAATAAACCACACATATTTAACGTGCACAGTTCGATGAGTTCTTACATATATACATCTATACCTATAAAACCAATACCATAGTCAATAGAGGGAACATATCCAATCAGCCCCAAAAGTTTCCTCTCACCCTTTTGTAATTCCCCCTCCTTTCCTCCCCATAATCTCAATCCACAAAACCACTCATCTATTTTCTGTCACTGTAAATTAGTTTTCATTTTTCAGAGTTTTATATAAATGGAATCATGCAGAATATACTGTTTTGTCTGGACTCTTGGCCTAATTACTTTGTGATCCATTCATGTTGGTGGTTTTACCAATAGTGAATTTCTTTTTATTGCTGAGTCATATTGCATGGTATGAGCACAGAGCAATTTGTTTGATCACTTCCCTGTTGATGGAAATTTGGATTGTTTCCAGTTTTGGCTATTAAAAATAGTGTTCTATGAACTTTCTTATATAAATCTTTTATAGATATATATTTCATTTTTTCTTGAGATAATGCCTAGGATTGGAATGGCTAGATCATATGGTAAGTCTAACTTTTTAAGAAATTGCCAAAATGTTTTCCAAAGTGGTTGTGCATTTTACATCTCCACCAATAGTGGATAAGAGCTCTAGTGCCTCTATATTCTCAACAATACTTGATACAGTCTTTTTAATTTCAGCCATTCTAATAGGTATACAGTAGGATCTCATAGTGGCTTTAATTTGTATGTCCCTAATAAGTAATTATGTGAGCATCTTTTCATGTGCTAATTTGCCAGCTATATATTTTCTTGATAAAGTGTCTGTTCAAATCTTTTGCCCACTTTTTAAGTGGGCTGTTTTCTTCTTGTTGAGTTTAGAGTTCTTTATATATTCTGGATATACATCTTTTATTAGACATATGCTTTGCAAAGATTTCATCCAAATTGTGGTTTGTCTTTTCTGTATTTAAGTGCTTTTGATGAACAGACATTTTACTTTTAATGAATGTCAATATAGGAACTTGTTCTTTTATGGATTATGCATTTGGTGTTATGTCTAAAAACTTTTTGCCTAACTCAATGTCACAAATACTCTATCCTATATTTTCTTTGGGAAGTTTTACACTTTTAGGTTTTACATATAGGTTTATGATCTTTTTTGAGTTAATTTTTGTGTGTGGTACAGGGTATGGATCAAAGTTCACTTTTTTCTTTCAGCTGAAGTCTTGGTTCTTAGTTTTTAGCCTCATGTTTCTATCTTGGGCTTAACACTTGAGACTTATTCTTGATGACTATTTCTACCCACAAATTTTGCCATACTGGTTGCAGATGCTCTGGCTAATACCCTCCCAAATAGAGCTTAACCTTAGGACCAAATTTTGTGATGATTATTAGGCTCAGCCTTTGCCTTGTGTAGCTTCAGCTCTGTGCACAGTAACCACATAGCACTTTTTTTTTTTTAGCCTAGCTGATGATTCCTTTGCTATGTACACCTCTTGATCTATTCTTTAAGTGCTCACCTCACATCTCTAGATTAATTATAATGGGAGTTAACTTTCAGAACTTCCTCTTTTCCACCTATCTAATATACAACTCACTTCGAGTCCTCTTTACATTCAACTCCAGATTTTCATCAGAAGTTTTTCTTTTTCTTAAGTAGCTGTATAACCTTGGCATGTGGTATAAGCAAAGTGTTAACCAACTGAGTTTATACTAATGGCTTCATGTATAGATATAAGAACTCCTCAGGTGTCCAATAGGTTTGGGTGTTTCTGGTAAGCAAGCTACAGTTGTGGCCCACTTAATTTTGGTCTTTTATTAGACATAAAGATTGAGGGCCTTGTCTGTCTAACTGAACAAGTTCTCCTTTTTCAGTTTTGTTTGTGTGGAAACAGCCTCCCTTCTGAGCTCCTACTTAGCTAATTCCGGCAAAGTCCCACTGGGAGCCTGGCAGGGTGAGCAGAGTGAGGCAGACAGACTGGAGAGCTTTAATGCTGCTGGTGACTGCGCCATTACCCAGAAAATGCAGGTTAATGTGGGGAAAGGGAGGGAACAGCGGGAGGCAGCAGAGCAAACCCAACAACACCTATTAGAAGGAACAGTCATGCAGCATATTGGTCAGAAAGAAGTGATAAGGGTCAAAAAAGTCAGAAATTCCCTCACTCCCTAATCAAAGAAAACATGCTAGAGACAGGGATTAAAGAAACAGCAACAGAATAAATGCTGAACTAGTTCACATGGACTTGCTCTTCACACTTTACCCAGGTTCAAAGTCACTTATGAGTCTCTTAAGTCCCTACAGGGCAAACAACCCACACTGATGAACAGGATGTGCTCACGTGGCAGGATACTTAAATGCTCTCACTGTTCCTAGTAAGTTTTGGGTTGACTTCATTTAAACTGTCAACTTGATACGCACAAATAACTTTATTATGATGCAGAGTATTAAGTGAGAAACAGACGCAGACAATATTATGTGATAATTCAGAGCAGGAAGATTTCAATTTCTATTCAAGCTTTCATGAAGACATTGAGTTTGAGATAAGCCTTGTAGAACTGGAAAGATTTCATGTGGCTGAATCTGTGAGTGTAAGGCAGATATAACAAAAGAAAATGGAAAAGGAGCTAGGAAATAAGAGGGTGCTTGGAAAATATTAGTAGTCCAGTTTGATCAAAGGACAAGAAAGGATATGAGGGTAGAAAGGAATAAGGTTGTAATGGTAGGTTGAAGGCAATCCATGAAGACCCTAGATGCCACCTTTAACTTTGTTTCTCTGTTTGTTCCCACTTTCTGAAAGGTATTCTACTGCTGGCCTCCAGTTGGTGCCTCAAATCAGAGGCAACCTGGTGGGAATATATGAAAGCCTTCTTCCTCCATTTGGGTTTGGATATACCTCATGTTCTCTGTAGTTAGAATCCAGAAGTCCACCTTCACTGGTGGACTCAAATACACCCTTGGATTCTGTTCTCCAAGTATCCTCTGCTTCACCTGGAGAGCCCAGGGCCCAGGTCTCCAGAGCCTGCTCTACCACTGTCTAACCAGCTCTCATATCACAGAGCTCCCTGCTTCATCCAGCCTCATGTTCACCAAACTCCGCTTCTACTTGATCCCTCTTCCATAATTGCTGAGTCATTGTGCCTTATATTACAGTTGCCCCCTAGAAATGAATCCTAGTGCACTGAAGCTGGGTCCTGGGGTCCTGTATAGTTCTTAACTGTCTCTGCCTCCAGTGTTCTCACTCCACCCTCTACAAGCTGGGCTTTACCTGTGGATTAATTGCTCCCACACTTGTGTAGCTTCTTGGCCAGATTTGCACCTGCTTTGTGCTGAATTGCGAATGTGATGTTTTGGTATTGATCATTGCAGAATTAGGAATAAAGTTATGTATCAGGTCTCATTGGACCTACACATGCCAGTAATTTCTTCAGTTTATCAATGCTCTTGGACACCTTTTAATCTAAAATGCAGATCTCTGTGCAGCCTTGGTTTTTTGTCTTCCACATCTGCCCTTCATGCTTAGTGCTAAAGGCTACCTGAGATGCCTTACCAGTGCAAGGAGTTTGGACTTCATTTGGTCACCGTGAGGTGGTTTTCCATTGTCTACCAGCCTATTGTACATGAGGTTTACTCACAAAGGGTTTATGTTTCAAGGAGACTCAGTCTCCTGTTTTCCACCATTTATATGTAGGAAAAATCAACTTCAAGGACAAACATGGTATACAAGTCTATATCATATAGTAATTTTAGGGGCCTTTGCTTAAATTCCTCCAAGTTTTGCAAAATTGATCCTGGGGGATTTAAGCGAAGGCCCTGTATTGGAAGGATGTCAGAAGGTCACCACAGTTATGGGAGACCTGAGGAAATAGGATTGACATGGGAAGGGCAGAGAGTTGGGAAGCTGGAATCACAGAGCTTGTCTTATGGCAGGAACTAGAGCTTGCAGCAGGGATGCTTCCACTTCCATTACTTTTGCCTCATGTTACTGCCTATAGATTCAACATGACAAAAAGTGTGTTTACTGCCTAACTCTCCCTAGTATAAAGTGTTTGAAGAGGGGGATTGGCCCAGCCAACAATTAGAGGCAAGCCTCTGTATTTATTATCCCACAGAGATGCCACACAATGGGGAAGAAGGAATTTCTCAAAAAGAAATTAAGATGCTATTAGGAAGTGGGGATGAATATTGTGTTGATACAAATTTACAAATATCCACAAATATTCCATTTTCCAGTTTGTTCTAGTACCAATCCAGACCTTGGGTATTTTAAAGCCTGAAAAGGCATTTTTCAGATAGGGTTGCCTTCTCTGTGGAAGTTCCAAGGGACCAAGCTCCTCCCAGATGGCTCCTAGAGGACACCAGTGGGGTCTCATATGTGCTCTGAGAGCTGGTTTCCTGTCACACGGACTTTTTTGGTTTGCAGAGAAATTTGGGTTTCTTTTTGCCCATATTCTAAAGTTCAATGCTTATACTTTGAGAGGATACTGGTCCACAAAGTAAGAGTTCTCCTATCAATGTAGCCCTATTCTTTAATCCATGACCTTAATCCCTGCTACCTTCATGGCCCCAGTGCTCAGACCGTAACTGTCACCCTATGGTCACCAATGGTGCTTCCGGTGCCCAGTGAACCCTAGACATGTCGAGAAATGTTACCTTTGGCTTTCAACATCTTTTCCGTTCTTTCCACGCTACCTATATCTCAGACATAATTTCATGGGCTGGTCAGGGGAAAATCTGAGAGGGTGTGTGCCTGTCAGAATCCCTCCTGTCCCTTTGAAGATGAGCTAGTCCACTGTCATTGACCCATATTTCTGGGCCTCATCAACTATTCCCTTATGGTAGGTTATTTGCTCATTGGTTTTCAAAAATCTGCACAATCCACGTTGGTTGACATCATCTCAGGTCCAAAGTGAGACCCTGTTACCTGTGTTGTGTTCAGTTACCCAAACCAGCCATGCAATTCTCAATTTCTACCTTTTGTATTTCTCTCCTCTTTTCTTGGAATGCCATTCCCAAACTGTATTCGCCTGTAGAACCCTAATTCTCCAATCTCCCCTGACCCAGCTCTGGAATTAATCACAACAAATCTTCACCCCACAGCACCCAGGACATACCACTGTTTCCGTCTCTCCAGTGCAACTATGAGTCCTTGAGGGCAGGGCCTGTGGTTTTATTTTATTTATTTTATTTTTTTCCGTTTCTCTCTTTTTGGCACATAGCTCTCTTGCTGGCACAGAAGACCTGGGTAAACTTATTCAGTTATTCAGTAATGAAATTTAAAGGATCTCTCACTTAAACTCTTAAACTACTCACTTCAAGAGGAGTTTCTGTAATAGGAAATGATAAACATCACATGCTTTTAACTGGGTAGTTTAAATTAATTTAAAAGACTATTATGAAAAATAAAAATTTTATTAAATATTCGTGTTTTAGTAGAGCTCACATTGCAGAATGCCATGTAAATAAGTTCTGAAGTCCATCCCCGTATATTTTTTCCTCCTGCTTATTCTTTTAGCTAAGAAGCATCATTTCTAACTATTTTTTTTTCTATATCACTCTTTGGTTTATTGAGTATTTCATGAAAAAGAAATCAACATGGTTTTTGTATCATTTTCCCCCCTTCAACTGTAGCAAATAAAATAATAGGACTGATATCAAAACTGAGATAGGAATTATGGTTTTCTTCTCTTCCTAAGGTAGTTTTCAGGCATTATGTTTGGTGGGATACAGAAAAGACTTAACAGTTGAGTTTTGTGAAAAGTCTGAAGAAGGGAAAGAACAAATTGTAGGATAAGTTGATTCTAGTGAAACCAGAGAAAGAAACTTCACACCAACAAAAGCAGCCTATGAATGCTAAGTGCATAATATGGGCTTAGAGATGATAACTACTAAGGAGATGCCAGGTGTGTATCGGTTTTTGAGATATTTTTTGCTGTCAGAAAATACTCTCAAGTTACAAGGTCTGTATCATATTCCTGCTTTTTTTTTCTGTGAAGCAGACACTCAGAATTTTTATCATGTATTATCTGTTATCACAGATGCTTTATATGACATGAAATTGGGCTGGTAAGACATTTCAACTCATGCTTTGCAAACTTTGGTTCAGGAGACTGTGCAAAGCAAGAATAATGGGTTTCAGAATTGGGAAGGCCTTTAAAAGTTGTCCCCCCAAATGATCTGTCCAATGCATAAAGTCCTTCCTTCATACTCTCTAAAAGTGAACTTGGAGACTCTTTCTGAACAGCTTCTGCTCAGGCAGGTCATTTCAGGCAGGCTCTTCACTTCGGGATGGGGACATATGAGCTCTCAAAGGGTTTCAAGGATTTTCCTACTGTTGAATGACAATGTTTCTCCATTTATTCTCCATTTGTTATTTCCAGCAAAGTCATCTGGAGTCATCCTAAGGGGATTATAGGCCCTCTTTGTAAATGACAGACCTGTAAGTATTTAGACACTACTGTTGGGCTTCACACAATGTCTTTATTTTTAGGAGAAAATTCTTGAGTTTCTTTAATGTACTTCATATTCACAGAACAAGCAGACCTGTGAAGTAACAGCAAGCTGATGTCTCTGGATTCCAGCCCCAGCATTTTCATTTGCTAGTTGTCTGAAAGTGGACATGTCTCCTTACTTTAAGAACCCATTTATCGGGAGAGGGAGAGAGGCAAACCATGAAAGACTCTTAAATACTGAGAACAAACTGAGGACTGATGGGTGTGGGGGGGGAGGGGGGAGATGTGCATGGAGGAGGGCACTTGTTGGGATGAGCATTGGGTGTTATATGGAAACCAAGTTGACAATAAACTATTTACAAAAATAAAAAATAAAATAAAATAAAATGGAAAAAAATAAAAATAAAAAGAACTTTGTAAAGATGAAAAAAAAAGAACCCATTTATCATAAGATTAAATAAAATACCAATACCAATTTCATGGGGATATTTTTAGAATTAATTTACTCAATAGATATTTACTGAGTGCCCACTAGGCTGGGAACACAACAAGGAACAAGACAAATTAAACCCCTCTACCCTTTTGGAGCTTAAATTCTATGAGGGGTGAGGGACAGGAAATGAGTAGACTATAGAGAATGGTTGGTGACAGTACTATGAAGAAAGCAAAGCAAAAAAGTGGAGATGAGGAATACCAAGTTGGCGATTTGCAATTTTAAAAGGGATTAGAGGACATAGTGTATATGATTATACTTTGTAAACTATAGAAAGCTGTATGTATGGAAGGCATTTCAATGGCACGATGTTATAATTCCTGGGCACTGGGCACTTCTCTGGCCATACTAATTTTTCCCACTTCTTCCTAAATGTCTGGTGTCCAGAACTGAGCCTAGCATTGCAGGTGTGATCTGGCCAGCTTAATCTGTTATATTGATTTTGCCATACCTCCTTCCAATAGAGAGGCATCTTAACCATATATCTGATCAGTACTCCTCAAAACTGGCAAGGTCATCAAAAATAAGGAAAGTCTGAGTAACTGCCAACGCCCAGAGATGCTGTGGAAGATATGATTACTAAATGTAATGTGACATCTTAGAGGAACTTTGGAACAGAAAAGGACATTGGATAAAAACTAAGAGCATGTGAATAAAGTATGGAATAAAGTCTGGTTAATAATAATGTTAATAACTTATTGGTTTATCAATTATAGTAAATATACCTTACTAATGTAAGATGTTCACATTTGGGGACTTGGTTGGGCCACGGGGTACAAGATAGTTGGTCAAACGTTATTCTAGATGTTTCTGTGAGGGTGTTTTGGATGAGATTAACATTTAAATCAGTGGTGGGCTTTCAGTAATGCAGATTGCCCACCTCTATCTCCCTTCTCTATCCTCTATTCCCAGAGTGAGCTCACACACTCATGACTGTTATCTGCTGTGTTCCAGCTCCAAAGCCAAGAAGCAAGGCTTATGGAAGGCACTGAAACTGGATCTGATGAAAACAGCTGGTCTGAGTCAAGAATCTGGGTTATTG